>JAPXFY010000013.1:74244355-74274355 GCA_030674185.1 Monoplex corrugatus
CAACATCGTTGCCATATAAGTTACTTGTTTAGTCCAGGGGCAAGTTGGTTCCCTCAGGACAGAAGATGATTCCAGCCTGTGTTATGACCCAAGGGTTTCCTGCCAGAATGTTGCGCACAGAAGGAACTCTGAAGGCAGATATTAAGGTGTACCATTCTGGATGGAAACTCTTTATAAGAATTGTGTGTGTAGATATTGTACATTTCACTGTTTCACTTCCTGTGGAAAGCTGATGGATAGGGTGTAAGAGTATAAGGACGTAATCATTACCGTATGTCTGTAGTGGTAATGTATTATTAATTTTGTTGTTGTTGTTATATGTGAAGCATTGTGGGAAAATCCAGCTCAGGGTGCAGCCAGCCAATTGTAGCTAGATAGGATCAAAATTATGACATCTATGAAAACTAACAGAGCAATTATTCTGATTTTCGCTTGTTGATTTAAAAATATTGACATTTTAAAGTGAATATGAAAATCGTGCACAGAGGTTTGGGTAGTTTTCCTGTGTTGCATTATATATGAACATTTCCCACTTCAAAACACTTCAGAAAATAGTTAGAAGTGTAGGTTAGTATCTGTTGATCCAGCCCTGAAGAGTTAGTATCAGTTTATCCAGCCCTGAAGAGTTTGAAATAATGTGATATTAAGTCTGAATGAATAACTGAATAATGAATTAAAATATTATCTTTGTCTGTTACCACTGGTTTTTCCAGGCATAATTTTTTTACATAATCAGATTTGTCTTAAATTCGTTAGATCCATATCAGACTTCATTTGAAATTATTCATAAGAGATGATTAATTTTCACCATTATCATTTAAAGTTTAGGAATTTTCTTCTAGCTATTTGGTGGTAATTTAAGTTGAAAACATTGGGTTATAGGTTAAAACAGCAAAACTGAGCAGCTTTGAGAATCTGAATCAATACTTTTATTAAACAAATAAATTTACATTGTCTCACAATTTTTTTTGCTGCTGCTGTTATCTGAGTTGTGCACAAATTGTCATTTCATTTATCTTACCATGATCTTCATTGCTAAGCATTGCATCATTGGTGAATGCATAAAGAAATGTTTTAAATTGTGACATTGTCATTTGTGTAAGTTCTGTCAGTTGTTTTTGGGTTGACCATGCAGAAACACAGATGAAAAAGAAACCTTCCATATCTCATGGTATTTAAAATGATACCATTTTTATGACTCTTCAGATGGACATTACCCCACTGACTGGAGTCCCAGAGGAACACATCAAAACCCGCACGGTCCGGATCTTTGTTCCAGCTCGAAATGCTATGCAGTCTGGCACTTATGGCATGAGAAGATGGAAGATTGAGTTTGATGTGCGAGAGCGCTGGGAAAGCCCTCTGATGGGATGGACTTCAACGTGAGTTTCGCAGATTTCTCTTTTTGTTTTTGCTTAAATTGTTTTTGTTTTGCTATAGCAAGATGGAATGTGAATGACACTTGACAGTCATTTTGAAAAATGTAGGAGATTTAGATTATATTCATGAACGCTGTATAAATCCTTCTTTGGTTTAGGAAGGAGAGCTGACCCTTCAGATAAGGAATTCCTCTTCTTTTGGTGGAATTTTTTTACCTGGCCTATAAATTTTGAGTGGCTTAAATTCATTTTCTTGTCACTACAGAATTTCGTGTTGAAATTCAGGTTTACAGTTCCCATGGAGAGCCCATTGCAATAGTATGGTGGCACCCCTTTCTTTAATCTCCTTTCCCCCACCCCACCTTTTTTTGTTTGTTTTATTTTGCAATTTGGCAGAAGCAAACTGTAGCGTTTGTGATTCTTTTACTTGTGTTAAGTGCATGCTGCGCATGGGACCTTGGTTTATCATTTCATCTGGAAGACTAGCACCCAGACCACCACTCAGTGGGGGGATGATGGGGCAGAGAAAAGTCTATGTTCACCATGAATTGAACTATGAACTTTTGGCTTTTATTGCTTCCCATATGTGCACATCATCCATAAAGTTGGCAGTCTACCAGTGTCAGATTTATCAGTCATATAGGGTGCCTTGCTTTCTCTGACCATGTAGACTTTCTGAAGGCTGTTCTTTTTCACATGTTCTGAAAATTGTCACATCACTTGTCTGTTCTTTCAATCAAAATTGTGTTATTGTTCTGTTTGCTTTCAGAGGCGATCCTCTTTCTAACATGGAAGTGACCTTTGATAGCAGAGAAGATGCTATGGCTTTTTGTGAGAAGAATGGTAAGCCGGCGGCTCTTCAGTACTTTTCAAAGTTGCTCTTTAATGAAAGGAGATTGACTGATATAATTATGAGGATGCGTTTTGTGTGTGTGTGTGTGTGTGTGTGTGTGTGTGTGTGTGAAGAAAATGTAGTTTGCTTGTCATGGTTGGCTCTTTATGAATGGCTTTCTAACTTTTCCCTTGGCAGTGCAGCTGTGCTATTCTTTCCCTGCACTGTGCCTGGCTACTCAGCTGTTATGTTATATACATAGTCATTTGAATGATTAAAAGAATTTGAACAATTTAAAAAACAAATCATCTTTGTGATAGACTTTTGGCCTTTAGGGATTGTTTGAGTGAACATGTCAAAGAACAGTACAAGAATGCCTGGACTAGAAGTCACTGCGTGAAGCATGTGGTGTCAGTGAGTCAGCTATCTGTACTCACGGTCTTCTACTTCTATGGCAATTTTGTCAGCAATAGCTATGGCCAGTGTGGGAAAGCGTGACTGAGAGCACATTGTGGATGTGTGGAAGGCTTGTGAAAGATTGGTTTGTTTGTATCACCCTACAAAAGGAGGACAGTTTGTATAATCACACCGCCCCCAGGTGGACGGTATGGAGCATTGCATTAGCACCTGTGGGTCATTTGATGAGAAAATGTTAAACAAAACTGGTCAAAGGTTTAGGTCTATAAAAGGCCACAATTGCATAATTGGGGAAAGTAATGCTTGAAGGTCAAAATCACAACTGTCCAGCTTAATGTGTATTTCAAGTCCTGCTTTTAAAGCATGTAAAGACTGAAGGCTTGGTTAAGTGACTTCTTTTGTTGAGTCACAGATTAGACTAGTACAAGAAGACCATGATCATTTGAAGTACTCATAAGAACTATTTAATCATCAACATTACCAACAGCTAACAAAGCTGAAAATCTTGTCAACAGACTAAAACAATATCTAGTTCCACAGTGCTATTATGTACAATATTAACCCTTTCTTATTTGTATTGTTAAATGTAAAACCTCTCTAATATTTTTGTCTTTGTTCTTCTTTTCAACAAATAGTAATGCTGACAAAACATATTGCTGGTTACATATTAAAAACTTCCTTCCTTCCTTCCTTCCTGTCCCTTAACCCTATCCAGGGTCGTGGGGGCTCCACATGGATGAACGTCGCACCGTCTGTCTCCACCTCTGTCTGTCATGAGCAAGGGTCTGGGTCATGGCAAAGCTTTTTCCTGTCCATTCGTCAATGTTGTCCATCCACCTTTTTCTCTGTCTGCCTCTTTTTCTTCCTCCCTGAACTGTTCCTTGGAGTATTGTTTTTGATAGTCTTGTCACGTGACCATACCACCGAAGTTTCCTTTTTCTTACTGTTGTCAGAAGGTTTTCATAGTTTTTGACATGCTGTGAAATTGTTCTTCGCACTTCCTCATTGGTAATGTGGTCTTTGTATGAGATGCCAAGCACTCTTCTAAAAGCATCTCATTTCTACTGCCAGGATCTTCTTTTGCAGTTCTGCTGTTAGTGTCCATGACTCGCACGCGGAGAGAAAGATTGACAGGACCAATGCGTGCATTAGCTTCAGTTTGGAAGTGAGGGTGATGTTTTTGTCCCTCCAGATGGGCTTCAGCTTGGCTAGTGCTGCTGTTGTCTGTGCTGCTCTTGCAAGAACTTCGGTTTTCGATCCCTGTTCACTGATAATGGCTCCGAGATATTTGAACTGAGCCACGGTTTCCAGCTCACTCCCGCTGACTGTAATCTTCTTTTCTATTGGTTTTGTGCTGTTTGTCATCAACTTTGTCTTTTCGGCATTGATCTCCATGCCAAATCTGGATGATGTCTCGTCCAGGTGTTTCACCAGGTTGGCAAGTTCGTCTTCATTTCCAGCCAACCCATCGATGTTGTCGGCAAATCTCAAGTTGGTGATTGTCCTTCCTCCAATACTGACTGAGCCGTGATGGTTTTCAAGGGCATCCGTCATAATGCGCTCAAGGAAGATGTTGAACAAGGTTGGAGAGAGGAGACAGCCCTGGCGAACTCCAACTGATGTGTGAAACCAGTTCCCCACTGTGCCCTCAACAAGCACTGCGCTGCTCGCTTTTGCGTATAGCTGTGTGATGGTGTCAGTAAGCTTCCTTCCCATGTTGTACTTCCTCATGGTGGCCCACAGTGCTTCATGCCATACTCTGTCAAATGCCTTTTTGAAGTCAATAAAAACGTGGTAGATGTCCTGTTGGTGTTGGCTGTATTTTTCGCATAGGACTCTGAGATTGAATATTTGTTCTGTTGTGCTTCTACCACTGCGAAATCCGCTTGTTCTTCGGCAATGATCTCCTCTGCCTGTGGTTTCAGTCTGTTCAAAATGACTTTCAGCATCACTTTGCTAGCATGGCTGATAAGGCTGATCGTTCTGTAATTCTGGCATAGTTGTAAATTGCCTTTCTTGGAAAGTGTGATGATTAGTGACTGGGTCCAAGGTGTCGGCCATTCTCCCGTCTGCCAGATTTTGTTGCAGATTTTCCAGAGGATGTCAGTCACTGCCTCCCCTCCATGCTTGATCAGTTCTGCTGGGATGTTGTCCACTCCAGCAGCTTTTCCATCTTTCAGCGATCGTATTGCTGTTTCGACTTCTTCGCGTAGAATAGGGTGGTCATCGTCATTTGTTGATTCCTGGCATGTAAGGACAGTTGAGTCACCCTGTGTCTGGTGGTTGTAGAGTTCAGAGCAGTATTCTGTCCATCTATGGATGATTTCTTTATCTTCTGTCAGGCACTTTCCTTGTTTATCTTGAATGGCACTGATCCTTGCCTGTCTCTGTGTGGTGAGTTCTTTCACCACTTTGTACGCCTTTATACTGTTGTTCTTGCTTAGGCTGTCTTCTATTTCTGTGCATTTATTTTGTATCCATCCTTCTTTGGCCTCCCTCATGCCTTTTCTGATTTCTTTGTTGATGTTTCTGTAGGCTAGGGCTCCGTCTGTTGTATTTTTGACTTTCTTGATTTCTCTTCTTTTGTCACACATTTCAAGGATTTCGTCTGTAATCCAGGGTTGGGTTTTCCGGCGTTGTTTTCCTAAGAGGTCATTTGCAGTCTCTGTCATCACTGTGTTAAACTTGGTGGTCATTTCCTCCGCAGTTTCTTCTTGTGTGCTCAATGCTGCAAACTTTCCGCCTGTTGTTGCTTGGAAGGACTCTGCAATGGAGGGGTCCTTGAGTCTGTCCAAGTTGAACTTAAGTCGGATGTTCTTGGGCTTCTTGATCTTCTTCAGCCTGACCTTGAAGTTCATTATCACCAGTCATGGTCACTACCCACATCTGCACCTAGAAATGTTCGCGTCTTGGAAATGTTAAAAACTGCTGAAGGTAAATTATTTTTTCAAACATGCCAATACAGCTACAGTATAGCACTCTAGCTGTAGCTGCTTTTAAAGCTAGCAGTATTTCATGCAGAGATCTCAGGAAAAGCCTGTGGAATTTGTTCTTAGTCACTTGGTATTTTCTACATAACATGTGGTATAGAAGGCATTTGTTGTGTCCAGTCTACTGCTACTGTTTCTGGAGGTGGCTGACCAAGTGTCTGACCCTAAACAGTGAGAGGGGAAAGCTAGTCTGTGATGGAAACTGGGGTGATGTGTAGTGGTGTGGACAGATTTGTCCATTCTTCTCTCAGGCGATGTGAGGGTTCATGAATATGGAAGTCTTAAGTTATCTTTATTTCTCTCTGCCACCTAAAGCTGTATACTTAATCTTACACTGCTTAAACCTATTTTTCAGGGTGGAATTTCTTTATAGAAGAGCCCAAGAAGACCAGCTTCAAGAAGAAGTCTTACGGTGCCAACTTTTCGTGGGATAAAAGGACAAGGCGATCAACTAAGTGATGTATTAGTTTATATCTGTATGTAACATGTATTAGTTTATATCTGTATGTAACATGAACTCTCTGTGGGGGAAATTATGGTTTGTTATTTGCTGTACAGCATATAGACCTTGATAGATACTGATGTATGAGTTTGCTGTTTGTCAGTATATGAGCACAGTATCTTGACATGTGTTACACATATACAGTACATGTGTTATATAAACACAGCAGTTTCAACTGCCTTGAAGTAACATTACTAGATGTATAACAGGGAAAGTTTTGTATGATTTTAATCTAAGTGGTGGTCAGAATCAGAATTATAACTGCTTTGTTTTCAGTTCACATTAAATTATGAAACTGAAATTCTGAGACAGCATGATTTTCATTAAAATTTTGATTAAACTTACACTGTTTATCTATCTAGGTCTAGATCCTGAACAATGAAAACAAAGTAAACATGCTGGGTTTTGTTACACTAAAAACCAGACCTTTGACATGCCATTATGATTTGAATCAGACATGTTAAAAACTGATCAATGCTTGTAGCTTAGTCTGTGTTGCAGTGAAGGTAGTATGTGCATATGTGAATAGTATACCCATTGATGTGATGATTTCATTTTTTTGAATTCAACAAGATTGTCATATTAATGGAGGGTAAGTAATACTGAACAGTAAACACAGTTCCCCCCCTAGGAACTTTCATTTGATGGTATGTTGTGATATGAAATAAAAAATTCAGATGATGTGAAATGAGATTGTGCCTTGAATGTTTGTGATTTCTGTTTGTTTTGCAACTGCTCAAATGCCAACTTTAGCTCATTAATCCACCATTACAATTGTGCACTCATGTTTAAATTAAAAAAAAAGGTAATTGGCTGATATGCTTTTGCACACACGTACACACACACACACACACCACACACACCACACGCACGCACACGCACATGCATGTACATTCTCTCTGTCACTCTGTCATCTCTTCCTCCAACAAACTGCACATAAGAGAACCGAGTTATCAAATGATTCAGCAAATTATTTCAGACAGGGACAGACACACAATTTTTTTAATGATATGAATCGGTCTCCGTTTCTCAAACTCAATAGAAAATGGCAGAATCAATCATAATGACTCATGGTATGTGGATTTGTGACAGCAAGGATTTATGGACCAGAAATTTATCGGATTTTGAATTAAAACCACAACCACCGCCAATAAAACTTATGGTCCTTAATGGCACATTTGGGTACAGCAATGTGTTATGAACAAGCTTGGATTGATTAAATTAAAGGCTAACCATGCTAGTACTACACTTGTGCATTTGCATGCAAGTCATATCTGGTTACCATAATTATCATATACATTTCTCCATGATCCAGTGCCCAAGTCTCCTAGGGTAGGACTTTATATAATGTGCTGATAGTGTGGGAATGCACCTGTATTTTTGATGGGAATGCACCTGTATTTTTGATGTGCATTGCAGAGCTGAAGGCAATGATGTACGAGTGTACCACTAAAGCAATGTGAAAAGATGGGGAAGGGAAGGGAAGATAAAAATCTTTTTGACAATACAACCAATGAATTGTGTGATAGGTTCGGTTGGCTGCCAAGATTGTTCTTTTGGTTCAGAAATTTAACTGGAGACTGATAAGAAATACTAAAATGTTCTTTGTGGAGAATATGCAAGTATAGTGGCTCAGTATAATAATAAGTTTTGTTCAGAAAGATGTTAAATAGTTCAGAGTCCTGTGATAAATCATCATCATCATCATGTGCCCTGCCGCATGGCGCTGCTGATTGTGACCCTCCATATGAATCTATCCCTTGTCGCTGAAAGTGCATCTTCCACCCTCTCTGTCCTCAGCCACTCTGCAATTGTGTCCAATATTTTCTCCCTGGATCTTCCTGGTGTTGTCTTTCCCTCCAGATTTCCTGTTGTGTGTCAGGTGCTCTGTTTTACCCTTTCCTCATAAAATGTCCCATAAATGTAGCTTGTGTTTTCCTAATCTTCTTTATCAATGATCTTCTTGTGTCTGCCTCCATCAAGACAGTCTCGTTTGTTTTCTTTGCTGTCCACGGAACTCTTAACATTCTTCTTAGAAACCACATTTCGGCTGCTTCAATCTTCTTGTGGCTTTGTGTGTTGGCTGTCCATGCCTCATAACCGTATAACACTATCGGTTCTATATAACATTCAAGAACACTCTTCCTGATGTTAACATACGCATTTGTTGGTAAGAACGCTTTTCATCTTCTTGAACGCTCTTTTGGCTTGGCTGATTCTTCCGCCTATTTCTGATGTGCATCTGCCGTCAGGTGAGACGGCGATTCCCAGATATTTAAACTTATCAACCTGTCTCAAAGTTGCGCCATTTGCTGTTATTTTGCATGAGGGGATTCCATGTTTTTTACTGATTACCACAACTTCAGTCTTCTTGCTATTTAGCTCCGGCCCTTTATTTTTGTTATTTCTATTATATTCACAAGGTTTTGTAGGTCCCTTTCTTTTTCTGCAATTAGCACAATGTAATCAGCGTAACGATTGTTGTTATCAGTTTTCCTCCAATCTTTATCCCAGGGCATTGTTGTGATTTTCTCATGATGGTTTCGCTGTAAAGTGAAAACAAATCAGGTGACAGAATTCGACCCTGCCTGATCCCTCTTTTGATATTTTTGAAACAGCTTATATCGTTTACTGTTCTCATTACTGCTGTTTGTTCCCAATTCATATTTCTGATAAATATAACCAGAAAATGTTTCTGCATTTTTTTAGATTACTATACATTGTAACATAAATGTGATTAGACAACGAAACGGTATACTTAAAGGAATGGGCTAATAGGGGTATTTAACTATTCATGATGTGTTGATGGAGTCTGAGCTTTGATGACTTTTGAACAAACGTTCCTGATGTACCTTAAAACTTTATGGTATGCGGGAGTGGTCAAAGAACTTTATATTGTACGCAGGAGTCATCAAGGTTCTTGACAATTTATGAGAGGCCTGGTCTGATCGATTCCACTGAATTCAATATTAATGAGGAAATACGTATGCAGACCTGCCAACCCATACGATTTTGGCGTATTTAGTACGCCAGTTTACTCAAAATACGACCAATACGCCGACTTAATAAAAAATACGACGAAAAAAAAATTAAAGATAAAAAAATCAAGTACCATTAGAAAGTGAATTTTTGGGCTCAGAATGCTCTAGATTGCACAGATTTGCACCAATTCTTTAAAAATTTTCCGGGGGGGTATGCCCCGGACCCCCCTAGTTAGCTTGCGCCTTCGGCGCTGCGCACTCAGAATACACCAATATTTTCAAAAATACTCCATTTTTCCTGGACAAATACTCCAACTTAAAAGTCAGGGTTGGCAGGTCTGCGTATGGAAATAAATGTAATTAAAAAACATGTCTGAAACTTAAAACCATTCGTCAGGTGTGAGATATGGACTCAAATGTATCCAGATATTTTTGGAAATAGAATCAATAATTTTCAATGACATGAACTTGAAAAAAATCAGTGAATTGACTCTGACCTATTTAGTATTAAGAAAGGTGATTTTTCCATTTCCAGTTGCTCGAAACATACTGGGGGGAAAAATGATCAAACATGCATACTCAAAGGAGCTGCACTACATGATGCTCTCTGGGAATACAACACAACACAACACAACACAACACAACACAACACACAATGCAATGTAATGCAATGCAATGCAATACAATCCAACAAAAACTTTATAAGGGATGTAACTTGTCCAGAACTTTTTATAGGTACGCTATTAAAACTTATTCTTCGGTCATTTCCCTTACACCGGAAAACGACGTTTAGCACGGGGGGGGGGGGGGGGGGGGGGGGGGGCAAACGCAAAGTACACTGCTGCGTGGTGGTTTTATTTTCTCTCATAACAACACTGGCTCGTAGCAGTCCCTTTCACTATCTGTTTGGTAATGCCCCTTAGAAAAGAAGGGAAGATGAATGGGGGCAGGTGCGGGAATAAAAGATGGAGTAAGAACGGTTATATTAGGTTCGTAAGAAAACTCAATGCAAGTGTAATGTCATACTGCAAACGTACCTGACATTACAAATCATTACTTAACGTGATCAAATATAGGCCTATGTAATACATAATTTTCTGACATATTATTTCAATATTTATTCCATCATTATACAACTCTTTAAGTTTTCACATTTGGCCATCATTTACTATGACTCGTTCATTCGTGTGCTATCAACTTACTAAAATAATATACAGTACATTTAAAAATGAATAATTGAAGGACACACACACACAACACACACACACACACACACACACACACACACACGCACACACACACAGAGTGCACACACAGAGTGCACACACAGAGTACACACACATGTATGCACGAATGCGTGTATGCACGTACACATACAATGCGTACGCGTGCACACACACACACACACAGACACACACACACACACACACATACACACACGTACACACATACACACATGCGCGCACGGACGCGCACTCACGCACACGCACGCACGCACGCACACACACACACACACACACACACACACACACACACACACACACTTCAAGTGAAAGAAAAAGACACATGTATAATAGATTTTCGGTAGTTAAAAAGTTTGATTTATAGTTTGGAATGTAAAAGTTTGGTTGTGGGATAAAGGTTAAAGGTTTTTAGGACTCTTATTAGTGCAGGCCCTATAACGGCGTCCTGATAGTAAAAAGCTTGTAGCGGTTATCATGAATTACCTTTCAGAATTTCCTTAAATACAACATGTACTTGACAACATATGGTTTTGTGGTATTTTGCTAAAACATGGCTATCATCACTTTGCTGTACGTGTGTGCATACTGATCCACCTCCTGCTACAATCTTTCTGCAGACATTCATCACGTCATAAAGCATAAAGTTGCCACACTTTACTTTCAATGTCTACATTCGAATAGCATGCCAATACATACATCTAAACTTCTGCCCTACAGATCTTCCGAAGCTCTCAGGTTTTGAGGAAATTCTTTCTAGACCATACCTCTGCTTTGTCTGACTACTTGCGGAAAGAAATCCTCTTTTTACTTTAGCCCAACGACATGGAACTATCGCCCAACTTCTTCAGAACAAATCAGATACGTTTGCTTACTTTAAAAAAATCAAAGCATATCTCTTTCAGAAACACTTATAAGTCCTGTCATGTGCTTCTCATCTGTGGTGTGTGTGTGTGTGTGTGTGTGTGTGTGTGTGAGAGAGAGAGAGAGTGTATGTGTGTGTGCGTGTGTGTGTGTTGTGCGTGTGTGCGTGTGCACGCACGTGTGTGTGTATGCGCGCGCGTGCGTGTATGTGTCTGTGAGTGTACATATATGAATATGTGTGCATATATGTATTTGGTGTTTTTTTTCATAGGGTGAAAGGAAAGTATTAATATGCTCTGGCCATCACCTTAATCTTTTTCTGTCTAGCTTTGTCATAAACAAAACCAATGATATCTATGTACACGTACTGTGTCGTTTTATGTTATATCAAAACACTTTTTCAAATGTACTTGGCATCTTTGGTTCGGTGTATGTGGAATTTATTCCGAGCGCAGATGTGCTATTGTGAAAAAACAAACTGAACCTGAAACAGGATGAAGTCATGGTTATTTTTACATTTAAGATGAATGCAGATCATGGTCAGTGTAAACAAGATAAATAATTCTTTGTTTTATTTAGTTAGACTTGACTGGCTTGGCAGACTTTCTTTTGTGGGCAAGACTAAACTTGTTGTTTTTTCCTTGAAAGTTTGTGAAATAGACATCATTTCAGTTTGGTTTTCAGCAGGTATCGATTGTGCATTTCTTGGTTATTTCTCGGTCTCTCCATTAACTGCTTTATGTGGAGATGGCGATAAAGCTGTGGGCCGTCCTGGGCTGTGTTGTTGTGATGCTGTACTGATAACCTATCACTGGGAGAGACAAGGAATGGGATACCCCCTCCCCTCCCTAAACACGCTTTGTTACAGTTGGCACTGTGAAACAGGGTGGGAATCAGGAAAGACTTATGGTGGGAAGATCCCATCATCGTGGAGGAGACCAAGTATGGCAAGCTGAGACGCTGAAGTCTGAAGACTTGAGCTGACTGCCAAGAAGTGGAATGGAGGAAAATTGACCAAGTTGCTTGAAGATCTACAGACCATTGTTTGAATTTCTATATTTTGCAGATATTCTGCTGCCTTGTTGATATTTTTTTGACAAAGTCAGGGAGGACAGACAGAAGACATTATTGTTATTCTAATATCGGTCGGTTGTTTGATATCTTTTTTTTTAAAAATAGAGATATTGTAATCGCAAGTAAGAGAGAGGGCAATAGGAAGTTCTTTGCCAGATATTCTGTATTTTGTCTTATATTGTACAGAGGCTTTTTAAAAACTTTTTGTTTGTAACAAACTGGCAGGAAAGGTGAGCATACCATAGACACACACACGAAACCCCATTAGTCAAAGCTTGCTTTAACATTTGCTAGAAGCAGCAGTTGTTTTCACTAAGGACAATCATCCAACATGTAGTGGTCAGCAGGATACATTTGAATTGAGCATGTCTCAGGAACGTATGACCGATGCTGATAGGAGGTAATGATGATAAAACATCTGGGACATACAGTGGAGAACCTCGGGAAATTAAAAAAGGAAATAGAGTGTTCAAAATCACATTCAGAGCACAAAGTTTAAAGTCATAGTCACTGGGGAGGTTAAGTTTATTGGGGAATTTCCAGTATGTGGGGACCACACTCCTGGAAATTGTATGGAGGAAATACAAAGTCTGTTTGAGAATGAAGATGATCCTGAAGAGAAGGTGTATATAGTTATGTCTCACTTTGCAGGCACACCATGGCACAAAGGTCAAGTACTGCGGTAGTCCTGAGTTGACGGTGGCAGAAATTTTGACATTAAATATTTCTGAATGCGTTTGGTGACCGTTGATCTGACCAAGTATTAATGGCTGCCTCCATTGGGAAAAAGCAGGGTTAGCATGAAGGCATTCACCCCTTGTTTGTAACTTTTTTTTTGCATTTTGTGGAACAACAAATAGATAAAACACAACGACCAAATAACCAGATTTCACGTATAGGTCCAATATGTTCATAATCATCACACATCTATGTACCTTACATGTAATGCGGCAGAAAGATATCAACAATATTGACATACCTCATGTGGAAAAAAAATCAAAGTTGCAGAATTTCACAAGACAATTTGAAATGCATTAGTATCTGTTTCATTAAGAAGATCAACTATATATATATTACAACAAGCTGCGTATGTACTAGCGTGTATTAGGAAACCCAGTCATTCTTAAATTCATTACACGCCATGTTCATTAATACTATTTCAATCATACATATTTCAACAATCTACATATCTACTAATGTGTTGTAGGAAACCCAGTCATTCTTAAATTCATTGGGTATCATGATCATTAATGCTGTGTGTTTCTTTGTGTGTCGAAACATGTTTTTAGATACCTTCTAAATAAATTGCCATGTGGTATTGTGTCTTTATATTTGCATTTGTAAATAGAAAACTTTGTGTACAACATAACTGAATCTAAGACGGTATCTGATTTGAAATCGGTGTCGTGTCCAAATAATACAATCGTTTCAGTAATATCTAAAGAGGAAACACTACTCGAGACTTCTATTTTCAGTGTGTCTAATGATGGCTTTTCAATTAAATTAATCTTACAATTTTTTCTTGTTAAAAAAAATGCAAATATTGATTTTTGTAACGTATCTAATAGGTTGTGTGGTGGGTTTGATAGTAACATCCACAAACGAATAATTTTAGAAAGTGTAAGTGATTTTAAAACCATAACTTTACCAAGAGGTTTAATTTGTCTTGGAGCCATGCTTTATACAGTACCCCAATATCTGACATTTTTTTCTTGAAAATTTATCACTTCACAATCCCGTAAATCACTGGAAATCCATGAACCCCAAACTTAGGTTATGTGAATTCCATTCCATGTGCAACTCTGGCATTTATTCAGTTAATGATTCTGTCTGCTGTCAAACCATACTGCACTAGTTTTCCCTGCATTTAGTAGAGTCCAGACTTTCTTCCAAAGCCATCAGTTGCATTTATTGCCTCTTTGAATGATCGTTTCATGCCATCTAATATAAGTTCGAGATTATTGGCATATACTGAGATATTTTATGTTCAGTTTCTTGTATTACTATGCCTTTAATATTCTATTTTGTCTTACTATTAAGGCCAGGACTTCCACACATAAAGTAAAAAGGCATTCACTCTTTTGTAAATGACTTTTATGCGCAGCATGCAATATGCAGTGGAAGTGATCTGCATTTAGACGTACAGGCGCTGACAAAGAATTGCTAACATCTCGACCTAATATTATGTCCAGTGAATTGTGGAGTAAAATCCTACCTAGAGATTAGAGAAGACGGTCTAGAGCGAGAACAGATCCATGATGTTCTATACAGCATAGTACCGCAAAAGTTGGGTCGGTGAGTAATTTACTGATGAATTACCTTGGGATTGTGAAGACCCAATAGACAGAGTCGACTGAGTAGAACAGTCATCTGTATTCTGCCGTCCATAAACGGCAAAAGCAAATGACAGCGGAGAAAAACAGGCTTCGGCAGGAGAAAGACAAACTAAGAAAAGAAGTAAAATCATTTGGGAAGAAAACGCAAGTTGTTCGGGCAAGTAGTATTTGGTGTGAACAAGAATAAGACGCTGGAGTTTGGTACAAGACAGGGTCAGGATTATAAGTGAAATGGAGCACTCACTTGTTTTTACTGTTACTCTGGACACTTTTGTGGTACACGAGGTAAACAGACACAAAGGGCATTTGTACTGCAAGATGATCCTATCTGTTTGCGATGTGGCTTGGTGAGACACATAAAACGCTTTTGCTGCAAACCTCTGAACTATGATGTGCAGCAGGAAGAGTACAGCATGAATGGAAGTTAGAAAGAGAAGAAAAAGCACTAAGATTAAACAGTTCGTTAGATGCGAAGTTTGAGTAAGGACAGAACAGGCAAAGTTCAGTTGATAGGGAATCTGCAGAGAAGCTGGTCTTAAAAAGTTCAGACCGGGTAAGATGTAGGTGTAGGTAAAGAGTCATTTCGACACACGTATCGTCACTCACAGCCAAAATGTATTGTGAAGATGATACAGAAGTCAAAGTGGTGAATATGGAGCATCTGAAAAGGTGATGTGTGAGAAAGTATTCACACCTTCGTTAGCTGCCTAACAGTGGCAGGGACCCAGTTCATCCAGTTCATTGATACATGTACTAGGAGTTGTGAGAAGACGCTGTAATTTTTTGTTAAATTAATGTACTGTTATTTTCTAGATGTTTCAGTTTTCTCCTTTCTTTTGTTTTCTTTTTTTTCAATTAAGCTTATTCATATCGTTGTTGTTGGTCAGAAGGGTATTGTTCAGTAGGCCGCCATGCTGTACTCTTTCATTTTGTGTTCTGTTATTTGCTATCAGGCGCCATCATTAAAGTCGGAGAGAATGTGACAGGATGAGGTCACAGTTTTCAGGATGAATGTTGATCTGTGTCCCTTTAACATTAATTATGTTAATTTAAACAGAATGAATAACTCTTTTGTTTTATTTAGACAGATTCGATTAATTTAAGGGCTCTGGTTATGGCAGGACAAACGCGTTATTTTTTAAAAGTATATGGAATAGTCATTACGTCATTTTACGGCAGTACAGATTGCGCATGTCCCAGTCATGGCTTCGTCTCTCTATTCACTGGTTCGTGTTGGGATGGCGTGAAATGTGGGCTTTCTTGGGCTGTGTTATTGTGACGCTTACTAATGGCCCATCACTGATAAAGATAACATTGGGTAAAAGCTTGGTTTATAATATCAGATCGTAGAAGTGCTGTGGAGTGGAAAGTTGAATAGTTTGTGTGACTGTCGATTTGACTGACCTCTCCGTTCTGCTTTTGACATGCTTTGTTTACACATTCCTGAATACAGGAGCTCCACAGTCGGCCCCACTCCTTTTCTGTGTTGGGTCCAAAAGGAATGAGCTTGCCCCCTTACACCTTTCTGTCCAGCAGTGATTTCCCCCTTCTTGTGTCCACCTCTTTGTTCCACTCCCCTCTTGTCCTCCCTCTCCGGTGTGTGTGTGTGTGTGTGTGTGTGTGTGTGTGTGTGTGTGTGTGTGTGTGTGTGTGTGTGTGTGTGTGTGTGTGTGTGTGCTTGGTGCCCTTCATTTTTGTCATTTGTGAGTGAATGTTACAGTGTACATTTTGATTTGATTAGTAAATGAAGATTTGACGACAAAAAATTATTATTTCATCATCATCATCATCATTATTATTATTATTATCATTATATTATTATTATTATTACCATTATTATTGAATCAGTAGATTTAGTGAATGTATTATCATTTATGGTCTAAGGAATGGATCCAGTAATATCATATCGATTAAATTCAGATGATTATTACTGGGATAGCCATATGAGAAAAGTGTGTGCCCTCATAGAGAGAGAGTAGTACAATCAGTTATTCTGCCTGTATGTAGTATTTTGTCTGAAATTAGGTCTTTGTTTTAAAGTGTGAATCATGCAATGATGATGGCTTGTACTCCATGGCAAAGAAATTATGACGTACAATACATGATTTATGACAAAAAGTAAAAGGAAACCCTATTAATTCAATATATAGACTTCTCCAAACAACCTTTTCGCAGAAAAAAACCCAACTTTGCACTGTAAGACATTTAATCCTTTGCCTCCCGCACCCTATCTGCCAACTGCAAAAACATAACCCTTTGACTTCCTCACCCTATCCACCAGCTTCCTGCAGGAAGTTGGTGTATAGGGTGAGGGAGTCAAAGGGTTAAGTTTTTGCTTTGCTAGCATGGTTGACAATGCAGGATGCTGGTGCAGGAGTGAAAGGGTTAAACAGATCTTTCAAACGATCTTGGGTTTGCTTAGATATTTCCGCTTCGTAGGTAAGGGATGAAGATTTTTTCGATCTCTTATCAACACGTCTGTAGACCTGTTATGTGTGTATAGTACCCATACTGTTATATATATTGGTTAAAGATTCAGTATCACATGTAAATGGTTGGCTATGGAAGACATGGAAACACCCAGCTTACACGTCCATCAAAGACCCAGACTGCGCGACAACATAGTGGAATATGGACAGCTCACCCAACAGCTTGAGTTCTTCGTACTTCACTGGAATGTCTGATTGTGTGTAATGCCTGGTGAGTCTACATGGGTTTGGAGAACAGAGATATACTGTACAAACACGATTTATATAATACTTTGTCACAGTCACTGACCGACAGCCTGAACTTGTCAATGGTCGTGTATCTTTGAAAAAGGTGATTATTTCATTTTGACCGAAAACGGGGATGTGAGTGTGTGTGTGTGTGTGTGTGTGTGTGTGTGTGTGTGTGTGTGTGTGTGTGTGTGTGTGTGTGTGTGTGTGTGTGTTAGTGTGTCTGTGTGTGTTAGTGTGTGTGTGTGTGTGTTTATTTGTGTGTGTGTGAGTTTGTGTGTGTGTGTTGTTCGTGTGTGAGTGAGTGAGTGAGTGAGTGTGTGTGTGTGTATGTTGTGTGTGTGTGTGTGTGTGTGTGTGTGTGTGTGTATGTGTGTGTGTGTGTGTGTGTGTGTGTGTCTGTGCGTATGTCTGCGACAAAAATGTGTTAAGAAGATGTTTACGGATGGATTTTGACCAGATGCGGGTCAGAGGTTGGGAGTCGCGTGAATTCATGAATTATTAACAGACAAAATAATACACAAAGACAAATTAATTAATCATGAATGGCACTACATTTCTGTCTTTTTTTTTCTGACTCGGTCAAATCAAGAGTCACGTACTCAACTCCCCCCCTCCCCCCTTCAAAAATACTTCTATGACCTTAAGTTATGAAACTAACATTTAACCGTACACGAATAGTTATCAGTGATAGGCCATTAACAAATAAAAAGTTACATAAATTACTTAGCCCGTGTCTCAAAAGTGCATCTATAATCTTATATCATAAAATTAACATTTCACCATACATGAATGCTTATCAGTGATTATCCATCATGACAGTGTACTTTCTAATAGCGCAGCCCAGTACAGTCACAGCTACCACCGACTTCTGCAGAGAATTACACCGTTTTCTCAGAAAACCACATCATCGATGCTTCTGGGCAACTTACGTGTGTGTGGGTAAGCGCTTTCTTACGTATCACTTCCTCAGATGCCTCATACTCACTATTTCAACTGCTCAGTCACCTGATTCAGACAAGACTGAAGATAACTCTGCCGAAGTGAGTTTCTGCCTACACCTAAACCTCTCTACACCATCTGAATTTTAAATAGAGCTTCTCTGAAGATTCCTTATGAACTGAAATTTTCCTGTTCTGTTCTTGCTCACACTTCACAACGCTATCCAACTCCTCAAAGCTCCTCATCATCATCACTTGCTTTGCCGCACGCTGTTAGCGAACATGACCCTCCATACGAGTCTCTTTTGTCGCTGCAAGTATATCTCCCACTCTTTTTGTCCCCACTCACTCTGCAAAACTAATAATTTCTTCCTGGATCCACCTGGTGCTCTTTTCCCCTCTAGCTTTCCTTTTGTGACTAGGTGCTCAAATTTTCTTGCGTCATAAAATGTCCTATGAGTGTTTCAACAGAAATGTATCTATATATGTGCGTATAATGTACATGTCTATATGTATATATGTATGTATGTATATATATGTCTATGGATATGTCTATGTATATGTATATGGATATGTATATGTATATGTATATCTACATACATATTACAACACTGCTTGTTTTTCTACACTTTGTTATATCTGTTGATTATGCATTGAAATCATTTCAAGAAGCAGCCAAAGACAAAAGCGCCTCCCCAGAAATCCAGAAGACAGCAACAGATGGAGAGCATCCGGAGGGAGAAAAGGAAGCTTAAAAAGCGAATGAAAACTGCCTCAGAAT
The DNA here is from genome assembly GCA_030674185.1 of Monoplex corrugatus. Lineage (NCBI taxonomy): Eukaryota > Metazoa > Mollusca > Gastropoda > Littorinimorpha > Ranellidae > Monoplex > Monoplex corrugatus. Next base: position 74,263,411 of record JAPXFY010000013.1, read on the forward strand.
TCGAGAAGCAAGGGCTCCTGGAACTCTGGAAAGATCTGAAGGCCAAACACAATGCTCTCAGCAAAGTGGAATCAGCAAGGCGAAGAAAGAGCAAAAAGAAGAAGACTCAAGATCGTTTCTTCAAAGATCCCTTTGACTTTGCAAGAAAGCTGTTTGAACAACCCAAATCAGGGACTCTCACAGTGGGCAAGGAAACCCTAGAGCAGCATCTCATGGAAACATATTCCGATTCTCAGCGCGAGGCACCACTTGAAATCCAGAATCTGGTTTGGCCTGCAGCGCCAGAAGGAAAATTCAATAACAAACCACCAACACTGGATGAAGTGAAGAACGTAGTAAAGAAAGCCAGAGCCAAGTCAGCACCTGGACCAAACGGAATACCATACCTGCTCTACAAGAAATGCCCAAAAGTGCTCGAGTGGCTCCACAAGATGATTCGATCAGCATGGAGGAACCAGAAGATCAGCGACCAATGGATGAGAGCTGAAGGAGTGTACATTCCGAAGGAGCAGAACTCCAGCAGCATCAATCAGTTCAGGCCAATATCACTTCTGAACGTCGAGGGGAAAATCTTCTTCTCTGTTATGGCAGCAAGATTGACAAAATACCTGACTGAAAACAAGTATGTGGATATGTCAGTCCAAAAGGGAGGCATACCAGGAATGCCTGGATGCTTGGAACATGCCACGTTGATTTGGGATGCCATCCAAAAAGCAAGAACAGAGAAGAGAGACATTGACGTAGTTTGGCTTGATCTGGCAAATGCATATGGATCAGTTCCACACGATATGATCCAGCTGGCTCTTGAAATGTATCACATCCCAGAAAACATCCGAACAATGCTGAGGAAGTATTTCCAAGGGTTCTCAATGCGGTTCTCTACCAAAGAATACACCACGGACTGGATAGACCTAGAGGTGGGCATTGCAATGGGCTGTGCAATCTCTCCCATACTGTTCGTGTTGGCAATGGAAGTCATCTTGAAAGCTGCAATGAAGAGTTCAGGTCCAGTGAATCTGGGAGATGGATACCAGATGCCTCCTCTGAAAGCTTTCATGGATGACACAACAGTCTTGTCCACGGATGAGGAAGAGACACACCGAATCTTAAAGCAGCTGGATGAGCTGGTGGCCTCTTCAAGAATGAGGTTCAAACCTAAGAAATCCCGAAGTCTCTCACTGCGAAAAGGAAAAGTGGCAGATTCAGTCAAATTCATGGTAGCCAACCAAGCCATCCCCACTGTCACAGAAGAGCCAGTAAAAAGTCTCGGAAGATGGTATGATGACTCCCTGAAAGACACACAAAGGGGATGTGAAACCAAGCAAACAGCAGAAGAAGGCCTGAAGAAAATAGATAACTGCGGACTGCCAGGCAAATACAAAGTCTGGTGTCTACAGTTCATGCTGATACCAAAGCTGCTGTGGCCACTGCTAATCTATGACATTTGCACCAGCACAGTCGAAGCAATGGAAGCCAAAATCAACAAATACACAAGAAAATGGCTCGGTGTCCCACCTGGTCTCACTGATGTTGCATTCTACTGTCGTCAAGCAATGCTGAAGCTACCTCTTAAATCCATAGTGGAGGAATACAAAGTTGGAAAAGCAAGACTGTTGAGCATGCTGGAGGAATCGGAAGACAATATCGTGAGATCAGTTCATCCAAAGCTGAGAACTGGCAGAAAGTGGAAAGTCCAAGAGGCTGTAAACAATGCCAAGAGAAACCTCAGCATCAAAGAAATAATTGGACACACGCAAACCAACAGACAGGGACTGGGAGCAACAAAAATGCAGTGGTGGTCCAAAGCCAAAGGGAAGGAAAAAAGAGACATGATCATACAGGAGTTGAAGGAAGAAGAAGATGTCAAAAGAGTGCAGAAGGCAGTCCAGCAAGGTCAACAGGGGCAATGGACAACATGGGACAGTGCACTCCAAAGAAGTCTCAGCTGGAACGATATGTGGCACATGGCTCCTCTAAGGATAAGCTTCCTCCTCAGATCTGTATATGACCTGCTCCCCTCGAATGCAAACTTAGTGAAATGGGGGAAATCAGACGACCCAGCATGTCCACTCTGTCAGAAGAAACAAACAGTGGAACATGTCCTAAGCTCTTGCAAAGTAGCGCTAGCCCAAGGAAGGTATACATGGAGGCACAACCAAGTTCTGAAAGTGATCACAGATGTGGTTAGCGAAAAAACCATGACCCCAAACGCACCAATTGCTATGACAACGTTCTACAAAGCAGGAGGGAAACAGGTCTGGCCCGAAAGTGCTACGACAACCAGCACATTGCCAAAGGGTCTTCTGGATGGAGCAGTCGACTGGGAGTGTACAGCAGACCTCCCAGAGTGGAGAAATTACCCAGATGTCATCAGCAAGACAGGCATGAGACCAGACATCGCTCTCCACTCTGACTCCTCGAAACAAGTGATTCTGATAGAACTCACTGTGCCATACGAAAGCAGAATGGAAGAAGCACATATCTACAAGACCGAAAAATACGCCGGTCTTGCCAGCACCCTGAAGAAAGCAGGTCTGCGGGTCAAAATCTTCGCTATAGAGGTCGGGGCAAGAGGGTTTGTGGGCACCTCCGCTTATGATCTCATGAAACAACTCGCCATTTCTGGGAAGAAGAGGACTAGAGCCCTTAAAGCGATGGCAGAGGCAGCAGAAAGGAGCTCAAGCTGGATCTGGGCAAGGAGGAACCAAAAGTGAACTTCATAAGGACTAAATTCCCTACAGATGATGTGTGCCCCGTTAGCACATTGGTAAAACCGCGTACCGCAGTTCTGAAGCGCAGAATCGCCCAGGTTCGCTCCCCGGCGTGGGAAAAAAAAAATAGACAACAGCAGAAGGGCATCCAGGAGTCATGACCTGGATGTGGCCCGGCCCCCCGAGAGTGTAAGGAATTCAGGGCCGAAACACTTGTCTAAAGGGGGTTACTTCTCTGAAGACCTTCTGTTGTCTAGCTCTCCCTAGAGTTTCTTTCTACCAAGATATTTGTAAATGTTGTCTGTATATATTTCAAAATGAATAAAAAGCAAGTTAAACACGCAGTCATAACGATAAGATTTATGAGTCAAATGTAATTATGTTTGGTTCGTACAATCGAACATTACTTTCCATTTATAGTATCACTGATATCAGGTTATTCCAAGGTCATCATCTAATGACGTAAAAAGAAGAATGTCAGTATGGCTTGACCTTCTCATGTCTCTGTGTTTAGACCAACGTCAAACCTTTTGCTTCTTCTTTTTGAACTCGCCTTTTTTTTATTTGAAAGTTCATTGCACTTTTATTATTCACTGGTGTAGCTATTCATTTTCCGCCAGAACGATGTAGAAAAGCCTTTATCGTGAAAACAATATTACGACTATACATGACTGACGACCCGCGTAATGTCCCTTCTCTTATTCTTTTCAAAATCCGGTTAAGAACACATCTCTTTCAGCTGGACTTCTTCACATGATCATTCAAAATTAAAAAAAAAAAGAAATCCTGTGAGTCTAGGTTGTGTGTTGTGTTGTGTTGTGTAATGTTGCGGTGTATGTGTATGTGTTAGTGTGTGCATGTGTACGTGTGTCTAGTGTGTATGTGTGGACGTGTGCGTGCATGTGTGTGTGAGTGCGACACAATATTCATGTCAAAATTTTTCATACATTGTTTTCTTTATGTCAACGTAGTATAGAGTACTGAGCAACACTGGGTACTGTAGGGTTGTCTAGATTGTGATGAATTATCATTGTCATTGAAATTATGTGGATTGTCTACTGATATTCAGGGGTTCTGCAAATGCAGTTATGCGAATCTCTCAAATTATGTTTGAAAATGTGGTTTAGAGGGTTTTGTGGTCCCCACAGAACTTGTACTTTAGTATATTCATGACTACAAGGAGAAGAGAAAAGCTTGGTAATATTGCCTCAAACAACCGTTGTTCTTAAAACTGTATCAGACATTTTCTTACATTTTTTTTCTCGATGAATTGATTCCATAACCAGGGCGAATTCCAGACTCCTTCACATACAAAAAGACTTAACCAGTGGTTTAGACCTACATTATTAAGGCACACAACCATACCTGGGTCTGCACCAGAAACTAAGGTACTCCCGCAGTTATCTTGAGGAATGGGGGCAAGGATATTCCTGGAGAAGCTGGCAACCATGTATCACTCTTCATGGCAGAAGGAAAGGTTCATCAAGACTTTCAAAATGTTATTTTCATCCCCATTTACAAGAGGAAGGGCTATAAGACATGCGATAATCATCGTGCACTGTATAAGGAAGATCCATGCCAGAGGCATCGTTAACAGAGCTATCACCCATGCAATAATATTGTAACGGCACCAAATCTTGATATTCAGATCAAATCAAAGAGCACATTCCCATCATTCACTAAAGTATTCACTCACAATGACAAAAACTCAAGGACACGAAGCACACGTGCAACAGGAGAGGGAGGACTGGAGGAGAGTGGGACGAAGGGGTGGGCACATAGAGGGGGAAATCACTGCTGGACAAACTCATTCCAGTTGTAAATGACCAAACACAGAAAATGAGCGGCGACCGACTATAAAACATCTGTATGGAGGAATTTGTAAAAAGTAGTATCAGAAGCAGAATGGAGAATTCGGGCAGGGATTTACATTCGGAGATGGACACCAAGTTGACATTTGCAATACCATTAATAAACTTGTAGCAGATTGACACCAAGTTAACATTTGCAATACCATCAATAAACTTGTAGCAGATGGACACCAAGTTAACATTTGCAATACCATCAATAAACTTGTAGCAGATTGACACCAAGTTGACATTTGCAATACCATCAATAAACTTGTAGGAGATGGACACCAAGTTAACATTTGCAATATCATTAATAAACTTGTAGGAGATTGACACCAAGTTAACATTTGCAATACCATTAATAAACTTGTAGCAGATTGACACCAAGTTAACATTTGCAATACCATTAATAAACTTGTAGCAGATTGACACCAAGTTAACATTTGCAATACCATTAATAAACTTGTAGGAGATGGACACCAAGTTAACATTTGCAATACCATTAATAAACTTGTAGGAGATTGACACCAAGTTAACATTTGCAATACCATTAATAAACTTGTAGGAGATGGACACCAAGTTAACATTTGCAATACCATTAATAAACTTGTAGGAGATGGACACCAAGTTAACATTTGCAATACCATTAATAAACCTGTAGGAGACTGACACCAAGTTAACATTTGCAATACCATCAATAAACTTGTAGGAGACTGACACCAAGTTAACATTTGCAATATCATCAATAAACTTGTAGCAGATTGACACCAAGTTAACATTTGCAATACCATTAATAAACTTGTAGGAGATTGACACCAAGTTAACATTTGCAATACCATTAATAAACTTGTAGGAGATTGACACCAAGTTAACATTTACAATACCATTAATAAACTTGTAGGAGATTGACACCAAGTTAACATTTACAATACCATTAATAAACTTGTAGGAGATGGACACCAAGTTAACATTTGCAATATCATCAATAAACTTGTAGGAGATTGACACCAAGTTAACATTTGCAATATCATCAATAAACTTGTAGGAGATTGACACCAAGTTAACATTTGCAATATCATCAATAAACTTGTAGGAGATTGACACCAAGTTAACATTTGCAATATCATCAATAAACTTGTAGGAGATGGACACCAAGTTAACATTTGCAATACCATTAATAAACTTGTAGGAGATGGACACCAAGTTAACATTTGCAATACCATTAATAAACTTGTAGGAGATGGACACCAAGTTAACATTTGCAATACCATTAATAAACCTGTAGGAGACTGACACCAAGTTAACATTTGCAATACCATCAATAAACTTGTAGGAGACTGACACCAAGTTAACATTTGCAATACCATTAATAAACTTGTAGCAGATTGACACCAAGTTAACATTTGCAATACCATTAATAAACTTGTAGGAGATTGACACCAAGTTAACATTTGCAATACCATTAATAAACTTGTAGGAGATTGAAATTCTGTGAGAAACAGTTAACAAGTGAAGAAAGTGAAGCAAGGGAGTGCATAGTGACATGATCACGCTTCTGTTTACGAAGGGCAATACAGAATTGTGAATGTAGAAAAGTCCATCATCCCTGAGTCTCAGTGTGACTTTCGTGGTAGAAGAACGGATGACAAATGTTTGCCATACGCCAGCTGCAAGAAACATGTCGTGAACAAAACCAGGAGCTCCATATGCTGTTTGTCAATCTGACCGAAGCATTTGACACTTTTGACAGGGAGGGCTTATGGCAATCAGTACAAAAGTTTGGTTGACCTCAGAAGTTTGTTTCACAGATTCCTTCCTTTCATGATGGTATGTTGCCCAAGGTACAAGTGAATAGGGAGGCATCCACACCCTACGCAATGCAGGACAGATTGAAACAGAAATGCATCCCAGCGCCAACACTTTTTTCCATCTTCTTGGCATCGGTACTGATTGATCAACTGAGGGACTTTGACAGGATTATGTAATCCATTTCCACTCACATGGAAAACTCTTCAACCTACGGAGATTCTAAGCCAACGCTAAATTTGTCAAAATTGTTCTACGGGAATTTCTTTTCAAATATGACTACACGCTGGCCAACACTCTTACACAAGGATATGCAGCACATCCCTGACCAAGTTGCTGTTGTCTGCAAACGCTTCAGCCTTACAATTAACATCAGCAAGACAGAGGTTATATTTCAACCAACATCATCTCAGGCTTCTGGTGCTTTACCATCTTCAACTGCTATCAACGACTAAGAGATTCGGGCTGTAGACAAATTCTGATTCTTGGGCATCAGGCTTGCCCCCAATGATCGCTGTGTCAAACATCGCTGAGTATAGAGCAGTAGACTTGAGCACATGTCTGTACTGCTGCGAGATGTGGACTACATACCAATAACACATTTCTGTACTGCTGCAAGATGTGGACTACATACCAAAAACACATTTCTGTAGTGCTGCAAGATGTGGACTATATACCACTAACACATTTCTGTAGTGCTGCAAGATGAGGACTACATACCAATGACACATTTCTGTAGTGCTGCAAGATGTGGACTACATACCAATAACACATTTCTGTACTGCTGCAAGATGTGGACTACATACCACTAACACATTTCTGTAGTGCTGCAAGATGTGGACTACATACCAATGACACATTTCTGTAGTGCTGCAAGATGTGGACTACATACCAATAACACATTTCTGTACTGCTACAAGATGTGGACTACATACCAATGACACATTTCTGTAGTGCTGCAAGATGTGGACTACATACCAATGACACATTTCTGTACTGCTGAAAGATGTGGACTACATACCACTAACACATTTCTGTAGTGCTGCAAGATGTGGACTACATACCACTAACACATTTCTGTAGTGCTGCAAGATGTGGACTACATACCAACGACACATTTCTGTACTGCTACAAGATGTGGACTACATACCAATGACACATTTCTGTACTGCTACAAGATGTGGACTACATACCAATAACACATTTCTGTACTGCTACAAGATGTGGACTACATGCCAACGACACATTTCTGTACTGCTACAAGATGTGGACTACATACCAATAACACATTTCTGTAGTGCTGCAAGATGTGGACTACATACCAACGACACATTTCTGTACTGCTACAAGATGTGGACTACATACCAATGACACATTTCTGTACTGCTGCAAGATGTGGACTCCATACCACTAACACATTTCTGTAGTGCTGCAAGATGTGGACTACATACCAATGACACATTTCTGTACTGCTACAAGATGTGGACTCCATACCAATAACACATTTCTGTACTGCTGCAAGATGTGGACTACATACCAATAACACATTTCTGTACTGCTGCAAGATGTGGACTACATACCACTAACACATTTCTGTACTGCTGCAAGATGTGGACTACATACCACTAACACATTTCTGTACTGCTGCAAGATGTGGACTACATACCACTAACACATTTCTGTACTGCTGCAAGATGTGGACTACATACCAATAACACATTTCTGTACTGCTGCAAGATGTGGACTACATACCAATGACACATTTCTGTACTGCTGCAAGATGTGGACTACATACCAATGACACATTTCTGTACTGCTGCAAGATGTGGACTACATACCAATGACACATTTCTGTACTGCTGCAAGATGTGGACTACATACCAATAACACATTTCTGTAGTGCTGCAAGATGTGGACTACATACCAATAACACATTTCTGTAGTGCTGCAAGATGTGGACTACATACCAACGACACATTCAACAGCTGGGACGGTTCCACCAAAGATGTGTGTGCAAGGTGTGCACGTGGTAAGATCGATTGTCCAACCTCTAGTTCCGGAAAAGTGTGACTTGCAAAGTGTATCTATCTACTCATCAAACACCAGCTTTGTTGGGTAGGACACGTCCATATGGAAGAAAACTGCATCCCAGACTTGCTCTTGTATGGAGAGTCGAAGCAAAGACACTAGGAGCAGGGGAGACCACTAAACAATACAAAGATATTTTCAGTACAACATTAGTTAATCTAAAAATAAATAGTTGTTGGATTGACAAAGATACTCCGAAGGCCAGCCTCTTCAGTAGTGGCACCAATACCAACAACCTGGAAGACATTTCCCGCAACACAGTATGCTGGTGACAGCGGCACACACAGGACACAATCACGGTTGAACAGCGCAGAAACAACAAAAGGGGGACCGGTGCAAGTAGAACGCAGCGCTACAGTATTCCTTGCCATGCATGCCTGTGGAAGAACATGTGCCTCCAAATCGGTCTCGTATCCCACAAGAAAGCCCCCTTTAGGCACTGAAAACAAGTATTTTATTCCTCCGTTGGATTAGTGGGAGAATCTGTCATCATCACCATTTATGCAAATACTAAAAGAAATGTTAAGCAAGACGCTAACACAACAACAACAACAACAACAACAACAACAACAACAACAACAACAACAACAACCGAAAACCAAAAACAAAACAAACAAAAAAAGAGGAAAACATTCTTACAGTTGTATTAAAATTTACTTCTCAGATTTTCAACAGGTTTAAACCATTATTACAACACTATTCGTATAATGTACGAACATATGTAAGCTTAACTTAAAGACTTATAGGTTACAAATTATTGTGCTGGTCACAACGAACCAAATCACTATCTATCCATACAATGAGAAAATCGTGCATCAGAGACGAATCTTTATTTTGTTTGTATTATCTCTAATCTAAAATCTGGACATGACATGACGTTATTTATGATCCCATTTGGCATTTATGTGGATGTTAATAACACAAACTATACCGATGTGTGAGGTATATCGTAATACACTGGTTGTCTTTAACACATATGTTGTTTTAGTTTCTGGTGGCATTGAATTTTGTAATGCAAAAATGTGTACTAGAAACACATATTTAATTATTTGATAGAAATAATGATTTTGGGGGGGGAGGAAAAGACATTATTAGAAAGTTTTCACTATCTTGTTAATAGCTTGCTGTATATGTTTCCTGTTGCATGGAGTTTTGCAGTGAAAAAAGCGTGTGTTAGAAACAAATAGTTGTTCTGCTTTAATAATTTTATTGTCATGAATGGGAAAATTATTTCGATGGTTTGATTGTCTTGTTTATTCTTTGTAACCATGGCATATAGTTATTTTAATGTTCAAATAGGACCAAAGTGCTCTACGTTGCTCAAGTCCACATTCTGTAACCCTTCATGCCCTATCTTTCCGACCTTAGTTTTTGTTTCCGCTGCCTGTTCCGCACTTAACGTCAATTTACGTCGTTGTTCGTGCACGCTGTTGCCGGAGACATGTTGCCGTAGTGTCCTTATCTCTTTGTCTAGCTCCGCAATGCAGAGACCCCTGTGATGGTTTGACATTACTGCCTTCTACGGACCATCTGTCATCGGGACTTTGCGTGAACTAAGGGGTGAAGATATGTTTTAAAGTCGGGATGAGCGGCTTGGAGCCTTTGACGCAACACCTAAGCTTAGTCAGAAACCCATTCTTCCCATACACTCCGAAACAAAACAAAACAAACAAACAAACAAAAAACCAACAAACCCCCCCAAAAAAACTCAACCTGTATTAGTCACTTTGAAAAAGTGATTTGCAAAATGAACTGTTGAAGATGATAACAATGACAGTAGTAGTAGCAGCAGCAGCAGCAGCAGTACAGTAGTAGTAGTAGGCATATTTCAGGGCATTGGAAAATCCAGAAAATCCACTCCACGAGATGGTCGGAAGAGCAAAATGCAACAGACTCCAACGTGGAAAATTATGGATGCGACAGACAGAAGAACCCATTCAGCATGTGTGTCAACTGACAGAACTCAGAGGGACAAAGGAATGGGAAAAACATCCAAACCTTTAACAGGTATGTACAAAACAATCATACCCAAAATCTAGGGAGACACTGTCGCGAATGGCCATGAGGGGAAGCAGATGCAGACATTCAACTACTCATGGAGCAACTAAATTGCCACCCCAAAGATGTAATCATATACACGGATGGCTCAGTCGTCAATAGCATAACATCTTGATGGGGCTTCACTGTCAAACAGAATGGAAACACCCTAAATGAAGAAAACACTACACATGATACCACAACCTCCAGTCTAACAATGGAATTTGAGGCAGTTACACATACGCTACAGTGGTTAACTTCACTGGATGGATGAAACGAAAGAAAACCAAGCCTTCATCCTGACCAACTCGATGAATCTACTTCAAAAAGTGTAAAATGGAATAGAGACCTCAGAATAGCACAAAGCAGTGAGCAGTATGGAGCCTACCAAATCTCGCGTGAATCTACTGCCCTGGACGCGTTGTTGTAAAGGGAAATGAACGGGCCGGTAAA
>JAPXFY010000013.1:74279355-74324355 GCA_030674185.1 Monoplex corrugatus
TTCCCTTCAACAAATCCATATTGTTCTTTTGCTATTTTTGGTTGGATTTTATTCCTTGTCTTCAACAGGATTATTCTTAATAGAATCTTTGTCACATTATTCATCAAGCTAATTGTACGATGGAGTTGGCATTCTATAGCCCCCGTTTTCTTTGGAAGTGCACTGAAAATTGACTTTGGCACACCTTTAGAGATTTTTTCGGTGTCATAAATTTCATTTAGGAAGACTGTTATTTTTACAATACAAAAATTCATCTAGAGCCTCGATCATTTCTATAGTAACGTTGTCTGGTCCTGGGGCTTTTCCCTGTTTCATCTTTTTCGTCACTGTTCTAACTTCATCTTTCATTATTGGTGGTCCATCAACGTTCATTCTAATGATGTAATCCTCCCTTCTGACAACGTTGAAAAGGTCTTCAGTGTTTTCTCCCGGTCTATCTCATATCTTGTCATTTTCCATGATAATCGTACCATCCTCTGATTTTAAGCAACCAGTTGATGCCCATGTGATTTTTCTGTGAGCAGTTTCTTGAATGATTCTATACATAAACTTAGGCTCTGTTTTGTGACGGTTTGTATCTATTTGCACTTTTTTTCTAGGCAAGCTTCTTCAGCGTCCTTGGACTTATTCCTGATTTCCTTATCTATCTTTTTGTATTCTTCCTTTCCCCCCTCTACCTTCCTTCGTTTATCCCCCAAGCCTAACATTTCTTTTGTCGTGCTGTTCTTCATTGCTTTTCTTTCATCTCTAGGGATTTCTTCACAAGTTCAAAATTTTTTTGAGTTTTTCAAACTTGTCCATTGTTTCTCACTGTCCCCAACGTCCTCCACAAAGTCGATTTTTTTTTCATTTTTATAACTATTCGATGTGTGTGTGTGTGTGTGTGTGTGTGTGTGTGTGTGTGTGTGTGTGTGTGTGTGTGTGTGTGTGTGTGTGTGTGTGTGTGTGTTGTGTGAATAATTTTCTAGTCCTAAGATGAGTACAGTACATTTGATTTAATTGATGTATTTCTCATCTCACCTGCAGTCACTCGTATTTTTCCTTTTTTTTTCTTATACAAAAGCATTAATTACATACAGATTTTGTAACTTTGTTCTTTTTAAAATCACTGTGACTTCATATTAGCTTTGAAGAGATTTAAAACATGACATGCATTGAGGACAATGGTAGACTGTGACAGCAGTAAAAACCGATTGTAAGTGTTTTCAGAAATTCCTTTGAAAGTGCTGTTCACACTTTACTCAAAAGGCGCTGTTTTGGCCCACATGTTTCGTCCGTGTGACCTTCGCCATAGAGTTTTTCTTCCAAACTGATGCTTTTGCGATTCGTCACCTGTTCATAGCTTTGATAAGAATTTTCCAACCATCCATCATAAGAAACCAGGACAATTTCTGTCACGAAATTGCGGTGCTCAAAGATTTATATATGAAGCGTACGTCTGCTGAGTGTTGCAACAGTGGGCATACGGAATGCATTCCTGGAAATTCAAGGATGCTAAATTTGACACACGTGTAAGAACGCAGAAGGCCTATTGGTCAGAACATTCGAGCAACACATACTGTGTTCAGTAGCTTAATAAAGCTACATATGGTTTCATTTCTTCGTGAATACAGTTCTATAAGGATGGCCTATGGGTATCACGTCATGATTTTGTGTGATTATCATGTCATTGATTCTTTACTTCATGCACTCTTATTATGTCTTTGGAAATAGACTGATTTCATCAATTGATAATGGAATAAATTCATGAAAATGAATCAAAATGGATGTGTAATATTTCGATGATTTTGTCAGTGCGTGTGAGATACCATGGCTTAGTTGTCTGTCTAATCTCATGGCCTTAGTGTTAGGGACATTTAATTGAAGATTTCATTTATTTTGCGTGTTGCCTCAACTATGCTGTTTTTGTTATGGTGCGCTAATTGTTCAGTTTGTCACATGGTTCGTCTTTTCTGTTATGACGGAGGATAATCATCCCACGTTTATGTGGGTAGAAAAATTCACACTTTTCAAAGGCTTCATTGAATACTTTCAAACATATGTTTAATCGCTCTCCCCTCTCCCAGTAAAAAAATTCTACTTTCAACCTTTACACGGCTTCAGAAGCGTTGATGTTACGGTTGATTTTTGTTTCCACAACACTCCAGTAATTCCAAGTTCTTTCAGTCGATGTTTAATGCCAGGAAGTCTTTAGCAGCCCCCACAGGGTCCACCTTTAGAGGAGACCATGCATTGTTAAGGGTCACTTCAGTCACCTAAGTATTGTTTTTTTCCGTTCAGTTTCGTACAGTCAATCTTTGTCCTTTGTGTACGCCTGACAAAGGCCTGTTGGCCAACATGTCGTGCCTAGTCTTGTTTCGTCCTGTCTAATATTGTCTTGTCTTGTCTTGCCTTGTCATATCAAAGACACGTTCTCATTCATGTTTGTATAATTCTGTTTCCTGTTTGACTGAACCCTGGCAGTCACTTTGATTGAGATTTCTTATTACTTGAAGGACTGCGTTCTTTTTGTTGGCGATCTTCTGATTTGTTACGTTAAATCTTCTTTAAGTTGTCTTATGTTCTGGTAAAAGACAACATATAATGGACGGACATTCCCCTTTCTGGAACTGGTGCGTTGGATGAACGACAGCTTTCCCCCTCCATCATGGCAGAGAACACTCACTCAACAGGTTATGGACTCAGTGCGGGAATTCAGGAAATGTTTTCCATTCTTGTTTTTAATGGAGATGAAGGAAAATCTGTGCTACAGGACGTCAAGCTTCTCGACTACTTGAAGCATCACAAACTGAAGGAAACAATACTAACGGTAGTAGATGGAAAAGTTGATGAAGAGAAGAATGAAAAATATTTTGCAGATGTGTGATGCCGCCGATGACGGTAGGAAAGTTTTCAACATTCTCCGTAATCATAACGCCGGATCAGGAACCCCTAGGGTCATTTCTCTCTCCACACAACTTACCTCGTTAGTCAAGCGACAAAATGGACACGGTGACAGATCATAAGGGCAGGGACAGCCGCAGCTGCTTTGAGAAATGCTAGCAAAACGGTCAACGACAGTTTGTTGATTGTTATGGTGTTGAAAGTTTCCTGATAATTACCAATCATTCGTTGCTGTTGTGACACAAAGTGACAAGAAACATTCATTCAGTGAGTTCAAAGTAGTCTTTCGCAGTTTTGAAGGCACACAGCGTTATATACCAGTTTGTCAATCCTAGTGTCAGTACAGGAAGACTTAGTAGTATCGTTGGGAAGCTTCATTTTGAAATCAAACTTGGTATCGAGCGAGGACAATAACATAATATCGCAACAGTGAAAAAGGACGTAAAGCATGGTCGTCAGAAGTTCATCACTTTATTAGTCCATTAGCCTTAGTGCCTTCTCTTCCATGCTTCCGTGTTCGCGATTCCTCAGTGGTTCATACCCTTGGTAAAAACAACAACAACAACAAAAAACAAAAAGAAAACCAACCAACCAACTAACCAACCGACCGACCGACCGACCGACCGACCGACCGACCAACCAACCAACCAACCAACCAACCAACCAACCAACCAAACCGCTTCGACACCTTCCCAAACATGGCATCCGGCAGGAGAAAATGGCAGATATGTGGAACAACCTTGGATTCATATCGCCACATTGATCTTTTATTACAAGCCATTGTTCGGGATTACTGCAGAGACTCTATGCTCAACAAAGAATAACAGAGCTTACAAAGAGTAAGGTTTGATAAGGTCATCAGCATGAACTAGATTGAAATCAAGCACAAGTAGTTGAGGAACAGTTTGTCTTTCTGTGTTCACAGACAGATGTGATGAGAGTGCAGTGGACAGACCACAATGCGGGCATTAATTACATCAACACACTCAGGACAGAACATAAAAGGCAAACCAATGTTCACGAGGCTGAATATAAACTCTTTTTCTCCAAGATTTGCTAACACGTGTGGTGCAGTGACTGTATGACTGATAATCATTACACATACTGTGTGGTACAGTGTATGACTGATAATTATTACACATACTGTGTGGTACAGTGACTGTATGACTGATAATCATTACACATACTGTGTGGTACAGTGACTGTATGACTGATAATCATTACACATACTGTGTGGTACAGTGACTGTATGACTGATAATCATTACACATACTGTGTGGTACAGTGACTGTATGACTGATAATCATTACACATACTGTGTGGTACAGTGACTGTATGACTGATAATCATTACACATACTGTGTGGTACAGTGACTGTATGACTGATAATCATTACACATGTGTGTGGTACAGTGACTGTATGACTGATAATCATTACACATGTGTGTGATGCAGTGACTGTATGACTGATAATCATTACACATACTGTGTGGTACAGTGACTATATGACTGATAATCATTACACATGTGTGTGGTACAGTGACTGTATGACTGATAATCATTACACATACTGTGTGGTACAGTGACTGTATGACTGATAATCATTACACATACTGTGTGGTGCAGTGATCATTACACATAGCTGAAACATGAAGGCAGCAACAGAAACCCAAACAGACCACTTTTAAGATGAGGTGATGAAAGTCCAAAGAATATGTGACAATGTTCACAATGTCATGATGAATTATGACAATAATGACAATGGATGTGATAATAATGATGCTACGGCGTTTCATTTTAGATACAGACTGCATGACAGGGACGCACTGAGTGTTTCCTTGTACATGTATAGTATATGCTGGTCACAAGAGGTCAGAGAAAGGCAGTTGGTCCAGAAATGTGAACAGTACCCTCATTGATGCATCACTGGAATGGGCAAGACTCCACAATGTGTAACAGTTACAATCATTTAGACTGATGGGACTCCAATTTCCAACCATGAAGTCATAAGTCAGGTGCACCAATCATTAGGCTACGGGGGCTGTTCAGTCCATGGATGTTTGTTACAGTCTATGTCTGTTCATTTGTCAAAAATCACAGACGAACAGATAGACAGACAAGAAGGCAGGCATCAGAGTTCCATGCACGTATGGATGAAAATACATCTGAACTTTTTTACACACACACACACACACACACATACACACACACACACACACACACACACACACACACACACACACACACACACATACACACACACGCGCGCGCGCACACACACACATACACACACATACATACACACACACACACACACATACAGAGAGAGAGAGAGAGAGAGAGAGAGAGAGAGAGAGAGAGAGAGAGAGAGAGAGAGTACACACACAGATACAAACACTCACAACTTTGCTCGTGTCGATAGCAATCAACCTTCTTTCCTCCCTTGAAAACTTGAAAACGGGAGAGTGAAAAGGTGGGACCCAAATACGGTGATTGTTGGTTTTGCATTTATCTCTTACACTGACCTCGGCTGTCGGGCCATGTTGGCATGAAGAGGGCCTGTGTGGACTCCACAGTCTATAAGACAGACCGACGTGGTCACTCTTCGCCATAGGGTCAGTGCGCAAAGGACCATTTCCATAACCAGACGCGACATCTGACTCGCAGACGACAAAAATCTCCAATATGGATGCAATGATTTTTCGTCTGCTGTTGTGCGTTGCGCTGTGGACAGCACGTAAGTAACAAACAAAAGCACACCGTTTGTAATTTATTATTTTGAAATGAATAGATTTTTGAAAAAATTCCAAAGAAACAAAAACAAAACCAAAACAAACAAAAAGCAAGACAAATAGAAAGAAAACAAAAGAGGAGCGTTGAAGATAAAAGCTTTGTTAACAGCTGTGTATTAACGGCAAACAGTTTTTTTTTTTACTATATGTATACAAGAGTTTGATAAAGTTGGGAAACATTTTAACCAGACACTGGAATAGAGTATCCGATGTGTTGGTACGTTTTTTTTTCTTCTGAAGAATGCACAGTAACTACACATATTTTACAACTGCTTGATGTCTTCTACTCTCAATCTTGGTGACTGTTGCGGAACTGTGATTGCTTTCTTTGAGAACATAGTTGACAAAACACGCAAATCTTAGTATCTGTCAGTGATTTTCAACATATATCACTATAGTACCGATTTTCCCTTTGAATGTTTTCGTTCAGATTTTTGGAATAAAATGCTACGTTTTGAAAACGGCTTTAATCTTATCAGTGACCAGGAAGATAAGAAAATATCATGGAAGTATATAAGTGATTGACCTCGACTCTATGTCATCTTCAGTGTCATCGCACCATTTATTTGAAACCCACTGCCAGCTGATCTGAACAATTCCTCTCTCACTTCAGTTAAAGACTTCACTGTTCACCCAGGTCTTCCATTGTTGATGGATAATAACTTCTCCACACGCACGCATGCACACACATTTATTTTTTTCTGTCTTCCTTTTCCTTTCTTCCATTTCTTTCTGTTTCTTTCCTTTCTTCTCCCCGACTTCTTCCTCCTTTTCTCCTTTTCTCCTTCTTCTTCATTTGTTTTCAAGCGCTAGGGACACACAAACCAAGCAAGCAAGCAAGCAAGCAGGCAAGCAAGCAGGCAAGCAAGCATGCAAGCAAGCATGCAAGCAAGCAAGCAAGCAACAAGCAACCAACCAACCTACCAATCAACCAGCCAACAAACAAACAAACAAACATAAGTGAACTCGAATTATAACTAGAGAAATGCCATGATTCTATTCTCGATACAGACTTGAACAAAAAACAAAACAAAACAAAACAAACAAACAACAACAACAACAGTAATTAACCAAACAAATAACCACACAACAGTAAAAAGAAAAAGGGCTCGATAGACGGAATAGCAAGACAACAAATTCTCCAAAAGCATCCAGACATTCGTGCTCTTTGATTGTTTCTGAACACAAGAAGGAAGTGACAGAAGTTGTGCCTATCAAAAAATAAGTGACAGAAGTTGTGACTGTTAAAAGATAAGTGACAGAAATTATGACTGTTAAAAGATAAGTGACAGAATTATGACTGTTAAAAGATAAGTGACAGAGACAAATTAAAATATGACTGTTAAAAGATAAGTGACAGAAATTATGCCTGTAAAAAGATAAGTGACAGAAATTATGCCTGTTAAAAGATAAGTGACAGAAGTTGTGACTGTTAAAAGATAAGTGACAGAAATTATGCCTGTAAAAAGATAAGTGACAGAAGTTGTGCCTGTTAAAAGATAAGTGACAGAAGTTGTGACTGTTAAAAGATAAGTGACAGAAATTATGCCTGTAAGAAGATAAGTGACAGAAATTATGCCTGTTAAAAGATAAGTGACAGAAATTATGCCTGTTAAAAGATAAGTGACAGAAGTTGTGACTGTTAAAAGATAAGTGACAGAAGTTGTGACTGTTAAAAGATAAGTGACAGAAGTTGTGACTGTTAAAAGATAAGTGACAGAAATTATGCCTGTAAAAAGATAAGTGACAGAAATTGTGACAGAAATTATGCCTGTAAAAAGATGTGACAGAAGTTGTGCCTGTTAAAAGATGTGACAGAAGTTGTGCCTGTTGAAAGATAAGTGACAGTTGTTGTGCCTGTTGAAAAATAAGTGACAGTTGTTGTGCCTGTTAAAAGATAAGTGACAGTTGTTGTGCCTGTAAAAAGATGTGACAGAAGTTGTGCCTGTTAAAAGATAAGTGACAGTTGTTGTGCCTGTTAAAAGATAAGTGACAGTTGTTGTGCCTGTTAAAAGATGTGACAGAAGTTGTGCCTGTTGAAAGATAAGTGACAGAAGTTGTGCCTGTTGATATACAGATTGTGCCTGTTAAAAGATGTGACAGAAGTTGTGCCTGTTAAAAGATAAGTGACAAAAGTTGTGCCTGTTAAAAGATAAGTGACAGAAGTTGTGCCTGTTGAAAGATAAGTGACAGAAGTTATGCCTGTTAAAAGATAAGTGACATTTGTTGTGCCTGTTAAAAGATAAGTGACAGTTGTTGTGCCTGTTGAAAGATAAGTGACAGTTGTTGTGCCTGTTAAAAGATAAGTGACAGTTGTTGTGCCTGTTAAAAGATAAGTGACAGAAGTTGTGCCTGTTAAAAGATGTGACAGAAGTTGTGCCTGTTAAAAGATAAGTGACAGAAGTTGTGCCTGTTAAAAGATAAGTAACAGAAGTTGTGCCTGTTTTAAAAGATAAGTGACAGAAGTTGTGCCTGTTAAAAGATAAGTGACAGAAGTTGTGCCTGTTAAAAGATAAGTGACAGAAGTTGTGCCTGTTGAAAGATAAAGTATGTTTTAGCGCATCTGTGTATCGTTGACTTCAATGATTGATATCAGAGTCGTATGTTTCACGGGCCTTTTACCACAGACTCTCTTTGAACCTGTTCCTATGTCTTCCTTGTAGTAATCATGTATGTTTTGAAAGAATCCATTGTACCTGGGCATATACCAACAATAGTTGTTATAATTTTGATTTGACAAAAATTTATTTCTTTTTAATATCTTTCAGTCTGTGCATGGTTGTAAAAGTTTATCATTATTATTTGATATTCTTGTATTTTATAAAATTTTGTGGTGTTTTACAAATTTTCGCATTAAATTTCATATGCATTTATCTGCCTTTGTCATACATAATTGTAAAAAGATTTCGTAGTATCACTCACTCATCACTCACTCATCACTCACTCACTAAATCAATCAATCAATCGCTTGAAGTCACTATCAATCAATCATTCACTCCATCAGCCAATCAATCTACTCTGCCTGTCTTAACATTGTCCTGTTTGATATTTTCAGGTCTTGACTGCCATCAGTGGTCAACGCACTTTTCCAGTGGCACTGTCAAGTACTCATGTGTGGGCAGCACGGCCGTTTTACCCTGGGCCGTGTCCTTGAACAACGGGGAAGACATTCATGACATCCAGTGGCACTTTGACGGACCATTTGGCAGACAGCCCGTTGCTTTTTATGCCGGCGGCAGGTTTATGCCGGTACCCGAGTACGCTCAACGCGTCAGTTATGTGCCTAACGCTGGAATCATGCTGACGGGTTTGACCAAGAACGATACGGGATTCTACTCTGTGGAGGTCACGGGGCGCAACGCTACCAACCTCTGGTCTCTCGACCATAAAGGCTTCATGCAGGTTTTAGGTACGAATATCTACATACATGTTTTTACTTGTTTCGTGTACAGTTAATTAATTCTAAGTTTCTTGTTTGGATGCATGTACTCTGGAATTAATCTGTATACCTGAGGGAAGTCAGGTGGTAGAGACCTCAGCTTGCCTTTGTCTTACCTTATGAGGGCGATGCTCATCTATGCTCCCTTGCTGCTTTACCTTTTACAGCCCTGAACAGGGTTAGACATCCATACATTCAGATGGGTGCATTGGAAGCCATACCATCATCATCATCATCATCATCATCATCATCATCATCATCATCATCATCATCATCATGATGTGCCCTGCCGCATGGCGTCGGCGATATGGCCCTCCATACGAATATATCCTTTGTTGCTGCAAGTACATCTCCCACCCTCTCCGTTCTCAGCCACCCTGCAAGTCCGTCCAATATTTTCTCCTTGGGTCTACCTGGTGTTCTCTTTCCCTCCAGCTGTCCTGTTGTGACCAGGTGCTCTAACATCTCTTGCCTCATAAAATGTCCTATAAATGTTGTTTGTCTTTTCTTATATTCTTTATCAACGAACTTCATGTGTCTGTCTCCATCAAGACTGTCTCTTTTGTTTTCTTTGCTGTCCATGGAACTGTCAACATTTTTCTTAGAAACCACACACACAACATTTTCTCAAGTTAAGGTTTACGCCCGTGTCGCATAGTCGGGTGGAAAGGTGGGAGCTTTACGTCTATGCCAAAGAGACCTCTCAATGCAGAGTAAAATAGATTTAGTGCACAGTTTACACTTTATTGTGTCACTTTCTCTGTTTCATGTTGTAATGACATCTGCTTTGTAATCGTAATGATGTTTTGTATCGCACTGATAATAACAATTATACGACTAATAATGATAATGATGATGATAATAATAATAATAATAATAATAATAATAATATAATGATGATGATGATGATGATGATGATGATGATGATGATGATAACAACAATAATTACTGCAATTATAGGGCGCCAAATCTTGACAATTCAAATCAAAGAGCACTCACGCACCAGGCATATGCGTGCAATCAACGAAGACAACCTTTACAGTATTAAGATAAAATGACTACACACACAAACTGAGGGAAAGAAGTAGTCGTAGAATTCAATGTTGGGAAAAGAGATGGGTTTTTAAATTGGATTCAATAGCAGAAAGGAGAGGTGTTAGGCGAAGGGAGAATGGAAGTCTATTCCAGGCAGATGGTCTGAGACAACCAGAAGAACGCTGGCCAATAGTAGATAGCTTAAATCTAGGAACCTGAAGTGAAAGAGTATCTGAAGGCGAGCGCAAGGTGCGAGTTGGCGAATAAACATTGCAAGAGTCGTAAAGATATGATAGAACACACAGGAGAATAGATTTGTAACACAAGGTATCCAGCTTATATCTTATTATTTGTAAGACAGGAAACCAGTGGAGAACGGACTGACATGATCAAAATGTTCTTTCTGATGACAAGACGAGCAGCTGAATTTTGTATACGTTGTAGACACAGGAGAGAAAAAATTGATAGTTCAGTAAAGACAGCATTACAGTAATCAAGACGAGACAAACTGAGAGATGTCACAAGCTTAGATGCAGCCTCAGTTGAAAGGTATCTTCGAATGTAACCAGTGCGCCGAATCTAATAGCACGATTGGCAGGTCTGGGTCAGAAACTTCTGCATAGAAAGAATGTTGTCCGAGGTCACATCCAGGTTCTTGGCAGTATGACAGTGAGGGATGATGTTGTCACCAAGCTGGGTGGTATCCAGTGTGATAGAGGCAAGTTTGTTTTTGGTTTCGGTTTTATCACCATTTAACTATAGTTTATTTTGTTTCATCCAGTTCTGAATATCGACATAGCAGCTGGATGCTTCTGAGATTAAAAAAAAAAAAAGAAAAGAAAAGAAAAAGAAAAAAAGGAAGGCGATATTCTCAGGGGTGGTGCTATTCTGAAGTTGTGAATCATCTGCGTAAAAATACTGTTTCATGTCATGCTGATTGATATGGTGGCTAGGAGTGAAGTATAAAGGATGAATAGGACAGGGCCTAGCACGGAACCCTGAGGAACTCAGTAAGAAAGCCGAACAGGCTCAGACTGATTTTTGTTGACAACAACTGACTGAAAGCGATCATAGAGATAAGAAGCGAACGATGAAAGAACAGTACCATGAATTCCGAAAAAGTGTTCAAGACGAAAGAGAAGGATAGAGTGATCAATAGTATCAAAGGTAGGAGAGAAAATTTACCGGCACGAGAAGCGAGAAAAAGTTCGTTGGCTATGTAAACAAGAGCCATTTCTGTGCTGTGGTTTGTTCGATAGGCAAACTGGTAAGGATGGTATAGATGATTTAAGGAGATATGCTCATTCATTTGTTTTAGTACCACTTTTTTAAGGAGCTTGAAGTACTATTCAGTAGGTACTGACACTTCAATCGTTGAATTATATTTCTGACCTCAACTGCATATTATCTTGCATAGTAATTGCAAGTAAACGGTCCCTAAAGCATTTGATAGTTATGTTATAAATATTAATGAGCTATGTTACAAACATTACTGAAACGCATGTTTCGAAGATAAAGCCCGGCAAAAATCTTCACCGCACAGATAGGAAATGAGTTTGGGCTTTTTCTTATGTTTCATTTGATAAGCAGATCAAAATAGGCTCGGAAGTAGAACTCAGATAAATATCATTCACTGATTCTGAAATATCGAGGAATCGAATTTGTACAGGTTAAGAAAAACTAGTGGTTGGAATTGTACTAATATACATTTGCAACTCATGTCTACCAGCTTGACCACAACAGTTTGATTCGTAGTTTTCAAGTTTTTCACTTCTTCCAGAAGCTGAACCGTTTAATGCTGAAATATTAAACACACGTTGCAGAGAAAACTAACGTTGTCTCAGATTATTTTTGTTTTTGCAGATATATTAGAATGCATTTTTTTCGACTTCGAGCTTTTGATGCATTTATTTCGAGATCAGAATGACATTTAGACAACATACAATGGAAAGAAATTATGAGTTGAAATGTGATAACTTACAATCCATGATTTGATTTCCACAAAGTTAAACACACTTAGAAGAGAAATTACACATTAACTGCTCATAAACAATAGTTATTTCTAAAACTTGCACCAAATTACTTTCTAAAGTTTCAGCGAAGTTATTCGATGATAACAGCGTTTTTCAAGCGTCTACAAAACGTCATGATTCAAAGTCACTGCAAAGTCACAACGCCACAAAGACGTGATTATTGTCTTAAGTCATTAACATTGATTTCTGTCGCACTGATTGATACATTAAAGTGTTCTATCCCAGTCCATTCTATTTTTCCATGTATCATTTTGAAAGAAGTGAAAACACCAATTGATCTTAAATATCTGCATGTCATAACAACAGAAGTTGTTTTCAGTGGATGTAATGTTTTTGTTTCTCAATCAAAAAGTTTTGCAAACGAAACAAAAGTCTACATTCGTTCATTGTTTTATCAATACCATCATCCAAGCATTCGTTTGTTGTTGTTCCTTTCAACACACAGTGAATGTTGTTCAACAGATGGAGCCCTGGTCAACAGCAGTGGACTGCAGTTGAAGCAGGAAGCGGCAGCGGTCTACGATAATGCCACGGGCCAGTGGATGGTTGACCTTAGTTGTGGAGACTTTCCCTTTCCCACCATGCCCCCTTTTGACGTCAAATGGACGGTGAGTTAGAGAAAGAGAGAGAGAGAGAGAGAGAGAGAGAGAGAGAGACAGAGACAGAGACAGAGACAGAGAGACAGACAGAAAGACAGACAGCAGACAGAGAGACAGAGATTATTGAACGTCATCTACTTCATCAGGTCTTTGTAAGCACGGCTGTCCATGTACATCAAAACATAAATGAATGGAATGTATTCTGGTCGTTACAGCTTTTTCAGCGCTGATTTCCATTGCTTACCAGGACTATGCATGGTTGTTAACCAATTTTACAAGGTCATCCTTCCTTTCTGCCAGTGCATCTTGTCTGGAAAACGAAGGTTTGCAGTTTTCGCCTCCAATGCTGACTGAGCTAATGAGCTCTTAAATATTATTGGTGACAGCAGACGGCATTTGGCGTTGTGTGACAGATGGTCTGAAGCACTCTCCTATGTTGTATTGGTTGAGTACTGCACAAGCTGCTTTGCTGTATAAGTAGATGGATGGTTGTAATCAGCGTCTGACTGGTTTTATATATCTTTGTCAGTACTCACTGGGCTTTTTGGCGCCAAACCCAGTCAGAGGCCTTCTTGAAATCAACGAATACAAGCTACAGTTCTCTCGATGTTGGAGATGTTTCTCACAAACAGCATGCAGTTTGAATGTCTACTGAGTAGTACTTGTTCACTTTCAGAAAGTAGCTTGTAGTTCTATTATTTTGTCTATTTGTGATCTCAATCAATTTAGAACGAGTTTGAGCATAGCCCTTCTTGCGTGTCTGATAAGGTCGATAGTGCGATAGTTTTGGAAACACTTGAAATTGCCTTTCCTTGGGAGTGTTTCTATCAATGTTAGAAATGATTAATCCATTTAGTTACATGGGAGGCACAGTAAGTGATGCAGGATAAAAATCAGATATGACAGCAAGAGCGGCACTAATAACAGTATCATTACAAAGAACGAAAAATCCCTGGAGAGGTAACCACCAACATGAAGGATACAATCAGATGTTTTCGTTCATTGGTCTTTCTATTTTCTTGTATGCATGCCAGACATGGACATTGTTATGTCAACTTCAGAGACAGATCAAGGACACGGAGATGAGATGGTATTGTAGATCAAGGACACGGAGATGAGATGGTATCGTGGATCAAGGACATGGAGATGAGATGTTATCGTAGATCAAGGACATGGAGATGAGATGGTATCGTAGATCAAGGACATGGAGATGAGATGGTATCATAGACATCAACTACACTGAATACACGACGTATCACCGATGAAAAAGTCTAAAAGACCTTTCAACAGCATACAGGCCTCTATGATGATCTTCCCACAACAGTGAGGAACAAGGAACATAGTATGGCCACGTCACATGATCCAGACAGAAAAGTCAGCAAGACATCGTGGAGAGAAGAAGAAGAGGAAGGCAGCGGAACAAATGGATGTACACCGTCGATGGACTGGATTGTCAGAACATCGCACATAACCGCCACAAGTGGAGATGACTCATGGTCAGCTCGTTGATATAGCAACCTTATTTGTTTATTTGGTGTATGTGTGTGTTTGCACACACACATACACCAAATAAACAAATAAGGAAAGCAGAAACATGTCCTGAGTTCCAAATAGTCCAGTTTGCAAATGTTGCAAAAAGGTGCTGCTTAAAAAACAATGTCTCATTACATACTTGTAGTGAAAATTGAATGTCAATGCCATTGATAGATATGACAACTGGAAGAGAAGCATACTCTCAGAGCTTCGGTGAAAGTGATGAGCAGTACTTCTACTTTATCGTCATTGAGCTGGAGTATATTTTCTGTCATCCAGAACTTAGGTTCAGCAGTACAATTTTGAGTGGTAGAAATAATCTGATCAATTCCTGTCAAACTGTTTACAGTAATACATGTAAAGCTGAGTAACATTTGCAAACATGCGACAGAGAATGGAAGGCAAGTATAGTGAACAAACATTAAAGATTTGACACTAAGCCTTTTGGGACACCATATTTTCGAGCTGTTTCAGGAGAATAGCGACTATTGATTGAGACTGTCTAAACGCGTCCATTGAGATAAGCTTTGAACTCTGAAGGCGCAATATTGCAAATTCTACATGAGTCAAGCCGAGGAAGAAAAAAAATCATGGTCTGCAGTATCATCTGCAGCTGCCAGGTCAAAGAAATGTAAAATCGAAATTTTATTATTGTCAAGGGTTGCAGGAAGATCACTGAGGATATCAACTAATGCTGTTTCTGTGCTGTGACCAGCTCTTAATGTGGATTAAGAAAATGACTGGAATGAGATGGTGAAGAAACAGAGAAGAAAAATTCTTTCAATCACTTTCAAAATAAAAGATCTATCTATCTATTCTATAATCTATCTATCTATCTATCTATCTATCTATCTATCTATCTATCTATCTATCTATCTATCTATCTATCTATCTATGTATGTATGTATGTATGTTATGTATGTATGTTGTATGTATGTATGTATGCTATCTATTTATGTATGTATGTATTTATGTATGTATGTATGTATGTATGTATGTATGTATGTATCTATCTATGTATCTATCTATCTATCTATGTATCTATCTATCTATCTATCTATGTATTTATCTATCTATGTATTCTATCTATCTATCTATCTATGTATTTATCTATCTATCTATCTATCTATTTCTATCTCTCTTATCTATCTATTTTTCTATCTCTCTCTATCTCTCTATCTCTCTATCTATCTATCTATCTATCTATCTATCTATCTATCTATCTATCTATCTATCTATCTGCCTATGTATGTGTGTGTGTATGTATATATGTATGTATGTATGTATGCATGCATGTATGTATGTATGTACCTATCTATCTATCTATCTATCTACATGTATCTATCTATCTATCTATCTATCTATGTATCTATCTATGTATCTATGTGTGATATCCCCAAAGATATGTCAAAATCAATTTTCATTGCACTTCCAAAGAAGTCAGGGGCTATAGAATGCGAACTCCATCGCACAATCAGTTTGATGAGTCATGTAACAAAAATCCTGTTAAGAATAATCATGATGAGGACAAGGAATAGAATCAAAAGAGAAATAGCAGAAGAACAGTGTGGATTTGTGGAAAGGAAAGGAACTATTAATGCCATATACATCCTAAGAACTATCATAGAGAGGTCAATTGAGATGAATAAGGATTTGTATTTATGCTTTGTTGACTATACCAAGGCTTTCGATTGTATAAGACATGAAGAATTGATCAACCAACTGGAGAGACTCAATGTTGATGGAAAAGATCTACGAATAATCAGGAATATTTACTGGGAACAAACAGCTGCAATGAGAATAGAAAACAATATATGCTCTTTCCAAAACATAAAAAGAGGAGTCAGACAGGGTTGTGTTTTGTCACCAGATCTGTTTTCACTATATAGCGAAAACATCATGAGAAACCTAGAAGAAGACCCTGGATTAAAGGTAGGAGGGAAAATGATAAACAACATTCGGTACGCAGATGACACCGTGCTAATTGCAGAAAATGAAAGGGACCTACAAAACCTTATGAATATACTAGAAATAGAAAGCAAAGGTAAGGGGTTGGAACTAAACAGCAGGAAGACTGAAGTCATGGTGATCAGTAAAAAACATGAAATCCCCTCATGCAAAATAACAGCAAATGGCACAACCTTGACACAGGTTAATAAGTTCAAATACCTGGGAACGGTCATTTCATCAGACGGCAGATGCACATCGGAAATAGCTGGCAGAATCGGCCAAGCCAAAACAGCATTCAAGAAGATGACGAGCATTCTTACCAACAAATGCCTATCAATTCACATCAGAAAGAGAGTCCTTGAATGTTATATAGAACCAATACTGTTGTACGGATGCGAGGCGTGGAAGTCAGCAAGCAAAGCCAGAGCAAGATTGAGGCAGCCGAGATGTGGTTTCTCAGAAGAATGTTGAGAGTTCCATGTACAGCAAAGAAAACAAACGAGAGTCTTGATGGAGGCAGACACAAGTAGATCACTCATAAGGAAGATTAGGAAAAGACAAGCAACATTTATAGGCCATTTTATGAGGAAGGGGGATTTGGAGCACCTGGTCACAACGGGAAAGCTGGAGGGAAAGAGAGCACCAGGTAGACCCAGGGAGAGAATGCTGGACGGACTTGCAGAGTGGCTGGGGACGAGGAGGGTGGGGGAGATGCTGGGAGCAAGGAGAGATCGAGATGGTTGGAAGTCCATGGTCGCCAACAACATGCGGCAGGGCACCTGATGATGATGATGATATATGTATATTTCTGTCTGTGTCTGTGCCTGTGTTTGTGTCTGTGTCTGTGTCTGTGTCTGTGTGTCTGTATGTGTGTATGCACTCTTAGCTACACACACACTCATCTACACACATACACACGCACAAGCGTTTATTCTAGACGTGTGATTACGCTGCAAATATCTATATTTCAATAATCCCGAAAATGCTTTCACGAGAACTATTTTCTTAACCCTTTGACTCCCGCACCCTGTCCGTCAACATCCTGCATTGTCAACCATGCTAGCAAAGCAAAAACTTAACCTTTTGTTTCCTTCGCCCTATGCACCAGCTTCCTGCAGGAAACTGGTGAAAAGGGTTAGTGAGTCAAAGGATTAAGTTTTTGCAGTTGGTGGATAGGGTGCGGGAGGTAAAGGGTTAAAAAAGGATTATTTAAAATGTGTCTTCACGTACCAATGACAAGAAAAGAAAGAAAAAAACAACAACAACAAAGAAACAGACAAACAAACAAATGTCATCACGTGGTAAAATCTTTGTCGACTGTTCGTAAAATTTTCGTTTTCGTTCTTTTGCTTGCTTGTTTGCTTTTTAAAACCATTTGCTATAAAGATGTGAGAAAGTTAGTGAAGTGGATGACCCTTGGCCGTGTGGTCCCACTTTGTGGGCCAGGAACTGGTCAGGGCAAAAGAAAAAAAAATCCAATAATGATTTGGATTGACGGAGATTAGAATCCACAATCTTCCAGTCTTTAATCTTTGTGTTTGGCTGTGGGCCATAATCATACAGTCACACATAATTATACACTTTGTGTGTTTGACTGTGGGCCATAATCATACAGTCACACATAATTATACACTTTGTGTGTTTGACTGTGGGCCATAATCATACAGTCACACATAATTATACACCTTGTGTGTTTGACTGTGGGCCATAATCATACAGTCACACATAATTATACACTTTGTGTGTTTGACTGTAGGCCATAATCATACAGTCACACATAATTATACAGTCCACATAATTATACAGTCACACATAATTATACACTTTGTGTTTGGCTGTGGGCCATAATCATACAGTCACACATAATTATACACTTTGTGTGTTGACTGTGGGCCATAATTATACAGTCACACATAATTATACACTTTTGTGTTTGGCTGTGGGCCATAATCATACAGTCACACATAATTATACACTTTGTGTGTTTGACTGTGGGCCATAATCATACAGTCACACATAATTATACACTTTGTGTTTGACTGTGGGCCATAATCATACAGTCACACATAATTATACACCTTGTGTTTGGCTGCAGGCCATAATCATACAGTCACACATAATTATACACCTTGTGTTTGGCTGCAGGCCATAATCATACAGTCACACATAATTATACACTTTGTGTTTGACTGTGGGCCATAATCATACAGTCACACATAATTATACACTTTGTGTTTGGCTGCAGGCCATAATCATACAGTCACACATAATTATACACTTTGTGTTTGACTGTGGCCATAATCATACAGTCACATATAATTATACACTTTGTGTTTGACTGTGGTCATAATTATACAGTCACACATAATTATACACTTTGTGTTTGACTGTGGTCATAATTATACAGTCACACATAATTATACACTTTGTGTGTTTGACTGTGGGCCATAATCATACAGTCACACATAATTATACACTTTGTGTTTGACTGTGGGCCATAATCATACAGTCACACATAATTATACACTTTGTGTGTTTGACTGTGGGCCATAATCATACAGTCACACATAATTATACACTTTGTGTGTTTGACTGTGGACCATAATCATACAGTCACACATAATTATACACTTTGTGTTTGGCTGCGGCCATAATCATACAGTCACACATAATTATACACTTTGTGTGTTTGACTGTGGGCCATAATCATACAGTCACAATAATTATACACTTTGTGTTTGACTGTGGGCCATAATCATACAGTCACAATAATTATACACTTTGTGTTTGACTGTGGGCCATAATCATACAGTCACACATAATTATACACTTTGTGTGTTTGACTGTGGGCCATAATCATACAGTCACAATAATTATACACTTTGTGTTTGACTGTGGACCATAATCATACAGTCCACATAATTATACACTTTGTGTGTTTGACTGTGGGCCATAATCATACAGTCACAATAATTATACACTTTGTGTTTGACTGTGGGCCATAATCATACAGTCACACATAATTATACACTTTGTGTGTTTGACTGTGGGCCATAATCATACAGTCACACATAATTATACACTTTGTGTTTGACTGTGGGCCATAATCATACAGTCACACATAATTATACACTTTGTGTGTTTGACTGTGGGCCATAATATACAGTCACACATAATTATACACTTTGTGTTTGACTGTGGGCCATAATCATACAGTCACACATAATTATACACTTTGTGTGTTTGACTGTGGACCATAATCATACAGTCACACATAATTATACACTTTGTGTGTTTGACTGTGGGCCATAATCATACAGTCACACATAATTATACACTTTGTGTGTTTGACTGTGGGCCATAATTATACAGTCACATATAATTATACACTTTGTGTTTGACTGTGGGCCATAATCATACAGTCACACATAATTATACACTTTGTGTTTGACTGTGGACCATAATCATACAGTCACACATAATTATACACTTTGTGTTTGACTGTGGGCCATAATCATACAGTCACACATAATTATACACTTTGTGTTTGACTGTAGGCCATAATCATACAGTCATACATAATTATACACTTTGTGTTTGACTGTAGGACCATAATCATACAGTCACACATAATTATACACTTTGTGTGTTTGACTGTGGGCCATAATCATACAGTCACACATAATTATACACTTTGTGTTTGTCTGTAGACCATAATCAGAGTAACACAAAATTGTACACTTTGTGGGTCACAATCATACGGTCGCAGTCACATATAACTATGGGAACATGTTGAGATTAAACTGAATCTGAATTTGTTCAAGAAAGATTCACTGCATTCAGACCGTTCCATACATATTCCACCCAAATCTGCCGGCGATGATCTGCAGACTTCCTAAGCAGATTCCTTTACACGGACAAGGTGTTGAAATGGTAGCGAGGAGGGGAACTAGGACAACTGCCACCATCAGAATGACAAGAGTATTAGACAAACAGGCCAGTTTTTATGATGTGGGTTGAGGCCGAACTCGAAGACATCAGATCTCGAGTACACGGCTCTATCAGGTGGATCAGGCGGCCCATTGAAAACACCCTGGACTTCTGTGTTGCCCAGTGTGAACTTAAGTATTGGCGACCCGTCTTGGATCGGTCTTCTTGAAAGATTGGCTGTAAGCAGCCCAACCATCTGTGTGGAAACAAAGGGTATTTGTAATACAGCATTATGTTTTTTTTTTATTACTTGTAGATCAAATTATTTGACAATGAGACATCGAAATCACAAAATCCTTGAAAACAATGAATTTTGAAGAGAAAAGTTTGACATACATTTTCCACTTACTGATGTCAGTCACAGACAGTAGAAGGTCCCATCTGGTGCGTATTCTTAAAGACGGTTTGGTACATGTTGTAACAATCTTTGTTGGAAGTGATACCACGGTAGGTACGATCGTAATCCAATTTCAAAAAGCGTTAGGGTATACAACAGTAAAGGTCAATCGAAACCATGTCAGAAAGTAACATAGATAAAAAAAAATTAAGGAAAATGAAGTTAAGGATTTGTATCGCTACATCTTGCAGCACGTTTGCAAGAGGTTTTCACGTTATATTCCCATGCTTTTTCGTTGTATCTTTGACAGACCCCGTCAGGAAATAGTAAGCCGAGCTCTCACTACGAAAGAGGACATTTCCACCTCTACCTGACCCAACAAGAAATGAGTGGACAGTACAGCTGTGAGATCCCCAACCCCGGACCGTGCCCTAGCTCTTCAAATGGCACCAGGGCACAGGCCAGTGTCGTGATCAATGAGTCTGCAGCCAAACTATCCGTGCTGGAATCTCAGTTCAAGAATGGTAGCGCATCTGCAATTATTGCCAGTCTCATCCAACAAAATGCTGATCTTCAGAACCAAAGTAGAACGTTCAATCAGCAGAACTCTTTCTTGAAAGCCGTCAATATCCAACTGAAGCACAAGAGGGATCTTCTGATTCAAGAAAATGCTAATCTCTCACAAAAAGTTTTGACTCTAGAGAAAATGTTCGGGCAGTTAAACAGTACGAACATTCCAGAAGACAACACAGCTGGGTGTCCTGGACTGAACCGCACTCTTACGATTTTGGACATCTATCTCAACCAGTCGTCCATGCATCTTATCCGAAACTTTGAGGCTGGGAACAAGGAATTCAGCAAAGTGAGCCAGAAGTGCTCTGCTGCCCAGACAGAACTAGAACATGATGCTATTTATCTCATCCTTAGTCATCAGGTTAAAACCGTCACTAGTCTGAAGAACGATGTACTGGCCCTAAACAACACACGGAACAATCTGAGTCAAAACACTCAGGCGTCGAGTACAATGGGTGAAATCAGCTTCCATGCAGTGGCAAATCCTTTCCATGGCGATGTTCTCGACTGGTAATGTCATCGTCCTGAACCACGCCACACTCAACGAAGGAGACGGATACAAAACTCAGACAGGGTGCTTCACTGCTCCGGACTCTGGAACGTATTTGTTCTTTGCCAGCCTACAGTCCAAGGACGCTCGACGTGCTGCTTCCTTTCATCTGGTGGCCGGTAATGAGCAGTTTGACGGTCCCCCTGTTGGCGGTCCCCATTCCCTACACAGTGCACTTCATGCAGTCGTTCACCTCCTGCAGGGTCAGACAGCTTGTCTGAAAAGTGCAGGAACTTTGTATCCAGCATCTGCCACTTTCAGTGGATTCCTTATCGAACAAGATCACACACACTAAACCAGGGTCAGTGATGAAAACAACAACAATATCTGCACTGAGGTCATGAGCGGAAGAGCCAACAGAACGAGAATATTTCACAATCAACAGTTCCGTCAACATGAGTACACGTCAATGGCACACCCTCACATAGGTGTATAGAACAGAGTTACTGGCATTGTTCAATATGCAAATCAACAGACCGTAAACACGCATGCTAAAATGCCCTATAAACTACGTTGAAACTAGCTAAAAAAATGGAAGGAATTATATTATTTCTCCAGATACTCCAAATGTCACCCGATTCTACATGTATACATGAAATCAAGAGATATAGCTTTTGTCAGGTGGAGCGACTGGCAATTATACCAGTTATCGTTGGGATGAATGAAATGGACGAAAACGACTTTAAACGAAGACAAATCAATGTACTGGCAGACAAATAATGCCACGAGACAGTAGATAAAAGGAAGTGTCCGAGCAAGTGGACTGTCCACCTGCACATTTCATGGTGTTTAGACAGCTGCCAGAACAGACCTGTTGCGCTGTAAGAAGGGAAATGCACACACAACAACCTACATAGACATTACCTTGGACCACATACTTAAACACACTAAGCATGAGATCCTCATTGAAAGTTAAACTTTTACGGAGCACCGTGATGTCAGAGTTATGTCAGTAAAAACATTTATGTATATGATTACAGGCTTGTGTATATAATGACTGATCATGGAATATCGTACCACATATTTTACATTTGCCTCCAGCTATAAAGAATCCAACATGCCTTGTACATGTTCATTGTCGCATGAGTTTCACTGAAGGTGAATGATTTATACTGAAATACGCTGCCGCAAATTACATTGTTTCCCTTTGTCTTTTCAGAAGACTGTATGCGTGCGCACATGACTGTGTATCCTGTATCTGGGTAACTGGACGTACATATTTTTGCATAAATTAAATGGTTCCTGTTACAACATGAACAAACAATAGTTATTTCAACGCCAGTCGCTTTGGTGCGGTGGTTAGTGCGACAGACTATCGACTGGAAGATTGTGAGCCTGAATGTCATCAGTTCAGTCAAAATCATTGTGGATTTTTTTGGGCCCCAACCGGCTCCAACCCAAAGATGAGTGCGCCATGGGCTCATTGGGAAGACTGGGACAACACAATCGAGTCTCATCCATGTCACAGATGCGTCATTGAGAGTGCTGCCCAAATCTCCCGATTGATACCACAGGTGTTGTGATTCTCGGGCCTGATTGTGACTCGCGGGCCTGATTGACGCCAGGATATACCATGATAGTAAGCGTAAAGTGTAGAGCTATCACACAGTCTCAATCCTAGATGGAACTTTACAGTATCGGAATTATCATGCCAATAGTCACCATGATCACATCACTGGTGAAAACTGCTCCAGATTTGAGGCCATTAAAGGGAAATACAGAATAAGACAGCACACCAAAGCAATTAACACACACATGATATGACATAGGATAACATGACATTACATGCACTGCATTGTACTCTACTCTTCTCTACTCTACTCTACTATACTATTAGTATAGTATATATACTATACTGCAATGTAACTATACCATAACGTAATACTATTTTATATGACTTTATATGGTTAATAAAGATATGATATGATATAAAAGCACGTCAACCAAATTTTGATATATGGGAAAAAAAACCATATTTCAGAAATTAGTATCCCACCTTTCACATATTGTTGGGCAACATACGTATTTCGTGTCTCTTCTTCTTCTCTTTTTCTTTTTCTTTTGTGTGTGTGCGTATGTTCCTTATGAACCTTTCGTTGTATTGAAGCGGTCCATGGGTTTCGTTCTTAGAGAGTTAAGAAAGGAATTTCTTTTGTGTATTTTCGTCATTGGCGATGCCATTAGTTAACAATTCGTCATTGGCGATGCCATTAGTTAACAATTCGTCATTGGCGATGTCATTAGTTAACAATCTACAAAATAAAACCCTTTAAAATATTGTCATCTGTTTTGTGTGTATTTTGTTTTGTCCGTTAATGTTGTTGTTGTTTTGAAATGCAAGCTGAAAGTTGTTATTACTGTCCAGATACCGGCGTTATACCGTTAGAATGACATGACAAGGAGGGAGAGGAACACGGACGGGGGAAAGAGAAAAGAGAAATGTTTGTTGTGTAAAGAAAACATTGTAAAAGTCACAATGTTTGTTGTGTAAAGACAACATTGTAAAGTCACACCCTGATCACCACATTACGATACATGATTCACTGAACTCATCACTTCTGTTCAAAGCACATGGAACTCTTCATGGAGTGAACTGGGCTTAGCAAAATCTTCATGTGAAACACACGTCCGCGCAAATCTACACAAATAATCATTCTGAGAGAAAACACCAGATGATATAATGCATTCAGGAAGGGACACAAATCTGCGAATTGTTGGTTTTGATAATAAGTCAAACGTGCACTAACCATTTAAAAACACACATTCCCAAAATGGATATGCCCGTTCAAACAAGTACGTAATTTTTTTTTTCTGATTTTGGGTCATGGAGAACCGAACAAATATAGTTTTCATTGTCTTTTCCACAGACTCCATCGGGCAGTGTTAAGCCCAGTTCACTCTACGAGAACGGAAAGTTTCATCTCCTCCTCACTGATTCTGAAGCTTCTGGAACCTACACATGCCAGGCGCCAGACCACAGCAGCTGTTCCCACGGCAACAGTACAAATTCTTCAGGGCCTGTAGCCAGCATCGACATTGACAAGGTCAGGACTAGGTTATCGTTCCTTGAGGCCCAGCTGAAGGACAACAAGGCAGCATCCAACCAGCTAAGTAATTTGACACAGATGAATTCACTCCTTCAACAGAACAACAAGCTGATTTTGGAACAGAATACAAAGCTACTGGACGAGAGAGCCGACTTGCTGAAAGAAAATTCAAAAACTGCTCAGGACAATGCTAAGCTCTTCCAAAGGCTGAACATTTTGGAAAACAACTTCAATAAACTAAACAGCGCTCTGGTGAATGCAAATTCTTCTCACAATCATGCTACACACACTTGTTGCAATCTTAACCAGACAGTCAATGACCTCAAGCAAACTATGATTCAAGAGATCACACACCTGACACAAGTACAGCAACAACAGTCAGCCCACATCCAACAGAACGACCACTTGTGCTCAGTTTTGGGCCAGCAAGCCGAAGGACTGGGCAAACAAATGAATCGGACTAATGAAGAAATCAACATCTTAAATCGAGACATATTGTTCTTACAGCAATATCAAGCCAATCAAAACAGCCAACACAGCGCGTCTGCCATAAACGGCAGCGTGCATTTCCACGCCAGGAACGGAAATCACGACAATAACCACCCACACCCTCATGAAGTTCTGCGGCTGTCAGACATGGTGGACAACAAAGGTGGCGGGTATAATCCCCACTCAGGGGTCTTTACTGCCCCAGTGTCAGGCACCTACTTCTTCGTGGCCACTTCAGATGTCATCGCTGACTGTCCTCACGAACATGATCATTGTCCTGGTGTTCATGGAGACATACATCTGATATCCGGTAACAAAGTCCTAGATTCCATGCAGCTTCACACTGGAGAAGGTCCTGACCATGGCAGCCACACAGGCATGGTGCACAGTGTGGTACATCTCAACCAGGGAAGTACCATTTGGCTACAGACTTCCCATGAGCCTCCTGAATATAGACCTGGTGCTAACTCATTCAGCGGCTTCTTAATCAGCAAGGATTAGTGCACACTGCCATGGAGTCCTGACGGGTTGGAAATGAGGAAGATTTCATGTTCTATAGTCATCTTTGTCGATGAACATCTAAACTATAAATGAAAATTTTGATCTGTGGACAGCTTGACAATTTTTGGATAAAGGAATCATACACACAGAGGAAAGTTTGGTCTTCACAGATTGATAAGGATTTTAAATTACCATGGGGGAAAAAATCACCGAACGGGAGCGGCTGATGGCGGTAAAATGGGGAAGCGAAGTTCCAAAGCAAACGTTTCTGAATGTAACACTGCAGTGGTTCATTACAGACCAAAGGGCGGACACAGTAATCCGATGGGTAAACACCGGACTTTTTATTGGAAGGTCCTGGCTTAGATCTGTTAGGATACACCACCCATTACGGGCAGAGATAACGTGTGTGCAGACCTGCCATTCCTAAACCCCTTCGTGTACATACACATGCAAAGTATGAACTATGCCCTTTGAAGATCTTGTACATCATGTCAGCGTCTGGTGGCTTATGGAAACAGGACAACACTCAGTACTCACGACCCACAGAGAAAGCAGATCATGCAAGAATCATAATGGAATGTGCTTAACTTACCCAACAGCTTGGGTTGTCTGTGCTCCTTTGAAAAGTCTGATTATATGTCATGCATAGTGGGTTTAAATGAGCTTGGGGAATAGCACAATACAATGATTGCTTATAGTAATAATAATAACAACAACATCAACAACAACAACAACAGCAACAACAACAAAAACACAATAAAATAATAATAATAATAAATAATAATAATAATAATAATAATAATAATAATAATAATAATAATAATAATAATAATGATGATGATGAGTGATGATGATGATGATGATGATGATGATGACGATGCCGGTGGTAATAACTACAAGAAAGACAAATTACTCAAACAAATAACAGAAAGTCGAGCTCATGAAGCAATATTAGAAGTCAGTCCAAAAGACATGAAGAAAGATGTGTATAAACATGCAGTCTGGTATCGTCAAAAGTGTCACAGGCCCGGAGACCTGAAAGGTTGTCTCATGCGGTACCAGTGTTCTTACATTTCCACCCAAAATGGGAACTATGGACTTCTTTCTTCGTTTTCCCCTGTGGATGTTTATTCTTGTGTAATCACAGGTTTATATAAATTGTTTTGGTTAAGATGAACACGTTATAATACGTGTGAGTCTTTTATTGCAAGGCAGTCGAAATGATGCAACAGGAGCAATGTAGTCATACTTGTCTAGTTCTTGTTAGTGTTTTTGCTGTGAAATGTTTTGAATAACCAAGAATGGCATAAAAAGTACCAGTACAAGAAAGGCATCCTGTGTATAATAACATCTACATTCATAGCGGTAGTCGCTGAACAGCCAACTGTGCTTACTTACACGTACAGTCGCCATCTGTTTGGGCTGGCCCAGATTATATTAGCAGTTGTCTAAATTTGAAATCCCAATTATTTCATTGTGTATTAACGCCTTCTTTTCCGTTCTTGCTGGTGGTGGTGGTTTTTGTTTATAGTATTTCCGTTCGTTTGTTTGCTTTTTCTGTGTATTCACATTTATCATGACATTCGGACGTCCATCATTCAGTGGAAAAGGACCAGGACTTTGACACGACTATCCGCTGTATCATCCAGTTTCGTCATTTGCAAGACCTGCGTGTCACTAGCCAGAACTTATTTGAGAGAAGTTTCCGCCCTGCAGTCTTGTTGCATAGATGTGAGTCTAGCTCGTGATCTGGGGTTAGTGTGGCGCGGGGAACCTAACATGATCAAGCTATACTAACAATCTTCCTTTTCTTAAGAACCCTCAGGCACTGGACAAAAGATCTCATGATTAGAAGTTAGTTATTTTTTCGTTGTGTTCTCAATTAGTTTACAAAATATAAATCTGCAATGGTGCACAAGAAGAAAATTATAACAATGAAAGAAATATGAGAAAGGAAAAGAGAAACACGGCGCTATAAACTAAAGGATTGGCCAAGTAATGAAAAATGCAAAGGAAAGCTGCATTGAACAACAACTTGAAGACTTTGAGAAAACGTTTGATAACAACAACACAAAGAAAGTTTTTGAGATTGTAAAAGACTTGCCAAATAAAAGCAAAGTACGGTCCACAAACGGCAATTGTCTCACACAGGAAGAAGACATCATAAAAACTGACTATATCACAGAGAAAAAGAGATCCAAGAACAAGATTCATCAGAAGAAGATGACTTCCTAACACGCCGTGAAGACGTTGTAGCAGCAACGAAGTCGTTAAATTTTGGTAAAACTGCAGGAATTGACAACATCCCTGCAGAACGCAGCCAATAACTGATATCCATTTGCGACAAAATCTGGCAGACAGGCGCATGGTCAATACCACACTGGTACTTATCGTCACCCTTCCCGAGACAGGAATTCTCCAATACTACCAGAACTACCACACCATCAGTTTCATCATTCATGCCAGCAAAGTAATGATCAAAATCATTCTAAAAGTGTACAGCCACAAGCAGACACCAAGAACAAGCCGGGTTATGTAAGGGCAGAAGTTCCCAGGGAACAGATCTTTTAGCGGCAAATCTTTGCAAAAAACACTTTCAACACCAGAGGGAGTTCTACTTAACTTGTTTGAGTTTGTTCAAAAGAGGTTCACGCACTCGGACGATTCCATAGGCTTTCCACCTAAATCTGCAAGCAATTACGTGACAACGTCCCTGAGTCTGCGCAAAACTTTCAACAAGTAAGCCAAACCATAAAGCAACCCACTCATATACGTCGGTATGGTCATGTGACAAGATCTAATCAATCCTACAGGTAACTGTTGAGGTACAGAGATGTAGGGAAGACAGACAAAAAATGATTAACAACAATGTGGACAGACCCAGGTTTTGCCACCCAGTCGACAGAGCTGGAAGAATCTGGTGAAGAGTTCTTTATTGTGGCGCCCCAGTCACTCTCCACGGAGTAAAGAGAGAAGATAAAGAAATGTGCTCCGTGTCTTTAAAATTCAAACATTTAAAATTCTTTAAAATGCTGAGGATGTGACTCTGTTGGCAACACCTTACTCTTAAAAACCAAAGAAATCACTACTCAAAGAGTTGACAGTCTGGTTTTCATAGAGTCAATAATGGGATACATGTATAAAGCGTTTCCATTTTTTCTTGGATACATGTGTGCACGTTCTTTTGCCCACACTATGCAGACAGTATATAGCTGCACAGTCCGTATACTTCGTCTCCAGTGGGCTTTCATGCTGTTTTCATGTTTCACTGGACACTGACATGACTTACACGATGTTTAACGTGCATAGTTGATATTGTGTGTGCATGCACTCTCGAGGGGGCTTAGGCAAAAACAGGTGTGCTCACACTTTGACCAGGGAAATGGAGGAAAATGTCCACCCTTTGCCCATCAGACAGGAGATACCATGGCAGGATAGAACCCTATATCTTCAAGTTGGAGCCATATCAGTTTGAATTATCGTTTTGAAATCCCCAGAATGGAGCTGCAGTCAAAATGTAGTCGAGTACCATAATCATGAACAAGTGAGAAATCTTTGCTGGAACATTGTATCCAAAGTCCAGAGACAAAGACACTAGAGAGCCTCCTGCCTGTTAAACTGAAACAATCTCTTTGTCTGGAGGGAGATAGGAAAAGCTTGAGCCATTATTGCCATATATCCACACGTTGATTGACACAAGCGGGAAGGCTGAATCATCAAGGGAGAGAAGTGGGCACCTGGGCACAA
The DNA here is from genome assembly GCA_030674185.1 of Monoplex corrugatus. NCBI lineage: Eukaryota > Metazoa > Mollusca > Gastropoda > Littorinimorpha > Ranellidae > Monoplex > Monoplex corrugatus. The sequence continues at coordinate 74,308,857 of JAPXFY010000013.1, forward strand.
TAAACCTGAGAGTTAATGATTTACCAACTCACTCAACTCTTGTGACCTCACAGCTGTCAGACAACCTTCACCTTTGTAAAATTTCATTTGCGATAAGACATCTCGAGCACGTGAGCTGCTGGACCTTGGAGCTTTTGATTCGAAATCTTTTGGGCACCTGCCATAATTACCACGTACATAATAGAGATCAGCCTCTGCTTGTGCTGTGCTTCTCTCGATAGTACACGTAATCCATAAAGTGATGAAAACGATATGTACAGTAAACATGTATTACTGCAGAACATACTTATTGGTATAAAGCGGCCACACGAAAACATCAAGTCACAAAAGACTGTGAGTGTCGCATTTGCTACGTGTGTCATTATCGTGTTATGTTTTCACTAAAAATGGCCGTTTTTCTGTAGGACTTGTTTTCTTGTTTTGTGACTTTTTGTAGGCATAAAGGTTTATACAAAACGTCTTCGTCTTCTTGTGATCATGTTAATGTCCATACTATATTTTGTTTAGTGATATTTGTCCATATCATACGCGTAATATTACCAAGCATTTCTGTCACAGAAAAACAGGAAGTTTGGTTGCACCTGGTTGGTTGGTTAGTTGTCTGAACATAGGCTGGGGTATTTCTTAGAAACCTGATGTGTTGGTGATGTAAGTGAAATTGACTACTCTTTGAATCATTTGTAATATACATGTGTTGCTAGAATCGATAATTCCTGTGGTGTGTGCGTGCTGTGCAGTATGGTGGATGTGCGCGTGTTTGTGTGAATGTTTATGCATGACATACGTGCTTGTGCATCACGGCATGTGCCAATCCTTGAATCTAGGTGTGCATTCAAATACTCATTTGTCAGTGAGTGAGTGAATGAATGTGTGTGTGTATGTGACGTGTGTGTGTGTGTGTGTGTGTGTGTGTGTGTGTGTGTGTGTGTGTGTGTGTGTGGTGTGTGTGTGTGTGAGAGAGTGAGTGAGTGAGTGAGTGTGTGTGTGTGTGTGTATGTGTGTGTGTGTATGTGTATGTGTATGTCTGTGTGTGTAAGTGTTGTGTGTGTAAGCGTTGTGTGTGTGCATTTGCGGGTGCTACGGGTGCGTAAGCGCATGCGTACAGCCAAAAGACTACAGATGAACAGTCCTAAACCTGGAACAAAATGACGAGCCAAGAACAGAAAATGTATACAATGTAACCGACACGGCCAGTACTTGGTTTGATTTTGACAAATCTGCCCGACAGGACGACACTAACATGACTACATAAAAACATGTTGGTCATGATTTCTTTCAACATCTTGACTGCCAAACAGTTTTCCACAGTTATGGGTACAAGATAAGCCCAGCAGCATTCAAGATTTCGATGTTCCACTTCTCCACATAGATAAGATTTCCAGCCCATCTGTCTGAGCCACAAATATTGAATGGAGAATGAGCAGACGATAGAACACGCTTTGCCGGGGTTGTGTAGGCTGACTGGGTTACATGATGTTTCCTAAAATCTTGAAATTCTCCGTCAACTAACTCACAGTCTAATTCATGTTATGTAAACATTATGTTAATTTTATGTACCAAAGAGATATTTAGATAGTTGATCTTCTCTTCGTGATTAATAATCAGTTACCTTACAGCAATCTCATGCCCAGAATCGTTGCATTTTTCTATACATAAAAATCAATTAATTTTTTTACTTTGCTTCTTCCACCCAGAAGTGATAAAAATAGTCAGCAACGAATTCAAACGCATTTTTAGCGAAGGCCTTTTGCCCCCCCCCATGGTCTCCAACAGCTCACAGATTACCTGAGCACACCTGCAACATTCCTCAGTGTCACAGGAGAACGGTACAGCCTGTCTCAAGTGAAGGATTGCTTGTTGATTTTCGCCTTCCTGGAGCGAGTGGTATGATTGCTTCCCCTTACCACCCTACTTCCTCTCCCTCACCACCCTCCCTTCTCTCCTCCAGAACCAAAGAAGCTGGATCAGAAACAAAGTGGCTGGGTGAGTTCATGTCTGGTGCGGGAAGGGCCATGTTTCCTTCCTTGCACAACTCTGAAGGTGTGTGGAGAAATTTTGGTTTACTTTTGCGCACCTGCAACAAGTATGCATGAAGATTATTCCACACAAGACTGAGAATTTTAACGTCTATCATACGCACAGGCTCTGGTACTGAAAACCTGGTATAAGAAAGAAAATTCCAACATCTATTATGCGCATAGTTCTAGCGTAAAGCTTGCCTTTGAGTACGAACACTCTCTCAAAATACCAGCCGGGGTATCCCCTGGGGTAATATTGACATGTGCTCCGCAGCATGCTCTGATAAGAGGGCTCTCGTCTCGGTCATTTCCGTTATATTACAAACTTTGTATACTTTTACGGTCTTCTTCTTCTTCCATCTTCGTGGGCTACTACTTACGTGCACTCGTATATATTACATGAGTAGGCTTTTACGTGTATAGCCGTTATGTTTTTCCATCCCTGCTGTGTAGGCAGTCATATTCTTTTTCAGGGGTGAACATGCTGAATAGTGTCGTGTTTTTACAGGCAACCAAACATGTTTGACAGGATCTTTAACAGGTAGATTTGAGGATGTGCATGCCATATGCATACAGATCAAAATGAATGGGGTTCAGACAGCACTACCAAACAACCAAACAAGCAAAGAACGAAGCAATCTATGCAAACAGATCTCGTAAACCTCCTCTTACATATATGCGCTTGTCTATGTAACCAAGATAGTGTATATCGGCTACCGTTTCCACAAGGGGAAGCAACAATCCAGTCAAAAGGAATGTTTTGTAAACCCACATGTACAGTAGATAACAGCGGTCAGTGTGCTTGCAACGCAGAGGGGATCACGTATCTATGGGATTACAGCTGACCTTGTGTCAACATTTGCGGTTTCGACGTTGACGTTTTCTGTGGCTTTAAAAGGGTCGTAGCCATATGTCATGTTATACAAAGCCTCCAGTATACTTGATGTGAGGGTCATTGCCCGAGTCATGTATATGTTCACACACACACCACCACCATCACCACCACCACCATCACCACCTCAATCATCACTATTTTTACCACCATCAACATACTTCATAAACAAACAAATAAACAAAAAACAGGAACCAGAAAAAAAACACGAAAGAAGAATACGAGCGCGTATTTAATACAACAAAACAAGACGGGCGCAAATTTTCGGCCAACTGGCCTTTGTCAAGCGTAACATTACAAACAAACAAACACTAGATACAAAAAAAATTTGAGAAAAAGACTGAAACTTCCCTGCTGCTGTGTTATATGTGAGAAAAGGAACAAAAAACAACAACAACAACAACAAAAAAAACAAAAAGAAAAACCACAAACAAACAAAACAGTAAAGCAAGCGACTATCAATCAAGAAATTACAGACACAATCATAGTATTGTTCAATCTTTTATTCGCAGTTTGCGAACATAAAGCATCAAGAAAAATCAGTTACACGCTTGCACAAGACATACACATATACACATTAACTTGGAAGCAGACGAAATATTTTTTCATCAAAGGACGACAGCAACAACACCCCCACCCCCGAAAAAGTAAATCATTAATGACAGCAACAACAAAATGGTTAAACCATACAACTAAACTGTTCGCTCTGCACTTAAAAAGTTACAGATATATTGTATGTAACTCTGAAAAAATAAAAACGTCCTCCGGTTTCATACTCTGCACCAAAGACAAAGTGCGGCGGCCAAAGAGACAAGATTACACATGCCTATATTATCTATACATACATGTGTATATGCACGTATGTATACATATTCATGTACGATATTTGACCAGTACAAGATATTACATTCATATATGTTCTTTCTTTTCAGGCATAAAAACAATAATATAATTTTACTGATTATACATATCATAATATGATTTTGTTGATTATACATATAATTATGGCTGTCTTACAGAATGATCTTTTCAGATCAAAAAGACAGGAAAAAAACATAAACTAGTGAGTGACAGAGAGAGAGAGAGAGAGAGAGAGAGAGGAGAAAGAGAGAGGGAGAGAGAGAGACAGAGAGAGACAGAGAGTGACAGACAAACAGACAAAGAGTGAGAGAGTGAGAGAGAGAGAGAGAGACAGAGAGAGAGAGTGAGAAAAAGAGAGTGTGAGAGAGAAAGAATGAGAGAGAGAACGAGAGAGAGGAGAGAGAGAGAGAGTGAGAAAGAGTGAGAAAGAGTGAGAGAGAGAGAGAAGAGACAGAAAGAGAGAGAAGAGAGAGAGTACAAAACAAAAACAAACAAACAAACAAACAAACAAAAGGATAAGAAAAAAAGAGAGAAAAACTACAAAAAACATAAGAAAAGGAAAACCCTAAGTAAGGATCAAAGCAGTGAATATTTGTATTCAAAACAACAATCGGTTTACACAAAGCATGCATTAACAAATTTCTTGGTCAAGAATATGTAGTAAAAAAAAAAAAAAAAAAAAAAAAGCCCAGTCTGATCATGACAAAAGATCATCAAACGACAAAAGGATAAGAAGGTAAATCCCTTTCTCCGCATTATCCCGTCACATCCATGGAATAGAAAATAAACATTTAGAGATTTATTTTCTCCTCCAAGCTTAATAATGCTTCAACGACACCAGCCAAGAAGCCAACCAACCAACACAAACAACAACAATAAAACAACAAACAAACGAAAAAACCCAACCAACCAACCAACCAACCAACCAACCAACTAACCAACCAACCTACCAACCAACCAAATAAATAAATGAATAAATTAATTAATTAATAAGTAAACAAATAATCAAATAAACAAACAAATAGACAAACTAAAACAAACAAACAAACAAACAAAATGAATATATATGTAAATATAAATAAGTAATGAATCCAGACCGAGATCACGTATGTAAGTTACACAGTGTACTGTTATATTAAGTGTTATCATTACCATAAAGAAAATAATGACATAATGACATTAATTATGCAAATAAGTCACACAAGGTTTTGGCATCATCATCATCATCATCATCATCACCATAATCATCCTCACCACCTTGATCATCATCATCGCAATTCATTTAAAGTAGGAACGTATTGTGACAGCTCATGGGTAACTTCGTTGTGGTCATTCCTTTATTTTTAGCATCAGGACACTGCAAGGACAAGCTGTGAGGCACTTGACGTGTTTGACATCTCATGAGCTTCTCAATCTTGGTGCAGGAAAGCGGTAATTACACGATATTATCGGCAAAAACTTTAACGTAAAAATAACAGCAACAATACTTTCAGCATGACACTACTGATAACTACACAAACTTACAGCAATCTGCCACATATCTTCAAACACACTGCCTATATTCCATATCAGTGGAGATTTGAGACTGCTGTAAATAAATTCTTAGTCAAGCAGGTTTTAACTCTTTGTATGGCTATTTTTAACGTTAGCACTGATTCTGTTTGGTTTTGCCCTATATTTTCTTAACACTGTGTTATCATATTTCATCCTCTTTCCATCATAGCGGTAGGGTTGACATGTCTTTGCTTTACTTGTGTCTGCCTTTGTTTCTCACGCTTTGTAAAGCGTTAACCTTTTGACTCCTGCACCCTGTCCACCAGCATCCTGCACTGTCAACCATGATAGCAAAGCAAAAACTTAACCCTTTGATTTACCACCCTATCCACCAATATGGATAGAGTGAGAGAATCAAAGGGTTAATTTTTTGCAAGTTGGTGGACAGGGTGCGGGAGTCAAAGGGTTAAAAACTCTTTGAGGTCAGACGCTGCACAAGAAGTTAACGTCGTTGTTGTTATTATTATATTTAAAGAAATAGTGTGCAACCGACTCTTAAACAGCACCCTGATTCTAAAAATACTGGAATTTCCGTCACCACGAAGCAATCCATACGTTCTTACAACGTGTCCCTAGGTATGTCAAACGCTTAGTCAAGGAGCCATGGCCATAACCATCACCAGCATCACAACAGTCATTCAAATTAGTACTGGCACGTACTGTTGGGATCGACAAGCGCCAGATGCGTGCGGGGATCGTAGAGAGAGGGGGCGTAGAGGAAGATGCTGAGGGTGCCCCCAAAACAGGCGGTGGTGAAAATGTAGAGGAAAAAACGGTCGATGACCATGCAGATGTACTTCCAATCTCGCTCCTCCTGCAAGATATAACAACAATAATTGTAGTGACACGATGACGACGGTGATAGTGATGATAATGATAATACGATAAATTTGATGATGATGATGATGATAACGATGATGATAATGACAATGAGAGTAGTTACTACAACAACAATACATGATAAAGAATACCAAAGCCACTATGCAACACAACAAACAAACAATCAAACAAACTGGAAAATGCATTCACAAACGAATACTGAAACCATGATAATTATCAACAACAATAATAACAATAATGATGATGATGGTGGTGATAATAACAAGAACAAGAGCAACAACAATAACGAGAATAATAATAACAACAATAATACTACTACTACTAAGAATAATAATGATAAAAAGTAATAATAACAAAAGCAATAACACTAAAAACAACAATAATGAACAATGTTATAACGGCAAAGACATATAAGAGGATGGTCAGTCTACCGTGATAACTAATGCCTTTTTCGACATCATGAAAAGACGAACAGACGTTGCCCCCGACAGTGTTATTATCTCCCAGTTGTTATCTGACGCCCTGAGATGGCAAAGTTTTTTTTTTTTTTTTTTTTTTTTTTTTTTTTATTCAATTTTTTTTTTATTCAAGTTTAGGGAAAAAAATTCATACAATATAAACATAAACTTCATTTTTGTAGAACACAAACTTAAATGGATATTATATATGACAATCCAAATATACAAAATGTGTGTACACTCATTTATGATCAAAAACACATACACACATACACGCATGAGCGCATCTGAGCACGCATGCGCGCACACACACACACACACACACACACACACACACACACACACACACACGTGTATACAGATTGCATAAAGACATACAATCATCTGTACACTTAATCTCAAGCTGACATTTGAATATTTTGATAAAGACACGAACAATAAAGTAAAGCAAAAAGGCATGAGTGTATCAACCCTGTCTTAAGAAAAGAACCGCACACACTCCTCAGAGAAAATAATTATGATAATAATAGTAATAATTATGTTTATAACAACAGCACAATTAACCCATTGTTTGTTTGCGGTATTATTATATTTATATAACGTCTTATTTATTTATCTAGCTAATACTGCGGTATGTTAAGTCATAGTCTGCAGAATCTGGCTGTGCGCATCAGAAAAAAAAAAAGTCATCCTTAAAAAGTAATAATTGGGCGGTAGTACGTCCAATCCATTTCGTACTTTTGTGCAGTCATTCTCAACTTTTGATTATACAATTCTATATCGTATCTCCGTTTAAGTTTTTTCCTAAAGATGTGCAGATTTGGCATCAGTTTTTCACATTTGCATTGATAAATAAAATATTTTGCGAAAAGCAGAATAAAATCAAAAATTTTATCACTTGTAAAAGTTTTGTCAAATCCCAAAATAATCATTTGTTTTGACAGTTTTAAATTGTTAACATGTGTACAATTTGTCTGTACATACGTTTCAAATTCATTCCAAAATGACTGTACATACTGACAGTCCCAAAGGCAGTGTTGTATACTATCTCTTGCTCGATTGCAAAAATTACACAAATTGCTTTGTACTAAACCCATTTCTTTGAGTACAACGTTAGTAGCCAGTATTCGATGGATGACTCTTATCTGAAACCATTTAAGTTTAATTTCTTTAATGTTCTGTAAGTTTGTAAAGCATCGCGTCCAGTTAATTTCTTCTCCAAATGTTAATTCCCATTTATTGCAACAATTTGGACGCTTATCGTCATTGGTTAAAATTTCATAGAATAGTTTTGTTCCTTTTGTTTGTGAATTAATTGTTTTGAGAAAACATGGAATCAGCTGCGTTTTATTATTAATAATTGGGATATCAATTTTCTTTAAATAGTCTTTAATTGATTTTATGCAACTGAAATAATTTAAGAAATTCACATGTATGTTGTATTTTTCAGTGAATTCTTCATATGAATATAAATGACTAGTATCATCGAGGAGATGTCTGATTTGATAAATACCTTTGTTAATCCAATCAGTATGTTTTATACTATCTGTCACAAATTTGATATTATTATTGAAAAATAAGGGTTCTGAGAGAACATCTTCTGAACATTTGGGCTGTATTCTGTATCCAAATATTTCATATATTTTGAAAACATCTTTCCAAAAATCGTTCGTATGATGATGTTGTCTTGCATATATACTCGGACCATATTGGTTATTTTGTATCATTTTTGGATACAGATGATAAAAAACATATTTCCACTTGTGCTCTGTTTTATGAAGTCTATTAAGCCATGTTAACTTTAGTCCATTTACAAAGTTGTTGATATTTGTCACATCCAGTCCTCCATCTTTAACATATTTAACTATGGTAGTTCTTTTTATTCTGTCACGTTTCTTGTTCCAGATAAACCTGTAAACCATTTTCTGCAATCGATCAATAATATAGTCAGGTGGGTTAGGCAGCAATAGCCATAGATGAACCAGTTTTGATAAAACTAGTGACTTCAAAACAGCAACTCTGCCCAGGGGAGTTATTAACCGTCTTAGCCATATTGCAAACAAAGCTTTTATTTCTTTAAACTTTTCGTCAAAATTTAATTTTTCACAGCCCTTTAAATCACTGGTAAACCAAATGCCAAGTATTTTGAAACTATCAGGATTCCATACAAATTTGAGGTGTGGCATGAATCTAACGTCACTATTCAACATACTTCCTATCCATACCACAATAGTTTTATCAATATTGATTTTCAACCCTGATTTTTCTCCAAAATCTTCTATAACGATTATGGTTTGTTCGAACGTGTGTCTGTCTCCATTTTGAAAGAGTTCAGTATCATCTGCATATTGTGCTATTTTATGTTCCATTTCTCCAATGGTGATTCCTTTAATGTTTTCATTTTCTCTGATCATCAGTGCTAAAATTTCAGCACTCAGAATGAACAAATAAGGGGATATAGGGTCTCCCTGTCTGCAACCTCGTTTTATTTCAAACCATGCTGATGCATTACCGTTCACTAGAACCGTAGACTTAATGTTATTGTAAAAAACCTCGATCCATTTCTTGATGTCATCAGGAAAGCCATATGCAGACAATACCTTGTGCATAAAATTCCAATCAAGAGAATCAAAAGCTTTTTCAAAGTCGATGCACAATAACAATCCAGGAATTTTGTTTAAATTACAATAGTTTATCAAATCATAGACAAGTCTAGTATTGCTTCCAATGTATCTATTAGCCATAAATCCAGACTGATCTTCATTTATCAATTTTGGTAGTACCCTTTTAATTCTTTCAGAAATGCACGCAGTCGCAATTTTGTAAACAACGTTTAATAAAGATATGGGTCTCCAATTTCTCAAATATTCTCTTGGTTTATCTCCTTTGGGTATACAAATAATAATGCCTTCTTTCTGAGTGGAGGACATTTCTCCTTTATGGAAACCATCATTTAGAGCTCGCACAGTTAACTCTCCTATGCGTTTCTTCCAGAAGACTTTAAAAAACGCTGCTGTAAAACCGTCAGATCCTGGACTTTTATCATTTTTCATTTTACTTAGAACATATGTCGCTTCATCGAGAGATATTTCTCCTTCAAGATCAGTAGCTTCCTCTGCTGACAGTGTTGGTAAGTTGTCAACCATCTCAGTAATGTTACAGTCGTCTGTTTCTCTTTGTTTGTATAATGTTTCATAAAAACGTTTTGTTTCGTTCAAAATATCAAAAGTTTTCCTAATAGTAAATCCATTTCCCCCCACTATTTTTGTCATTTGTTTACTAACATAGTTTCTTTTCTCCATTCCACAGAAATATTTTGTAATCTTTTCCCCTTCACCAACCCATCTAGCTCGGGAGCGTAGTAATACACCTTCCATTTTTTTACTTCTCAATTCAACCAACTGCTCATTTTTAGTGTGTAGACTAATGAGATCCTCTTCATGTTTATGTAACTTTGCTTCCAGATATTTTATTTCATTTTCTAGGGTGTTTTCAAGTTCCCGGTTTTGTTTCTTTTTCATGGTAGAGTATGCAATTGTTTTACTGCGAATTTCCATGAGTAATACATCCAAAAACAACTGGTCAGTAATTGTAAAATGTATATCTTCAGTTGGGATATTCGGTAAGTTATTTCTTGCATATGGAAGCACTGCATATTGTGCAATGATTTTTTCAATAAGCTCATTTATTTCTTTGACATACTGGGAATCTTTCAAAAGCAAACTATTGAATTTCCAGAAGGTACTTTTTTTGCCACCATCGCCTATTTCTATCTCCAAGCTTATCAGTGAATGGTCGGTTCTGTACCCTGGCAAGATATCAGCATCTTTAATAACATTGCATAAGCTTTCTGATACAAGGTAAAAATCTAAACGACCCTGTTGGAATGGGTTAAGTCTTCTCCATGTAAAACGCCGAAGTTGAGGATTTAGTTCTCTCCATACATCTACTAGGCAGTGATCTTCAATGATGACTTCCACTTGTTCTTGAGCCTTCATATTGTTCTTGTGTTTATAGTTACAGTAGTCTATACTTGGATCCAGAACTAGATTCCAGTCACCAGCAAATATTACATTACATATTTTCATTTCCTTTATTTTTCCATTGATATGTGTATAAAAATCTGGGCTATCTTTGTTTGGTCCATAGACATTAACTAATAAAATATCCTTGCTCATTGTATATATGTGTACCATCAGAAAATTTCCTTCAGGGTCTTTATACACATTTTTAACTTTGAACTCAAAGTTGTTGTTAAAAAGTATTGCTACCCCTCTTGAGTGTGTATTATGAGAAGAAAAATACGCAGTATACCCCCATTCCGCCATATAATACTTCTCAAGTTTGGGGTCAAAGTGAGTGTCTTGTATCAAGTAGACTGAATGTTGTTTTTGTTTCAAATAGTGAAAAACATCTCTTCTCTTTTGTAGATTACCCAATCCTCTACAATTCATAGAAGCAAATGACATTTTGTTGGTCATTTTCTTATTTGATCATATGTGATAGCTATCTTCTCCAGGGGTAATTGTTTGTCTGTAACTCCATGATACATAAAGAACAAGTGGATTATATACATTAAAGTTATCATCAACTCACAAACAGTGATACACAAATCATACCTTTTTATGAACGCTAATAATAAACAAAAAACCACAACAAAAAGATGCATCGGATTCAAATGTCGTGCTTCCATTTTCCATAACTCTTCCGGCATATCAACTGACCCACAGTTGAAACATTCATTCTCACGCTCATTCATGTCTTTCTCGTGAACTTCCTTCTATGACAACTGCACAACACGTATCATCTAACATGACAGAATACGTCATTATAAATATGTACACTATTATAATGAATCATCGTGGTTATTTAAACGATGAGCGTACAAATTTCATCGAAAGAAAGAAAAAAAAAACTAGTTAAAAAACAGAAATCACAATCCTTTTTGCTAAATCCTCCCCTTTTTTTCCTACAAAACTCCATCCATCCACCCTCAGAGGGTTTTTCGTCCTTACTTATTATGTAGTTCTTCATTATGATAAAGGAACATTCAGACAGACAGCAGTTAGTTATATACGTATTACATGTTTTAAACATATTAGTTATTTACGTATTACATGATTTAAACATACGTATTGCCAAAATTGTAGCCACCTACAATTCTGATTATTTCATCATAATATTTTTGTGAGCTTAGATGTGATTAGGACAAAAACATTAATCTCATCAGTAGGCCAATGTTTACCACCAATATTGAAAATAGAGTCTTCGTGGATTATTTGCCATTTATTACAGGAATATGTGTATGACAAAATGTATATATGTTTCCCTGTATCAATAAATACAACAAAAACCAGGAAAGTAACAAAAAACAAAACCAACACACTGTACAATTTCGTCCATTCTACATGGCGTAAATTATTGTAATGCCATCACTCTTTCCCCTTTCGCGGGAGTCCACCAACCTTTTTGATAAGTTAATCAATCTTTGTGTCCTACAAACTGCACAATATGCAATTTTGTAGATTATATATATTTTATTTGATTTTTTCCCCATTTAGTCCTTTCACCACCAATCGTCCCGAAATAAAGCACTGGGGGGGGGGGGGGGGGGGAGAAAAGGGGGATTCAGGCAAGATATCGTTCTTATACACCTGTGCATAACACGATACATATATTTAGGTATTGGTGCGTACCTGCACAAAAACACCATGTTAACTATATCTTAGTATTCCGTAAGACAGTACTGTGTATCAGTAACAACAACCAATGGTTGTTGCAGTAATAGAGATGTCTTTCATCGCATCTTTAGGAAGAGCCCTTGAGTACTGTCAACCGAGGCACTCGAGTATCGGTAATATTGAAATCAGGTTTACCGTTTCTCTTGATTTTCAGACTAAATGCAGACCTTAAGATCGGGACTCGTGTCAATAATTGTCAATATAGTGAAAGTAATGTTTGCCTACTCCCCGTCTCAGCGTTCAGTGTTCAGGCAAACACGAGCTTGTGCATCTTTACATGCACAATCGAGTGCACGCACACCCACTAAAAACACATGCACGCGCACTTCAGACACTGATTTGTTGTTCAGACCATGGGCCATGTAAAGAAGTAAAAAAGGAAGGGACGTTTGAGGGCGTTCGTGGTGAGGGTGGGGGTTGGGATGGACGTGTGGTAGTGTTCAGGTTGAGTTGGGGGGATGACATGTGTAAACGGGTTGGGAGTGCGGGGGGTGATTATACGGGTAGTGGTGTAAGGAATAAGGAAATGGGGGTGGAGGTTGGATATCAAGAACTGGAGACTGGCATAGAATTGCTGGCCGGAACGTATTGATTGATGTTGACATGTCGATTATGTTTGTTTCTTCAATATTCCACTGTTCGGACGTCAAGTATGACGGTGGGTGAATCGTACATGGGTAGACACACTGGATCATTCCTGGCTCTCTGACAGCAACAGGTCTCCTGTACAAGCTGGTTCTCCTTCCGCTGCTGGGGAGAGACAGGACTGTGATGACCGTGTATTACATGTAGTTGTATCCTTCCCCCTCTGTTCTTTCCTTTGTCTGGGAATATTTCCACGTCCATTGGCGACTCTGGAGTGGTTGGTGTTTGACTGTCTGTCTGAAGGACGGAGGGGATTGGAGGTCTCCCGGCCGCCAGTGGTTGCTGTGGAATCAGCCCCTGCCCGATCCAGAATTTTCAAATTTCCACCAAGCACTTCCAGTTTTTTTCCATCTCTGAGAAGAGCAAAAATCTTCCCGTCTCGTGTCCACGTGTTAAGTACTTTTTGGTGCTGTTTGACGGCAGACAGTCTTATCATATTCAGGTGGGTCAAATCTTCTGTGATTCCTCGTTTAGTACCTTTCAACAGACGTCTTTTCTGAAGTACCTGATCCTTGAACTTTCTGTTGATAAATTTGACAATGATCGATCTAGGCTTATTGCTTCTGTTTCCGACACGGTGGGCGATGCTAATCTGGGAGGAATCTATGTGCCCCAGACCAAGATCATCCTGTATTACAGCCAGTATTTTCTCTTCGCAATCGGCGGCTGTCTCCCGAGCATCATCGGACCCTATTCCGTGAAAACGGAGACAATCTCTTCTCCCATACTGTTCGAGATTATTGCGTTCTTCTCTTTCCCTTTCGATTGTGTTTCTTAATAGTTTTATGTCATCTTGTAAATCTTCAATGTTTTCCTCAGCATCTTCTAACTTTTTCTTCAATACATCGTTTTCTTTTTGAAGGGTAAATATTTCTGACCGGAAGTCTTCGAATTGTTTTGTGATTTGAGCTGACAGATTTTGTTCAGTTGTGTCGATCTTACGATCTAATTTATTTAATGTCTCTGTAAGCTGTTTCTCCATTCGGAAAATGTGTTCTATCAGAGAACTTGACGTGCTGTCCCCATCATGCCCACCTTCATCCCCACTTTCTATTGCCTGTCTTTCCTGATTTTCTTCCGTTCCTCCTTCTTCCACGAATTCTGTCATTTTGCTCTGCTTGCTGCTTGTTGGTGTGGAGAGCAGATTTGTTTGCTTGCTGTTTTGTTTTCGTGTTTGTGTTGTATCAACAGAGTTACATGAACTGTCTGAACTATTACTTACAGTAATGTCGGCTCGACGTGACTTCGTAGGTTTTGGTGGCGCCATCCTTTAGCAGGCTGCTATTTTCTCAAAACACTACGGCACATACACTGCTTACCACACTGCTGAACACACCGATAAACACGCTGCCGCTGAATTCAATATATATTCACGATCGTTTCTGAAATTCCTTAGCACTCAGTGTCTATACAATCGTGCGTTATTATTTGGACAGTTTGTTCAGTTTGATTAAGTCTCTGTTGACTTAAACACGAAAACACACAAACCAACACCGGCAGCAAAACATACTATCTGTGCAGTTTATGTCACTGGCCACTCAACACATGTTTCTTTTCTTCACAGTGTGGAGAGCCCGCAGAAACACGTCCGCTCGCTCGGCTGAACGAAGCTCAAGTCTGAGATGGCAAAGTTATTCACGTGCACGGTAATGACAAGGCGGCGAGGAAGACTGGAAGCAAGAATTGGGAACATCATCACCAAAGCACAAGACAAGTTACAGATACCTATAAACCAGATGCATTATCTAGTAAGATAAACAGTTTTTTTCATAAGCAGAAAACAGTGTGTGTGTGCGTGTGTGTGTGTGTGCGTGCGTGCGTGCATGCGTGTGTGTGCGCGCGCGCGCGCGCGTGTGTGTGTGTGTGCGTGTGTGTGTGCCTGTGTTCGCGTGTGCATGCGTGCTTGCTTGCTCCCTTGTTTCTCAGTTCGTAGCATTAAGTTACATTTTAAGTTTTATGTTACAGTTCCTTTTAAGACTTTTAATAATTTTGCAATTTCTGATACGATCCTTGCATTTTAGCACACTTTAACATGTATCTGAAGTTTCATTCACGATGTGTTTGTTTTACTTATGTCCATGTTAATATACATATATTATATATATATAATAACATATTCATATATATATATATATATATGATATATAATATATATATATATATATCAAAGAGTAATATACATATGTATAATATATATAATGTATATTATACTAATATATTTATTATATATATATGCATGGTGTAAGGCCAGATAATGACTGTGTGCAGTGTCAGGCCAGTATGATTGTGTGCAATGTTAGGCCAGATAATGATTGTTGCAATGTTAGGCCAGATAATGATTGTGTGCAATGTTAGGCCAGTAAATGATTGTGTGCAATGTTAGGCCAGATAATGATTGTGTGCAATGTTAGGCCAGTAATGATTGTGTGCAATGTTAGGCCAGATAATGATTGTGTGCAATGTTAGGCCAGATAATGATTGTGTGCAATG
>JAPXFY010000013.1:74326855-74356855 GCA_030674185.1 Monoplex corrugatus
CTCTGTGTGTGTGTGTGTGTGTGTGTGTGTGTGTGTGTGTGTGTGTGTGTGTGTGTGTGTGTGTGGTGTGAGTGAGTGTGCGTCTCCAAACTGTACCACCGTCCCTAACCATCACTTGTGTTATGAAGCACCAAGAGCGTGTTGACACTGACGCCCGCAGAAGACAGGCTTGCTTTGCAAAGAAATAGCCCGACTGGGGTAATTTCCCCACGGAATGAAAATGAAAACAGTGGACCAATTCAAGCCAGCCACATCACCCCACGTATGGTAAAGAGAAGTAAAAAAATCTGTGAATGTTTCTCTCTGAAACATGATTTCAGGAACGCAGTCTGTGAACAGCGGTGGCTGATACTGAGTGTTTCAAACATAACACTGATACTGACTGTATCAGACATGATGATTATTCACACAGAATTTATAAAACATTAAACTGATATTGAGTTATCAAACATAACAATGAGTGTAGCTAAAATAACACTGATACCGAGTGTATCTAACATAAAGATAATACTCAGTATATCAAACATAAAATTGATATTGACTTGTCAAACACAACATTCAGTGTATCTAAAATAACACTGATACTGAGTATATCAAACATAACGATGATACTGAGTGTATCAAACATAACGATTGTACTGAGTGTATCAAACATAACACAGACTGAGTGCAGCCAACATAACACTGAGACTGAGTGCAGCTAACATAACACTGAGACTGAGTGTATCAAACATAACACTGATACTGAGTGTATCAAACATAACACTAAGATTGAGTGTAGCTAACATAACACTGATACTGAGTGTATCAAACATAACACTAAGATTGAGTGTATCAAACATAACACTGAGACTGAGTGTATCAAACATAACACTGAGACTGAGTGTAGCTGACACAGCACTGAGACTGAGTGTAGCTAACACAACACTGAGACTGAGTGTAGCTATCATAACACTGAGACTGAGTGTATCAAACATAACACTGATACTGAGTGTATCAAACATAACACTGATACTGAGTGTATCAAACATAATGCTGAAGACCCAGTGGCCATCACATGTCCAAGGTGGTCCCTTCCCAATCTGATCTCTTTTCTGTTGTGCAAGATATGAGACGCCTTCCATATATATAGTGGTTTATGTGGAGGTCACATCTGGTTGGTGTTGTTTTATATACTGTGGACATTTTCATCACTATCTTCACGTCTTCTTCTTCACGGTATCTGTTAGTATTCCTTTCCTAGGACTATAGGTGATGTTTTGTTGTCATCATTTTCACCATATTAATCTTCACCAATATGTTTCAATCAATCACTGAATCAATCAATCATTGAATCAATCAATCAATCAATCAGTCAGTCAGTCAACCATCACCACCATTAACGTCACACTCACATACATAAACATTTACAGCCCCTTCCTCCACACACATACACACACGCAGAGACGCAAACAGAGGCATACACATGCATGGCAGAAATCAGTTTCCCCTGTTTTGAAAGAGAAATTGATGGCAGGCAAAAGAAACATTTAGGTTCTAGAAAGCGTGACATTCTCGCTTATATGATCTCAGTGACCAGACGATAACGCACTGGAAAATGAAACAATTTTTTGTCCTTTCCATCTCTCTTACTGCCTGCGTGTATGTGTGTGGGGAGGGGGGGGGGAGAGGGGGAGAGGGAGGGGGGTTCAGATCAACCTCAGCGCAACAGCTGAAGCGATTTCAAAGACACAATGGCCAGCAATGATACAGCCCCACTAGCAGTGGCTGTCAAACTATGGGTGATCAACGTAATGGCAACATCCAAACTGCATTTTTACTTCCCCAACACAATGTTCAAAAGAAACAGGAAAAAAACACGAAAAAAGAATAAGAACGCGTATTTCGTACAAGTAAGAGAAGTATTAAGTACGCGTTTTTATTCTTTTTCGCGTTTTTTTTTGTCTGGTTCCTGTTTGCTTGAACGCGGGCAGTCACACTTGCTTTGGACAATGTTCAAAGATGAAGAGGAGGACTCTGTTGAAGACACCACTGTCATGTGAGAAGCTGGCTGGGCCTGTACAAGTCCTTGACCCGGTCCTTTACATTCAGTCCACGGAGTAAGGGTGGTCTGACACTGTTCCAGCCACACTCTATGCACTACGCCAAGAAGCTGTCCTTCATGTTGAGTGTGCTGGACAGTAACAATGAGCAGACCAGACACACCGCCAGGTCGTCACCTGCACTTCATCTCACCAAACGTAAATACACAGCAGCCGTTAAGGGCGCTGATGAGCAAAAATTCGCCAGCTTCAAGACAAAAGACGATGGCAGACTAGTTGCTTTAACTAGTCTGCCATCGTCTTTTGTCTTGAAGCTGGCGCAAATCCCCATGGATTCATCTGAACGAGCTTTGTGTAACGCTTGGAGTAGGCCTACAGCTCCACCTCACTGGCGACCAGTACATTTTGAGATACAAGAAGAATGAAGGGGTTCTGCTGTCTTTTGCCGACCCCAAGGCATTTTTCACCAGCTTCAAGCGCAGTCGGCTACAGGGTAGACTAAGGGATTGGAGACAGCTGAAGTGCCAGGGACGACTGGCACGCATCGACAACGTCGACCACTCCTTGTCCTCCTCCTACCTGACCAACCTACACCTGAACAACGCACTTGACAACTCCGAGGTAAAAGCAAGATTGAAGCTACAAGTACATGTGATGCTCGGCTACACACTTACAATCCAGAGGTATTCCCACAACAATGTGCTAGTGTGGTTACTGTATAGATAGAAAGTCAGTCACTTGCTAAACGGTTGCAGAGAGCAAAAACTGTAGGCTACCCAAAACTGCCACAACAGAATACAAAATATCATTGCAAATGCAGTTAGTGACATTAATCAAGGCGCATACACAGACAGACACAGTCTCCTTTTGTCTTAACCATGCAAGACCCTTTGTATTTTGTGCTGTGGACATTACAAGGTATAAGAGAGAATGTGTGTGTGCGTGCGTGGGTGAGTGAGTGAGTGATCGTGTGTGTGTGTGTGTGTGTGTGTGTGTGTGTGTGTGTGTGTGTGTGTGTGTGTGACTGTGCGTGTGTGACTGTGCGTGTGTGTCTGTGCGTGCGAATGTATGTGACATTTATGAAGGTAACGTTTGTTTAAAAGGCCATTTAAAAGTAGACACACGAGAGATGCATGGACTTAAAGATCAGGTACTTTCCTTGGCTCTCTTGAAAAAATACAGGAGTAATCTGCAAACGGTCGCCTACTGGTGGAAAAATTCAACTATACTGGACGTATTAATGGTTCAAACAATGAACAAACGTACAACATAAATGATAATAAAAAAAAATCAATGCAACCAGTAGTAGCAATGAAAACAAGGAGATGAAAGAGCAGCAGAGGGAGGAGGAGGAGAACATATGGGAGGAAGTAAGAGAAGAAAAAAATAGAAAAATGAGAGGGGGGGGGGGGGGGGGGGGCAAGAAAGAGGCGGAAATAAAGAAGAGGAAGAATATTCCCGAAGACCTTATCCAATGGTCTAACCCACTACGCCACTGCATGGGAACTAGGGCAACAGCAACAGATTGAACACCAGAGAAGAAGGAGCAACAGGCAGCAGGCGGCAGCAACAGGAGATGAAGACGAAGGAGAAGAAGCAGTAGAGGAAAGAGAAAGTTTATGAGTTGCAAGCTGAGTGCCCCTGCCCTGTGATTGACGGCTCTTCATTCAGCAGGCCCTGGGAGGCCGGACAGCTCCGAGCAGGGGAGACAAATTAACCCGCGTCCTCCCTCTCTCCGCTGTGTCAAGACGGGCAACTCGTGTCGTGTTCCTGGCGATTAGTTGTCGGTCCTGCCTGCAGCAACCAGCGAGGGCTGCCTGACTGGTGTTCATGATATCCGAGAGGTTGTCCAAGTGAGAAGAAAGTTTTTAAGAGGAGGAAGAAGAGGAGGGGGAAGAAGAGAAAGGCTCGGAAAGAGCATAGGGATTTTTATGGTGATGTTCTGAAAGTGGCAGAGGTATTTTGACAGCGATCCATTCATCATTATTCCTCGTCCAGGGAGCACGTTGGATTGGAAAGAGGGGTCTGTTTGGAGAGCTTATAACTACACAACAGTCTATCAGAGGCGTGTTTCATAAGACAAGTTGAACAAAGGACTACTTAGCAAACCCAGAGAAAACAGTTCACAACCAGCCCTACTTCACAGCAAACATTTTACATATCTTAGCAAGGCTAGCATCTTACACAGATCTAGTCCCTGTTGGGACTGGAGTTTGCAGACAATTTTGTTTGCAACTGTCAGAGCCTGGCAGAATGTGGGGGAGATTGATGGCAGTGCTCTTTGGCCACTTTACAGAATGTGGTCTAGCGGGTCGTCACGCTATTCATCAAACAGAATTTACATCACCAATGACTCCATCTTCTTTTATACGTGGCGCCATCCTGACCCGTAGCTTTGTCTGCAGGTCGTTTTACTGAGGACATATAGAAAACAGAAAGACCAGAGGGTGCTAGAAACAATCAGTAAAAAGCAAACTACTAAAACTACGGATTAGGACAACACAGGTCATGATTTAATGAAGATGACTTCAGTCCCTGGCAAAAATTCTGTTTCACATAAAATGTAACGATACATAGGTCCAGGCAGCCATGTCACCACCAGTCTTTCCTGTATTAAAACTGGTGAACAATTATGCAGTTGAAAAATAAACCGTCTACTTGCAAGTTTACTTTGAGATATGTCCAGACTTTTCTTTCTAAGTACCCAAAGTTCTGTCATAGTGGTATTGTCCCACAACATTTCGTTGCAGGTCTGCAGTGCATCACCACACTAATGTTCATTCCATCAGTTGCAGTCCAGGCAGTCCACAGGAGCCGTCAAAGCCAAGCCTGCAGAAAGCCACTCTCAAAAAGGGAAACTGAACTGCTACTGTGTCAGTTCAGCAGAATGCAGTGGTGCCTGTTCTGATCTACACTGCTCTGGATACTGTCTACTAAACTGGATGAGGGTGACAACAATTCTTCAGTAATGAAACAAAGCACAACATAAAAACATGTTTTGCTACTTCTCTCCTTTGGGTGGCCTTATTGTGGCGTAATACTGCTGCCCTCAATGGCTTCCTGGCACTGGGATTTTACCAGAATGACCTTGGGGCTTGTGGTGTGTTGAAGGGGCAAGAAGGAGCAGCATGGAATCAATGCAACTAAAGCACTGCAGATGATCAGAGAGAAAAAAAATCTGAAAATTTGAACTATACACATTTTTCAACAAAGAGCGTTATGACTACAAATTTTATGGACTTAATAGACGAACCAAGTCTAAATATACACATATTTAAAAAAAATTACGAACACAAACAACAGAGAACGAAATAAGCAGGCAAAAACGTGCCGAAAGAAGAAAGAGAAAACTAAGGTCATTAGTTTTAATGAGGAAGCAGGATCTCATGACTGCCTTTTTTTTCAGTCGATGGCATGTCAGACAGTGAGTGACAGCCTGGCTGAAATCAAAGCACGAGTATCGACACAACTGGAACTGATTCCATGCCAGGAGACACTATGTAGGAGGAGGAAAGGGCTGGTAATTGGAGAGCAGAGAAGGTAACTGTAGAGCAGGGGAGGTAACCGACAGACAGCGTGGTGAAAAAATGGTGTTTCACGAACTGACATCAGGTCAACAATCAAAGAATTGGATCCTGTTCACAGACATAAAGGACTGATCACTGTTACAGTCATAAAGGACTGATCACTGTTACAGTCATAAAGGACTGATCACTGTTACAGTCATAAAGGACTGATCACTGTTACAGTCATAAAGGACTGATCACTGTTACAGTCATAAAGGACGATCACTGTTACAGTCATAAAGGACAGGATCACTGTTACAGTCATAAAGGACTGATCACTGTTACAGTCATAAAGGACTGTCACTGTTACAGTCATAAAGGACAGATCACTGTTACAGTCATAAAGGACTGGTACTGTTACAGTCATTAAAGGACTGATCACTGTTACAGTCATAAAGGACTGGCTACTGTTACAGTCATAAAGGACAGGTCACTGTTACAGTCATAAAGGACTGGTACTGTTACAGTCATAAAGGACTGATCACTGTTACAGTCATAAAGGACAGATTACTGTCACATTCATAAAGGACTGATCACTGTTACAGTCATAAAGGACTGATCACTGTTACAGTCATAAAGGACTGATCACTGTTACAGTCATAAAGGACTGATCACTGTTACAGTCATAAAGGACAGATTACTGTCACATTCATAAAGGACTGATCACTGTTACAGTCATAAAGGACAGATCACTGTTACAGTCATAAAGGACTGATCACTGTTACAGTCATAAAGGACTGATCACTGTTACAGTCATAAAGGACTGATCACTGTTACAGTCATAAAGGATTGATCACTGTTACAGTCATAAAGGACTGATCACTGTTACAGTCATAAAGGACAGATCACTGTTACAGTCATAAAGGACTGATCACTGTTACAGTCATAAAGGACAGATCACCGTTACAGTCATAAAGGACAGATCACCGTTACAGTCATAAAGGACATGATCACTGCTACAGTCATAAAGGACAGATCACTGTTACAGTCATAAAGGACTGATCACTGTTACAGTCATAAAGGACAGATCACCGTTACAGTCATAAAGGACAGATCACCGTTACAGTCATAAAGGACTGATCACTGCTACAGTCATAAAGGACAGATCACTGTTACAGACATAAAGGACTGATCACTGTTACAGACATAAAGGACTGATCACTGTTACAGTCATAAAGGACAGATCACTGTTAGTCATAAAGGACTGATCACTGTTACAGTCATAAAGGACAGATCACTGTTACAGTCATAAAGGACAGGCTACTGTCACATTCATAAAGGACTGATCACTGTTACAGTCATAAAGGACTGATCACTGTTACAGTCATAAAGGACAGATCACCGTTACAGTCATAAAGGACTGATCACTGTTACAGTCATAAAGGACTGAGCACTGTTAGTCATAAAGGACAGATCACTGTTACAGTCATAAAGGACAGATCACCGTTACAGTCATAAAGGACAGATCACCGTTACAGTCATAAAGGACAGATCACCGTTACAGTCATAAAGGACTGAGCACTGTTAGTCATAAAGGACAGATCACCGTTACAGTCATAAAGGATAGATTATTGTTACAGTTATAAAGGACTGATCACTGTTACAGTCATAAAGGACTGATCACTGTTACAGTCATAAAGGACAGATCACTGTTAGTCATAAAGGACAGATCACCGTTACAGTCATAAAGGACAGGCTACTGTTACAGTTATAAAGGACTGATCACTGTTACAGTTATAAAGGACAGATCACTGTTACAGTTATAAAGGATTGATCACTGTTACAGTCATAAAGGACTGATCACTGTTACAGTCATAAAGGACAGGCTACTGTTACAGTTATAAAGGACTGATCACTGTTACAGTTATAAAGGACAGATCACTGTTACAGTTATAAAGGATTGATCACTGTTACAGTCATAAAGGATTGATCACTGTTACAGTCATAAAGGACTGATCACTGTTACAGTCATAAAGGACTGATCACTGTTACAGTTATAAAGGACTGATCACTGTTACAGTCATGAAGGACTGATCACTGTTACAGTTATAAAGGACAGATCACTGTTACAGTCATAAAGGACTGATCACTGTTACAGTTATAAAGGACTGATCACTGTTCTG
Source organism: Monoplex corrugatus (assembly GCA_030674185.1). Taxonomy (NCBI): domain Eukaryota; kingdom Metazoa; phylum Mollusca; class Gastropoda; order Littorinimorpha; family Ranellidae; genus Monoplex; species Monoplex corrugatus. The sequence continues at coordinate 74,334,587 of JAPXFY010000013.1, forward strand.
TAATGATTGATCACTTGTTACAAGCAGTCATGAAAGTCTGATCACTGTTCTCCTTCTTCATCTGTCTTTTCTCCATAAAGAGTGATGGGGACGCCGCACTAGGAAATTGTTCATCAGATTCCTCCAGCTCTGTTGTTTGTGTGCCAAAATCTGGGTCTATGCAAATGTTTTTCTGTCCATTCCGGAATATTGTCAGTCCATCATTTTCTTGTCTGTCTGTCCGTCTGTCTGTCTGAATAGTTCCTTGGAGGATTTATTTAGGTTTAGCAAGGCCACTGGATGTTGATGCATGGCTACAACAACATAGTTTTCTTTTCTTCACCGATGTCAGCAGATCTTCATATAGTCCAGAGTGCTACGCCATGGTTTGACGCACTTGTTTTTTGGCGATATGATCTATGTTTAGTCTGTTGGGATATCACCTCATTTCATAGCTTGGATCCGTCTTTCCATGTCTGTTGTAAGGGTTCATGTTTCACATGCATACAGGAAAATGGAACACACTAAAAAGCACATAAAAGTCCGATCTTGTGTTTCATGGAGACACACTAGAGCACATGACTCCGATCTTGTGTCATGCAGATGTTCTCTTTCTCTACAGGTTTCAGTCTGGATAGTGCTGATGCTGTCTTTGCTGCCTTTGAGCTCATGATGGATCACATGTAAGTGAACTGCTCTATCTTCAGTCCATGGACAGTTATATCAAGCTGGCCATCAATTTGGTCTTCTGGGCACTGATTTCCATGCCAACTGTTGTTGATGTTTCATCCAGTCTTTTAATATTGCTCACCGCCGGCCAGGTCATCTGCAAAGCAAAGGTTCGTCATGGTTCTTCTTCCTCCAAGGCTGACTGTGCTGAATTAATCTTCAAGTGCGTCGGTCATGATGCAGTCTACAAATATCTTGAAAAGCGTGAGGGGTCAGAAGGCAGCCCTGACCAACTACAATCTGAAACATGGAATCACTCTCCAATAGCACCCCGTTTAAGTATCGCACTGGTAGCTTTGGAGTATAATCGCTGGATGTGTTGGTTAGTTTTTGTTCGATGTAAACTTTATCGTGGTCCATAGCGCCTCTTGCTAAGCTCTGCCAAATGCCTTCTTGAAGCATAAGAAGACACAGGAAAACTTCCTCTCGTGTATTTTGTAAAGATCTGTTCAACGGTACTTCAGTCTATGCGGAATGTGACGTGTTCTTCAGCAATAATAGTATCTGTAGTCATAAGGGCTTGATCTGCCGTTAGTCATAAGGGACTGACCACTGTTACAATCATAATGGAGTCATCAGTATCATTGTCCATTAAAACACACACACAACCACACACACACACACACACACACACACACACACACACACACACACACACACACACACACACACACACAAACCCTCTGGGGATCGTTGGCCATGCGTAGTGCTTGCCTGAGGAATAAAATGTTACCAGCCTTAAGAAAAATTAGGGAAATGGAAAGAGATGGATGACACTGCACTGTGGTGAGTGTGTTTACCAGTGGGGTCAGCTCCAAATTTACATGCAAAATTCACTGAGAAGTCAAAATACATTTTAAACTTCTCTACTTTACATTTTTCCCCGATCGGTAGTGGAAAGAATTATGCCTGCAGCTGGGTAGGATGAATGAAATCATATCCACAGCCCCTCCCCATTTATCTCCCAAATACTGTTTACAGATATATGCAGAAATACAGATAAACTAGACAGGTGGACAAAAACAGACACACTCTGCATGTATTGTCCATGTTGTCTACGCTATCAATCTCCCCTTCCCATCTAAAAGAATAACTTTTTCTTGACCTGTAACGTTTTACATGAAATGATACAATTCATTGCTTCATTTGATGATCATTATCAGTTTATGTACTTCTTCACCACTATCCTCCCCTCTCTCCCAGCTTTCTGTAGCCTTCCCTCTGTCGTCTGTGTGATTCACTTTCTTTACAATGTAAAAACGACTTTCCTTGATAAATACAAAATGCCTGAAATGTTTATTTCATGTGACTACATGTGCATGTGCCTTCATCTTCTTTGAAGTGAACCACTGTTTCAGATTTAATCAATAAACAATCATCGAGTTATCCATTCATTTATTTGCTTGTTCATCATTCATACATTCAACTGTTCATTCACTTGTGCTCTCTCTCTCTTCTCTCTCCCACACACCACACACACACACACACACACACACACACACACACACACACACACACACACACACACACACACACACACTTCTTTCTTGCCATCTGTCACCCCCACCCAATAATCCAGTCCCGTCAGCTCTACCATCCCATATTTGTGCCACGGTTCAGTAGTTTACAGATTGTGATTAACCTCGAAACGAGCTTGTGCATGGGAGCATGAAAAACAATTTTCTTCCCAATAAGGTCGAGCAAATTGAACCTGCCACTTCTTTTTCCTTTACTGATACGTCAGGGGTGCGGGGTCTAGTCTACTCCAGCAGCACGCGTAATGAACACAGATAGCACTTTCACCCATCACCAGGAACTTTTTCAACCTAAGGTAGGGTGGGTTTGTATGATATCGACACGTGGGAGATTGTGTGTGTGTGTGTGGTGTGTGTGTGTGTGTGTGTGTGTGTGTGTGTGTGTGTGTGTGTGTGTGTGTGTGGTGTATGTGTGTGTGTGTGTGTGTGTGTGTGTGTGTGAGTGTGTGTGTGTGTGTGTGTGTGTGTTATGTATGTATGTACGTACGTATATATGTACGTACGTATGTATATATTATGATATGTATGTATGTATGTATGCATATATGTATGTATGTATGTATGCATATATGTATGTATGTATGTATGCATATATGTATGTATGTATGTATTGTGTATGTATGTTTGTATGTGTGGATGCGCATGCGTATGTGTATGTGTGTGTGTTGAGAGAGAGAGAGAGAGAGAGAGAGAGAGAGAGAGAGAGAGAGAGAGAGAGAGAGAGAGAGAGAGAGAATTGTATGAATCACACAGATTGATGAGATATTAGTGGACTGATCGTTTACACCAAATTAGGGTTTCATCAAGAAGCAGGTTTAGCATACTGATTTTGTCACTCTGTCGGCGTCGGCGAAAGTCTTGTAGAGCATGATGAAGGACGGTGTCAGACAGTATGCCATGGCAGAACACGTGACCAAACCAAGCAGGCGGGCGTTGTTTCATGGTTACCAAAAGCGTGAAAGTAAACGTTTATATGGCCATGACTTACTGTTGTGATTCAAAATCTGTAAATCTTAGTACGTGGTTTTCTCGGCTGTTCACAAATCGATTTTTCATCAAAGTTGGGCCACACGCTCAAATTCAAATAGTTGTGACCATGTAAATTCAATACAAAAAAGAAAACCCTTAACAATACGTTTACACAAATGTATATACACCAATGTATATGCCACTATTTCGTAAACAGAAGGAAGAGCTTTGCCGGTTATCTCGTGACTGACCCTGTTTTCCTGGAACGAGTAAGACCTTCTTGATGACTGGCATAACTCCATGCCAAGAACTTGTAATTTCAAATGAGCCAGGCCATTTTCAAGACACCAATCATTAAAATGATTCACCATCGTCATCATGTACCTTGCCGCATGGCGTTGGCAATCATGGCCCTCCACACGAATCTGTCCCCTGTCGCTGCAAGTACATCTCTTACCCTCTCTGTCGTCAGCCATCCTGCAAAGTCCGTCCGATATTTTCTCCCTGGGTCTACCTAGTGTTCTTTTTACCTCCAGCTTTCCTGTTGTGACCAGGTGTTCCTATTCCCCTTTCCTAATCTTCTTTATTAATAAATCTTCTTGTGTCTGCCTCTTTCGAGACTGTCTCGTTTGTTATCTTTGCTGTCCATGAAACTCTCATCAGTTTCCATAGAAACCACATTTCAATTAAGATTATTATAAATGAATACACACGAAAGGCACTGCACGTAACTCTAAAATTTATCACGGAACGAAACTATCGACGTAAGCAACTGTTTCAAAATCCTTCTTGTTCTATAATTGTGTTCTGCACCTGTTTAAGTCAGAAAAAGATGTTGTTTTATGCCTTGACAATCTTACTTTTATCTTGTACTTACCTGTTTAAACCAGAAAAAGTGAAGATTGTTTGTACGCCTTGACCCTCTTCGTTAAATGTCTTGTATCGGTTCCCAACAGAAAAAAGAGCACGTTAGTATGCCTTGACTATCCTATTTTTTCAGAAGTAATTTGAACAGAAAGATGAGATAAGCAATTTCGTACAAGTAGTCAAGTCTGTCTGGGAGTTTGATTCGTTTCACGTAGTGCGGCTAGCTCGCCTTCAGGTGCGAAGGAGGCTAGCTGTATGTAAGTTACTGTTTTAGTTCATTGATTCATTGATTGGAAAGAAAGACAGAGAGAGAGAGAGAGAGACACAGAGAGAGAGAGAGAGCGGAGAGAGAGAGAGAGAGACAGAGAGAGAAAGAAAGAGCAAGACAGACAAACATACAGAGAGAGAGAGAGAGAGAGAGAGAGAGAGAGAGAGAGAGAGGTGTGTGTGTGTGTTCAGACCAGGTATTTTATTCAAAAAGGCCATCAGCTCCTACCAAAGGAGTGCTTAAAATGCGTTATATAAGACATACTCATTGAAAATAGAGAACAAGATTAAAGGCTAACAACAACAAAATAACAAACTATGTATTAGGACAACAAAATAACAAACTACGTATTAGGACAACAAAATAACAAACTACGTATTAGGATAACAAAATAACAAACTACATATTAGGACAACAAAATAACAAACTACGTATTAGGACAACAAAATAACAAACTATGTATTAGGACAACAAAATAACAAACTACGTATTAGGACATCGCAATTTCCTTTACTTTAAACGCTTTAAGCAGAAACAAGCCGATATTCTTGATAGAATCAGAGCGAATTGAGCTTAACAAAAAACACAGCTTAACCCTTCGACTCCTGCACCCGGTCCACCAGCATCCTGCATTGTCACCCATGCTAACAAAACGAAAACTTATTCATCCTTTGACTCCCTCAACCTATCCACCAGCTTCCTGCAGGAAGCTAGTGGACAGTGTGAGGGAATCAAAGGGTTAAGTTTTTGCAGTTGGCGGATAGGGTGCAGGAGTCAAAGAGTTAAACATAGTCGGATTTCTATAGCATTTTGATCGAAATTCATCAAAAGCTGGACAGTATATGACAAAGAGCATCTTGTAAACTGGACAGCATACGACAAAGAGTATCTTGTCTTTTTTCGCACGCATTCATAAACAACACAGTACATTAGAGCCTCTATACTGCTTATACCTCAACTGATGAGTCTAAATTTCGCAATCATTCTATTTAAATGAATATCCGAATCAAGACTTATGTAAGGCTTAATATGTGGAAACTTACAAAAGATCGTTACAAATATATCTTCCATTCGTTTGTATGAAATCAATCATTTAACACAACTAAACATGCATGGAGATATCATAGATTGCATGCACGTGTGCACGACTTATGTACGCTCACACCCCCACACCTACACCCAGAAATACACACATACTATCCACAGCCAAAGACATGAAATATGTTCTCAATATTTGTACAAACCTAAATCATTAAAATATGGAATAATGCAGTGCTTCTGTCGAGATATTTGAATAACAATGAACTTTTTAACCAAATATTTCAAATTAACCTAGTCATCAATGGAATAACATATCTCCTGTTGACCAATTTTGATGTTTCCACATTTCAACACGTCAAAGACAAATTTTGCCAAGGAAAGAATACGTCGTCATCTGCTCTCAGCAAGAAGACTGTTACTATTGTTATTGTTGTTTAAAGCCCAGCCGACTGCGTAGAGCCATATCAGGGCTAGAACCGTTTCAAAACATACACAATACTTCAACAGAAAAAAAAGTACACATATCAATGCATTCGCGCACATAATCTAAGGAGATGCCCCTGGCGTTGACCACTCCGTCCAATTTATCACACAAGAGATTTAAAAAAAACATCTGAATACAAAGTTAAACATACTTAAGAACACTGAAACATAAGATTTATTATAAAAAAACAGGCCTAAATTATCTAAAACTGCTTCCGCATATCACATTTCCCCAAAGTCAAAAATGCACTTAATACAAGTACCCAATTACCAATCCTAAGAGACAGTACGTAACACTTTATCAAACACATGCAGGTGAATGGACCAGCAAGGCAGAAAATGATAGGAAGAAATGACAGAAAGCAAAGGAACATGGCAGAAACAGAGTGACAGAAAAGAGGAAATTTCTAGCACAGAATTTCCAGAAGATGGGGATACTATTTATACTGAGAGAGCCCCCAGCATCCCCACGGGGGAAAAGGAGAAGACTACGTTCATATCTGCTTATACAGAATATTGAACAATTGTGTCATACTTGGAACGAGCATCAGCGGATGTAGCTCACTGAACAAGAAATGCACTTTATTTTCCCTACTATTTTACATATAGAGCAGGATAATTTTTTCAATACTATATGTCTGTTGAAAAATACGGCTAATTATTTGAATTTCTACAAACCTTGAATCTAAACTTTTCAAGAAAATCTTTTAGGTATCCATTTGTAACGCCAGCAAGATATTATTCAGTTTAAAACATTTAAAAGAATAGAACCAAGTGTATTTTGCGTTGCTTTTCGTGTCTGATTGCCAGTTTTGTTTCTAAATTAGCCACGAGATTGTCTTTAAATTCAGCAATAAAATGCGTTTCAAAACCTACGCCTTGTTTCAACCAGACAATACTAAAACCATTTTCCGCTAGTACCTTGTTTACTTGTGATACCCAGTTAAAGTTTTCAGATTGACCTTGTAATAACAACATGTTAACTATTTGTCTGCATAGTCTTGCTACTGCCATGCAATAAGTTGTTACCAGTGTTTTATGCAATATGTATTCCAGTTTCTCCATAAGTGATTTATCTGAGGCACGTAGCGGTGTATCTATAAACATTTTTAGAAGATGACTATGGACTTTCTCAATTTGGAAAGTTTCATTTAGGCCCCACATTTCAGAGGCTTATTCGGATGGGTTCAAATTGGGTATCAAATAATTAGGAAAATTTCAATGGATCGGTCGCTCTTAGTCTTCACAATGTTCTATGTAATTTAATAATTCCTCTTCTAGCTTTTTTGCATACCGCTGACGATGTCAGATTAAGGCTAAGCTTTGTGGTAAAAATCAAGCCAATCGGTGTTTCACGAATTAGTCACTACAATTTCATCTGAATCATATAACCGTTTTCCGATTTACTAAGATGCCCAACTCTTTCGAAAGACCATAGTATTTGCTTTTGTAAGATGAACTGATTCCTTACCAACAAATGACTATCAGTTAACATCAGGAAGAGAGTTCTTGAATGTTAATAGGAACCGACAATGTTATATGGTTGTGAGGCGTGAACAGTCATCACGCAAATCCAGAACAAGATTGAGGCAGCCGAGATGTGGTTTCTAAGAATAATGTTGAGAATTCCATTGACAGCAAAGAAAATAAACGAGACAATCTTGATAGAGGCAGACAAAAGAAGATCATTGATAAGAAAGATTAGGAAAAGACAGGCAACATTTATAGGCCATTTTATGAGGAAAAGAGAATTAGAGCACCTAGTCACAACAGGAAAGCTGGAGGGAAAGAAAGCAGCAGGTAGACCCAGGGAGAAAATATTGGACGGACTTGCAGGATGGCTGAGGACAGAAAGGGTGGAAGATGTGCTTGCGGCAACAAGGGATAGATATATATGAAGGGCCATGATCGCCAACGCCATGAGGCAGGGCACATGATGATGATGATGATGAACTGATAGAAAAAGCCTACCGGCTTCCATTTTGAGGTAACTGAGTTGCGTTTGTAACAGAGTCTGAAAGAAGCTTCACATCATTAGCAAATAATTCTAGAAATACTTGTCTGACACTTGGAATAAACTGAATGCCATGCTTTCCACTTTTGACAGTTTCACTGATAGATCAAGAAAGAAAAGGTCAGAGCAAACTTCCTTGCTTTACGCACTCAGACAATTGAAGAATACTTATCACAAAGGCAAGCAAGCAATGAATGGTATATTCCTCTTAAGACATTATATGATTTTCAGTTTACACAAGCATTTTAAAGCACACACACACACACACACACACACACACACACACACACACACACACACACACGCGCGCGCCATGCGGCAAGGCACATGATGATGATGATGATGATGATGATGATGATGATGATGATGATGATGAACTGATAGAAAAAGCCTACCGGCATATATATCAAAGAACGAACGAACAACACACACACACACAAAGAGAGAGAGAGAGAGAGAGAGAGAGAGAGAGAGAGAGAGAGAGAGAGAGAGAGAGAGAGAGAGAGAGACAGACAGACAGACAGAGACAGAGAGAGGGAAGGAGGGAGGGAGGGAAGAAGTAGGGGAAGATGGTCATGATCATTCCTGTTGTTATCGTGTTGCTGGTGTTGTTTTGTATTGTACAGATATCTACTTGCCTCAAAGTGGGTTTTTTCCGTTTGTTGTGTTGTTTAGGCATTAATTCTGTTTTAGACCAAAGCTGATAACCACACCGCTGTGCCGTTTTGTGGGGAGAAAGTCCGTAAACCATGTTAGTCTTAAGGACAGTAAATGAAGCCTTAAAAGAGGAAAAGTAGGACTGTCTCCCTTGTAGTGGTAACAAAAAACAATAAAACAAACCAAAAAACAAAACAAACCAAAAAACAAAACACAAACAAAGCAAAAAATATCGTTTACATGACAGAAAGAACGTCTCAAACAATACATACAAAAAGAGAGATCTTTAAGGAAGACAAAGCTGTGGAGAAAAAGACGAAAAAGAAAAAGAGACATGTTATGGAATGTGGAGCAAGAAAGGTCCAAGATGACTACCAGTATTTAGATCTTTCACAGGGAAGGTACTAAAGCTCTCCCTCTCTCCAAATTACAATCATGAATACTGAATCACACGAAGACTGCTTCTCTGGATTTTACACTTTCTGGGGCCTCACACTTATTTTTTTTACCTAATTCTCCTTTTTATCTTCCTTTGAGTGCTCTGTTAATCATTCGGGTGATGTCTCTGCATTTAATGGAGTTCTCCTACCTTAGGTTTGAGTGGCTCATTCTACACATATGCACAGTCGCCCCTCTTTTCTTGCTATCCTAGGCAGCAGGCCTTACGAATTCTATACAGAAAGAAATCGATCGTCACTTGCTTAAGGAACATAAGGGCCTGCCTTGTGAAAAACCTAAATAATGGAAGGACACTCTGAAAGGGTCGTCTTTTGTGCTTTCAAACACCCAAGATAGAGATTTTTTTTCATTCTTTCTCTCTTACTTCTGTCAAATAAGTGGTCGTTTTTGTTCCCCTGCTTTCCTTTTCTTGCTTCTAAGTTGTTATCATTACAAGGGAGGCAACCCTTTCCCTTTCTTGGAGCTGAAAACACGTAACTGCATTTTCTGTCCTTAGTAATACAACCCTTGGCAGCCATATTCTTGTTATAATGCTACCAATTTTGAAGAACAAGGTCTCCCAACAGTGTAAAAATCGCTACTCACAGTTCCGTAGCTTTCGATGGCGTTCTCGCCATCTTCGTCAGCGCTCTAATGCTGTCTGCGTGAATCTCTACTCAGATCTCGCGAACATGGGATGAACCCAGTTCACGAGATCGAATCAGAGAATGAAGCCTTAAAAGAGGAAAAGTAGGACTGTCTCCCTTGTAGTGGTAACAAAAAACAATAAAACAAACCAAAAAACAAAACAAACCAAAAAACAAAACACAAACAAAGCAAAAAATATTCTTGTTATTTTTCTGTTATACGGGCCTTGTCAGCCACGGCTTTATGTATCGGTGCGCTATTTCATAACAGCTCCCTGATTTGTTCTTTCCCCGCTAATACATCATAACAATATCATCAGCGATTTAACAGCTTGTATTTCCACGATTCAGAATGTCTAATGTAATCATCAAGAAGAAGAATCCAAACAATTATTTTCAATTTTTCTTTTCAGGCGACGTATGATCAGTTTTACGTCATTTGTGATTTTAAAAGAAACCAAGAATACGTAAACGTACGTTGGTCCAATATATTAGTACAGTGATACTGAAAAACAGAAAGATTGTGTTGAGCGTAGGGCATCACCGTTTTCTCACCCACTCTGCCGTCTCAAACATGAAGACACTCCATTACACGTCCTTGTGACATGATCTCTAGAATTAAACACTTCACTTACTGCTGGGACATACACTCTTCAATAGATTGACCACTGATTCCATGAGACCCTTTTGACCGACTGTCCATTCGAGGCAAGATTTGTACTTATGCTTCAGTCAGATAACACTGACTTGAGACTACAAAAGTTTTACCAATATTTTCAGACAGAAAATTTTGACTGATTTTTTAAATGTTATTTTTTAATTCGTTTTTGTTTCGGTGTTTTTCCAGCCTTGGTTTTGCCTATGTTGGTGGCAAGTCTGTCATCAAGAAGAACTGACATTGCAGTAGTCTGGGCATGTGAATGCAGTCGGGCAGCAATCTGTGCACGGACAGTCCAGTATTCCTAATTATCCATTCCAATGTTTTGCTAATCATGTACCCCAAAGCATGCAAAAACACGTGTCTGTCCAAAAGCTGCTTCAATCTTACTAAAAGATGATCTGGAAATTATTGCTAAAGCACTTTTATGTTTAAGACTGTTATGACGATCTAAATTGCTCATAGGCATCTGCTACTACACCCATTGCCAAACTGTTGTTCAATTCAATACATAAAAAAAATGGGAAAAAACTTGCACAAATTTAGAGATTTAAATGTTTAATATCTTTCATTTTCAAGATTTCTAACACGCACGCACGCACAAACAAACAAACAAGCAAACAAACAAACAAACAAACAAACAAACAAACAAAGAAGGCACATCCAATATATCATAGCAAAATCTTGATTATTAGGCCCATATTGCTCTCACGCTTGTCCCCCAAATTTAATTTGAGAGGTCTGAGTGAAGCACATTGAAGCGAGGGCTGGATCAGAATATTGTGTAATATTTGTTTGCTTGGATTTTTGTTTGTCATTTCTTTCATTTTGAATCCTTTCTCCTCGGTTTAAAACGTTGGTGTTATTTCGCTTCCAGCTGATTTGATTGTTTGTTTATTTATTTGTTGGGTTTCTCCACTGAAAGCCTCTTTATTGGTTCGGGGTGTCGTCTTTTCTTCCCCTCCAGCTGCATGATTGATTGCTTTTTCAATTTCCCTTATAAAACAAAATTCAGTTAGATCGACTCGTCCTCTCTCTCTCTCTCTCTCTCTGTCTGTCTCTCTGTTTCTGTCTCTCTTTCTCCCCCCCTTCTCTCTCTCTAACACCCCAGTTCTTTCTCTCTCACTTTCTGATGGCTGTGCATAGATGAAGCATACCACTATTTAGATATCATGTTCCATTTCAGCAATCGCCAGTTTTACATTCTTTCTCAAGATGGCATCTCCGCGCTCAGAAAATTCCACATTCTGTCACAACACATCATGCTATGTGACAGGAAAGAACCAGACTACATACGCCATGTTACTCAACACTGCCATGTGACAGGAACACTCCAAATGTTCACACACCACATACGGCAAGTGATATAAAAGAATCACATAAACCATGTGACACAAAAGGACCCCCCCCCCCCCCAAATAGTCAAGGCATATGCCATTAAGCCAGCCCATAAACCCTAAACGCTGCCAAGGTCGCTGGTTCATAAGTATACATGAGTCATTTTGTGGATCACAGTTGTGCATTAACCCTTTGATTCCCACACCCTGTCCACTAGCGTCCTGCATTGACAGCCATGCTAGCAGAGAAAAACCTTAACCCTTGACTTCCTCACCCTATCCACCAGCTTCCAGCAGGAAGCTGGTGGATAAGTTTTTTTGCAGTTGGTGGTTAGGGTGCAGGAAAACGCCAGGAAGAAATCTCTTGTTCAACTTTAAGGAAGTACGTTCATTCAGTGTTCTGTAGAGGGAAAAATAAAATACCAGTTTTTTTTCTTTGGAGATGGGGATTAGGGAGGGTGGGGATACTTAAGCGTACCCATTTAGTACAACTTGTTCACAATTACACTTCTACTCGAGGGAACTCCACTTTGTCTTTATAGTTCATCCCGATACTGCCACAAAACTATGCAGCATTTTGAACTGATGGCTTGGATTTATCCACCAGCAGAAACAGTAAATTAGATGGAAAAAGAACACATCTGCTCTTCTACGAGAACAACAACAAAATGGATCAAACTGAATCCTATGACTTTGTTGGAGTCAGAATATGACTTCACATAGATCTTATTCACTTTTCTGTAAGATTCTATGTTTCAGAAATACACAAAAATGAATCAGAATGCGTATTTGATATCACAAGACAAGACAAGACAAGACAAGACAAGACAAGACAAGAAGCGCGCAAATTTTCGGCTAATTGAGTATTGGTTTTTCTATCATCAAGTTTTGTACATCTATTGTTTGTCTTTTATTTACGCTTGACAAAAGCACTCGGCCGAAAATCTGCACCTTTTTGTCTGGTCTTGTTCACATCAAATACTCTCTCTCATTCACTTTTGTGTGTTTCTGATTACTGTTTTGCTTAAGTGTTGTAGTCACTTTGGTTACGGTTCTGTATTCAGCACATGGCCGTCATCCATTTAAGCATACTGTGGCTGTAACCCTTAGTCTATATAATCAATTACTCATCTGTTTATTTTCAAGGGTGTTTTTTAATTGGGAGGGGGGGGGGCATAACGTAGCCCATTTGGTTCAATCCATACATCAGATTTGATTTAGCGCCTTGTAAGTATCATCATATTATCATTAGAGCACTTCTCAACCCTACGTTAAGCAGGGTCAAACGCGATTGCCAAAGATGGCAGACCAGATTCATATCCTGAAAAAACAAAACAAAAAAAACACACCCCAGCCTAGTCAGCTGTGAATGAGTGTCTATCCTTACTTAGGCACAGGGAAGGTAAAGTTGTGGCCAGAAAAGTGGTGGTCTTAAAGACCTTGCTGGCAACAACCACTGCTGAGATGTAAGCCAAAATGGCCATTACACCCTTTGCCGATCTGTGGCGTCAAGTTGTGACGTGAAGATCGTAGCCATGTTCACACCATGCACATGGACAAATGCTCTATTTGAATCAGTGTATTAGTGTTCATTAAAAAAGAAGGTATGGATGCTTTGTTCGATATTGTACTATACTGCACTGTACTGTATTGTTTTGTATTGTATCGTATTGCACTGTACTGTATTATATTGTAATGTATTGCCCTGTATCGTGTTGTACTGTGCTGCACTACATTGTATTGTAATGTACTCTATTGCATTGTATTGTAGTATACTGTAATGTTTTGTCGTGTATGTGCGTACTGTACTGTGTTGTAATGTATTATATTTTACAGAATTGTATTATATCTTCCTGTATTGTTCTGTACTGTATTGTACGCTAAAGTGTTGTATTGTACTTTTATGTTTTACAGAACTGTTACATTTTCCTGTACTGTACTGTATTGTATTGTACTGTGTTGTATTGTACTGTGTTATGTTTTACAGAACTGTATTACATTTTCCTGTACTCTACTGTATTGTATTGTACTGTGTTGTATTGTACTGTTATGTTTTACAGAACTGTATTACGTTTTACTGTACTGTACTGTATTGTATTGTACTGTATTGTATTGTACTGTGTTGTATTGTACTGTTTATGTTTTACAGAACTGTATTACATTTTCCTGTACTGTACTGTATTGTACTGTGTTGTATTGTACTGTGTTGTTTTACAGAACTGTATTACATTTTCCTGTATTGTGCTGTACTGTATTGTATTGTACTGTATTATGTTTAACAGAACTGTATCATAATTCATATGTTCCTGTATTGTGTTATTGTGCTGTGCTGTACTCACTGTGTTGCACTGTACCGTGTTGTATTATACTGTATTGCTTTGTACTGTGTGCTGGATTTGTTTTTCTTTAAGCTTTCTTGAGTGAGATTCAAGCTATTCTTTCTCAGGAGAGTGTTTTCACAGAATAGCACCATCTTTTCTTTTATCTATTTGCATTTCTGACCCTTTGAAAACAGGTTTTCTACCTTTTGCCTGGACAATGTTATTACCACGTATTGCTTTACATGCACCCAGTACGTGCTGTACACAAGGCCTTGGTTTATCATTTCACAGAAAGACTAGCACTCAGACCAGCACTCAGTATATTTTATTGGTCCCTGTACCCCCAACCCCTTTTTCATTTCAATGCCTTCCTTACACATAGGGTTTTGTGCAGGCTCAGGAGTGTGTCACATAACTGCTGGCATATTTGGGTGGAACGCATATGGAATTGTCCAAGTGTGATGAATCCCTAATGAACATATTCCAAATTCCATTCTGCGCTGTACTGTATTGTTCTGTTTTTCACTCTTACCATTGTACGCATGATAGTGTGCGGAAACGTTGTTTCCATACCAGCGATGAACACACTGCGGAACATCAAGTAGAGCACATAATCTGTATTCCTCCAGTTAACGTTTATTTCGTGCTAACCAGTCTTGTGTACTCCTGCAGTTAACGTGCATTTCGTGCTAACCAGTCTTGTGTACTCCTACAGTTAACGTGCATTTCGTGCTAACCAGTCTTGTGTACTCCTACAGTTAACGTGCATTTCGTGCTAACCAGTCTTGTGTACTCCTACAGTTAACGTGCATTTCGTGCTAACCAGTCTCGTGTACTCCTACAGTTAACGTGCATGTCGTGCTAACCAGTCTTGTGTACTCCTACAGTACTACCCAGCCACTTCGGCGGCCACACCACGTCTTCGCCGGCCGAGATGCATAATGGTATTGACATTAGAAAAGAAACATTTAAATTACAAATAATCAAAACTTACCGCCAAATCTTTATCTCCTTCTCTGAGGTGGTTGGCAATAAAGCGGACTCCTTTCAAGGCATCCATGACTTCAGGAGGGAACCTGGTGGGTGGATTGTTGTCCACACTGGAAGAGGCCACGGATTCTCCAGACTCGTGTCTCTGACGCAAGTTCTCGTAGGCGCCCCAGTCCCCTTCAGGAGGTACTTCCTGAGCCTCGATGCCGTTGGGCGCTCGGTTGTTGATGGCGGTGCCCATCTTCTGACTTTTGGTCTCCATCTCAGGCCGCTTCATCAGCAGAGCCCTGGGCAGGATCTCGGTGAAGATACGTTTGACCCAGGGCGACATATGGTCCGTGGTTGGCGTCTTGAAGTTGATGTGCAGGGTGTAGACGGTGAGGAAGATGGAGGCCGTAACAACTATCATGATGAACAACAGGTACTTGCCGATGAGCGGGATGACGAGAGAGGTCGGGGGGTTCATGTCGGAGAGTAGCAGGAAGAACACAGTAAGGGCCAGCAGGATGGAGATGGACAGGGTGATCTTCTCCCCGCTGTCTGACGGCAGGTAGAACACGAGGACAGTAAGGCAGGAGATGGCGATACAAGGCATGATGAGGTTCAAGGTGTAGAACAGGGTGCGCCGTCTGAGTGTGATGTTGAATGTGATGTCCGGGTACTTTTCTGGACAGCACGGGTAGACCTTAACCTGTACACAGAACAAACACAATAACTGTGGTGAACAATCAAATAACAGGACAAAAGGAATGGGCAAGAGGGAACGGGTAGGAAAATAGGAGTGGTGACTAGCTGTACCCTCGTGCTGTCACTGCAGACAGCAGTCTTCATGCATGTTGCACGGAAAAGTTTCGCTACAGACACACACACGAGAGACGCGCAAGTCTCTCCAGTCGATATGGAATAATACCCACCTCACTTTTTTAAGGGGAGATTGAAAAAATAGAGACTTGGATCTGACACTGTAATCGGAATGTTCAAGAGGGATTCCTCGTGTTCGGTCAGGTCCATATGCTCTCTACACTGATCCCGTCCAGAACCCTATAACCTGGAAGGGTATTGGAATACAACGAGAGGGCAGGATCTACTGTCCACATGTACACAAACCAGAATAATAAGCATTGAAATGAAACAAGCAGTGTGCAGTTTTTGTTCGTTTGTTCTTGCTTGGACTGGATTGTCACGGATCTTTTGTCACGGAATAGAAAATGTGGGGTGCTCTCTCCAAGGAAAGCTCGTCGCCACAGTAAGGCGCCACCAGGTTTTGATATGTTGTATCATATTTTTGGTTCTCCTAACAAAAGTGATTTTTCTACAGAATGTTACGAGACAATTGATTTGTTGCCATGGGATCTTTTACATGCACTAATAAGTGCACGTAGCGCATGAGGCATCAGTTTATTGCCTCACCCAAAAGGTTAGCACTTACACCACTACTCACGGTCATGCAGAGAGATGGCAGGGAATCTCTGTCCACCAGGGGATTTGAACACAGGATCTCTCGTTTCCCAGGCAGGTGCTCTAAACCATTGGACCACACACTCCACTCTTGTGGGGTGGAAACTATACAGGATCTATCAGACCTGTGGTCCACCCATCTGTTAACTGTGGCAGGCAGCATGCAGAACAAGGGAATGTCCCGCACTGCTGACCTCCTGCAGCCATTTAGCTGGCACAACACAGAGGTAAGAAATGGAAAAGAAAACCAATGTTGGCAGGGACAGTCTGTTGCACGTGTCACCGCGTGCTGTATCTGCTGATATGTCAGGCCATGAGGCCAGTAGGAAACTACTTCAGTCACGATAACGTTTCCCTCCAGTGGCCACTGATTTTCTGTCCCAAGAGAGGACATTGTTTGATTATAGTCTTTTTTTTCAATCTCTCGCTCTTTTAAAACAAAACTATCTAAATGAAATTGTTCGTATCGATTCCTCTCTCTCTCTCTCTCTCTCTCTCTCTCTCTGTGTGTGTGTGTGTGTGTGTGTGTGTGTGTGTGTGTGTGTGTGTGTGTGTTGTGTGTGTGTGTGCGGAGTTTGGTGTGTGTGTATGTTTAATAAAATATGCAGGAAGATTTTTGCAGCTGTTTCTAGATGGATTTTGATAAATTTGGGAAGGGCACTGAAAAGCACAAATGCATGTTTAAAAAGTAACAGCACCAAGGTCAAGTCACATTCGCGCGCGCGCGCGCGCACACACACACACACACACACCACACAACACACACACCACACACACACAGAGCCAAAATTAGCATTTTTGGAAGACGGTGTGTAAACAGCACTTTCTCGTGAACTTAGCAGTACCTGACAACCCCTAATATATATATATATATATATATATATATATATATATATATATATATATATATATATATATCTCACTCTCTCTCTCTCTTCCCTTTATATGTCTCTAGTAATTCTGGGTTTACTGTGTCTTACCAAAACAAGGGCAGTGCATTTTTCTTCCAGCAACCTATCAATCTGCATTGGTGTCAGGACATATTACAAGAGAAGTAAGATGTCTTTTGTCTGCGCCTGAAGGAATGGTTCGCTGTATGTCTGTTCTCTTGTTCTCCCCCAAAAATTATACCACCCTTCTCCTGTCTGTAGCTATTGTATTAATTGCTGCAACCGATTTATGGAAACTCCCTTCAGCTAAATTCGATTACACACAGAGAAAATAATTGTGTCAAGTGGTTCTGGCCGCGAGAGGTGGATTCCTCCACTTCAGCTAATGACAAAAGAGTGCAGTTTTTATCGGCGTAGCTAGCTACCGCCCAAATTGTTAGATTCAAGATTTCAGTCTATTCAACAATCAATCATTCAAACAAGCAAGAAAGCAAGCAAGCAAGCAAGCAAGCAAACCAAACCAAACCAAACTAAACCAAACCAAACCAAACCTAAAACGGACAGGTTAAGTACAAATTCAAAACCTCACCAGCGCGTCTGAATTAAGAGCAGGCTCTTAGCTTATAGTATTGCCATGATTCATTTAAATCATTCCATGGCATAGCATCTGTAGTTAGTGCATATGTTATCATTTAAGAGCCATCTTGAGACAACTGAAACTGAAACGGCCTTTTCTTCACCTGACAACCTAACAGTATGTTTCCTCTCTTGAAGAGCAATAAAAGAACACCCCCCCCCCCCAAACAAACCAAACCAAACCAAACCAAATAAAACAAAAACAAAACAAAAAAAACCACACACAAAACAAACAAAAATCACAACCAACCAACCAAACACACAAACAAACAAAAAAACAAATGTGTTTCAGTACAACATGATTTTTCGCTTCTGCGTCGTCATTCCAGCTGTTGTGTGTTCGCTAGAGGACTTTGTGGTTGATGTGTTGCCAGCTAGTCTTAAGCCGGCCTCACTTTCGTTTTCCCTTTGAAGTCTACCATAGCACTCAGCGAGTCTTGTAGGAGAACGACTTGACATGTTACCAAGCCATTTTATGTGCCGTTTGCAGACCACTTTTGATAGATCTCTAAAATATTTCTAAGCATTTTGAGTCGAAGGCATCAAGTTTCTTCTCCTCACTCAACTTCGAGCACTATAGGTTTCGTAGCCATACGGTAAGGCGGACAAGACAATGAAGTTGTACAGTCGAATCTTGCTTTTTTAAGAGAACTTTTTCCTTGCCCAGATTTTGGTCAGCTGCATGAAAACTGTTGATGCTTTGCCTATTGTGCAATTGATTTCTTAGCCCACATCACCCTAGTTGTTAAGTGAGCTACCCAGTTAAGTAAAGTCATGAAAAAAATTACAAATGCAAATGCATTAAACGCATTTGCACACAATAATAGGCAATTGAAAGGACTGTTTTGAAAAATTATACCCCAAAATTATATGCTCTTATAGAGGATATGGGAAAGTACACAAAATGAAAAAGAAGATGAAGGGAAAAACGGAAGAAGAGTTGGGGGTAAAAGGAGGAGACAAAAAAAATGATGAAGAATAAGAACAAGGGGAGCACAGAAAGGACAAAATATAGTTGTTTTTTCATGACGACGTCTCCGCACTCGGAAAATAAAACATTAATAACAAAGCTGAACTCATGGGATGGAGACATAGAAACAAGTGAGCCGGTACAAAACAAATGGTTCCACATTCGGATCTTAAAACGTTAACAAAGCAAGGCCATGTGCTTGCTGTTTCTCTCCCACCACAAATGAATAAATAAGTGAGCGAACGGACAAATGAAGAAACGAGCATGCATAGCAAGCAAGGAGCCAAACGAATAAACAAGCAAGCAAGCAAACAAACAAACAAACAAACAAACAAACAAACAAACAAACAAACAAACAAACAAACTTACATTTCGCCTGGCAGTGACATTAATGACATCCCATTCAACATTGTAGTAGTAGTCCTTCATGTCGATGCCTCTCGGGATGACCACCTGGTTGCCCACTGCAGTGCCATTACAGACATGCTGTAAGTCCACCTCCTCACCGTTATACGTCCACGAACTGAACTTCATGAAGCACTCCTGCACGTCAAAGGGAAAATACTCCACGTCGATGGGGCAATAACTTTTGTAGATGGCTGGCGGCTCCCACACGATCTTGCCATTGTGGTACACTGTGGCCTTAGTCTTCAGAGTCACCACGAAGTCTCCGTCAGCGCTGGACATGAAAAATGTGGTTGGAGGGAAAGCTAAGTTCTGTCATAGCTTTGTTGATGATGGTGATGATGATGATGATGATGATGATGATCATGATCATGATGATGATGATCATGATGACGACGATGCCAACGATGATGTGCCTATGTTTGGTTGATGTTATTGATGTTGATGATGATGTGGCAATGACGTAGGTAGTGGTGATGATGACGACGATGATGATAACGATGATGTCACTGTTTTTCTTGTTGTTTATGATGACCGTAATGATAATGATGATTATGACCATACGATAATGATGATACAACGATGCTGATAATGTTGTTGATTATGATGCTGATAATGTTGGTTATTTAGAATGTCTTTTTGTTGTAGCCGATTACAATGTAATGAAGATGATGACGACAACGACGAAAATGATGATGATGGTGATGATGAGGATGTTGATGATGATGAAGACGATGATAACAATGACGATGACGATTCTGCTGCTGCTGATGATAATGAGGCCATAGTGATGATGTCGATGATGGTGGAAGGCTCAATTGACAGAACTGATCTTTCGAGTTCAATGTCAAAGTACAACATAAAAACAGCCTTTTATGTGCCCATTTTACTATGTCAATACTTCTGCCGACCATTCTGACGGTATCTGCTGGTTCGTTTTATACAGAATCTGTAAGTCACGTCCTCCACTTGTTTTTAAAGATCTCGCCAGAGCACACTGTTTTGCACAGATTCAAAGAGGCAGTCCATCAGACTGGCATATATTTGGATAAACCATATCAGCATAAATCTCTTTGACTGCAATCAATCCTGTAAGTCTAAGTTTGATGGCAATGGTGATGATGATAATGGCGGCGAAGATGATGACAATGATGATGATTTACATTTGTCAAAGATAGTCAAAAGTAATACAGATGATTGCAAAATGTTAAACGAAATACATATTCTTTTCATAAACAGCCCCGTAGACGGATTGAAGATGGATTTCACTTTATTGTTGTTTTTTCTTTAGAGACAAAGAGCTTTTCTAGTTTCCATCAGAAAGAATGAAATGTTTATTTAAAATGGTTCCCATAACGCCAAGATCGTCTAGGAGTGAGTCTGTAGATACCCACAACACTCAGATCATCTTTTTGTTTTAGACCTATCCCACTCCTTTTGCCCCTTGCCTTAGCTTCCCCACTCCCCAACAGGGTCAAATGACCACTTACAGCTGGGTAGACTGGATGTCCCATGCACACAAGATCTCAAGCCTGGGTCCACCTACACTGTCAGACTGACAGGCAGAAGCTGTACCTCCACACAAACCAGGCTTTACAGATATGCATGAAGCAAAGTCAGAAAGAAGGCAGTCAGAAACTTACTTGTTGTACAGCACGATGTCTGGTTTCCACAGGTCGTCGGAGGGGATGTTTAACTTGCGCACGCCACCGTAATCACTAGGATCCCATTTCAAACGAAGGTCATCCCACTCCTGTTAGACACATACACATACAAGCCTTAGGTCAGGAGAATATTGATGTTTGAAAACAAAAGGTTACTTTTTATTTGTCCAAAACTAGAAAGTTTTGCTAGTCTCCATTATATTTCATTACAAATACATAACAGTACAAAAGTCAAGACGTAGTTCATTCTCCAGTGTGTCCTCCTCCTCCTCAAACATTCTCGTTGCTACTACTCCTGCTGCTGCTGCCACTTCTAGCACCTGTTACAACCACAACTACCACGACTATTTTTATTACTACTACCATTGTTTTCGTCGTCTACCTCTTCTGTTTTCTTCTCTTATTTTTCGTTTTCAATACAGGCACTGGTCCGTGAAACCTCTCCCAACGGATTCGCAGATATAACATGACATGAACTTTATAACAGGATTATCATGGTATTTGAAATACAAAACATGACATGAACTTTATTACAGGATTATCATGGTATTTGAAATACAAAACATGACATTAACTTTATTACAGGATTATCATGGTATTTGAAATACAAACATGACATGAACTTTATTACAGGATTATCATGGTATTTGAAATACAAAATGTTCACTTTGGTTAACAGGTAGCTCGTGAAGCCTGGCTAGTGTAAAAGCACAAGTGCGATTCCAACCCGGGAAAATCATCGTGCATGTGGTTGTCACTCCACCCAGGTGTGAATGGGTACCTGACCCTAGTCGGAATTGTAGAAGATTATCATTTTGTTCTGTCGTTTTCTCCATGTACTTTTGTCTGTTCATTTATTTGTCCATAGAAGATCGGCAGTTAGTCCAAGTTATATTCATCGGGGTGAAACACACACACACACACACACACACACACACACACACACACACACACACACACACACACACACACACACACACACACACCAGAGGGGGGGGGAGAGACAGACAGACAGACAGACAGAGATACAGAGAGAGCCTCATTATATACATGTAGAGACCAAGAGGCTACTGTTAGATGGAACTGTCAGAAATGTGAATTCTTCAACATCCACAGGGGAGTTAGACAAGGTTGTATCCTCTCACTGTATCTCTTTAACAGCTATCGGAACATATCATGAGAGATGCTGATATGTGCATGAAGATAGGGAAAAAATTTATAAACCTGCGCTATGCCGACGATACTGCACTATTAGCAGACAACATTACCAGAATGAAAAGAATTCTATACAGGGTGGATGCTGGACAAAAAGG
>JAPXFY010000013.1:74361855-74366855 GCA_030674185.1 Monoplex corrugatus
AAACTTCAACTCAACCCCATTAAAACTGAACTTAGCCTTATCTCTACCACCACATTGGCTAAGTGTTCTTCCCTTCCTCTGTCTGTCTCTCTGCTTGGATCTGACATTCCACTATCTTCCACTGTCCGCAATCTTGGAGTCACTCTTGATAACACCCTGTCCTTTGAAAAACACGTCCAGAATGTTTGCAGATTATGCTATCTTGAGATACGCAGAATTTCTTCTATTCGCAATATCCTCTCTGTCGAAGCCACCAAAACTCTCCTCTGTGCCTTTGTTCTCTCTCGTCTCGACTACTGCAACTCCCTCCTCTCGGGCTGTCCTTTCTCTCTCATTCAAAAGCTTCAAAAAGTTCAAAACAATGCTGCTAGGCTCATCTTCAGAAAATCTCGTTCCTCTCATGTCACTCCTCTTCTCAAATCTCTTCACTGGTTACCTGTTGAAAAGAGAATTCGCTACAAGATTGCTTTGTTATGTTTTAAGTCTCTCAACGGTCTTGCACCCCCTTACATCTCTGACCTCCTCCATCTGTACACCCCCTCTCGTCAACTTCGTTCCTCGGCTGATACTCGTACCTTCCGCATACCATTCTGTCGCACTAAAACTTATGGTCAACGCTCCTTTTCCTATCAGGCCCCTGTAATCTGGAATCAGCTCCCTGTCTCTGTTCGCCACTCTGCAACTCTCACTTCTTTCAAGTCCTCTCTGAAAACCCATCTCTTCCAGTCCCTCTCATGATACTTATAAAGACTCTACCACCTAACTTCCCCAAATCCCCCCTTGTTGTCTTTTGAGCCTTGAATGTCGGCTGGTGTGTGTGTGCGTGTGTGTGTGTGTGTGTGTGTGTGTGTGTGTGTGTGTGTGTGTGTGTGTGTGTGTGTGTGTGTGTTTGGTTGTGTCTGCGTGATACCTGTAAGCGCTTAGGGCTCTTGTTTTCATCAGATTAGGCGCTATATAAATGCTCTTTATTATTATTATTATTAACATCCATGGTGATATGATATAGTGTACAACATCCATGGTGATATGATATAGTGTACAACATCCATGGTGATATGATATAGTGTATAACATCCACTGGTGATACGCGTATGATATACTGTACAACATCCATGGTGATATGATATAGTGTATAACATCCACTGGTGATAGGTAGAAAGAAACTCTAGGGAGAGGTAGACAACAGAAGGTCTTCAGAGAAGTAACCCCCTTTAGACAAGTGTTTCGGCCCTGAACTCCTTACACTCTCGGGGGGCCGGGCCACATCCAGGTCATGACTCCTGGATGCCCTTCTGCTGTTGTCTATTTTTTTTTCCCCACGCCGGGGAGCGAACCTGGGCGATTCTGTGCTTCAGAACTGCGGTACGCGGTTTTACCAATGTGCTAACGGGGCACACATCATCTGTAGGGAATTTAATCCTTATGAAGTTCACTTTGGTTCCTCCTTGCCCAGATCCAGCTTGAGCTCCTTTCTGCTGCCTCTGCCATCGCTTTAAGGGCTCTAGTCCTCTTCTTCCCAGAAATGGCGAGTTGTTTCATGAGATCATAAGCGGAGGTGCCCACAAACCCTCTTGCCCCGACCTCTATGGCGAAGATTTTGACCCGCAGACCTGCTTTCTTCAGGGTGCTGGCAAGACCGGCGTATTTTTCGGTCTTGTAGATATGTGCTTCTTCCATTCTGCTTTCGTATGGCACAGTGAGTTCTATCAGAATCACTTGTTTCGAGGAGTCAGAGTGGAGAGCGATGTCTGGTCTCATGCCTGTCTTGCTGATGGCATCTGGGTAATTTCTCCACTCTGGGAGGTCTGCTGTACACTCCCAGTCGACTTATCCATCCAGAAGACCCTTTGGCAATGTGCTGGTTGTCGTAGCAATTTCGGGCCAGACCTGCTTCCCTCCTGCTTTGTAGAACGTTGTCATAGCAATTGGTGCGTTTGGGGTCATGGTTTTTTCGCTAACCACGTCTGTGATCACTTTCAGAACTTGGTTGTGCCTCCATATATACCTTCCTTGGGCTAGCGCTACTTTGCAAGAGCTTAGGACATGTTCCACTGTTTGTTTCTTCTGACAGAGCGGACATGCTGGGTCATCTGATTTCCCCCATTTCACTAAGTTTGCATTCGAGGGGAGCAGGTCATATACAGATCTGAGGAGGAAGCTTATCCTTAGAGGAGCGATGTGCCACATATCGTTCCAGCTGAGACTTCTTTGGAGTGCACTGTCCCATGTTGTCCATTGCCCCTGTTGACCTTGCTGGACTGCCTTCTGCACTCTTTTGACATCTTCTTCTTTCTTCAACTCCTGTATGATCATGTCTCTTTTTTCCTTTTGGCTTTGGACCACCACTGCATTTTTGTTGCTCCCAGTCCCTGTCTGTTGGTTTGCGTGTGTCCAATTATTTCTTTGATGCTGAGGTTTCTCTTGGCATTGTTTACAGCCTCTTGGACTTTCCATTTTCTGCCAGTTCTCAGCTTTGGCTGAACTGATCTCACGATATTGTCTTCCGATTCCTCCAGCATGCTCAACAGTCTTGCTTTTCCAACTTTGTATTCCTCCACTATGGATTTGAGAGGTAGCTTCAGCATTGCTTGACGACAGTAGAATGCAACATCAGTGAGACCAGGTGGGACACCGAGCCATTTTCTTGTGTATTTGTTGATTTTGGTTCCATTGCTTCCACTGTGCTGGTGCAAATGTCATAGATTAGCAGTGGCCACAGCAGCTTTGGTATCAGCATGAACTGTAGACACCAGACTTTGTATTTGCCTGGCAGTCTGCAGTTATCTATTTTCTTCAGGCCTTCTTCTGCTGTTTGCTTGGTTTCACATCCCCTTTGTGTGTCTTTCAGGGAGTCATCATACCATCTTCCGAGACTTTTTACTAGCTCTTCTGTGACAGTGGGAATGGCTTGGTTGGCTACCATGAATTTGACTGAATCTGCCACTTTTCCTTTTCGCAGTGAGAGACTTCGGGATTTCTTTGGTTTGAACCTCATTCTTGAAGAGGCCACCAGCTCATCCAGCTGCTTTAAGATTTGGTGTGTCTCTTCCTCATCCGTGGACAAGACTGTTGTGTCATCCATGAAAGCTTTCAGAGGAGGCATCTGGTATCCATCTCCCAGATTCACTGGACCTGAACTCTTCATTGCAGCTTTCAAGATGACTTCCATTGCCAACACGAACAGTATGGGAGAGATTGCACAGCCCATTGCAATGCCCACCTCTAGGTCTATCCAGTCCGTGGTGTATTCTTTGGTAGAGAACCGCATTGAGAACCCTTGGAAATACTTCCTCAGCATTGTTCGGATGTTTTCTGGGATGTGATACATTTCAAGAGCCAGCTGGATCATATCGTGTGGAACTGATCCATATGCATTCGCCAGATCAAGCCAAACTACGTCAATGTCTCTTTTGTCTGTTCTTGCTTTTTGGATGGCATCCCAAATCAACGTGGCATGTTCCAAGCATCCAGGCATTCCTGGTATGCCTCCCTTTTGGACTGACATATCCAGATACTTGTTTTCAGTCAGGTATTTTGTCAATCTTGCTGCCATAACAGAGAAGAAGATTTTCCCCTCGACGTTCAGAAGTGATATTGGCCTGAACTGGTTGATGCTGCTGGAGTTCTGCTCCTTCGGAATGTACACTCCTTCACCTCTCATCCATTGGTCGCTGATCTTCTGGTTCCTCCATGCTGATCGAATCATCTTGTGGAGCCACTCGAGCACTTTTGGGCATTTCTTGTAGAGCAGGTATGGTATTCCGTTTGGTCCAGGTGCTGACTTGGCTCTGGCTTTCTTTACTACGTTTTTCACTTCATCCAGTGTTGGCGGTTTGTTATTGAATTTTCCTTCTGGCGCTGCAGGCCAAACCAGATTCTGGATTTCAAGTGGTGCCTCGCGCTGAGAATCGGAATATGTTTCCCTGAGATGCTGCTCTAGGGTTTCCTTGCCCACTGTGAGAGTCCCTGATTTGGGTTGTTCAAACAACTTTCTTGCAAAGTCAAAGGGATCTTTGAAGAAACGATCTTGAGTCTTCTTCTTTTTGCTCTTTCTTCGCCTTGCTGATTCCACTTTGCTGAGAGCATTGTGTTTGGCTTTCAGATCTTTCCAGAGTTCCAGGAGCCCTTGCTTCTCGAATTCTGAGGCAGTTTTCATTCGCTTTTTAAGCTTCCTTTTCTCCCTCCGGATGCTCTCCATCTGTTGCTGTCTTCTGGATTTCTGGGGAGGCGTTTTTGTCTTTGGCTGCTTCACTCCATAAGTGTCCCTGCAGATAGAGTATATGATGTCTCCGTATGTGTCAAGTTTGTGTTCCAGCGTACTGTTCCCTATTAGCGCATTCAGCTTAAGGACAAGTTCCTCATCTAATTTCTCCCATTGTTCTTTTGCACCGGCAGGCGGCAAATTGAGTTTTTCAGGTTTGGCGTTAAGAGCTTGTGCAAAATCCGCACCAGAACCATCAGCGTGGATGTCCTTGGCACTATGGTTTAAATCCTGGCCTTGGTCATCCAACGTCTCACCTGCTATCGCAGTGCGCTGCCGCGGGTTCGTATGAGTCTTCAAACAGCCCATTTTTGTCCTGTGGATCTTCATGCCGCGTTTGGTGGTGAATCTCCTTCCACACGCACACGGAAATTCCATCTGGTCATTAATCATGATCCGTTGCGCGTTTCCAGTCGTGATGGAGTCAGTGCCGATGGATTCATCATTCTCTCCCCCCTTTCGGTGATATGATATAGTGTATAACATCCATGGTGATATGATATAGTGTATAACATCCATGGTGATATGATATAGTGTACAACATCCATGGTGATATGATATAGTGTACAACATCCATGGTGATATGATATAGTGTATAACATCCACTGGTGATATGATATACTGTACAACATCCATGGTGATATGATATAGTGTACAACATCCATGGTGATATGATATAGTGTACAACATCCATGGTGATATGATATAGTGTACAAATCCATGGTGATATGATATAGTG
>JAPXFY010000013.1:74371855-74376855 GCA_030674185.1 Monoplex corrugatus
CTTCCTTATTGATCCCTGGCTCCAATATCTTGCGTCTGCTTTTGCAGTCAACTAAATAATCCATCCGTTCTCTTTTCATGCTTGTATACATTTCAGGCACCCACTGTTTTGGGGCCTATTTTGGCACTGATTTTAACAGTGAGTTAACAATATTGTCACTTTATAGCACTATCCCCAGTTTCAATTTGTATTGACTTAAGAATATTCGAAAATATTTGTATATATGGACAACTGCCAGGTGAAGGAAGAATCGAACACGCAATGCTTACCAGTAAGTTTTACATTGCAATGATTTTAAATTTACAATAACCCGGTCAAAAAGTCTATAAATGAAGATAATAAAATACAGGCGAATTCTCTTGGTGAGCTATTGATAGTGTACTGTAAATCTGTGTTCTTACCATCAAAGATCATGTTTATCATTCCTGTTGTCACCTTACCGTAGTTTAATTGTTTTACAATGTATAAATCCCGTAGATAACTGGACCATTCTTCTTTCAACAATTTCACTCTAATTACGACCGATCACGTAGGCCTACGAAAATGTTTTACCAGAGAGAGAGAGAGAGAGAGAGGGGGGAGAGAGAGGGGAAGAGAGGAAGAGAGGAAGAGGGGGAGAGGGAGAGAGGGAGAAGGAGAGAGAGAGAGAGAGAGAGAGAGAGAGAGAGAGAGCAACAGACAAACAGACACAGAGACAGATACATGGATAGAGCCAGAGATATTGGAAGAGAAAGAGAGAGGGCGGGGGATGGAGTAGGACGCAGATTACACCTGACTGTCTGTAACATACACATGTTTGTTTTAGTCTGTGTGACGGAAATAAAGAAATACTTTTTATTTCTTCCTCTACGGGGATGAAGAAGATCGCTTTCCTCACAACCACATATCAGTGGTAGGTCACATCTCGTGTCAATGGACGGTTAGCTACTCTGATTCTCTATCAAAGAAACAAAACAAAACAAAACAAAACAAAACAAAACAAAACAAAAACCGCGTAAACAAACAGTTTTTCATGTGCATTCAGTTTTCTAACAGATATATGTTAGGTAACCACAGCAAGTAAGACATGTAGTTTGTTTTATATTTAAATTCCAGTTCGTAAACAAATGTTTGTTTGCTGGGTTTCGTTTTGTTCATTCTATACATTTGTGGACGAAGAAGTTCGCAAATAAGATGGCAATATCAAATACTTCGTCTGTTACCGTCTCAGCAACATATACTTGTAAATCATTTTCATTAAACAATTCCTACAGACTTAGCATAATCGATTTACAGCAATGGATTGCTGCAAGTATATTTATTCTGAATATTTTTTTCATCAATTTTAATCTTATTCTTTTTTTTCTAATTTAGTACAAATCCAGGAACTTAAGTTGATCTTCACTCACACCAGAAACTGCATTTTCATATTCTCTTGGAGTGCTTGAGTATGTGTCTCTTTCAATTTGTAGGTTATATGTACTGACTGGAAGTCTGTACAATGCTTTAGTCAGGTCAAGTTTTTAATATCCATTAGACATATTCCAAACAGTAGCTGGTGGTTATCTCTCTACAGAAAAGTAATCTTGATGTGTTTATATATTTTGTTGTTGATTTCACTTATGAAGGTATTTGTTTTCTAGTTACTTTTTGATTGCATACTTTGATGTTGGCTTGGCCGTTGGTAGGTTTTTATGGTGTGAATCTGTGGGGCGTTGGTACATTGCACTCATACTGGCCCTTTTCTGTTTCTCTTTGTTTTTGTTTCGTTTAGGACACGGCAGACGAAGAGATAAATTTCACTGTAATACAGTCTTACTTGATTCAATAACAGATTGACACTAGGAGGGAGGGGAGGGAAAAGAGAGAGAGAGAGAGAGAGAGAGAGAGAGAGAGAGAGAGAGAGAGAGAGAGAGAGACAGACAGACAGACAGAGAGACAGAGAGCAAGAAAGAAAGAGAGACAAAGAGAGAGAGAGAGAGAGAGAGAGAGACAAAGAGAGAGAGAGAGAGAGACGTGCGCGCGCGCGCGAGTGCGTGTATATATATATATATATATTATATATATATATACATACACATATACACGCACTCGCGCGCATATCTCTCTGTCTGTCTGTCTCTCTCTCTCTCAATAATATGTATGTATGTGTGTGTGTGTGTGTGTGTGTGTGTGTGTGTGTGGTGTGTGTGTGTGTGTGTGTGTGTGTGTGTGTGTGTGTGTGTGTGTGTTTGATCAAGTAGATTAGAGTGACAAGATAGTGACAATGTTTCTGCCATAATGGGAGTGACGTGCCCCTTCCTATCCCCTTCCAAAACAAAACAGAATCTTGCTAAAACGCCAGAAAAGGCAGAAAACAAAAAAGGATAATAGAAACGAAACGGCTTGGTTTGACTCTTTCACAGAGAGCCTTGATCATGCAGTTCTTCCTCTTCGCCATTTTCCCTCTTCAGATAACTAAGTTTTCTTTAATCAGAATTGTATCTCAGTGTTCTCTAATTGCACCAAATTTGATGAACCGTTCGCGTGTTTCTGCTTTGCTTTCGGTCTGCCTCTTTGTCTGTTTCGGCCTATGTCTCTATGTCTGTCTGTCTGTCTGTTTGCCTCTTTATCTCTCTGTCTCTTCCTTCTACTGTTTACTCGAAAGTTCAACATTTGCCATCTGCAATTAATTAATTTCTGGCTGAACACTTTACAATACGATGTATACAATCCACGCACCCGGTTTTTCCAAACGTACAAGAAGCCATAAGTACCCAGTTTTATGAATTCCTGAATCTCATATTATTGCTTTGGTTGGTTATCATCCCCTCTTCTCCCCAGCGTAGAGGGAGCTGGATGGGTATTCGAATTTGTATTTTCCTTAAACGTTACCCAATGTATCATCGACGTGCAAAGTCTACAAACATTCTGCTGGAAGTCTGGAGAATAACGCTACATCACAAAGTAGGGTACGTTTTACTCCCATTCACACGTTATTGCAAAAAGTCACATACTTGAGTCATACATGGTATACTTTCTTAATGGCTTAGTTTCGAGGGCTCCTGACTTGAGTTAGGGTAACACCTAATGCTGTTTATCCTGAATGTCCATCGAAAGAAGCCAAACTCAGAACTGTCTAATTGTGATGTTTGCACTTATTCTGATCATAGTCACACGTTCAACCTGCCGGCCTTGTACTTTTCAAACCACATCTATGGACACAGTCCAGTCTTTAGCGTTGAAGTCAATAGTTCTTAGTGTACAAAGATAGTGGACTTACATATAGAATTCTTACTTCCGGTTTTAGTATCGCCTTTAAAACCCAGGACAAATATAGATCAAAATGATACGTAGCCTGAATAAACAAGATTTCTGTATAGCATTTCAGTTATCTATATTTCTCACTTATGCTGGAGAGGAAGATGTTACCAGTTGTCTTCCATAACGGTTGGTGAGTTTTCTGTGAACACGCATAGTTTAAATAAAATACTATTGGAGATTATGTGCAGAAACGTTACACTGACAATAAAGGGTAGGCTTAAACAATGCAGTGGAACTTCTTAACTACTAAATCTCTATATCTAATAGCAGCTCGGAGTTTTTGCATGTGCTAAAGTAAATGTAACCTTGTTCTTGAAGACGAGCTTAAACACGATATTTGTACTCATTCTCACAGAGACATGTTGAGGTTACAGTAATATCACTTGCAAACTCAGTTCTGTACACACACATGCTGGTTTTTAGAGGTATGACCAATGCCTTTCAAGGTGTATTGTGCCATACAAACAATATGTGCCTTTCACATATGTTCACAAATCTTACTTTCGATTTTGATACTAATTCTAAAATCTCAGACAAGCCAGATAACAAGAACTCACGAACAACCAGACGTACTTTACTGAGATATGACTTGAATACACAATGGGTTTAATCAGTTTGATAATTTTAATGCACCTGTTTAAAACTCTTGTCTCCGCTTTTACCGCACATTGTCGTCTTACAGCAATATTTATGGATGAATCAATTTTTCAAGGATCATTGCACTCAGGGAGGTTACCTTTGTGCTCACCTTTTTTTCCGTCCCATTTTCTACGCCACTTTAATGGCCACAGAAGCTGAAACAGTTTTTATTATTCGATGATGATGATGTCGTTGTGGATGATAATCTTGATGCTATGGAGTTCCATCTAGGATTGAAACTGCGTGACAGGGTTGTACTCTACGCTTACTATCATAATATATCCCGGCGCCAACTAGGCCCGAGAGATACAGACACCTGCGGTGTTGATCAGAAGATTTGAGCAACACTCTCAATGACGCATCCTCGAAGTGGATGAGACTCGACTGTGTGGTTCCAGTCTTCCCAATGAGCCCATAGCACGCCCAACGCAGGAGCCGGTTAGAGCCAAAAAATCCCACAATGATTTTTAAAGGTACTGATGGGGATTCGAACCCACAACCTTCCAGTCGGTAGTCCGTTGCGTTAACCACTACACCACGGCGACTGGTTATGGATGAATCAATTTTAATACCATCAGGCATCAGACAAATATAAATTATTTACTTTGCTCAAAATGAAATAAAAAAACAACAACATAAGTTTACTTATTTGCATATTCACCTTCAGTTCTAGTTTGCTTGCATACTTGTAGACACTACTCAGTTGGGTCTGTAGTACTAAGACGGTTTCAAATGGCAAAACAACCTCATAAAGCGTAATAAAAATCAATAATCTGCGGAAAAATATCAGCCATGTCTACCGTTTTTGATTATGTCAATGATGAACAGAGAACAACTCTGGGCTGCACACAAGTCAACTAAACGATCATTTATTACAAGACTGAATGATGTTGTACTGACAGGACCGTAAGCATCATTTCGTTTGTCACCCCTATCATAATAAATTAATGAATAAATCTAACATTACAGCGATACAGCTTGCCCCTGATTCCGTTTTTTATATTATATCACTGGACAAAACAATTTCGTGGGATCCAGTCAAATACCTTTTCAAGTCAATAAGCACCACATAAAGCTTG
>JAPXFY010000013.1:74379355-74399355 GCA_030674185.1 Monoplex corrugatus
ATGCTTTGGAAAGTATTACATTGGGAACACATCTGTCAATTTTGCATTTATGTATAAATGGGTTCCAAAGCACCATCAATTTTTCTATTTGTTTTTACATTCTGATCGACACCAAACAGTACAAGGTGTCGTGTTTTTGATGTTAAATGTATCGCATTTTTTCGTAGTTTAATTTTTCTGTTTCGTTCCGCAAGTTATGGGCACAGTATCAGGTCCACAGGAAATGTTTAACAGAGTCTCTTGCATTATCGTACTTGTCGTACTTGTCGTACTTGTCGTACTTGTCGTACTTGTCGTACTTGTCGTACTTGCTTTCTCCATTGGGTTTAATACCTGGTGGCAATAATAGGATGAAGTATTGTTTTAAAGTTTGCCTAGGATGGATATCTTCAATTAAACAATAGTTCACCGTATTACTGCCATCAGTTATCAAACCCAATGGATATAGCAAGTACGATAAATTGTGCGTGATGAAGTTGTTTAAAAGTTTATCTAGGACGGATATCTTCAATCAAACAACGTCTGTAGCTTTGCTTGTTGACTGTCCACGCCTCGCAACTGTACACCAGTATTGGTTCTATATAACATTGAAGAACTCTCTTCCTGGTGTTAATTGACAGGCATTTGTTGGTAAGAATGCTTGTCCTCTTCTTGAATGCTGTTTTGGCTTGGTCGATTCTGCTGGCTATTTCTGATGTGCATCTGCCGTCTGGTGAAATGATCGTTCCCAGGTATTTAAATTTATCAACCTGTCTCAAGGTTGTGCCGTTTGCTTTTATTTTGCATGAGGGGATTTCATGTTTTTTACTGATCACCATGACTTCAGTCTTCCTGCTGTTTGGTTCCAACCCCTTACCTTTGCTTTCTATTTCAAGTATATTCACAAAGTTTTGTATGTCCCTTTCACTTTCTGCAATTAGCACGGTGTCATCTGTGAATCGAATGTTGTTTATCATTTTTCCTCCAACCTTTAATCCAGGGTCTTCCTCTAGGTTTCTCATGATGTTTTCGCTGAAAAGTGAAAACAGATCTGGTGACAAAACACAACCCTGTCTGACTCCTCTTTTGATGTTTTGGAAATAGCTTATATCGTTTTTTATTCTCATTTCAGCTGTTTGTTCCCAATACATATTTCTGATTATTCGTAGATCTTTTCCATCAATATTGAGTCTTTCTAGTTGGTTGATCAATTCTTCATGTCTTACCCGATCGAAAGCCTTGGTATAGTCAACAAAGCATAAATATAAATCCTTGTTCACCTCGATTGACCTCTCTATGATAGTTCTTAGGATGTATATGGCATTAATAGTTCCTTTCCCTTCCACAAATCCACAATGTTTACCTGCTATTTCTCTTTTGATTCTATTCCTTGTCCTCATCATGATTATTCTTAACAGGATTTTTGTTACATGACTCATCAAACTGATTGTGCGATGGAGTTCGCATTCTATAGCCCCTGTCTTCTTTGGAAGTGCAATGAAACTTGATTTTGACCTATTTTTGGGGATTTTTCCAGTGTCGTAAATTTCATTTCGGAGGACTTATTTTTTCTATACCGAATTCCTCCTGGGCTTCAATCATCTCTGTAGTAATGTTGTCTGGTCCTGGGGCTTTTCCCAGTTTCAACTTTTTCAGTGCTGCTCTAACTTCATCTTTCATTATGGGTGGTTCTTCAATGTTCTTTCTTATAATGTGTTCTGCGTTTCTGTCATCTTCAAAAAGGTCTTTAATGTACTGTCCCCATCTGTCTAATATTTTGTCTTTTTCAATGAGAATCGTACCATCTTTTGATTTTAAGCAACCAGTTGATGTGCATGTATTTTTCCTGTGGACAATTTATATATACATATACATATATTTATATATGCCTATTTGTCTCTTTTTTTCAAATCTATGGCTCCATATGAATTCTGTCAGGAATAGTCATTGAAGAAACAAGAAAAATGTCTTGCCTCTGTAATGACATATTCAGAATCACATTTATTCTTTCTGTTTTAGAAAATTGTGCCTGGACCGCGATTCATGAATATAATCATTATCTTTGTGTATTAACGAAGTCAAAAATAATCAACGAGGACATGTGAAGAATATGTGATACCAGAAGAGGACTGTCTGATCATCTGTGATGTCTTCAACTCTGGGCCTTATTTCACTATATACATATGCATATTACGCCAGTATATCGCGGCCAGCAACGGCATGTACAGAATATCTTTCGTACGATGCATGCGAAAGTTTTCTCTTATCGTCTCTCTTTTCAAGTCTGGGCCTTCTTTCATGACAGATCTATGAATAAAGAGAGAGATTTTATGAACTGACAGCGTTGTTTGTCTGCTTATCCTACTGCTTTTTATGCAATCTCTCTTGAAATGGGCGAATTATTAGGATCTACCATGGCCCTCTTTCGTGACACATCTATGAATAAAAACAGGGAATTTCATGTAGCCGATAGCATTTATCTGGTAATCATATTGTTTCCCGTCTCTATTTTCTCCCCATTCTTATTTTTTTCTTTTCAAATATTCTTTTCTGAATAACAGGAGCAAGATTCTGATCAAGTAGGATATTTCCTTTCATGAAATATGTATGAATAACGACGGGTAGTTTAGAAGCTTTTGTCGGGTTGTCCGATTGCTTTTATTTCTATCTTTCTTACACACTTTCGGGAATGAATGTTCATCGGGTGGGCGCGATGGCTGAGTGAGTAGGCCACTGGTCTTCCAATTGAAAGATCTAGGTTTGAACCTACTTGGTATCGCTGATGGACATTTTCCTGATCTGCCAGACCAACATAACCACAGACCTGTGCGTGCACGAACCTCCTTCGTGCATATACGCACGCAGGACATCACCTAGGATCGTTGAAAATCCTGTAAGCCATGTCTGTGTTCGGTGGTATATAGAAACATGAAAACATCTAACATGCATACCCCAACGTAGACTGACTACCGTAATGGCTAGGTAACTTAATGCCATATGCTTTTGCCCACTCGAATATTTGGGTGCAAGTGGGTATTACAGCCTTCAAACAAGAGAGAGAGAGAGAGAGAGAGAGAGAGAGAGAGAGAGAGAGAGAGAGAGAGAGAGAGAGAGAGAGAGAGAGAGATCACACTTCAGGCTACAGACATTTTATTCAAAAAGGCCATCAGCCCCTACTAAAGCGGTGCTTAAAAAGCATTACAAAAGAAATAATCAATGACATTAGAGAACAAGATTACCTGCTAAAACAATAACAACAAACAAACAAGAAAGAAAAAAAACAACCGACCAACGAACCAACCAACCATCCAACCTACCAACCAACCAACCAACCAACCAACCTACCAACCAACCCAACCAACCAACCAACCAACCAACCAACCAACCAACCAACCAACCAACCAACCAACCTACCAACCAACCTACCAACCAACCAACCAACCAACCAACCAACCAACCAACCAACCAACCAATCAACCGACCAACCAACCAACCAACCAACCAACCAACCAACCAACCAACCAACCAACCAACCAACCAACCAAAAACACTACATATTAAGACACTGCAGTTTCCCTTATTTCAAACTCTTTAAGAAGAAACAAACCGAACTTCCGAACTTCTGAACACAGTCGAAGCGAGTTGAGCATAGTAATAAACACAGTTTAAACATGTTTGGATTTCTGCAGTACAAATGTGGGATAAATTCTGATGGAAGACATTGAAAGCTGGACAGCAAGGAAAAGTGAATCTCGTCTTCTTTCATTTGCCTAAATAAAGGGCACACTGAATCAGATTCTCTGTTTTATTACTTTTACTCATATTCACTTGAAATTGCAAGGAATTGGCCGCTTTTTGTTATTATCATCAGGTGCCCTGCCGCATGGCGTTGGGATCATGGACTTCCATATGTCTCTATCTCTCGTTGCCCCTAGCATCTCCCCCACCCTCTTTGTCCCCAGCCACTCTGCAAGTCCGTCCAGCAGTTTCTCCCTGGGTCTTCCCGGTGCTCTCTTTCCCTCCAGCTTTCTCGGTGTGATCAGGTGCTCCAAATCCCCCTTCCTCATAAAATGGCCTATAAATGTTGCCTGTCTTTTCCTAATCTTCATTATGAGTGATCTACTTGTGTCTGCCTCCATCAAGACTGTCTCGTTTGTTTTCTTTGCTGTCCATGGAACTCTCAACATTCTTCTTAGAAACCACATCTCGATTGCCTCAATCTTGTTTTGGCTTTGTGTGTTGACTGTCCACGCCTCGCATCCGTATTACAGTACTGGTTCTATATAACAATCAAGAACTCTCTTCCTGATGTTAATTGACAGGCATTAGTTGGTAAGAATGCTTGTCATCTTCTTGAATGCTGTTTTGGCTTGGCCGATTCTGCTGGCTATTTCTGATGTGCATCTGCCCTCTGGTGAAATGATCGTTCCCAGGTATTTGAATTTATCAACCTGTGTCAAGGTGCTGTTATTTTGCATGAGGGGATTTCATGTTTTTTACTAATCACCATGACTTCAGTCTTCCTGCTGTTTAGTTCCAGCCCCTTTTTGTAGGGTACGTAATTGCCTCTGTAACCTACGACAGTTTCAGATATTAACAAAATATCATCATTAGATTTGAGAAGTTCTGTAATACATGGGAGATAATTCCTAAGAGTTATGTGATCCTTGGATTAATATTATAAAAAATCTCCCTGCTTCCCTCTTATTTCTTTGGTATTACCTATATGCCTTGGAAGCAACCCTGTATATGTTCTGTCTTGTCTATGTGTGTGTGTTTGGTCAAGTTCAAGAATAAAAGACTATGTCAATCTTGAACATATGACCAATATATTGTATGCATTTCTCTAATCTCTCATAGTTGTGTGTAGGGTAGTTGCAGAGTATAAAAGTAGGCTTGGGCGCTCCTTTTTTGAGGAGTGTTCTGAGCTTACAGTTTTTGTGCTCTGCATCTGCTTCTATGCTAGCTGACTGGGTAGCGCAAACTGTGTTAGATTTGAGAAGTTCTATAATACATGGGAGATAATTCCTAAGACTTCCGAAGATAATTCCTTTGATTAAAATATCATCAGCTAGAAACAGAATAAATACTTATGAGAATACCTGTGAACATTTGGCTCCATGACGTCGATTGTTGATAACCTCCAGACCAAGTTCATTAATAAGTAATGAAAACAACAAAGGACTACACACATCACCTTTGTTTAACTCCAGCCGTACAATTAATATAATCTGTTAATCGACACCCAAAACGAGTACGACATTTAACTGATTGATACATCGCCTTAATAGATTGAAACAATTTACCCATCACACCATTTTTCAACAAAATGATGCACAGCAAATTTCTACTGACCGAGTCGAAAGCTTTCTAAAAATCTATGAAAGAGCATACAACTTTCGATTACAAGAAAACTGCTTCTGAACAAACGAAAGGAGAGTAAACATATGATCAGTTGTGGAATAACTCTTTTTAAAAATCAGTCTAGTAGTCTTCTGTGACGCTACAGATTGATTTTAACCCATTCTGAGGAGGACAAAAGAGAGAGAGAGAGAGAGAGAGAGAGAGAGACAGACAGACAGACAGACAGACACACAGACAGAGACAGAGAGAGAGAGAGAGAGAGAGAGAGAGACAGACAGACAGACACACAGACAGAGACAGAGAGACAAAGACGGAGAGAGAGGAGGGTGGGGGCGCTCGCTGTCTAGACTTCACTCTGTACTTCCTGATCTGTCGCTGAGACTGGGACACACGTGTGTCTTTCAGTTTGTGTTCCTAGTCATGTTTTCTTCAAAGCGTGTTGAGTCCAGTTTAAACAGGTGCTCCGTTGCTGCCAAGTCTGCGTATTCATCATTTGTGAGTGTGCATGGTTGGTGTTCCCATGTTTTCATAGCCTCCAAACACTAACATACACTGCAGGATCTTCAACGTGCAATTAAGAAATTCGATGTTCTGCACCCATACATACACAAAGGGTTTCCGACACAAACACGTTCCCTTCCAAGGCTAAAACTCCCACATGTACCCAGGTGTTCGGGTAGACGTTTACAGAAGTATATCGCCTGGAAGATGTGAACAAACCTCAGCCATTCACCCACCAAATGGTTTCCATGCAGGATCGAAGGTCCAGACCTTCCGACTGGAGTTCCGACATCCTAACCACTTGGCCACCCCGCCCATCAAATGTATTCACTGACAGATAGATACCTACATGGATGGACGTGCGTTTTCGTGTGGCTTTGTGTGTGTGTGTGTGTGTGTGTGTGTGTGTGTGTGTGTGTGTGTGTGTGTGTGTGTGTGTGTGTGTGTGTGTGTGTGTGTGTGTATGTGCGTGTGTGTGTGTATGTGCGGTGTGTGTGTGTGTGTGTGTGTGTGTGTGTGGTGTGGTGGTGGCGCGCGCGCGGATGTGTGTGTGCGCGTGTGCGGGTGTCTGCTTACGCGGGTGTGTGTGTGTGTGTGTGTGTGTGTGTGTGTGTGTGTGTGTGTGTGAGCGAGCGCGCGCGCGCGGATGTGTGTGTGCGCGTATGCGGGTGTCTGCTTAGGCGGGTGTGTGTGTGTGTGTGTGTGTGTGTGTGTGTGTGTGTGTGTGTGTGTGTGTGTGTGTGTGTGTGTGTGTGTGTGTGTGTATGTGTGTGCGCGTGCCCGTCTTTCTGAGTGTGTGTGTGTGAGTGTGTGAGTGTGTGTGAGTGTGTGCGTGTGTGTGCGTGTGTGCGTGTGTGCGTGTGTGTGTGTGTGTGTGTGTGTGTGTGTGTGTGTGGCATGTGAGTGTAAGCGCGCGCGTGGATGCATGTGTTGTATGAGCGCGCGCAGGTATGCGTGCAGGTGTATGTGCGAGCATGTGTGTGTGAAAGTACGCGGGCGCGTATGTGTGCGTACGTGCGTGCATGCATGCATGTGTGTGTGTGTGTGTGTGTGTGTGCGCGCGTAAAAGTGTATGTGTGAGCGTGGTGTGTGAAAGAACACTAGTCTCCAATTTTATACAAACAAGACTTTACACTTGCATTCGCCGAGCTCAAGCTAAGTACTCATACAGTCGGCTTTTCCCGTTGTCCTGTATGTAATGAAGTACGGGGAAACAAAAACAAAATAACAAAAAAAAGAAAGAAAAGAAACAACTAAGTCAGCGGTAGAGTGAGATGAGACGAAGAAGGGAAGCAAATCAGATGAGGGCGATACTGATCATATCACGTACAAACACAGCCAATTTCCTGGACCCGTCTGTATGAACAGATTCTCAAAACAGCCGGGGTATCAAGTTTTGAAACAAGAGTTACCTACTTTATCGATATGTCTTTGAGAGCACTGCTCATATTCCCTAACCACCGCCAGAGTGTCTGCATCTCTCGGGCCTGGTTGGCGCTTGGGGAATATGTTTATGATAGCCAAGCCATGCAATCTGCATCCAAAAATAGAACTGCACAAAATCACTGTTTTTCCATCCCCCATCACCTCCAGTTTGACTGTCTGTTTTAGGACTGTGAAGAGTGTCTGTTTTAGGACTGTGAGGACTGTTTTAGGACTGTGAAGACTGTCTGTTTTAGGACTGTGAAGACTGTCTGTTTTAGGACTGTGAAGACTGTCTGTTTTAGGACTGTGAAGTGTCTGTTTTAGGACTGTGAGGACTGTTTTAGGACTGTGAAGACTGTCTGTTTTAGGACTGTGAAGACTGTCTGTTTTAGAACTGTGAAGACTGTCTGTTTTAGAACTGTGAAGACTGTTTTAGAACTGTGAAGACTGTCTCAGACTTTGTGAACCTTCCTGACCTGTTCGCGTACGGTGTTCACATTTTACATTTCCGCTGCCACCTATCCCACTGATAGTCTGAATAATTTACGCCAACTGTATGGAAGGTGACTCCGGAGAGTGCATTAATCTCACCTTCAACAGTCTACTGGCGGCATAGGGGATGTCATATCAATTGTGCTGTTGCTCTTTGCATCCTGTATTTAGTGGTCTTCTTTAGTGGTGTTCTTTTCTCGTCATTATGTGACAATATTTCACCCCAAATGACAACCGTCTTAATTCCTTCGGTAAACACGCTTCATAGTGTCCTGTTCTTTGCTCAGCACACTTTTCTTATTTATCCATTTCCCTTTTAAATGTACATGTACGAGGGACAGAAGAGTGGTGGTGAAGAAAACATGACGGTCTCATAGTGTACACGTAAAGTCAATTTCCCCAACCCAAGACTATCATCCATTCAGTCCCTTTTTGAAACAGGAGCCATCAACTTCAGCGATATGTCTTTGAAGATGCGCTCAAACTTCCAAGCCACCACCATAATGTCTGTATCTGTGGGGCTTGGCTGACCAGCATTTCTTTTAACAAGAAACATCACGAGGGCACAGATGGGACCTGGAGCACCAATGCCTCGCCACTCTCCGGACAATCACCTCCCAAGCTCCCGACGCCACTCGACAGTCATTTGATCAAGCGTTGCATGACCCAGTCAGACCCAGTCATCAGTTACCTTGTTTACAAACCGAATGGAAAGGTGGGGAGATGAGAAACCCCGGGACACAGCCACACAACTCGCACCAACCAGGTCCAGCCCAGCCTCTGGACCAAGACAGAATGGAAGATCCATCTCTCGATCCACTCTGGTCTTCATCTCTCTTTCGGGCAGCCCGCCCTGCCACCTCCTCTCATAGCTGCCAGCTTCTGTCCCCTTGCTATAGTCTGGATAGTTAGCAGTCACAAGCTCCCAACGTAGCCTTAGTTCAACCACAGTAGTGGTATGAACGGCCACAAAACCCATGATGCTCTAAACACATCCCATTTTGCTGTAGAGCAAGGTCTGACATGCCCCGAACGGGATCCCAAGTTTGCCGTTTTTCCAAGCAGCCAGCAGGTCTTTCCCTGCGGTCATCAGGCCTGATTCCCTGAAGTCAGCGGCCAAGTCGCAAGCCGAAGTTAACAAGAAACAACCTGAAGGTGTGTATGGGACCCAGAGCAACAGTGCCTCGCCACTCTCCGGATAATCACCTCCCAAGCTCCCGACGCCACTCGATAGCCATTTCATCAAATAAAGGAGGAGGAGGGGCTGTCCATGCGCTGCATGACCCATTTCTATTAATACAGTAAGGTAAACATAATGAGAAACCTAGAAGAAGACCCTGGATTAAAGGTTGGAGGAAAAATGATAAACAACATTCGATACACAGATGACACCGTGCTAATTGCAGAAAAAGAAAGGGACCTACAAAACCTTGTGAATATACTAGAAATAGACAGCAACGGTAATGGGTTGGATCTAAACAGCAGGAAGACTGAAGTCATGGTGATCAGTAAACATGAAATCCCCTCATGCAAAATAACAGCAAAACGGCACGACCTTGAGACAGGTTGATAAATTTAAATACCTGGGAACGATCATTTCATCAGACGGCAGATGCACATCAGAAATAGCCAGAAGAATCGGCCAAGCCAAAACAGCATTCAAGAAGATGACAAGCTTCTTACCAACAAATGCCTATCAAATAACATCGGGAAGAAAGTTCTTGAATGTTATATAGAACCAATACTGTTGTACGGTTGTGAGGCGTGGACAGTCAACAAGCAAAGCCAGAACAAGATTGAGGCAAGATGTGGTTTCTAAGAAGAATGTTTAGAGTTCCATGGACAGCAAAGAAAACAAACGAGACAGTCTTGATGGAGGCAGACACAGGTAGATCATTCATAAGGAAGATTAGGAAAAGACAGGCAACATTCATAGGCCATTTTATGAGGAAAGGGGATTTCGAGCACCTGATCACAACGAGAAAGCTGGAGGGAAAGAGAGCACCAGGTAGATCCAGGGAGAAAATACTGGACGGACTTGCAGAGTGGCTGAAGACAAGGAGGGTGGAAGAGATGCTTGAGGCAACAAGAGATAGAGACAGATGGAAGTCCATGATCGCCAACGCCATGCGGCAAAGCACCTGATGATGATGAAAGATAAATGATAGTCGTGCGAAGCTATATGCACTCTCAAACCCAAATAGAAGGTGAATGTAGCACCCTATCATCGTCGTACTCATCGTTCTCTCATGACACTTTGAAAACTTCTATGGCCTTCAATCTCCTGCTCTCATGCTGACGTCAGTTTCAATTTCTTTTTTATTTTAAATTAACCGATTAATATCTGTCGACCTGCGCCCATAAAATCTCAGAGTAAATTAGTTTTCAGGCTTTTTGCGAAAATCCGAAACGCAATATGACATAACTTTAATTCTTCAAAATGATATCCATGGGATTCTTGAGGAGATTAAAAACAAACAAATGAATAACTGGATTTGCGCAACACAACATCTTCTCAACAATGATGACGACTAAATGTCTTTTCTTGAAACAAAATACAAAAGCACGTGAGTGCGTGCGCGCGCAAGCACACACACACACACACGCGCACACACACACAGACGCACACACATACACTCGCGCGCACACACATGCACACACACTCACACACACATATTCACACACACAAGCACACACACACATACACACACACAACACACACACAACACATACACACACACACACACACACACACATACACACACACACATACACACACACACACACACACATACGCACACACACACACACACACACACACACACACACACACACACACACACACACACACACACACACACACACAATTTCCATTTCATGAAAAGACATGAAACAAATTCACTTTGGCTTGACTATGTTGTGAACATCACCACTTCCCTTCAGGACCCTGATAAAGATGGACACGTTAGTCTCCCTTGTCGAAATCAATGCCTAAATCACATGAATCATGTGTCAAGTCCCTAGTTTCCTGTTGTCCTAAAGTGGAGACAATGTATGTAGCGTGCTATTTACTCAGCGTTCGACTTACCAATATTTCGTTGGCATACATTTTTTGTCAAGATTCTACTTTTGAGGGACAAACACAATGTACCCATTTTTGTCATGCATATCAAAATTGCAGTTTTCTGAATGCTGGAATGTGATTTTTGTGGATATCTGTGAACACATTTTCTCTTCCACTGCAATTAGCCTTTCGTTTTTCCATGACGCCATTTTTGAAAAAAACAAAGATTATGACATCAGGAGAAACAAAGAACTAACTTCTGCTAAAAAGACGACCCCCCTAAAAAAAAAAAAAAAAAACAAAAACAAAAAACATTCTGTGCATAAAGCTAATGGTTGAGTCTTAAACTATTACAGTTTCATATGTCAGTAGTAAAGAGTGGATTTTTTTGTCTCCCATGTCAACACGTACACAGAACTGCCAATGTCTAAGCCCCCTTGGCGTGTATACGTAGGCAGAATGTCACATTTGTACTTTACAGCTGCTGTAGGTCATGTCAGCGTCCGGTAGCTTATGGAAACATGAAAACACGCAGCATGCACGCCTATGGAAAATGTAGACTACGTGACAGCACAGTGTAATGTGGACACTCAGTTAGCAGCTCCAGTTCTCCAAGTTCCACTTTCTTTAAACACCTTTTATATCGCATAAACTGTTGTATATATGTTTTGCTTTTACTTGTACACAGGGATGTAAGACAATATGGAAAATTTTCATATCGAAAATGAAAACCAAACCAAACAGGCAAAACAAAAACCAATGTTTGTAGCTGTTATTCGTTGAGCAGTTCTAATTTCTGGCCAGGTTTCTCCTATTGTATTTTATAAAATGCATCCTATATTAATTTTCTTGGAGGGGGCGGGGGATGGGATATGGGGAGTGTTGTTTATAATGCTGTTTTCATTCCATTTATGGCAGCATTTAAGTACTGTCTGGTTTCACATTAATCCATCTTTTCCATGAGAGGAACAAATTGGTTTTAAAACTGAAGAAGTTTTCTGAAAATTATGATTTTTTTAAAATCATGATCGTAATAAAAGATACTTCGTCCATACTTCTTGTAATCGCCTTGGGCTTCCAAGTTCAGTTCAGGAAATCAGTGATTGTCAATCTGCATGTACTGATGATGACGAAATCGACGAGGAAGTTAACCGAATGGTGATAACGATGATGATGATCGGATAATTGTGCAATTTAGGTCTCTCTCGTGCAGTTTAAATCTCTGTCCGTCATTGGATCTAAACTGGGCCATTACCACTGGGCCATTACCACTGGGCCATTACCACTCGGCCATTACCAAAGATTACTGTTGTTGTTGTCGCTCGTGTACTTGTTCTTGTTAAATTCTGTTCATCTTTTTTCTTTTTCTTCCTCTCCTTTTCAAGGTGGGTGAAAAGTCACCTTAT
The DNA here is from genome assembly GCA_030674185.1 of Monoplex corrugatus. Taxonomy (NCBI): domain Eukaryota; kingdom Metazoa; phylum Mollusca; class Gastropoda; order Littorinimorpha; family Ranellidae; genus Monoplex; species Monoplex corrugatus. Next base: position 74,391,587 of record JAPXFY010000013.1, read on the forward strand.
GTATATTTATGGACAACATTTCAAATAAGGACCCGGCGGACAAGCATTTCATCCAAGTAGTAAAGCGTGCACGCATCCATTACAGATTTCATCGGCTGTGTCCCAAGTCTCCCGCCTTGATTCGTCTTGCTCCTTTCACTGGGCAGGCATCACACGCACTAGGGAGCTGAAGGGCTGCCTTTATAGACGGGTTCTTCAGGATCACGACAAAAATGTCAGATACATGACAATTTTTGATAAGAACACCTCATATTTTTTTCTAAAAATAAAAACTGATACAAAAGTGTGTGTGTGTTTGTGTGTGTGTGTGTTTGTGTGTGTGTGTTTGTGTGTGTGTGTGCGTGCGCGCGTGTGTTGTGTGTGCGTGCGAGCGTGTGCGCACAAGCGCGTGTGTGTATGTGTGTGTGTGCGAGCGTGTGCTCACAAGCGCGCGCGCGTGTGTGTGTGTGTACGTCTGTGGCAAAGTGATTAATACAACAGACTGGCAGGTGGAAGGATGTGATTTTGAATGGCTCTAGAATTTTGTCCCCCACTGGCCCCCAGCTAGAACCAAGAGTGTTACAGGCTCATTGCAAGACTGGAATCACATTGTTAGGTCTCATCTACTTTGAGGATAAGCAGTGAAGGTGTTACCCGAATTTCTTGACCAACCTCTCGAATCTGGTTGACCAAAGGCAATATTGAGAACAAGCTCTAAGTACAGCCCCGTCAAACAGTCTCAGTCCAAAAGGGGACTTCTATAGCTTCATCACTGTTATCATACGTCTGCCCTTGTGAACCTTGTCCTCTCGCCTTTCATGCAATAATCTCGTAATGGCCTCAGTTCCAGTTTCTTCTGCTGCTTCAGTGCAGACCAGGATCACTGATGCCGACTGTAGGGGCTGCCAGAGGGACGTGGTGGCAGTCTCCTTACCAGGGGGACATTAACCCAATGTGGCACCACGTGTGGCTGATTACTGTCGTTAGTAGGGGCTCAGTATGCAGTGTCATGTCTATACTGGATTAGAACAGGCACTGCTCAACTTCACCGGACTGACCAGCACAGTCTCCTTTGGTGCTTGGCCAGGCAGTAGCTTGATGTTGCTGGCTCCTGTGGGTTTCCTGGTATTGTCTCTTTCAGTGACTAAGATTGTGTTCGGTGGAGTGTTGAACAGTCGAAATCAGTGGCATGGAACTAATCCCATTGAAGTGGCACGCAAGACAGAGCTGAGCATCTCGTGTCTACATAGCCAGTCAGACACACACACACACACACACACACACACACACACACACACACACACACACACACACACACACACACACACACACACACACACACACACACACACACACACACACACACACACGCATTGAGACACGTCCCTCCCAGATAGTTTGAAATAATCTCCCTTTGAAAAAACAAATATTCCCAAAGAAAAGAGCAGCTGGACCTAAACTACAAGACGATGAAGACCCATGCAGGAAATATTTTTCACCGCCCCACAGAGGGTCGTTTGGCAATGAGTGAAGCAGACACACCCTGTCAACTCTTTTACACACAAATTGACTACCAGGGGCTGCAGTATTCAGGACAGTGAATGTGGCATGTCCAAATTATTCATGTCACGTAATTTGACGGATGCCAATAAAAATAAAACTCCAGAGGCTTATCTGGAGGGGGGTAAGTTTCTGACGTGACAGATTGGAGAGGAGAGTAAAGACAGTATCAAGGGAGGGAACGTAGGATTGTCTCTCTAATAACGATGATAAACAGAAAACAACAACAACAACAACAACAAGTACATAGGAAAGACCTTTAACGTGACACAATTAACTTTTTGATCTGAAAAAAACAACAACAACAACAACAACAACAAACAACACAACACACAACAAACAAACGAAAAAGAAACCTTTAAAGCAGACAGCACTGTAAAAAAAAAAATATCACGGGTTGATAAACACGAAATGTTTTCGGTTACTCTCCCAGAGTCCTCTGTCATCTTTCAATCCTTCACAGGGAAACTCCTTATGTTCCCAGACCTGGCTACGATTGAATCGTTCTGTTTAAAACTCGTTGTTCCATGTAGAACTTGTCAGACATGCTGCCTTGAACAACAAGAACAGAGCGACATATACACACATGCAGAACGAGCTATGTAAACATTGCACAATTCTACAAAATGTAAACAGACAGCGACAAGCCATGTGATGCATTTTTAAGAAGAGTAAACGCAGTTCATTCTGTAGAGTGAAATATCTTTTTTGTTTGTTTGTTTTTCTGTTTGTTTGTTCTTACCACAGCAAGGAGACAACCCGACTTTTCCTCTACTGGAGCTGAGGAAGTGTACCTGACTTTACTCTCCTTAGTAAGCAGACCTTGGCAGAATTTTTTTTATTAGTAAAGAACCACACAAGACTGCTTCCCCAATTTTTCACTCATATGTATTCTTGTTTAGAATCTCTGTTTTACTTTCAATGAGAGCTCTGTCTGTTCTTTACATGATGTCTCTACACTTTGTGAAGATGATGTCTCTACACTTTGTGAAGTGTTGCTACTTTATGTTTAGATAAAGTCTCTCATCAGTTACATTTATATTCACATTCATATTCATCATACTCATTTCTTTTCGTCACAATGAAGTTACCATGTGAAACTCGGGCTGGTCTATCCGTTGAAAGTACGTCGCCCCATGCAGCGCCACTCATTTTTAACCGCGACTTCAGGAAGGCAGAAAGGCAAGAAGGCTAACTGGCCTTCAACGGGAGGAATCTGGGAAAGGAAGCCATTTCTCCAATATTTTTATACCACGGTAGCCGGGCGAATGCCTCGCTTTCACGATTTTCAACTGCCTTGCAATCGTAAGCATGTGCAGGCCAGAAGGCACACGGGACTCACTGTTTTTCGTCCCTTTCCGAAGGACTACACGTTCAGTTCCATTTCCCGGTCAAGCTGAGGAGAAAAGTCGAGGCCTTAACGGGAAGCGAATCTTGGAACGTCAAGCTTAGTTACTGACAGGCAAACGTCTGAACCATTCTGTCACTTTCTACACATCATTGTTATTATCATTCTTATTTTTATCACCATCACTACCACTACCACTACTACTACTACTATTACTGCTACTACTACTATTATTACTACCATCCTTCTCATTATTACTACACATTTCCAAACAAAAAGCGAGCCATCTTATGGCAAAGCGTGCAAAAACTCATCAGTCTTATCTACGAAGTTAAATAACATGCTGAATAAGCTGGTCAAAAACATTAAAACAAGTCAGTGACACTGTCAGTAAGACACTAAACAGACTCAAATTATATTTCGACTAATCCACAAAACGTCTAGGTGTAGAGTATGTAATCACAGTATCCAAGGCATCACCAGTCTTTGTGAAAATATTAAGCTGGATCTACGACTCTAGGAAAATGGAAAATGTTGTCTAAAACACTTCCAACTTTTGTTAAAAAAAAAGCAAAAACCGTTCAGTAACTCTAACGTCGATGGGTAGTGATGGGATAGACACTTCAACTGTTTTTCAAGGTCAACATTTTGAGGGCAGTGCCGATCCCCTCTCCCTCATTGCACATTGTTAAACAGATCCCAAATGCTTTCAGGTGATGATATTCAGGTGACTTCAGAAGATGGTAAGCACACATACATGCATGCATGTTGACAGACGCGCGCACTCACACACCCACATAGTATTAATCTAAGTACAATACCCCTCACACACCCACACACATATTCTCACTAAATCACCCATCCAAATACACATGACGCCTCATCAAGTCCCTTTCTACAGACACTTGTGTACATAACGCCCTCCTTTTCTTCAACAAAACAGTCAGTCTGCCGTCAAATGCCGTCTCTTTCAACGGAAAGTCCAGGCTGGGGAGCAGGAACTTGAGGAGAAGAAAAAGAAAAGGGATAAGATGAAGAGGACAGCTGGACACCAAAACAATAAGAAACCCTGATCGTTTCTCTTGCCGTTTCCCCCCGAGATAATTGTGTTTCTGGGATCAAGAAAAATATCTGGAAATGAGTGGCTTCAATTTTATATTATGTCAACGGTTTGCAGAAGTAGTTTTAAACACACACACAAATGATACAGATGCTCACCTACATGTACACTCATTTAAAAGAGAGAGGGAGAAAGACAAGGACAAAAGGGAAGAGAGAAAGAGATAGTAACATAAAGGAAAAGGCAGAGAGAGAGAGAGAGAGAGAGAGAGAGAGAGAGAGAGAGAGAGAGAGAGAGAGAGGGAGAGAGTCAGACAGAGAGACAGAGAGACGACAGAGAGACAGAGACGACAGAGAGAGAGAGAGAGAGAGAGAGAGAGAGAGAGAGAGAGAGAGAGAGAGAAAGAAAGAAAGAGAGAGAGAAAGAAAGAAAGAGAGAGAGAGAGAGAGAGAGAGAGAGAGAGTACATGAAATAAAAACAAACGTGGTTTAAGGATTGGTACTTGCTATATCAAAATTTGTTGGTTCTGTCAAACAGATGGAAAGTGTGTTCAGATGATGACATCACAAGTCACTTGAAGAGTTACATACACCGTCCACATCACTGACACACATCCCTAACATTTTCAAAGGTGGCTAAATTGCATTCAATGCGGACGATTTTTCTGATATATTAAAAATCAGTCTATTATATTTCCAGGCGCATGAATACACATTTACAAACTACACCATCTTACATCAGTCACAACTCCACACACACACATCTTCACCCATCCAGCAACAAAACCAAACACACCACACACACCACACACACACACACACACACACACCACACACACACACACACACCACACACACACACACACACACACACACACACACACACATCTTCACCCATCCAGCAACAAAACCAAACAACACACACACACACACACACACACACACACACACACACACACACACACACACACACACACACATCTTCACCCATCCAGCAACAAAACCAAACACACACACACACACACACACACACACACACACACACACACACACACACACACACACACACACACACACACACACACATCTTCACCCATCCAGCAACAAAACCAAACACACACACACACACATCTTCACCCATCCAGCAACAAAACCAAACACACACACACACACACACACACACACACACACACACACACACACACACACACACACACACACACACACACACACACATCTTCACCCATCCAGCACAAAACCAAACACACACACACACACACACACACACACACACACACACACACACACACACACACACACACACACACACACTTCACCCATCCAGCAACAAAACCAAGCACACACAAATCCCTGTCATCACATGCATGCCCACACATAATCCCTCTTTCCTTGAACGAATCGCCATCGTTCCGTCTTACTTTTTCTCTTTTAACAGATTCTGCTCTAGTCAAAGAGAAGATGAAGAGAACAGATGGGGTCCAACATGAAAAGGAAGCAGAAAGAAACACATAAGGAATCCATCTTCACCGCTCCACAGTAAGAGATATAAGGAATGAATAAAGCAGAGAAAGCTTTCCCCGTCTGTCACGTCAGCACACGTCCCACTCCAGAACAATCCCTAGAGTTTTAGTTTGTTCATGTTTGACCAAAGTACAGGCTTAAAGTAAAATCAACTTTTTTTTTTTATCCCTCAATAAGAAATTATAATAAAGTCGTCATGCACACACATATACAATAACAGTAAGGGCAAAAGTAGAAATACAACAAATAAAACATCATGTGCATGGAAAGAGGTGAATGTAGTTTTACGTTATTTCGTGTTTCTTGGAATTTGGTATGGTACGAGCACGCCAAGCTCCTCAGTGCCCATGGCTCCGTTCAGTTGCTTGGAAACAAGTCAACGAAAAGCAGGAAGTTGTCGTTGCTAACCCCGTTTCTAGGGCTTTCCGGAAGTTCTCCGTACAAGATTAAGTACGAGTGGTGCTCCTCGTATTGGATCATTCTGTGTCTTTATACACATGGCACCTGTGACGTCAGTACATATGGAATTCGTTCCGAACGCGGAGACGTCTTAAGAAACTGAAACTGAAACCGAATCTTAGCTAGATACTATAATATTATCCCCTCTTTAAGTTAAATTTGATGAATCTTTCACCCTCAAATGAAAGATTAGTACAAAAATACCTTTCTCATCCGTGGATTTAACAAAGTCCATGTATGTGTCCTTCTCCCCTCTGCAATCATGAATGCGTTTTTTGAAGTGTAATTTTGCTCAATACTGAAATAAGGGAAAAAACAAACAAGCAAGCAAACGAAAAACCAACCAACTACCCAACCAACCAACTAACCAACCAACCAACTAATCAACCAACCAACTAACCAACCAACCAACCAAAAACATTAAGCTGTCTACAAACTGAGTTTGTTAGGTTTCCTAATTTGTCGTCCGAATCTTGAGAACTGTTTTTAGCCTGAAGGAATGACAGGAGTTGGACTGGGTCTGACAATTACTGTTTCTTGCTGCTGTTGTTCGGATGATAAGCATGGAATACATGGTGATTTTCGTGTCACTGGTATTTCCCATGTCAGTGTCCCCCTCGGCGTCTGTTTGAATGTTGTTGGTGTAAGTGGTGTGTGGTTTACGCTGTCGGGATGGGGATGATTGCAATCTGGTTGTCTGATACATCTTTGTGTTGTTTTGACGATGCAAAACAGAGGACAGCTAGGTGCTAAGATGATCTCACTAGGCACTGCATGTCTCGAATCCCAATGGGATCTTCTAATGTAAGAAATGATAAAAGAAATGTAAGAAATGCTAGTATGGCATTTGTTGGCTGCCTCCTTCTCTGCAATGGCATCACAGTCGGGATTAGAGATTTTCAGGGTACTGGGAAAGGCTGGGGTTTTGCTGCGAAATGTTTGGCCATTAAGAATATTGATGGCGATATATCATTCTGAGGAGGGATTGCTCTGTGCATGACCAGAGCCAGGTATGGGTCTTTGTATTTCTTCAGCTTCTTTGAGGGTCTTGAGTGTTTTTCCGGATTCTCCAATGGCCTGTGGACGTTTTGGAGAGCTGGTCACGTGAGTGACCATATTCTGTTGCCAACTCTGCCATTTCTTGACTTGCAAACGAAGAGTTGTTATCAGAAATAACAAGTTTAGGAAAACTTTGAGCAGCACTTCTGCTTTTCACTGGGTGTATCACGGCTGTGATTTTGAGTTTGTCTGTGTGTTTCAGTTTTATTCGCCGGGAACAGACGAGCAGATCACATTTTTCCATACAGTTCCATAAGGGTCATCACTAGTCGTGACCATGGGCGTTCAGGAAAAGATGAGAGTAACAGCGGTTCTCTTTGTCCAGGACGATGAATGACACAGATGAAACTTACTTTAACCGTCTCCTCAACGTCTGACGCCGATGAACGTGCACGACACTTGGTGATGCCGAGATGTCCCTCATGTAGACGGTTTACAATGGCCATTCTCGGGATAACATCCTGGGATAACAAGACGATCGTCAGAACAGAGGTGGGTCACCAACGATCCTGAGACGTTCCCAGTGTTGCCAGTACTGTTTCAGAATCGGATTTTCCGATACATAGACTGGCCAGCTTTGCGAACTGTAGTCTCTGACATACTGTATTCCTCTTCAGCCTCTCGGGTCTAACGAATTTCTTGTAGCTTCTTTGCTATTGCTAGTAATGTTTCTATGTTTTCTCTGGTAAATGCTGTCACGCCGTTAATGAGCTCTACAATCTTGTCAGGTTCAAGGTGGATACCAGTGGTGTTGATGACGACA
>JAPXFY010000013.1:74404355-74426855 GCA_030674185.1 Monoplex corrugatus
AGCTGACATCGGAAGCAACCACGACTTGCAGATGACAAAGTTTTGCCTCCGTCTCAAGAACACCAACAGAAAAAGACATTTCAAGAATCAAGTTTGACCTAAAAAAACCAAAAAAACCTGAAGGTTCCTGAGGCAGCAGAAGCCTTCCAGGAAATGATCGGTAGGAATGATGTTCCACTGACTGTTCTTGATGCTGAAAATGGTACAAACATAGACATGTTGTTCCACTGACTGTTCTTGATGCTGAAGGTGGTACAAACATAGACATGTTGTTCCACTGACTGTTCTTGATGCTGAAAATGGTACAAACATAGACATGTTGTTCCACTGACTGTTCTTGATGCTGAAAATGGTACAAACATAGACATGTTGTTCCACTGACTGTTCTTGATGCTGAAAATGGTACAAACATAGACATGTTGTTCCACTGACTGTTCTTGATGCTGAAGATGGTACAAACATAGACATGTTGTTCCACTGACTGTTCTTGATGCTGAAAATGGTACAAACATAGACATGTTGTTCCACTGACTGTTCTTGATGCTGAAAATGGTACAAACATAGACATGTTGTTCCACTGACTGTTCTTGATGCTGAAGATGGTACAAACATAGACATGTTGTTCCACTGACTGTTCTTGATGCTGAAGGTGGTACAAACATAGACATGTTGTTCCACTGACTGTTCTTGATGCTGAAAATGGTACAAACATAGACATGTTGTTCCACTGACTGTTCTTGATGCTGAAAATGGTACAAACATAGACATGTTGTTCCACTGACTGTTCTTGATGCTGAAGGTGGTACAAACATAGACATGTTGTTCCATTGACTGTTCTTGATGCTGAAGGTGGTACAAACATAGACATGTTGTTCCACTGACTGTTCTTGATGCTGAAGATGGTACAAACATAGACATGTTGTTCCATTGACTGTTCTTGATGCTGAAATGGTACAAACATAGACATGTTGTTCCACTGACTGTTCTTGATGCTGAAAATGGTACAAACATAGACATGTTGTTCCACTGACTGTTCTTGATGCTGAAAATGGTACAAACATAGACATGTTGTTCCACTGACTGTTCTTGATGCTGAAGATGGTACAAACATAGACATGTTGTTCCACTGACTGTTCTTGATGCTGAAGGTGGTACAAACATAGACATGTTGTTCCACTGACTGTTCTTGATGCTGAAGATGGTACAAACATAGACATGTTGTTCCACTGACTGTTCTTGATGCTGAAGATGGTACAAACATAGACATGTTGTTCCACTGACTGTTCTTGATGCTGAAAATGGTACAAACATAGACATGTTGTTCCACTGACTGTTCTTGATGCTGAAGGTGGTACAAACATAGACATGTTGTTCCACTGACTGTTCTTGATGCTGAAGATGGTACAAACATAGACATGTTGTTCCACTGACTGTTCTTGATGCTGAAGATGGTACAAACATAGACATGTTGTTCCATTGACTGTTCTTGATGCTGAAAATGGTACAAACATAGACATGTTGTTCCACTGACTGTTCTTGATGCTGAAGATGGTACAAACATAGACATGTTGTTCCACTGACTGTTCTTGATGCTGAAGGTGGTACAAACATAGACATGTTGTTCCACTGACTGTTCTTGATGCTGAAGGTGGTACAGACATAGACATGTTGTTCCACTGACTGTTCTTGATGCTGAAAATGGTACAAACATAGACATGTTGTTCCACTGACTGTTCTTGATGCTGAAAATGGTACAAACATAGACATGTTGTTCCATTGACTGTTCTTGATGCTGAAAATGGTACAAACATAGACATGTTGTTCCACTGACTGTTCTTGATGCTGAAGGTGGTACAAACATAGACATGTTGTTCCACTGACTGTTCTTGATGCTGAAAATGGTACAAACATAGACATGTTGTTCCATTGACTGTTCTTGATGCTGAAAATGGTACAAACATAGACATGTTGTTCCACTGACTGTTCTTGATGCTGAAGATGGTACAAACATAGACATGTTGTTCCACTGACTGTTCTTGATGCTGAAGGTGGTACAAACATAGACATGTTGTTCCACTGACTGTTCTTGATGCTGAAGGTGGTACAAACATAGACATGTTGTTCCACTGACTGTTCTTGATGCTGAAGGTGGTACAAACATAGACATGTTGTTCCACTGACTGTTCTTGATGCTGAAAATGGTACAAACATAGACATGTTGTTCCACTGACTGTTCTTGATGCTGAAGATGGTACAAACATAGACACGTTCATTACCACTTCAACATAGCAGGGACCAAAGATGCCAAACATCGTCCAATAAAGAAACCCTGGCTTTCACAACGCGTGTAATAAGATGAGGATCCTGAAGAGAGACAGAAGTGAGGCTGAAGGAGCCAAACGACACAAAAAATTAAAAAAAAGAGATCTTACGTTTGACAAAGGCCAGTTGGTTAAACATTTGCGCCTGTCTTGTCTTGTTGCATTATATACGCATTCTTATTCTTTTTTTCTGTTTTTCTGGTTCCTGTTTGCTTGAACGCGGCAGTCACACTTGTTTTGGATTTCATAAAACGGCATGTAAAGGCAAAAGGCAATTGGACCGACGAACAGTGCAGTGAAATCAAAAAGAATCAGAGCAGAAACAAGAACACGAACGCAAACAAAACGGTGAATGAACTCACACACGAAAGAGAGGCGTTTCTCAATCATTCAATACAAGTCAGGAACGTGCCTTACAGAAGAACAGGACATTCTCATGCGATGGACACAGTACTGCTCACAAGCTGCGCGGTCATTCAGGCACAGGAGTGTATCTCGCTCCATCTCATTCTCCACGAAAAAGTAGGAGCAGCAGTGGAATTGTTGCAGAAAGGGAAATCAGCAGGGTAGACAACATCTTTGTTAAATTAGTTTAAACAAGAGGAGGAAATAGGATCACCGCCTTCACAACAACCTGCGACAAGATTGGGAAATGGCCAACGCCACGGACACAGTCCATAGTCATCACATTACCTAAGAAAAGCAACCTACAGTGTGTCAGAATTATCGCATGGTTAACCTTATCAGCCACCCCAGAAGATCCTACTGAACAGGCTGAAGCCATAAACAGAAAACATCGTTGTTGAAGAACAAGCAGGTTTCAGAATCGAACAGATCTTCAACTGCAGAAAACTGTTCGAGATGTTAGCGGAACCTCTGTATCATGTCTTCGCATATGAAGATGTTTGACAGGATTTAGCGTGCAGCTTTATGAGCCACCATGAAAAAAAGTATGTAACACCAACGCCAACATGATCAAAGTGATACGATACCTCTTCGACAAAGTCACACAGAGAGATTTTGAATGCAGAATTTATGACTAGTTCCAAACAATAGCCGGAGTTCAGCAGGGTTGTTCGCACTCACCCACACTTTTCAATGTCTTTCTGGAACGTATTATGACTAACGCCCTGAAAGATGCAGAAACAGTAAGGACTGTTGGCAGGACAATTAGTTACCAGCCTACGTTTTGCCGATGAAATTGGCTGCTTGACTGGACATTTTCAGGAATTAGCCACTCTGATGCAACGCTTTGAGGACACTGCAGCAGCCTATGGAATGGAGATAAGTGCTGAGAAGACCACGTGATGACCAACGACCACAAAGGCATCAGCACTGACATCGGGTCAGAGGATAGTTGTAGACAGTTCACCACTTCAAAAGCTTAGAGGAACCTTCACAAATCTAGGTTCCAAAAATGAAGTGCTTTTCAAAATTGCACAGCAACAACAGGCTCACAAGACTAAAACGAATATGGAAAAATTATCTTGCTCAGCACTCCCTTGCCATATCCATTTTTCTTTACGCTCGCAAAACATGGACTCTCACAACTGACTTACAAAAGAAATCTAAGGATCCAAACCATACAGAAAAAAAGACGCAAAATGAAGCGACACGCACATGTCACAAGATCCTCAAGCCTTGCAAAGACCATACTGCAGGGTACAGCCCCAGGAGAACGAAGGAAGCAGAAGAACAGATGGGCAGGCAACGTCCAAGAACTAACAGGACTGAACTTCAGCTGTTCCCAGAGAGTGGCAGCGGACGAGGAGACAAGAAGACAAATCGTCGCAAAGTCATCAGGGGTGTCCTTGTGACCCACAGGGTTTCTGAATATGTCACACGCAACAAAATGGAAACAGGCCAAGCGCCGTCACTGAGCCTGGTTTTTAAGTTCTGTATTGACTTTGCCAAAGCCTTTTAAAAGATTTGAAAAATCTTGCTTTGATTGACCTTGGACGGAGAAGAGTCGCTGATTATAGTTTTGAATGTGTCCACCTGTTTTACCATAGCAAGTTCAACACACGCTGTTCCACTGAGTAGAGATCAGGCTTGGTTGCTGAGAACGTACACCATTCCTTGCATGGTTCTGCCATGGTAACTGAGTGCCACTTAACAATGCCAATATCAGTGGCGATAAAATAAAACGCTCTTGGACACACTGAATTGTTTGAGTGTTGGAGTTGCTGTCCTCATAACCACAGTTCACTGATAACACAGACTGAGGCTCCAGTCATCATCATCATCATGTGCCCAACTGCATGGCGTTGGTGATCATGGCCCTCCATGAGAATTTACCCTCTGTCGTTGCAAGTACATCTCCCTCCCTCTCCGTTTTCACCCACTGCGTCCACTATTTTCTCCCTGCGTCTACTGGCGCTATTTTCCCTCCAGCTTTGCTGTTGTGACTACGTGTTCTAATTTCTCTTTCCTCATAAAAGGTCCTGTAAATGCTGCTTGCCTTTTCCTAATCTTCTTCATTAATATTCTTTCGTGTTTGCCTCTTTCAAGACGGTCTCGTTTGTTTTCTTTGATGTCCAAGTGCGGTGTGTATCTATTTCACAGAGTGCAGATGTGCACGCGTAATTTAAAATATGTATTGAACCTGGGTTTTTTCTTTCTTTTTGTCCTTCTCTTTTTATTTCATACATTTCTACCCACGGCATAGACATACTTGACATTTTCCATGAGAAGAAACGGCGGGGTGTGTGTGTGTGTATACCCACACTGCTCGCAAATGGATGTTAACTCTCTCTCTCTCTCTCTCTCTCTCTCTCTCTCTCTCTCTCTCTCTCTCTCTCTCTCTGTGTGTGTGTGTGTGTATGTGTGTTTGTTTATTGGGCATTCCGCTGAAGTTATGAATTACGGTTGTTGTTACGACTCTTTAAAACATTTTGCAATTTCTGATTTGATCATTGCTGTTTAACAAATTGAAACAAACTTTAACGGTTTATCAATAATGTGGTTGTTTTCATTATTTCCAGGTTGAGAAATGCATAACATGTAAAAACATTTACGTTAATCTGACAAAATGTAATTTATGGTCGACGATGATGATCTTTTTTGCACAACTCACTACACGACACATTCTGAGATAAAAGGCAATAACACTGTAGGATCAAACACACAAACAGTACACAGTCAACGCCAAACCCAAAGTGGAATGCCCAAAGCAGCTGACTAAAGGAAAAGAACACCGACGATGCAAGTAGTAGAAAGCACTACAAATACAGCACCATAGATGAGAGAGAGTGCGCAGAGGAAAGAAAAAGAGGAGGCAGGGGTGGGAGAGAGAGAGCGAGGGAGAGAGAGAGAGAGAGGGAGGGACAGAGAGAAAGAGGGGAGAGGGGGAGAGAGAAAGGAGAGAGAGAGAGAGAGAGAGAGAAGAGAAAGAGAGAGAGAGAGAGAGAGAGAAAGAGAGAGAGAGAGATAAGTGCATGCACCATCTTTGTCTGATATACAGCTAAGACACAAGAGCAGATTACTGCTACTCTGCAGGAACTGATAAAAGATGTTTACTCCGTACTGCAGACTAAAGTAGAAAATAATATTTGAAAAAAGGCACATTTTCTTATTACTTTATAGTAGATTCAGCAATTTCATAAGAATGCTAAAATAAACCTATCAACCTTTTTAATTTAAACTTTCCCAGTTTTCTTGTGATGAGTGAATGCATGTTGTGTTGCCCGCACTGTGCAGATGGTACGATGCTGCACAGTAAGCATACTCGGTCTTCGGTAGACGTGCACGCTGGATGTTTCCTTGTTTTTATAAGCGACAGGACACTGACATGATTTACAGGATCTTTAACGTACACACTTGATGTTTCTGTTTTGTGCGTATACACACGAAAAGGGTTATGGCCGGTAGATATGGTAAGAAAACATCTTCACCCTTTGCCCACCAGGCGGTAAGTATTCAGGCAGGACTGAACCTTCCACCTGGATGTCTGACGTCTGACATCTTACTCCTTGACGTATGTACCCAGCAGACCTTTCTTATCTACTGAATGTTCGAAAACAGACAAATCCCATTTTCACAGTATGTAAAAAGTGAAGCCTCCGAGAAAGATACAGGGCATTTCTAACATACACTACAATGAATCAGAATATTGTCAGAATATGCTCAGATCGATCCGCAATAATCTCAGCTTTAAGAACGACATCCGTCTCTACCCATCTTATCCCCCTCTGATCCCCTAAAAACAAACAAACAAACAAACAAACAAACAAACAAACAAAAACAACAAAAAAAAACAACAAAAAAATGCACCAAAAAATCCCAACTTAATAAAGATATAAGGCTGCTATAATGTAGTATACAGGGCCCAAAGCACTTTTTTGATACAGTGAAATGGATCACGACACGTTTTGACCACAACGTTAACAAGTGACCAAGAAACACCCAACAGTACTGGATGGGACACAGAGCACCAATGCCTCACCACTATCCGGACAGTCACCTCCTAGATTCCGACGCCGCTCAAAAGCTATGTCACCAGGATGCCAAACTTGAGCTAAGACGCTTTACATGTATAATGAAGCAAAGCAGTTCCAAGACAAAATATTTCAAAGACGTGTCGATGCAACACACGCATGCACACATACACACACGCACGCGCGAGCAAGCGCGCGCACGCGCGTACCCACGAACGCACAGCTCTCAGCCCCTCTCCCCTTCAGTGCCGTCCCTCTTCTTGCCCACAATGTCCATTCCTTGGACAAAACATCGTCGTCTCCTCCTCAATCTCCCCTCTCTTTTCTTTCTCTAATCCAAGTGTGTTCTTTTTCAACAGACCTGGTGAACAGGGAGAAGCCGAAAAAGACAACTACTGGACCAAACAACAAGACGGAGACCCATATGTAGAGGAACCCAACTTCATCATCCCACAGAGAGTGGTTACACAATGAATGAGGCCGATAAACTCTCTTCCAGTCTGTCACGTCTGAAACCTTACTCCTCCAGATCAGGCCCTGGACATTTTTTTTTGTCCTTCGCTGAATTTCAAAGTGTGAACTTTTTTGTATAAATCGGTAAAATAAATCCTCTATATTTGATGAGTAGAGCAGAGTAAGCAGATATTGTATGATTACGTATGGACAGAAATGGTAAAATCATCTCACTCAAATGGGACATTTTGACGTGAGCCATCCAGGTACAGAGTATGACAAAAACAAAATCGGAGTTTGTACGTCTGTTAAAAGGTGTTCCCGTTGCCAAGGTTTAGAGACGCCTACACCCTGGAGGCGGTTTTGGCATGCAGTTGTTGATTGTTTGCTTGTTTGTATTTTCCTGCGCAATCTGATCAGACCATAATCAGCCTACACCAAAAATATCCCCTGTCATTCTTCTTTTTTTTTTGGCAAAAGCGAATATTGCCTGGAGACAGTTCTGGCGTGACAACAACTTCTAGAATGTTACATCCCTTGGATCGCCAACGCTGTAAAACCGGTGTGCCGGAACAAATGCTGAGTGCATTACCCTTTTTTGGACCTCACTTCCTGTCAATGGCGGCCCCCTCTCGGCGAAATGTTCGAGAAATGGCGAGACCGGAAGTTTCGGTGAAGTTGATCATGGAAAGTGACAGACCTTTAGATGGTTGGGGCTGACCCCTCTTGGCGCCTAAACTCCATTTATTTCTGTCTTTTCTTTTCTGTTCTTTTTATTCTCCCAAGCTCTTCAAAGCGTCTCTCTTTCCTCCGTCGCACACGCCAGCCATTATCATAGTCTGAAATGAGGCATCAATAAACTGAGGCATCAATAAATAAACTGTAGCATCCCGGTGTGAAAACACAATAGGATAACGTGGTCAAGTGTACAGCCTATACAGTTACAAGGCTATGCCGCACTGGATGGAGTTCAAATCCATTTTAGCGCCGAGTTCAGACATTGCAAGACAGGGCTGATTTCATTTCTACTGATGTCTTCCGATATCTGGATGTGTTGTTTAGCCATAAACATCAGCTACAACTCATTTATTCCTCTGTTGCTGTCTTCTTCGTCGTCCCGAAACAGCATAATCAACTTTAATTATTGGAATAATCTGACACTATAAGACAAGGAAAAGTACAAGAGAGAGAGGGGGGAGAAGGAGAGGAGAGGAGAGGAGAGCGAGAGCGAGAGAGAGAGAGAGAGAGAGAGAGAGAGAGAGAGAGAGAGAGAGAGAGAGAGAGAGAGAGAGAGAGAGAGAATGAATTACTTTCAGCGAGAGTGGACAAGAAAACAGATAATCAGAAAGATGAATAAAACAGACAGACAAAGAGACATGTTGGAGGACAAAGAGAAAGTAAGCAAACAGCCCAACATCCATGTATTGTCAGATCAGTTTATGTTGTACTGACGACAACAGTAAAAAGGCATTCATGAGAAATGTAAGGACAAAACAAACATACAAACAAAATAAACTGAAAGCATGTGTTAAAACAAAAGGCGGGAGTTGGGGAGTAACAGGACAAGGAAACCTTGAGCAAACAAGCAAATATACAGACTGAAAGAAATCAGACAAACAGACAGACGGAAAAACGGACACAAGAAGGCTGATAGGAATTTTTTGTCATTTCCCTCGTATTTAAAAGATAGAACAAAATCATTTTAGAACAAACCCAGAAGCTATAGTACTGACCTGTCGCAGCCAAACGCTGATGGTGATGATCTGATTTTTCTCATCCTGCAACAAATAGAAAGACAAAAAAAAAGATTATTTATTTGATTTAATTATTTATTATGTAAACAAATTAAAAATTAATGATTAATGACAGGATAAATATACAAAGAATGATGAATGTAGTAATAAAGTAAGACTTGTGATACTACAGGTTTTTGTCATACGGACAAAATTGCTCAAAGATGTCTACGGCCTGGGCGGAAGGGCTCCTAGGAATTCAAGGGCCTCGCGTTCGAGAGTTTCCAGGAAGAGCCATCTAGCTGGAGAGAGGATGACAACTTAAGGAGTCACATGCCTAAAAGTCTGAGTGTACCCTAGCTCAGCATTCTGTATGTGTATATGCAAGAGACAGAGAGAGAGAGAGGAAGGGAGGGAGGGAGAGAAAGAGAGAGAGAAAGAGAGAAAGAGAGAGAGGATGACAACATGGATGGAGGGTAACACGACTAACAGGATGAGTGTGCCCTAGCTCAGCATCCTGTGATTATGTGTATGTGTACGCACGAGTGTGTGTTTATGCATACATGCGCACTGTTTGTGTGTCTGTGAATACTGATATGTATCATTTTGCTGTTCTTTATACAGTGGCTCCTAATACTTACGTTACCGTGTTCCCGATACTGGTTTTCGCTTTTTTCATGTTTTGTCAATGTCTGTTTTTACTGATTAAAAGTTTAATAATATTCTGTTCCTGCAAAGTGCAAATGCATGTAGCATGACACACACCATCAGCGGCACATCAATGAAGTTATTATTATCATTATCATCATCATTATCATCATCATTATTATTATCATCACTATTATCATTGACATTAATATAAATTAAAACAACAGTGATAAGAACAACTGTAGACATAAACATACAAATTAATTATAAAAGATATTGAAAATAGCATGGTCAAACTACGCATATCATCTCCCTTTTCGCTTTTTGATAGACGAAAGCTGAAAACTGATAGATTGGAGAGAGAGAGAGAGAGGAGAGAGAGAGAGAGAGAGAGAGAGAGAGAGAGAGGAGAGAGAGAGAGAGAGAAGAGAGAAGAGAGAGAGACAGAGACGAGACAGAGACAGAGACAGAGAGCTAGACAGAGAGAGGAGAGAGGAGAGAGAGAGACAGAAAGACAGACAGACAGAGACAGAGACAGAGAGAGACAGAGAGACAGAGACAGAGACAGAGAGAGACAGAAAGAGAGAGAGTAGAGGGAGGGGAGAGAGAGAGAGAGAGATAGAGACAGAAAAAGAGAGAGAGACAGACAGACAGAGAGGGTGGGCGAGAGGTGGGTGAGGTGGGTAGAAGGGTGGTGGTGGATGGATGAAGAGACAAAGAGAACAAAATGACGAAGTCACAATGGGTAAAACAGGAATCAAGGCAATCATCCCTGTTTGAATACCTATGCACGTGCAGCATGTTCATGATGATCCTGTGATCAGGGACCCTGAATCTGTAGGATCAATACCGTCAACAATGCCATCATACTCCCTCCTTCCTTCCTAGCGCCCCCCTTCTCTTCTTTTTTGGATGCTGTATTGGAAAAATTTAATCAGCTGTCT
Source organism: Monoplex corrugatus (assembly GCA_030674185.1). Lineage (NCBI taxonomy): Eukaryota > Metazoa > Mollusca > Gastropoda > Littorinimorpha > Ranellidae > Monoplex > Monoplex corrugatus. Next base: position 74,414,891 of record JAPXFY010000013.1, read on the forward strand.
GTTATTGGAAACACTGGGCTATAGATTTTGAAATGAAAAAAGTTTCCATGTGCTGTCAGAAGCTTTGGTTGAGTTTGTGTGTATTTCTGATCGCGTACGCGCGCACGCGCATGTGTGTGTGTGTGTGAGTGTGTGAGTGTGTGTGTGTGTGAGTGTGTGTGTTTTGTGTGTGTGTGTGTGTGTGCGTGTATGTTTGTGAGCGCGTACGTGGGAGCGTGCGTGCGCGTGTGTGTGTCTGTGGTCTGGGTTGGAGTAGAAAAGCGTTCTTTATCTGTCTGTCTGTCTGTCGGTCTGCCTCTTTCATTCTGCCAAACTCTCCCCCCCCCTCTCTCTCTCTCGCTGTCTCTGTGAGAGACAGTGTAGATCTGACTTTTTTCTACTTTGTCGAACTGTCGATCTATTTTTGCCTATCTTCCTTACGTTCTCTTGTCCGTTTCCAACTAGATCTGTCTTGGAAGTTCTGTCTGTCTGTAAATCGTATGTCGGTCTATCCTCTCTCTTTCTCTCTCCGACCTCCTGCATTCTATCAGTAGCTTTCCTTCTCAACCTCCGGAACCCCCATCCCTCTTTGTGTCTTTTATTGATTCATTTGAAGTGTTTGCGTTCTGTCGACACGAGTTCAAAGACAGTTTACTTCTTTTTACGAAAAGATGTTCTGAGCTCTTTAATCTTGGAGCATTGTGCCGACTACATGTGGAGAACAACTGGCACAAATAACGAGAAATTCGGCTAATAAGGCTTCTTTACAATCTGTTTTTACTTGCCAGGCTTGCAGTCTCATTAAATTTCTACTGCTTCATTGCATAAGAAATATGCTTGAGCTCAATTACATGGGAACACACGAAAACCACACAGCCAGCACACGCATGGAGGTGCGCTAGCACGCACACGAGTAAGCATTTAGACGTGAACTTGCAGGAGATCACTCACAAACATACGCGCTGCCTGCGCGCGCATCCCACCCCCTACTCTCTCTCTCTCTTTGTCACCACCACAACCAAGTCGTTCCCCTCTGGCAACAAAGGAAAGGAACCGAACTTTTCTTTTCCCAGGAAACCTTGAAAGCCAAAGGATCTTGATACAGAAAAGCAATGTATTTCTTTGCTTATTATTCTTTATTGAAGCTTTTGCAGAGTTTGAAGCAGAAAATCAAACAAAAAAACGACCTCAATCTATCAGAAATCTTTGTAAGACGTGTTTGCAGGAAAACAACGAAACTAACAATAAGAACAACAACAACAAAACCACGACCACCGTCACCACCACCACATCAACACCACCAACAAAAATAAACCTAACTGCGTACTTGTAGTGAATATAATTTGCTACAGACTCAAAAAGTGTACCAGGTAACAGATGGCAAATTGGGCGAAGCGCGTATGAATTGTCCGAGTGCTATGAGTCATTTTGCATAAACTTTAATTCTTCAGTTTTCTAAAGCCGTCATCACACAAGGGGCGACTTAAATGATGTGACACACCACAGATGGCATGTTGATGTGACACACCACAGATGGCATGTTGATGTGACACACCACAGATGGCATGTTGATGTGACACACCACATATGGCATGTTGATGTGACACACCACAGATGGCATGTTGATGTGACACACCACAGATGGCATGTTGATGTGACACACCACAGATGGCATGTTGATGTGACACACCACAGATGGCATATTGATGTGACACACCACAGATGGCATGTTGATGTGACACACCACAGATGGCATATTGATGTGACACACCACAGATGGCATGTTGATGTGACACACCACAGATGGCATGTTGATGTGACACACCACAGATGGCATGTTGATGTGACACACCACAGATGGCATGTTGATGTGACACACCACAGATGGCATGTTGATGTGACACACCACAGATGGCATGTTGATGTGACACACCACAGATGGCATGTTGATGTGACACACCACAGATGGCATGTTGATGTGACACACCACAGATGGCATGTTGATGTGACACACCACAGATGGCATGTTGATGTGACACACCACAGATGGCATGTTGATGTGACACACCACAGATGGCATATTGATGTGACACACCACAGATGGCATGTTGTAGTACATCAAAGATAACAATGACCCAGTGCATAACAATCAGAATCAGATTCAGGTAAACTGGTTACAGAAGTTAAAGAGTATCACAGATTATCATTATCATTATCAGATTATCATTTGCATTATCATTATCATTATCAGATTATCATTTGCATTATCATTATCACCTCCAAGCTCCACCTGTCATCGCCATCGACAACTACGACCTTGATGTCATCCACCAGTTCACATAACTCGGGTCCATCATCAGCAACAACCTGTTCTTTGATTCCGAGATCAACAAGCGCATTAGCATGCTACAGCAACCTTACTGCTCGCGTCTGGGAGAACCCAAGGCAAACAACTCCGATCAAGAAGACAATGTACAACACCTGCATCATCAGCACTTTACTGTATGGCAGCGAAACATGGACAACACATGCTAAACAAGAGTGAAAGCTGAACAGTCTTCACTTTCGCTGCCTTTGCCACGTCCTCGGCATCAAGTGGAGCGACAACATACCAAAGGCCCGGGTCCTAGCACGCACTGGTCTCGCCATCATGCACACACTGCTCAAACAACGCAGGCTGCGCTGGCTTGGCCATGTGCGCCGGATAGAAGATGGACGTATCCCAAAGATATCCTTTACGGTGAACTAGACTCCAGCAAGAGACCTGTTAGCCGACCCCAGCTACGATACAAAGATGTCTGCAAGTGCGATATGAAAGCTCTGGACATCAACACAGAGAGCTGGGAAGACATCAGCCCACAGCAACGGATGACGCAGAGTGCGCCAGATCAGACCTTAGCTGAGGAAAAGATAGCCAAGCGGAAAGCAAGCTTCTGTGAAGACAACACCATGGCCGTCATTCATACATGCATCCGATGTCGCACAGACTGCCTTTCCCGCATCGGCTCCAGAGGCGCCAAGTCGACTGGACACGACACTAGGGCGTATCATCCATAGTCGACCCCGACTAACGTAGGCATTATTACTGATATTGTTATCATCATCATCATCATGGTCGTCGTCGTCGTCGTCGTCATCATCATCATCATCATCATCATCACTGGTATCACTGTTCCATAAATGGCATTATTAGTATTAATAGTAATGTTTGCATCATTATTAATTTCATTATTAGTATTATCATTATTATCAATAGTGTTACAGTTTAAAATCCAGCGGACTGTGCAGAGCCATAATGTATCAGCGTTGTAACAATCTCAAAAGACACACAACATCTCGCTGTCTCTGAAAAAAAAAAGCTGGAAAAGAAAATTAAGAACACCTTTCAATGTCAAAATACGCGTTGACCATCCCCCCAATTTATCACCAGGGGGTTTAAAACACAAACATTTAAACAAAACTAAGTACACAAAAACACATAAAAACTGGAATAAATTATCTAAAACTGCTTCTGCGTACCACCTTTCCTAAGAGCCAAAAATACATTTACCCAGTTATCAATCCAACTAAAGTATGTAAGGCTAAACAGAACAGCTAAATGGACCAGCAAGACAAAAGATGATAAGAAGAGGTGAAGAAGCAACGCAGAAACGAAGCGAGTGACGGAAAAGAGAACATTTCTTGCATAAAGTTTCCAGAAGGTAGGGATACTATTCATCCAGAAACAGCCACTGGCATCTCCATGGCGACGGAGTGGTGTCAGAGGGATATGAAGATAAGCCAGTTACTACTGAGTGTGCACATACACCATGTGCATTGGCCAGGTCTGTCAGTTTTACCTTACTAAAATCCTCGTGTTATCTCAGTCATATTTACTGTCCTTACACGCCATTACCAACAGTAGCAGAACTGCCTATGCAGTCCTGTATAAATGTCTTTATATATAACAGTCAGTCATTACTAGACGAATGTTCGGAGCAAGAGGCAACCATTTGACTCGAACAAGTCAAACCAAGCACAGCCATTACTAGGAAAATCATTTCAAAAATACAAACACGTGACAGGAAGAATTAAAGAACCAACTACATAAACAAGTGACGGGGGGAATCAGATGAACAACATAAACACGTGACTGATGGAATCAGACCAACAACATAAACACGTGACTGATGGAATCAGACCAACAACATAAACACGTGACAAGAAGAATCAGATCAACAACATAAACACGTGACAGGAAGAATCAGACCAACAACATAAACACGTGACAAGAAGAATCAGACCAACAACATAAACACGTGACAAGAAGAATCAGACCAACAACATAAACACGTGACAAGAAGAATCAGACCAACAACATAAACACGTGACAAGAAGAATCAGACCAACAACATAAACACGTGACAAGAAGAATCAGACCAACAACATAAACACGTGACAGGAAGAATCAGACCAACAACATAAACACGTGACAAGAAGAATCAGACCAACAACATAAACACGTGACAAGAAGAATCAGACCAACAACATAAACACGTGACAAGAAGAATCAGACCAACAACATAAACACGTGACAAGAAGAATCAGACCAACAACATAAACACGTGACAAGAAGAATCAGACCAACAACATAAACACGTGACAAGAAGAATCAGACCAACAACATAAACACGTGACTGATGGAATCAGACCAACAACATAAACACGTGACAAGAAGAATCAGACCAACAACATAAACACGTGACAAGAAGATTCAGACCAACAACATAAACACGTGACTGATGGAATCAGACCAACAACATAAACACGTGACAAGAAGAATCAGACCAACAACATATACACGTGACTGATGGAATCAGACCAACAACATAAACACGTGACAAGAAGAATCAGACCAACAACATAAACACGTGACAAGAAGAATCAGACCAACAACATAAACACGTGACAAGAAGAATCAGACCAACAACATAAACACGTGACTGATGGAATCAGACCAACAACATAAACACGTGACAAGAAGAATCAGACCAACAACATAAACACGTGACAAGAAGAATCAGACCAACAACATAAACACGTGACAAGAAGAATCAGACCAACAACATAAACACGTGACAAGAAGAATCAAACCAACAACATAAACACGTGACAAGAAGAATCAGACCAACAACATAAACACGTGACAAGAAGAATCAGACCAACAACATAAACACGTGACAGGAAGAATCAGATCAACAACATAAACACGTGACAGGAAGAATCAGATCAACAACATAAACACGTGACAGGAAGAATCAGACGGACAACATAAACACGTGACAAGAAGAATCAGACGGACAACATAAACACGTGACAAGAAGAATCAGACGGACAACATAAACACGTGACAAGAAGAATCAGACCGACAACATAAACACGTGACAGGAAGAATCAGACCAACAACATAAACACGTGACTGATGGAATCAGACCAACAACATAAACACGTGACAGGAAGAATCAGACCGACAACATAAACACGTGACAGGAAGAATCAGACCAACAACATAAACACGTGACAAGAAGAATCAGACGGACAACATAAACACGTGACAGGAAGAATCAGACCAACAACATAAACACGTGACAGGAAGAATCAGATCAACAACATAAACACGTGACAGGAAGAATCAGACCAACAACATAAACACGTGACAGGAAGAATCAGACCGACAACATAAACACGTGACAGGAAGAATCAGACCAACAACATAAACACGTGACAAGAAGAATCAGACGGACAACATAAACACGTGACAGGAAGAATCAGACCAACAACATAAACACGTGACAGGAAGAATCAGATCAACAACATAAACACGTGACAAGAAGAATCAGATCAACAACATAAACACGTGACAAGAAGAATCAGACCAACAACATAAACACGTGACAGGAAGAATCAGACCAACAACATAAACATGTGACAAGAAGAATCAGACCAACAACATAAACATGTGACAAGAAGAATCAGATCAACAACATAAACACGTGATAGGAAGAATCAGATCAACAACATAAACACGTGACAGGAAGAATCAGACCAACAACATAAACACGTGACAGGAAGAATCAGACCGACAACATAAACACGTGACAGGAAGAATCAGACCAACAACATAAACACGTGACTGATGGAATCAGACCAACAACATAAACACGTGACAGGAAGAATCAGACCAACAACATAAACACGTGACAAGAAGAATCAGACCAACAACATAAACACGTGACAAGAAGAATCAGATCAACAACATAAACACGTGACAGGAAGAATCAGATCAACAACATAAACACGTGACAGGAAGAATCAGACCAACAACATAAACACGTGACAGGAAGAATCAGACGGACAACATAAACACGTGACAAGAAGAATCAGACGACAACATAAACACGTGACAGGAAGAATCAGATCAACAACATAAACACGTGAGAGGAAGAATCAGACGGACAACATAAACACGTGACAGAAGAATCAGACCGACAACATAAACACGTGACAGAAGAATCAGACCGACAACATAAACACGTGACTGATGGAATCAGACCAACAACATAAACACGTGACAAGAAGAATCAGACCAACAACATAAACACGTGACAGGAAGAATGAGACCAAGAACATAAACACGTGACAGGAAGAATCAGACCAACAACATAAACACGTGACAAGAAGAATCAGACCGACAACATAAACACGTGACAAGAAGAATCAGACCGACAACATAAACACGTGACAGAAGAATCAGACCAACAACATGAATACGTGACAGAAGAATGAGACCAACAACATAAACACGTGACAGGAAGAATCAGACCAACAACATGTAAGCATGTGACTGGAGGAATCATCAGATGACCAAGAGGCAGTGATAAGGCAGGGACAATGCACACAACACCCCACACACACACACACACACACACACACACACACACACACCACACACACAACAACACACACACAACAACAACAACAACACAACAACAACAACAACAACACAACAACAAAAGTATGGTAGGTGTTCATTTATTTTAACTGACCAGGTTTTCACTTGTCTTGTCTCAACAAGATCAACAGTAGACTTTAACCTTTATAAAAAGGGTCAGAGGTCGTTTCCTAGCACGCACTGGCCAGGGTCAATGTAATCTGCGTTAAAAACTGCGGACAGGGGAGGGAGGAAAGCGCTCATCCATCTAAAAAGCATTTGGGAAGGCCCCACTTCGTCGCCGCTTCAGAGAAACGTATTTTTTTTAGCTCCCTTTGTTTATTCCGCCAGAATTCCTCAGGCAGGCCACAACGCATACGCGCACACACGCATGCACACACACACATGCAATCACATATACACACGCGCATGAAGGCACGCTCGCACGCTCAAGCAAACACACACCAAGCTGGATCACAAAAACTGCTCTCATCCATAATGTAGAAGAAGCAAGCCACAGATGGACTATGTTATGATGATGGGAGAAAGACAGACACAGACAGAGGCTGGCCAGTTTTTATCAGTAGAATGTTCCCAGCCCCCTGCACAATATCCTGGTCTCATCTCCCTTCAAAAAGAAAGGGGCTATTATTTCACAGTAACCCAAAGGAGTGTGTGTGGGTGTGGGTGCGTGTGTGCGTGTGTATGTGTGTGTGTGTGTGTGTGTGTGTGTGTGTGTGCGCGCGCGCGCGAGTGTGCGTGCGTGTGCGTGCGTGCGTAAGTGTATGTGTCTGTCTGTCTGTCTGCCTGCCCGTCCGTAAGCATTCTCTCTGGTGTCGGTCTGTGTCTGTGACAAAAATGTGTGGACATCATTTTTATGACTGGGTTTTTAAATATTTCGATCAAAGGTGCAGACTATTAAGGTGTTAAAGTGTACGTTTGAATGGTAAAGCACTTAGGTCAAGGTCATACAGACCCAAATCAGCACTTTTCGTGGAAAGCGTGTTAACAGCACTTTCTAGAGAACTTTTGATGATGTCTTAAGATTTTTCAATTGTGACAGTTAGTGCCTTCAATGCACGTCAAGTTGTCTTTCATATGAAGCGTGCTCACGGTCACAGTAACTACAGCATCTGTACATTCATGATAACAATGTGTGAAACAAAAATTGTCTTAAATTCAAGGGACTGACATTCCGTATAGGCTGAAGATTAAAAGTCGTTTTCTATAATTACATGTACATCTAATTTTCTTCTGCAGTATGCGCCTTAGCTGTGAGGAGAATATATTACCAGAGTACGACAGGAATTATTAAAACGTGATTGAAATCTTGTTACAGCTGGTAAATGATATTGATTCATGTTGATTCATGCTGATTCATGTTGATTCATGCTGATTTATACGTAGTGTAGACCCTGTTTGGGTGAGGACTGAATGAAAAAACAAAAACAAAAAAACAACAACATATACATTGCTTAATTCATAGCCTCGTAAATGAAATTTGTTCTTGTTCTCTCTCAGGCCCTCTCGGTGTTTGTACGTTTGCTTGCACAAACATGATATATCATGAATGTTAAAAGGTGTATTCATCAGTTTCATTTCATATAAATTCATTACATTAAATCATACGAGTATACTGATTTCAAAGGGCATGTCATTTTAGATACTGTGTATTAATACACATGTATAAAAATAATCTTACTCATTAAAATGCAGTCCACAAATCCGATGATTTTCTGACGCTTTTACATGTAAAGGACATAGCTCAGTGGTTATAACACGTAGGAGATAAAACAAAAAACCAATAAGAGAACAAAACAAACCGAGAGAGAGAGAGAGGGGAGAGAGAGAGACAGACAGACAGACAGACAGACAGACAGACAGACAGATAGACAGACATATAGGCATATACCGAAAGAAAGTTTGCATACTGCGCTCGCCAACTACTTTTGTTCTAACACTTAAACCAATCTTCGCATCCTCCAACTGTCAGGCACTTATTCCATAATTCCATTATTCCAATAGACTTATGTAAAAAACAACAACAACAACAAAAAAACAACCCAACAACAAATAAGCTTCATTTTGAATCTTTGAGAGTTAATACTCATCTTCAGGTCACAATGATCGATTCACTGCCTGAAATCGTCATCACTGAAGCTTGCACACACATCTACTTTTTCCTCGTGTTTTTATCATTTCATTTCATTCATATGTATAAATACGACAGATTGTACCGATGTCTATTTAATTAATATTTGGTACTGGTAGTGTTTACTGCTGTGCCGATTTTGTCTTCCTTTTCCAGCTATACAGAGATGTCCTATGAGAAATGTATGTGCTAGAAACGAAAATGTGCTCTATTTTTTGTATAAAACGGGAGATTGGATGATGGCTTCACCATTTTATATTTCTGCTATTGTTTTCTTTCATCCATATTTCTTTTCGGTTCCGATTTTCCTTTTTTTTTGTTCGGTTTGTTTTGTTCTCTTGTTGTTTTTTATCTCTTTAATTCACTTTCTTTTTCTTTCTTTCTATAATTCCGTTTTCATTCTTTTTTTTTCTGTCTTCATCTCCTCCCCTCTTTTCTTTTTACGTCTCCGTCTTCCTCCTTCACTTCCTCCTTGCGCTTTTTCTTCTTTTCTCCTTACTCTTCCAATTCGTCTTTAACCCTGGCTGGCCCCAGACATCAAACCATAAGAGAGAGACTGATCAATATGAAATATCACACTTTTCTTCTTCTCTCTGCCCAAGGGTGACACAGAGAGAGAGAGAGAGAGAGAGAGAGAGAGAGAGAAGACAGACAGACAGACAGAGAGAATGAGAGAGAGAGACAGAGAGAGAGAGAGAAAGAGAGACACAGAGAGAAAGAGAGAGAGAAAGAAAGAGAGACAGACAGACAGAGAGAAAGAGAGAGAGAGAGAGAGAGAGAGAGAGAGAACACACAGACAGACAGAGAGAGAGAGAGAAATGAGAGACACAGAGAGGAGAGAGAGAGAGAGAGAGAGAGAGAATGAGAGAGAGACACAGAGAGAGAGAGAGAGAGAAGGAGAGAGAGAGAGAGAGGAATGAGGAAAAAATGATAATTATTTTTTTAAAGAAGTTATTAGCTAAAATTATTTTTGTCAATGTTGCTGTTGTTTGCAAGTAAGTGATTTCATCTTTCCATAACCCAGCCACTAATATGACTGACATGATCTTTAACGTGCATATTTTATATTCTGCATGCACATACACACCTAGCATCTTCCGAGTGGAAATCCGAAAGGCTCAAATGTTGATGGAAAAAATCTACGAATAATAAGCAATATGTATTGGGAACAAACAGCACCACTGAGATCAGAAAACGATGTAAGCTCTTTCCGAGATACCAGAAGAGAAGTTAGGCAGGGATGTGTTCTATCACCGGATTTGTTTTCAATTTACAGCGAAACCATCATGAGGAACCAAGAAGAACGCCCTGGGATAAAGGATGAAGGAGAAAATGATAAACAATCTTCATTACGCAGACGACACCGTGCTAATTGTAGAAAATGAAAAAGATCTACAAAATCTTGTGAATATAACAGAAATAGAAGCAAAAACAATGGGCTGGAGCTATATAGCATGAAGACTGAAGTCGTGGTAATTAGTTAAAAAAAAAATCCCCTCAAACAAAATAACAGCAAATGGCACAAGAAGTTCATGTTTAAATATCTGGGAACGGTCATTTCACCAGACGGCAGATGCATATCAGAAAGCCAGCAGAATCGGCCAAGCTAAAACAACATTCAAGAAGATGAAAAGCGTTCTTACCAACAAATGCCTGTCAGTTAACACCAGGAAGAGAGTTCTTGAATGTTACATAAAATCGATAATGTTATACGGTTGTGAAGCGTGGACAGTCAACACAAAAAGTCAGATGTGGTTTCTAAGAAGAATGCTGAGAGTTCCATGGACAGCAAAAACAAAAAACAAAAACAAACAAACAACAACAACAACAACAAAAAACCCAACCAAACGAGACAGTCTTGAAGGAGGCAGACACAAGAAGAACATCAATAAAGAAGATTAGGAAAAGACAAACAATATTTATAGAACCTTTTTGGAGGCAACAGAAATTAGAGCACCTAGTCAACTAGTCATAACAGGAAAGCAGGAGGGAAAAAGAGCATCAGGCAGACCTAGGTAGAAAATATTGGGAGGGTTTGCAGAGTGGCTGAGGACAGAGAGGGTGGGAGATGTACTTGCAGCGACAAGGGACAGATTCGTATGGAGGGCCTTGATCGCAAACGACATGCGGCAGGGCACATGGTTATGATGATGATGATGATGATGATGATGGGGGGGAGAGAGAGAGAGAGAGAGAGAGAGAGAGAGAGAGAGAGAGAGAGAGAGGGAGAGAGCGAGAGACAGACAGGGACAGAGAGACAGAGAAAAACATAGACAGACAGGAGGACAGACAGAGAGAGACAGACAGAGACACAGAGAGAGAGACAGAGTCAGCCAGACAGAGAGAGAAAGAGAGAGAGACACACACAGAGAGAGAGAGAGACAGAGAGAGAGAGGAGAGGTGGATGGAGAGGGGTGGTAGAGGAGCGCTAAGGGCAGGAAACTTGCTCTTTTCTCATCGATTATGTCTTTGGGTGCTAACGAGGGCGGAGCGGTCCAGTCAGTCAGACAGAGCGAGAGACAGAGAGACAGACAGACAGACAGACAGACAGACAGACAGGCAGACAGACAGAAGAAGTCATACCATCTTATTACTGATAATTAAACTTCTCTTCCTATGAAACAGCGGCAAGTAGACTCATGTACCAAACACAACAGCCTTCATAATGACAGAGAAAGACAGTGTGCAGTTTGTAACCTTTGGATTTCATTTATATCATTCATCTTTTTGAGTCAATGCACCTTGAAATTCATTTGCGTACGTTTGAACTTGCGTCGTCTCCTACGCACACACACACATATACACACACAAATAGAGGAGAGTGCACGCAGGCAAACACACAGGCACGATCAGAAACAAATAAA
>JAPXFY010000013.1:74439355-74444355 GCA_030674185.1 Monoplex corrugatus
TGTGTGTACATGTGTGTGCACGTGTGTGTGTGTGTGTAGTCACTACAACAACATTAATTTGACAATAAATGGTTCACAGTGATCATGATGATGATGATGATGATGATATGATGCTGGTGGTGGTGGTGATGCTAATGATGATGTTAATGATAGGGATGATGATGGAGGTGGTGGTGGTGGTAATATATATATATATGTGTGTGTGTGTGTGTGTGTGTGTGTGTGTGTGTGTGTGTGTGTGTGTGTGTGTGTGTGTGTGTGTGTGTGTGTGTGTGTGTGTGTGGCGTTGCGCTATCAACCAGGCACGCAAGCAGAGTGTGTGTGGGTGTTAGAAAATGAATACGTGCAAAACGGTGTGTTTTCTCAACTCATAATATTAGACGTTTATCTTATTCCCACTAAATCTTCCATTTTCTGCAACTGTCAATCAAAATACGATCAGAACAAGCGAGAATAAAAGAGCCCTGGGACAGGCCTGGACAGCCGGATGAGAAATGGACACGTGACCCTTTGATTACAGCAGCCATCTGGCCATTGACAAAAGCAACAGGCTGGGTGTCAAAAACCATCGGCTAGGCAGGAATTTTTCTTCCAACCCTTCCCCACATTCCTCCAGTAGACTGAGTGGTGGTCAGGGTGATAGTCTTTCCAATGAAAAAAGTTAAATTCAGATTTGGTGTGCAGCACGCATTTGGCGCACTTTCCACAGCAGGGAAGTTGGTTCTGGCAAACGTCCACAGAAAATACACGTTGAGAGGTGTACAAATATACACTTGTGCAGCGGACAAATGGGAGAAAATATTGAGTGGAATAATAATACGTCTATGAGCTATTCCCAGAAAACTAGCCCGAATTCCAAGGGGAGAAGTTTGGTTGTGGGTGAAAATCCAATCCAATAGAATCCAGTTACCACTTGGGTATACTCACAGTTGACAGCAGCATGATCAATGAGACGTAGGGTGAAAACAATGTCTTTAGCTGACTGTAGGGGTGAAAACAATGTCTTTAGCTGACCGTAGGGGTGAAAACAATGTCTTTAGCTGACTGTAGGGGTGAAAACAATGTCTTTAGCTGACTGTAGGGGTGAAAACAATGTCTTTAGCTGATTGTAGGGGTGAAAACAATGTCTTTAGCTGATTGTAGGGGTGAAAACAATGTCTTTAGCTGACTGTAGGAGTGAAAACAATGTCTTTAGCTGACTGTAGTGTTGCAAACAATGTCTTTTAGCTGACTGTAGGGGTGAAAGCAATGTCTTTAGCTGATTGTAGGGGTGAAAACAATGTCTTTAGCTGACTGTAGGGGTGAAAACAATGTCTTCAGCTGATTGTAGGGGTGAAAACAATGTCTTCAGCTGATTGTAGGGGTGAAAACAATGTCTTTAGCTGACTGTAGGGGTGAAAACAATGTCTTTAGTTGACTGTAGGGTTGCAAACAATGTCTTTAGCTGACTGTAGGGGTGAAAACAATGTCTTTAGTTGACTACAGAGGTGAAAACCATGCCTTTAGCTACTTGTAAAGGTAAATAATGTCTTTAGCTAATTGAAGGGGTAAATCATGTCTTCAGCTAACTGTAGGTGTAAATCATGTCTTTAGCCGACTGTAGGGGTAAATCATACCTTTAGTAATTGTAGGGGTAAATGTCTTTAGCTGACTGTAGGTGTAAATCATGTCTTTAGCTGACTGTAGGTGTAAATCATGTCTTTAGCTGACTGTAGGTGTAAATCATGTCTTTAGCTAATTGTATAATAATTACAATATTTATATAGCGCAAAATCTTGATAAAATCAAATCTAAGCGCTGAAGCAGACACATACGCAAGCACGCACGCACGCACGCACGCACACACACGCACGCACACACACACACACACACACACACACGCATGGCTATAAATGGGGAGAAAGAATAAAAGCAATAAAAGCAAGAATAAAACCAATGGAAAATTATAGAGAGCATAGCATATACAATTATATATTATAACCATGTGATTCCCTCCGAGCGGAGACAGGCTGCAGAGGGGGGGGGGGGGGGGGGGGGTTGAGTGAGGTTAGGATTTTATGCGGAGGAGAAAAGGTGAGTTTTGAGAGCGGACTTGAAGGAGACAAAAGTAGGTTGCTGACGGACTGAGAGAGGAAGTTTGTTCCAGGAGAGTGGACCAGAAACAGAGAAGGCTCGTGGACCATAGGTATTGAGCTTAGTGCGTGGAAAGCGAAAAGTCAGAGGATCGGAGGCAGAGCGGAGGGTACGTGAGGGAAGATAGATCTCAAGTAGGCTTGACAGGTAATCGGGGGCTGCGTTATTGAGGCTTTTGTAGCACATGGTGTCTAGTTTGTACTGTATGCGCTTTGATACAGGGAGCCAGTGAAGTTGTGCCAGGAGAGGAGATATGTGGTCAGCTTTTTTCTTTTTGAGTACAAGGCGTACAGCATTGTTTTGAATGCGCTGTAGGATGTGAATGGTGGAGGCAGGAAAACCAGACAGGAGTGAATTGCAATAGTCAATGCGAGACATTATGAAGGAGAGAACGAGTTTTGCAGTTGTTTCGACAGAGAGATACTTCCTGATCAGCCTTATACGATGGAGATGATAGTAGCAGGATCTGGCAGTTTGAGTAACAAAGTTGTTCATGGAGAGGGTAGAGTCAATGCAGACACCAAGGTTTTTAGCTGAATCAGAAATTGGGACTGATGTGTTACATAATGGGAGAGAAAGAGGAGGCAGCTGAGAAAGTTTCTGACGGGTGCCAATGAGGATAGCTTCTGTTTTGTCGTCATTAAGCTGAAGTCTATTGTGTGTCATCCAGTTCTTAATGTCCGAGTAACACTCAGTGGTGCGAGTCAACAGACGCTGTATATTATCAGGTGAGTCACTGTCTTGAAGTTGGGTGTCATCAGCATAGAAGTGGTGTTTTATAGAATGGGAGTTGATGATGTTGGACAGGGGGGAGGTGTAAAGAGTGAAAAGAACAGGGCCAAGGACAGATCCTTGTGGAACACCACAGGTCAGGTATGCGGGTTGAGAGTAAGTGCTATTGATGAGAACGGTTTGTTTTCTGTTGGATAGGTATGAAGTGAACCAAGACAGAGCAATGTCAGAGATGCCAAAAGTATGATGAAGTCTAGGGTAAATCATATCTTTAGTAATTGTAGGGGTAAATGTCTTCAGTTGACTATAGTGTAAATCATGTCTTTAGCTGACTGTAGGGGTAAATCATGTCTTTAGTAATTGTAGGGGTAAATGTCTTTAGCTGACTGTAGGTGTAAATCATGTCTTTAGCTGACTGTAGGTGTAAATCATGTCTTTAGCTGACTGTAGGTGTAAATCATGTCTTTAGCTAATTGTATGGGTAAATCATATCTTTAGTAATTGTAGGGGTAAATGTCTTCAGTTGACTATAGTGTAAATCATGTCTTTAGCTGACTGTAGGGGTAAATCATACCTTTAGTAATTGTAGGGGTAAATGTCTTTAGCTGACTGTAGGTGTAAATCATGTCTTTAGCTGACTGTAGGTGTAAATCATGTCTTTAGCTAATTGTATGGGTAAATCATGTCTTTAGTAAATGTAGGGGTAAATGTCTCTAGCTGACTGTAGGGGTAAATCATGTCTTTAGCTAATTGTCGGGGTAAATCATGTCTTTAGCTAATTGTCGGGGTAAATCATGTCTTTAGCTAATTGTCGGGGTAAATCATGTCTTTAGCTAATTGTCGGGGTAAATCATGTCTTTAGCTAATTGTCGGGGTAAATCATGTCTTTAGCTAATTGTCGGGGTAAATCATGTCTTTAGCTAATTGTCGGGGTAAATCATGTCTTTAGCTAATTGTCGGGGTAAATCATGTCTTTAGCTGACTGTAGGGGTGAAAACTATGTCTTTAGCTCCGTACGTGCCATGGATTTGGAAAAAAGCTAATATTGTGACAGCCCAATACAACAATCGTTATTCAATGTTTTTCATTTTTAAAGACACACATGCTGTAAGCATGAAGGTCAGTTTCCCACTGTGGCATCCGCTGTACAGAATATGTTCTCACCTGCAGCATTCGTGTATCTGTTGTTGATCGTTCGCAAGCATATCAGACAGACAGACAGACAGACAGACAGACAGACAGACAGAAACACACACACACACACACACACACACACACACACACACACACCACACACACACACACACACACATACACACATCTGCGAAATTCTCCCACCTCATCCCCAAGTAAGCAGCCAGCCAAGCACCAACTTGCCAAGACGGGAAGAAAGAAAGATGTGTTTTCCATAGCTGTCGATCTCACGCTGATAGAGCGACCTGATGACGCACGGAACGACAGACTGTCTGGACAATATGCCGGTGTCCCCATTACTTGTATTCCTGTTACAATGGCTACCTCCCATCATGTATTCCATAAAATAGTGTCACTGTGGAATAATGTCTTAATCATCTCATTGATTGTAAGATGGTGTGACGGTGCAATAATGTCTTAACTGTGTCTGGTTATACTTAAGGATCTCATTGACTATAAAAAGGAATGGCGATGGAATAATAACTTAACGATCTCACAGACTCTGAAATGGAATGGCGATGGAATAATGCTTTTACGATCTCATTGACTGTATGAGGGTATGGCGCGTGAATAATGTCTTTAACCTAAATATCCAATCGCAAACAACTGAGAAATTCTTGCTGACACAAACAGGTAACAGACAGTCAGTCAGACACACAGACAGACTGACAGACAGACAGACAGACAGAAAACACCGAGAGACAGACAGACAGACAGACAGACAGACAGACAGACAGAACACAGACAGACACACAGACAGACAGACACACAGATAGACATCTCCATCCGGTCGAAACGGAACAATCTCCATTTTTTAAAATTAAAGGCAGAGTTGAATTATTTCTTGCAGATACTTTTGGATGCTACCAAAGCACACTGCTTGAAACAACAACAACAACAACAACAACACAACAACAACAACAACAACAACAACAACAACA
>JAPXFY010000013.1:74461855-74484355 GCA_030674185.1 Monoplex corrugatus
TTGTAAGTGTCTTTCAACACGAATGTCTACACAATGCAAACCACCCGCACCACCTCAACCACCACCACCACCACCACCTCCTCCTCTCTTCCTCCTCCTCTTCCTCTCTCCTCTTCCTCCTCCTCTTCCTCCTCCTCTTCCTCCTCCTCTTCCTCTTCCAGCACCACCACTGCCTCTTTGTCATCTCCATCACTGCACATCTATGTGCATGCCATCACTAACACCACACACACAACACACACACACACACACACACACACACACACACACACACACCACACACACACACCACACACACACACACACACACAACCATGTCCAGCCACAGAATCGTGTGTATTGTGTCAAAAATCTTCACCATTCCCCACTTTGAAAAGAAAAAGAAGAAGGGCAAGAGATAGAAAGGAAGAAAAGAAAGGCAGCAAGAAAGAAAAGCAGGCAAAAGAGAAAAGAAAACGGGAGAAGAAGAGTTGAAGAAGAAGAAGAAAGAAGAGAAGAAGAAGAAGAGAAGAAGAAAAGACAAGAAGAGAAGGAAAAAGACAGAAAAAAAGCATGAAAAGACTGTCAGACAGAACGACAGAAGAAGCATGCACAGCATGACACAGACTGTCAGGACACGACACAAACGACAGAAGAACATCACACATGACACAGACTGTCAGGACACGACACAACTGACAGACAGAACATCACCATGACACAGACTGTCAGGACACGACACAACGACAGACAGAACATCACACATGACACAGACTGTCAGGACACGCAACACAGACAGAACACACACATGAACAGACTGTCAGCACACCATGACAGACAGAACATCACAGAAAACGTCAGGACACGACACAACGACAGACAGAACATCACACATGACACAGACTGTCAGGACACGACACAACGACAGACAGAACATCACACATGACACAGACTGTCAGGACACGACACAACGACAGACAGAACATCACACATGACACAGACTGTCAGGACACGACACAACGACAGACAGAACATCACACATGACACAGACTGTCAGGACACGACACAACGACAGACAGAACATCACACATGACACAGACTGTCAGGACACGACACAATGACAGACAGAACATCACACATGACACAGACTGTCAGGACACGACACAATGACAGACAGAACATCACACATGACACAGACTGTCAGGACACGACACAATGACAGACAGAACATCACACATGACACAGACTGTCAGGACACGACACAATGACAGACAGAACATCACACATGACACAGACTGTCAGGACACGACACAACGACAGACAGAACATCACACATGACACAGACTGTCAGGACACGACACAACGACAGACAGAACATCACACATGACACAGACTGTCAGGACACGACACAATGACAGACAGAACATCACACATGACACAGACTGTCAGGACACGACACAACGACAGACAGAACATCACACATGACACAGACTGTCAGGACACGACACAATGACAGACAGAACATCACACATGACACAGACTGTCAGGACACGACACAACGACAGACAGAACATCACACATGACACAGACTGTCAGGACACGACACAATGACAGACAGAACATCACACATGACACAGACTGTCAGGACACGACACAATGACAGACAGAACATCACACATGACACAGACTGTCAGGACACGACACAATGACAGACAGAAATCACACATGACACAGACTGTCAGGACACACACAATGACAGACAGACATCACACATGACAAGACTGTCAGGACACACACAATACAGAAGAAATGACACAGACCAGACTGTCAGGACACGACACAATGACAGACAGAACATGTCAGACACATGACACAGACAGACAAGACATACGACACAATGACAGACAGAACATCACACATGACACAGACTGTCAGACACGAACAATGACAGACAGAACATCACACATGACACAGACTGTCAGCAGACACACGACACATGACAGACAGACACAACATCACACATGACACAGACTGTCAGGACACGACACAATGACAGACAGAACATCACACATGACACAGACTGTCAGGACACGACACAATGGACAGAAAAAGAAAAAACATCACACATGACACAGACTGTCAGACACTGACACAACTGACAGACAGAACATCACACATGACACAGACTGTCAGGACACGACACAATGACAGACAGAACATCACACATGACACAGACTGTCAGGACACGACACAATGACAGACAGAACATCACACATGACACAGACTGTCAGGACACGACACAATGACAGACAGAACATCACACATGACACAGACTGTCAGGACACGACACAACGACAGACAGAACATCACACATGACACAGACTGTCAGGACATGACACAACGACAGACAGAACATCACACATGACACAGACTGTCAGGACACGACACACAACGACAGACAGAACATCCACAACACATGACACAGACTGTCAGGACACGACACAATGACAGACAGAACATCACACATGACACAGACTGTCAGGACACGACACAATGACAGACAGAACATCACACATGACACAGACTGTCAGGACACGACACAACGACAGACAGAACATCACACATGACACAGACTGTCAGGACACGACACAACGACAGACAGAACATCACACATGACACAGACTGTCAGGACACGACACAATGACAGACAGAACATCACACATGACACAGACTGTCAGGACACGACACAATGACAGACAGAACATCACACATGACACAGACTGTCAGAACATGACACAACGACAGACAGAACATCACACATGACACAGACTGTCAGGACACGACACAATGACAGACAGAACATCACACATGACACAGACTGTCAGGACATGACACAATGACAGACAGAACATCACACATGACACAGACTGTCAGAACATGACACAACGACAGACAGAACATCACACATGACACAAGACTGTCACAAGGACAACGACACACAGACAGACAGAACATACAACACATACACAGCAGACTGTCAGGACATGACACAATGACACAGACAGAACATCACACATGACACAGACTGTCAGGACACGACACAATGAACAGACAGAACATCACACATGACACAGACTGTCAGGACACGACACAACGACAGAAAGAATATCACACATGACACACTGTCAGGACATGACACAACGACACAAAAGAATATCACACATGACACAGACTGTCAGGACATGACACAACGACACAAAGAATATCACACATGACACAGACTGTCAGGACACGACACAACGACACAAAGAATATCACACACGACACAGACTGTCAGGACACGACACAACGACACAAAGAATATCACACATGACACAGACTGTCAGGACACGACACAACGACACAAAGAATATCACACATGACACATTTTAGGGCAGAGGTAGTTGTCCAATAAGATGCCTCGTATAATTACCTTTACGTCTGTTAATCAGTTTGGTAATGCTTCATCGGCAAAGACACAACAACCCCCCCCCCCCACCCCCGTCCGTTTTTTTTCAATATGAAGGACACTGCATGTTAGGTCGTGTCCAGAGTGTCACTGTCTATTTGTCTCTCTTTATCTCTCAGTCTGTGTATATCTGTGCATGTGTGTCCGTTTTCCCATTTGGCTTTCTCTGAAAAAATTACCTAACTTGTTTTTGGAAACAGCTCTGACTTTTTTGACAATGAACACCGACACCCTCACCCCACACTTGCCCTCTTTCCCTCTCTATCTACTGCTTGTTTGATAGCTTGCTCTATAAGTGTGAATGTGTCCGTCCTTTAGCCAGAGGAAAATGATACATTTCTCTCGTGTGTTTGCTAGTGGACAGACCTTTACCAACATTGCACAGTACGACCGCAAATGGATAAGTGCAGCTGAAAGAGAAAGTTACCATAGGCAAAGAACAAAAGGACACACCATTGCCTACAGACTTCGGGTATCGTTATCCAGCTCCAAGTTCAGCGGACATGGTAAAAGCTTTTGACAAGAGGTCCTTCAATACAAAACAACTGGGGGCTGAAGAACAATATCTTCTTTCAACATGAAACTGTGTTGTAATTATAACTGGGGGCTATACAATTGGAAGCTCAGTGCAGAAGGCAAATGACTCAGGCTGGTTACTAAACGCCAGGTGGTTGTCCAGACATAAAACCATTTCCCGTATTGTACGCTATGCAAAGCAAATTTCTGTATTATCTATGGACCAAAGCAAATCATTTCCGTTAGACTATTGCAACTCCTCTGCGTCTACCGGACGAGCAAATTTCCCGTTTGCAAAAGTACAAACAATGCATTCACTGTAAGAGAAGAAAATAGCGACAGTAACACCTGTTAAAGGAACTTCACTGCTCCCATCCGCTCGTACCATCAAAATTGTGTGTGGCTCCGTCTTTGATGCTCAGTGCTCCCTGCCTGCTGACACTGTGTATATCGGCCGTCACGCACACGCTGCAGGAGAACGCTATCCCAAGGTTAATCTAAAATGCAGACCGTTCGTGATACACCGCTCGTCTGCATGGAAGACTGCACCATTAGAGATGTCCACCCTTCAAGCTTCAAAAGAAACACAAAACAATTTGTTCGCAGCATTTCATAATCCCCCCCCCCCCCCCCTTATTTGTTTTGTTTTGTTGTTTGTGTGATTGAAAAATGATGTATTGTATTATGAATACTAGTAACAGCAAGTGAGTCGAACTGAGAATAGCGCTTTAAAAACATTTATACATTATCATATATTATATCATTATATATTAATGTTCTAGGGACAAGCACACATTTCCCTATTGTGTGCTATGGACAAGCAAACATTTCCGTATGGCTATGCAAACAACCATTTCCCGTTATTGTGTATGACAAAAGCAACCTTTCCGTATGTGTGCTATGAAAAGCAAACCATTTCCCGTTATTGTGTGCTATGGACAAAAGCAAACCATTTCCCGTTATTGTGTGCTATGGGCGAAAGCAACCATTTCCTATGGCATGACAAAACAACTTCCGTTTGTTCTATGCGAAAGCAACCATTTCCCGTATGGCTAGGCAAAGCAAACATTACCCGTTGGGGCTATGCGAAAGCAGAGATATAATATGGCAAACTTACAGGATATATAGATAATACGAAATGCCTTCCTGATCTTTGACACCATGGCACAGCAGCAGCAGCAGCCCAGGTAAATATGGAAATTTCACTTCGTGATCTTTGAGAGACCTGTCAGACCAGGCAAGGCTTAACGTGTTCTGTATCTTTATGTCTGCCTTACTCTGCCCATCTTTACTTTTATTCTGCCCCCCCCCCCCTCCCCTCCTTATATTTTTGTCTCCACAAATTATTCTGCAGCTTGGTTATGGCCTGTTACCCGTCTCTCCAACTACTCTCTCCTCTTGCTGACAAAGCACATTTTTAACAGGTCTGTTTTTCCCTAGAGAGGCGACATTTGAAGACACTGATATTTTATATCGCTTTTTAGATTCTGCACATTTCTTTCTATTTTCTTTTCGTTCTCAGGAATTTTTGCCATGTTTTCGTGCTCTTCATTTGAATCCGTCACGTGATAAATAGGCACAGAAGAGTGCCACGCTCAGGGCATCTCCAGGGTTAATTAGATATATATAAGTAAGATGTTATTAATGTGCAGTTTGTCCCTTATGTATACATGGTTAGTTATGAGTTGAACCAGAGTGTAATGATCCCTTTTTTTTAAACAACATTTCAACATGAAAGTTATTTATTGTGTTTTGTTTCGATCTATGCTTGATTTGTGAGAGAGAGGGAGAGGGAGAGGAGAGAGAGAGAGAGAGAGAGAGAGAGAGAGAGAGAGAGAGAGAGAGAGAGAGAGAGAGAGAGAGAGAGAGAGAAGAATAAGAAGAAGAAGAAGAAAAGAAGAAGAAGAAGAAGAAGAAGAAGAAGAAGAAGAAGAAGAAGAAGAAGAAGAAGAAGAAGAAGAAGAAGAAAAGAAGAAGAAGAAGAAGAAGAAGAAGAAGAAGAAGAGGAGGAGGAGGAGGAGGAGGAGGTGGAAGAGGAGGAGGAAGAAGAAGAAGAAGAAGAAGAAGAAAACGAAGAAGAAGAAGAAGAAGAAGAAGAAGAAGAAGAAGAAGAAGAAGAAGAAGAAGAAGAAGAAGCAGAAGAAGAAGAAGGAAGAAGAAGAAGAAGAAGAAGACGAAGAAGAAGAAGAAGAAGAAGACGAAAACGAAAAAGAAGACGAAGAAGAAGAAGAAGAAGAAGAAGAAGAAGAAGAAGAAGAAAAAGAAGAAGAAGACGAAGAAGAAGAAGAAGAAGAAGAAAAGGCAGAGTGCAATAGCAATGTATTTATATATCCTCAGGGGTAAGATACGGGGCCTGCTAAATGTGATTTAGGACGGATTGTCACGAACAAGTCAACAAGGGGAAACAATCACCTTCAAAAACTGAATGTGCAGGGAAAAAGACAGATGCCGAATAAGGTGCCTGGCATAATTACGTTTACATGTCTGTAATTTGATTCGGAGATGCATCATTCGCAACACGATTTTTCTTCCTTCTTGTTAGGAACGAAACTGACGTAAGATCGTGTCCAGTGTGTGACTCTCATCTGCTTGTCTCTCTTTATCTGTCAATATAATCCGGTTGTCTAACCCTCAATATTTCCGTTTGTTTTGTCTCTTTTGGATGATAAACAATTAAACTCCCCCCCCCTCCCTCTCTTTTCTCCTCTCTCTCTCTCTCTCTCTCTCTCTCTCTCTTCTGTTTTTTCCTGGTTTGCTTACTTATGTGTGCAGGTGTACGTGCTTCAGACTAAGACTAAGGATTTCTCACTGTTTCTGGAAAGAAATTTACCAACGTGATGTACTAAGACTGACAAA
Source organism: Monoplex corrugatus (assembly GCA_030674185.1). NCBI lineage: Eukaryota > Metazoa > Mollusca > Gastropoda > Littorinimorpha > Ranellidae > Monoplex > Monoplex corrugatus. Next base: position 74,468,715 of record JAPXFY010000013.1, read on the forward strand.
AGCTATCAAAGAAATCAGCTGAAAATGAGATGAAAGTAAAGGGATTACCGACTGCCCATGGTTAGAATTGGAGTGTGTATTTCACAGATACAAAAAGAGATTCAGATGATGATCATTCAGCTTAGTGACCTTAAGACTACGTTGTTGTTTATACATGGAAATCTCACTTCGTGACCTTTGAAAGACCAACAGCAACAGCCCAGTGTAATCCGACCAAGCTCGACCTTAACCTTTCTAATGGCTGCCTTCTTGTGTCGTGTCCATTCTTGTCCTTTCTTTGTTCCCTTGAAGTCCCAGTTCCCTACGTTATTACAAATTGATTTCGAATTGCAACTTGATCTCGAAAAAAAAAAATACTGTCTTCGACGGCATTCGACATTTTTTCCATTATAAAACCATCTCTCTCACTTACACCCTTTCCGAATTCCGTCCTTTTCACCTCTGTCCTTTTTCTGTGACCTGTCCCTAATGTCTTCACCTTTGTTGGTATTGCATTTTTGTCAACAGGTCTTTTGTTCCTAGAGGGATGACATTTCAAGACACTAAATATATCGTTTATTTGATTCTATACACTTTGTACATTTTAAAGTTTTCTTTCTCAGGAAGTCTTGTGAATGCTCTGTACTCTTTGCTTGAATTGTTCATGAGATTCATTGGCACAGAAGGTGAAAAAGTGCAATCTATTCTCATATCAAAGTGTAAAACAGTGTTATTACACTTTAGTCAAAGTCATTATCAACCATCATAATGTGAAAGGGTATTTACACATCAATCCCAGCCTGTCCTTCCGTAGCTTATCAGTCCAGGAGATGCCCAAAGCATTCCACTCTTTCTCTCTCGACTTGCAGCTCCCTCCATCTTACCTGACGGCATGGGTTCCAGTCTGGCTGGACACAAACATTTGTGTGCAGCCACCAGTCCACTCAGCTGGCAATGGGTATCTGATCCCATTCAAGATTGGGGACAATACAGCAACACGAGAAAGGAGAATGGCACCACCCTCATAAGGTTGACCCCAGTCTCTCTGCCTTGTGACCTTAGGGTTCTTGGGAGACAGAGAGAGAGAGAGAGAGAGAGAGAAGAGAGAGAGAGAGAGAGAGAGAGGGGGGGAGAGGTCCTAGGGAGGGATTAAACCTGTTGAATCAGCCAACAAAATACATGTACATCAGCGTAGCGCACATTGCGTCGATTGAATGCTGCACGGGTTGCACGATGGTCAGTGTATTAACAAACATAATCAATTGTTTGCTGTTTTGCATTGTTCACATTAATTTCATTGAAATTTTTGTTTTTTTATATGCATATATTCTTGTATTCTTTATCTGTCGTTCGAGCTATCTGTCTGTATGCCCGCCTGGTTCTCTCCCCTTCTGGAATACACGACCTGAATTCCTGCAGAAACCTCCTGGTTGCATCGTTTCAAAGAAGTCCAACAATCAGAATATTCACACACACACACACACACACACACACACACACACACACACACACACACACACACACACACACACACACACACACACACACACGCACGCACACATACACACACACGCACACACTACTCTCCTCTCTCTCTCTCTCTCTCCAGTCTTACTTTGCGTGTGCACGAGTATGTGTAAGTCTAATTGAGAGGATGGCATGTGTATGGATTTGCACCAGGCACAAGGAGACAAATGGAAACTGTCCGTGGAGAAACCGTTTGATAGAGTGGTCCTTGAACTTTTCAGCATCTTGGCACTAGTGTTCAGACCCCAGTTTGTCCTCACTTTGGTAACGGGAGGTGTCTGGTTAATTCCTTGCACACATCTTTTACTTGTCTCCTCCTGCTCTCCTCTATTCATCGCCTCTAAGTTCTCCTTCTTCAACTTTCCATTTTCTCTGTCTGTCGGTTGTTGGCTAAAATGTTTCTCTCTCTCTCTCTCTCTCTTTCTCTCTCTATATATATCTCTCTCTTTCTCTCTCTTTCTCTCTCTCTTTCTCTTCTCTCTCTCTCTCTTTCTCTCTCTCTCTCTTTCTCTCTCTCCCCCCCCCTCTCTCTCTGTATATGTACGTGTGTGTGCTTGAGTGCATGTCTGTGTGCGTGCCTGCAAGCGTGTGAGTGTTTATCACTTGGTGGGCATAACTACTGCTATTGATATTACTACTGTCATTAATAATAACAACAACAGCAATGATAACAACAACAATGATAACAATAATAATCATAATGATTCCATAACATGTAGTACAGCACGAAAAACCATGTCCAAAGCTTGCTCATTGCACTTTACAAAGTGACAGACTATAATATTTCACATGGTTGGAAACATGTACAGCAAGCAAGATCCACATTACCCACTATACACAATATCCAGGAGATCAACTTAAAACAGCCCTCAGCGATGCAAGATACCCGGTCTGCCCAAAGCCTAGTCAAATCTGATGGCTACTTCCAATGGACCCTCTAGTAAGCACATCTTCCTACATCATAATCGTCAACAACGTCACTCCGTTAAGATCAAAGTATCATCCACTTCCCTACGTAAACAGCATTTCATCGAAGGTTAAACTTTTAGTCTCTCCTTCCAGATGGCCTCTGGTGGAATGGATCTTGATGTGCAGACACATCACCGAGAAAACCGAGCAGCACTTTCATTCTAGTAACAAAAGAACGGAGGAAACAGAGAGGGTTATCGATGAGGGGGAGTTTTGATGGAGACAGTCTAGTCTAACACTACTTTCTTACTGCCAGTCTAACAATGTTATATTGCTCTCGTCTTATTTTCTGATGGTTAAAACAAGCAGAGGTGGCCACGTAACTGTATTCACTATATGTAGTTCCTGTTATTGAGCAACATGAACACTGACTGTTTCTCCTAAACAACAAACAATGTCTCTTCGTCACTTTCTGTTCGTGTAAACATGAAAGACGCGACTGCGTTTCGTTATCTAAGAGCGTTTTATCAAATCAGAAGTGTGCAGTTTTTTTTTTTACACTCTCTGCCATTCAAGATTATTGTCAGCAACATTCTAAATCTGATCATATCGTCATCCTTACCTTTTACACTACCTGAGCATTCATGCAAGTATAATCCCCACCCATCCCCATCCCCACGCACCCACAAATATCATGCAGTAACGTATCCCCAATCTAAGTAATCCTCCCATTTTGAAGAGAAAGATTGAAGGAAGAAGCAGACACAGCTGCAAAAAGTAGATGGGATGGAAGACAAGAAGACATGGAAGAAGAAGAAGCGTGCAATAGCAATCTGTTTATATATCTCGAGGGATAAGAAGATGGCGTCTGCTAAATGTGATCCAAGACGGATTGTCACGAACGAGTCAACATACGAAAAAAAAAAAAAAATCACACAAAAACAGACAAGCAGAGAAAAAGACAGCTGCGTATAAGGTGCCTCGTATAGTTACACTGACCTCTCTGTAATTTGATCTGGAGATACATCATTGGAAACGACGCAACATTTTTTTTCTCTCTCTTTGTCACTTCTTGTTATAAAGAGACAATTTTTTTTAAAAGATTATTTCCATTGCGTGATTCTGACGGCTTGTTCTTTTCTTTGTCAGTTTATTTGTCTGTATCTTTCTATGTGTGTATGTTTGCTTGTATCTCTTCATGTCAGTTTGTCTTTACCTCTGAATGTGTGTCTGCTTATTTCTCTTGACGTCAGTTCATTTGTCTGTATGTTTGTATGCGTGTCTGTCTGCTTGTTTCTCTTCATATGTCAGTCTCTTTGTCTGTCTCTTAATATCAGTGTCTGTCTACTTGTTTCTCTTCATATGTCAGTTTATTTGTCTCTGTCTCTGAATGCATGTCTGTCTGCCTTTTCGTCTTTTCATGTCGATTTCCATAACTTCTTTTTCCAAGTAGTTCTGACTTCGTTGTAATTATTGGATAGACATTTATTAATGTCGTGCAGCACAACTGCCAGACCAGTGAATGCAGGCGGAGGTGAAATAACCATAGACACAGAAAGAAGGGACAACCAATTGCCATGATCCCAGTAGCAATATTGTCACACAACTGGAAATTCATTACGCACGTAAAACCCTGATGACAATTCACCGGAAGTAAAGCCATTGCTCATAGCTGAAACAGAATACAGACCTTCACAACATTAAAGGGTAATCTTCAGCCATAATGACAGCTGTGGGGTCACACAATTGAAGGTCACTGACCTAGTAAACGCTTGAGGAGAGATCACAAAATGTCACGCAATTGTTCCGGGCTATGTTGGCTATTTCTTCGTTGCATTTTAAGGATAAAATTACAGCTTGAGATAATGACTAACCTAACTACTGACCTTAAGGTTAAACTGCTGTTTACAAACGGAACTCTAACTTCTTGACCTTTGAGACCAAAGGCAAAGTAATAACAGCCCAACCTACGTCAGATCAAATTACACCCAGCCCTTTGTCTGTCCTTTCCTATCTCTGCCTTCCTCTGTCACTTTCTGTCCGTTCTCCCACACTCCTGAACTTGCTGTAAAGTATCGTCATCCCACATTATCCTGCAGTTCTCGTCATCCCACATTATCCTGCAGTTCTCGTCATCCCACATTATCCTGCAGTTCTCGTCATCCCACATTATCCTGCAGTTCTCATCATCCCACATTATCCTGCAGTTCTCGTCATCCCACATTATCCTGCAGTTCTCGTCATCCCACATTATCCTGCAGTTCTCGTCATCCCACATTATCCTGCAGTTCCATTTCCATCTACTTTCCGACTTCCTCGGCTACTCTTTCTTCTCCTATAAAAAAAAAAAGATCTTTTGTACGGCCGTCCTTTCCATTTCAGTTGCAGTGATCTGTGTCTAATGTCTTCACCTTTGCTGCTATTGCGCTTTTAGAAAATAAAAACAAGTCTGTCCTTGTTCCTAAGAGGTGACATTTAAAGACATTTCATACATCCTTTATCATTCTTTTTTCACAATTTTCATTATATTTTTGAGCTCTTAATTTGAAAATGTCGCATGATAAATAGACTCTGACAAGTGCTAGGCCTGAGACGTCTCCTGGTTAAAATCATGTACGCAAAGACAAGTTCCTATTAATGTGGTTTTCTTCTTTCCTGTAAAGAGATAGTGTGAGTGGTGCAATAATGTCCTTTTCCACTTACATTTTCATTATTTTGATTAAACGCTAACTTTAATTATGAACACTCCGGCAAAACATATCCCTATAAATCACATCCGCTGGGCCCAGTGCCATTGTGTAGATAGCATCTATACATGAAAAAACAGACAAATTAGAGCATTGGTATATACCTGTTACAATCATCACCTGCGTTAACACTCGGAGAAAAGCACAAATATAACCAAAGCAAAACAAAAATAACAACAAATACATTCAAATGTGTTCATATATATTACACACACAGAGGCAGACAGAGGCAGACAGACAGGCAGAGAGATACACAGACACACAGACAAACAAAAATACAAGTGTCAAGTGTCAGTATTTTAGGTCAGGCCTGAAGCACCACCGCAAGACTATCAGTGCCAGTAGTGCTATTTACTACCAGAAAGATCCACGTGTTCTCAACTTACAAGTTTCATCAAACTCTGCAGTAGCTGCCGGTAATGTCATCAACACACGAAACGTTTTGAACAAGATAACACCAGTCTGCCTGTCAGCCTATCGTCCGTGCTTCAATCCATCCTTCCACCAAATATTCATTCATCCACCTTTCATTCCATCCATCCATCCACCGACCCACCCACGTGGCTAACGATACATATTTTTTTCCACTAACAGGTGGTCATTTCAAGACAGATCCTCGTTCACACCGCCCTTTTCTTCAATCTCTCATATCTTTTTCCTTTTGTTTTTGTTTTGTTTTAAAAGGAGATCGTTTCAATCGACCAGAGAGAGAGAGAGAAGAGAGAGAGAGAGAGAGAGAGAGAGAGAGAGAAGAGAGAGAAGGAAGAGAGAGAGAGAGAGACAGAGACAGAAAGAAAGACAGAGAGAGAGAGACAGAAACAGAAAGAGAGAGGGACAGAGACAGAGACACAAAGACAACGTGACAGAGCAACAGAGAGACGGAGACGGAGACAGAGAGACAGAGAGAGAGAGAGAGAGTGCGTATGTGCTTGAAGGTGTGTGTGTGTGTGCGTGCATGTGTGTGTGTGTGGTGTGTGTGTGTGTGTGTGTGCGTATGGGTGTGCGTGCGTGTCTATGACAAAACGTGTGAACATGATTTTCTCAGCTCTTTATGGATAGACCATTACCAACTTTGCGGATCGTTGGAGAATCTCTAAAGCATACGTTAAGAAAGTAACAGCTGTATAGCAAAGGTTAAGCAGACAAAAAACCCCTTCACATCAGCACTCTGTATAGAAAGTTAGGAGCAGCTCTTTTTCCACTGTTCTAAAAGGTCACGGTGACTATGAGATGAGAAACAAAAATTCAGGATTTTCTACCTTAATTCGTATATCATTTTATTATTATGAAGTGGCCATTGTTAGAATGGATTGATGTGTTTTCCCCTCATTCATTTTTCATATCCGCTGTTTTTTGTGGGAAGTGTAGTGTGACCTACAATCAGACGACAAACAAGCCCATTTCTGGGATTAAAAGCAAATTTACTTCAGCTCCAGCCAACAGCGCACGCGCTGATTTTTTTTCTGAGCATACACTTTTTTGAAGACCAGAAACTTAATAAAGATGCACAGCCTTGTGCCTTCTGCAAATCAGCTCCATCAACACACGCTAAAGGCATCATCGCACTAAACGTTGGAACAGCCAGTCAGTCACATAGATATATATGTATAACACAGGCTGACAGACAGATGCGCTAAACGACATGAAGCAGCGGACACAAATAAACAACCAGAGAGACAAAGTGACAAACAGACGGACAATTCACACACAGACGAAGTTTGCAGCCGGCTATAAATACTCCAGCCACAGTGTATTATGTCACCGTATAAATTAACAACAAGAAATAGCACTTGAAATACGTCATCGGCATGTACTCACTTAAGCCTTTGCCACTCTTAAATCATTGTTAGAAAAAAAAATTCAGATAGAAGACGGTCAAACAGCTAACTTGACAGACTCAAAGAAACAGAAATACACTTACATACATACAGACTCATAGATACATAGTCACAGATTACATACACACACACACACACACACACACACACACACACACACACACACACACAAACACACACACACACACACACACACACACAACACAACACAACACAACACAACACAACACAACACACACACAATATATATATACATATATATATACATATATATCTCTATATATCTATATGTATCATTCTATCCATCTATGTATCTATGTATCTATCTACCTATCTATCTATCTATCTGTCTAGCTATCTATCTAGCTAGCTATCTGTCTATCTATCTACATGTCTATCTCTCTCTCTCTCTCTCTCTCTATATATATATATATATGTGTGTGTGTGTGTATATATATATATACAACACCACACACACACACACACACACACACACACACACACAACACACACACACACACACACACACACACAAACACCAAGCCAAACGATTCACTATTTCAGTGGCGGACTAAGGTATCATGGCATTGCTGTTAAAGCTGGGAGTGCTCTATACCGCGAGACAGCTCCACATAGCTTGAGCTTATGGCCTCCATAAAATCCTGCAGCAACAACCGATAATGTCAGCACCACACGACACGTTTTGAACATAATATTACATTACATCAGTTCATCCGTTCATCCATCCATCTATTCAACCATCCACCCATCCAGATATCTATCCACTAGTCCATCCCTCCCTCCATTCACATAGACAAACAGATGGATGTACTTGCAGACATCCATCCAAACTATCCATCCATCCGCCTTCCCTCCATCCATCCCTCCAGATAAACAGATACAAAGATGGACATATATGCATACCCTCTTACAGGCAGACGGACATTTAGAGACAAATAAAACAAAAGAACAACCCACAGTAACAGATGTATGAAAGGTACACAATCATAAAGACAGGCAGACAGACAGATGAACAGACGGACAAACAGATGGACACGCACATACAACAATCAGACAGACAGCCATGTTCCTCATTATCCACTGTAAAGGCAGCAGGGCAAGACCAGCAGACTAACTAGTGGAAAGTTCCAGACGGAGGAAAGATGATCTGCCCAATACCCAGCAGCATGTTCTAAGCTTGTGGCCTCCATAAAACACTGCAGCAGTCACCTGTAATGCCATCATCGCACGAAACGTTTTGAACATACATCCATTCGTCCATTCATCCATCCATCCATGCCCATCCATCCATCCATCCATCATCCATCCATCCCATCCATCCATGCCATCCATCCATCCATCCATCCACATCCATCCATCATCAATCAATCCAATGATAAATTAAAGTCCCGAGTGCAGAATGTGCTTAGTGCAGGTAACAGAAACCACGAAAAACAAGACAACATTCCTGGCAAAATTTCATAGAAAATCCACTGGGACTGGTAAACAGAAATGTGTGGTGGCGCCCTACCATGGCGATGTGCTTTCCTCAGTGACAGCAACCAGTCCAATGCAACACACAATCCCATCCATCCAGCCAGCCAGTCATCCGGATAGACAGAAGATTGATATGTATACAGGCAGATGGACAGATGACAGACAGCTGTCAGACAGAGAGGGAGAGGAGAGAGAGAGAGAGAGAGAGAGAGAGAGGAGAGAGAGAGAGAGGAGAGAGGGGGGGGGAGGATATCAAACATAAAGACAAACAGAGACAGCGAAAAGACAAACAGATGGACAGACGAACGAAAAGCACGACAGACAGACACCGTGGTTCTCATGTTTTCACCGTCTGCAGAGCACAACACTCACCATTGGAACCTGCAGACCGAGGCAAATGGTCTCCGTCAAATACACTACCAACAGAATGGCTAAACTTATCGCAATTCTTCACGATGGAACAAACAGACAGACAGACAGACAGAACACACACACCACACCACCAAACACACACACACACACACACACATACACACACAACACACACACACACACACACACACACACACACACACACAAAGAGGGGAACGTTCGTATGAACAGAGTGACTGAAAATCTACAAACGTTGAAATTGACAGAAAAAGCATTATCTTCTACAGGTTGGAAGTATCACAGAGGCACACACAGACACAGACACAGACACAGACACAGACACAGACACAAGGCAAATCACAGATGTAGATAGACAGATAGAGATACAGAGAGACAGACAGGAGAGAGGGAGAGAGAGAGAGAGAGAGAGAGAGAGAGAGGAGGGGAGAAAGTAAGACTTTAACGATTCCAGGTCTGTATCAAACAATGAAGCAGACACGTGAAAGGTCGCTTTGCAACAGAAAAAAGTAGGTTTCCCATTCCAGACTGAGGTTCACACTTCTCAAAACATTTCAACAGCCGTTAAAGTAGTCGTTTACAAAATGTTAAGGAAATTATGACTGGAAATTTAAAGATTTACTCCCTCATTCACAAAGAGAAAGAGAGTGAGAGTAAAACAGAGAGAGAGGGGGGGGGGGGGAGCGAGGGAGGGAAAGAGAAGGACTTGAACACCGAAACCATTTCATTACACAAGGATAGTCCTTACACCCATATAGTGTAAGCATAAAAACATTAAACATAAAAAAGGGAACAACAACAACTATCACGATGCATTAATTAAAGATACGAATTGCGAAATGACTGAAAACATAAAAGGACACAAGAAAGATAAACAAACATTAAAATTAGCAAACAGACAAACAAACAAAGCGGCAAACGCTTGTTTATGATGAAATGGCCACCACATGACAGGGGTATAGAAGAGGGGTTTTAACTGGGATGTTTGTTCACATTATTTCAAGGAAATATTTTATAAGCTTCCGTTTAAAGCTGGTCAGCGATGTGTATGATTCGATGTTGATGGGCAATGTATTCCAGAGCCATACTACAGAGCAGAAGACACGGTGATTTAAATATGTCTAATATTGGTCTTGCACGATAAAGATTGATTCCTGAATGTGTGTATTGTATCTGACATGGGGTAAATAGGGGAATTGTGTGCAATTTTGTACACTTGTGTGCTTTTGTTATACTCAATTGCTTTTTGGTTAATAATATTTCCGCTGTCTTTTTCTTAAATTTGGTCCGTGGTTGGGGAGCTGTCTGTTCTTCGTTGCAATCATTTCATAGTGTTGATGTACAGCTAGTTTAAGATTTAACGTGGGTATGTATCACAATTGTTCAGTGTTTGTAAAGAATGAAAGCCAACTAAGAATCATTACATTTTTAGAATTTACTTTGAAGATCTACATGGGCTTCCCATGGAATTTTTTTTGTCTATGTATATGTCAAATACACGGTGTTCTTCAGAAACGTGTTCTATACTGATACCACCAACACAGAATTGAAGACATAACTTTGATAGTTGGTGTTTTAGGTAAAACTGTTATCACCATTGGTTTTATTTCTGTAAGATTGATCTGCAAATGGTTTGTACAACACCTTTCTCATACTTGATTTATACATAGTTGCAATGTTTCCTGTATTTCAAAAATGGTTTTCCCTGGTATATTCAGAGTTGTGTCATCAGCAAGTATGTGACATTCAACAGAATTTGGCGTCGTACATAAGGTTGTCATTGACACAACATGACACTGGACGTCGTACATAAGGTTGTCATTGACACAAAATGACACTGGACGTCGTACATAAGGTTGTCATTGACACAAAATGACACTGGACGTCGTACATAAGGTTGTCATTGACACAAAATGACACTGGACGTCGTACATAAGGTTGTCATTGACACAAACATGACACTGGACGTCGTACATAAGGTTGTCATTGACACAAAATGACACTGGACGTCGTACATAAGGTTGTCATTGACACAAAATGACACTGGACGTCGTACATAAGGTTGTCATTGACACATGACACTGGACGTCGTACATAAGGTTGTCATTGACACAAAATGACACTGGACGTCGTACATAAGGTTGTCATTGACACATGACACTGGACGTCGTACATAAGGTTGTCATTGACACAAAATGACACTGGACGTCGTACATAAGGTTGTCATTGACACAACATGACACTGGACGTCGTACATAAGGTTGTCATTGACACATGACACTGGACGTCGTACATAAGGTTGTCATTGACACAAAATGACACTGGACGTCGTACATAAGGTTGTCATTGACACAAAATGAACTGGACGTCGTACATAAGGTTGTCATTGACACAACATGACACTGGACGTCGTACATAAGGTTGTCATTGACACAAAATGACACTGGACGTCGTACATAAGGCTGTCATTGACACAAAATGACACTGGACAAAGACGTTGACTATCAGTTGTGGGACGTCAGTGCAGTTCCTTTCTTTTTATCTCCGTCTTTTCTTTTCTTTCTTTCCATTTCTTCATTCGTTTTTTTCTTGCTGTTACTGTTACTACTGTTCTTGTTGTTCTTCTTCTCAATGAGACAGAGACTAGGAAACGGTCATTTCATAAACAAACACTGAAAAGAAAATCTCAAAATCAGAATGAAAATCCACTGTAGTGTAGGAAACAAGCAAAACGGTGAATATGGTCATAAGACATATTACAAAATATATCAATCAATACATAGATACAAGCGACAGCAATAACAACAACAACAAACGGTATTGGTGATGGGGTGTATGTATGTATCTATATATATATGTGTGTGTGTGTGTGTGTGTGCGCGCCGCGCGCGGCGCGTGTGTGTGTGTGTGTGGTGTGGTGCGTGGTGTGTGCGCGCGCGCGTGTGTGTTGTGTGTGTGGTGTGTGTGTGTGTGAGTGTGTGTGTGTGTGTGTGTGTGTGTGTGTGTGTGTGTGTGTGTGTGCGTGTGTGTATGTGTGTGTGTGTGTTATGGATTCAGTATTAATATTCACCTCTGTGCACTAACGGCCTAGTGTTAAAGCAACCAGTCTGACCTGAATGTAAAGTTCCATTCTCAGGTTATTCCCTGATACACCTACAGTCTGGAACTGCGCCCACTAGATCCTTATCTCATGGCTACATGCCATCACTACAAGCTGAGGACGGCATATAGACGTGCAAACAATAAATACAATGATAATACTGCATACCTGCTTTTCAGCCAAACGCAATACTATGATACCCAGCTTAAACCAAAAACACCCTGGTACCCTTGTAGACTGAGAAACTGCTACAAAACAGGAGTATCATAGTATCTTACAAAGATGACAGTCTAAGAAATGCTTTTAGAAAAAAAGCAAAAATTTAAAAAATATCAAATGAAGTTAAAATGGACTGAGATGAATATGTCATAATACCTTACGAACAAATACAATTTTGGAAACAATATACAGCACAGTTGTGAAGTATGTAATTTTTGTAATAACGAAAACCCTCCTACATTATCTGTGATACTGTGATTTTGTCAGTGTTTCTCCAGGGACCTGGAGCCATTTTATAAACAAGAGTCCTGACATAATAACACAATAGTGTTGAAAGTAGCACTGGTCACTTTGTACTGTTGAAAACAAACACAAACACTATATTAATGAAGAATTTGAGCAAACTGTTTCGCTTACAAATTACTTTATTTGTATGTGCAGACTAAACAAAATCAATCCAAGCATACGTATTCTTCATGAGATTTGGCAAACGGGTTTACAATCGCAAAATAATGACGTACATTCAGAAAAAAGGTACATACAGTTTAACAAGAAGTAGTATCTACATCAAGTTTTTTACAGACTGACTCTCAAAGTTGTGTTCGAATGTTTTATTTTTTGTGCGTCATTAACTAAGAATACAAGTAGCACTGACTATACATTGTTGTTGTTTCACTTAGCGCGGTAAATATCAGATATTGGTACGTGCCATAAGGGATGAAAATGTAAAGAAATAAACTTTCATGTTTGTAGTTTGTAGAAAAAAAAACAATCACACACAAAAAGGCCAACAAAAAACAATCGATGCAGTAATGCAGAGAGATGGTACAGAGAGAGAGAGAGAGAGAGGGGGGGGGGGGGAGGGGGAGGGAGGGAGACAGAGAGGGGAGAGAGAGAGAGAGACAGGAGAGAGAGAGAGAGGAGAGAGAGAGAGAGAGAGAGAGAGAGAGAGAGAGAGAGAGATCGACATCCACTTGACCAGAGTAGTGGATTTAGCAACACATAGTTTTCTACATTTAGTCTTCACTCAACCGCTATCTAGAATACACATAAAAAAAATATTAAAAAAACCCAGTGGTAGATCTAATAGAATAATTCGAACCAATGCAAAACTCAACACAGAAAAGACCGAAGAAGATTGACCACAAGGAATCCTATGTTCCAACTGACATACTGTAAACTTGACAGAAAAATGGGGAGGACGAAGGAGGGGGTTAGAGAACAATATGGAAATACTTGAGAGACAGAGTCAGACAGACAAGTAAGAGGACGAGGAGGACGCTGCTACAGCATCCATACAGTGTTCTACTAGTGTACAATCACACACACAAACCATGGGTTATGGCCATGGCTGTCAGCCTTTTACCGGATTCTTAGGAAGGAAGGATATATTGTTGCTGGCTTGTTCTAGCTTGTTTCTTTCTATCTTGCTTGCTTTGTTTTCCGTTTTTGTTAAAAATAGAGACACAGACAGACAGACGGACAAAGATAGAGACAGCAGAGATAAGAATATGAAAGAGAGAGGGAGGGAGAGAGAGAGGAGGGAGAGGGAGAGAGAGAGGGAGACAGAGGAGAGAGATGAGAAAGATACGGGTGGTATTATAGCGGTGGGTCAGAGAGACAAAGAGAGACAGAGACAGGAAGAGGAGGAAGCGAAAAAGACAGATACAGAAATAGACAGGGATGGAGGACAGAGCGCGTAAAGCAGATTGTGTAGTGTAGAGGAGGGAGATAGGGGTAGAGGGATGAGGGGATAGGGTAGAGGGGATAGGGTAGAGGGGGATAGGGTAGAGGGGATAGGGGTAGAGGGGGATAGGGTAGAGGGGGATAGAGGTAGAGATAGGGTAGAAGGGGATAGGGGTAGAGGGGGATAGGGTAATGGGATAGGGGTAGAGGGGATAGGGGTAGAGGGGGATAGGGTAGTAGAGGGGGATAGGGGTAGAGGGGGATAGGGGTAGAGGGGGATAGGGGTAGAGGGGGATAGGGGTAGAGGGGATAGGTAGAGGGGATAGAGATAGAGGGGGATAGGGTAGAGGGAATAGGGGTAGAGGTGGATAGGGGTAGAGGGGGATAGCGGTAGAGGGGGATAGGGGTAGAGGGGATAGGGGTAGAGGGGGATAGGGGTAGAGGGGGATAGGGGTAGAGGGGGATAGGGGTAGAGGGGGATAGGGGTAGGAGGGGGATAGGGTAGAGGGGGATAGGGGTAGTAGGGGGGATAGGGTAGAGGGGGACAGGGTAGAGGGGGATAGGGTAGAGGGGGATAGGGTAGAGGGGGGATAGGGGTAGAGGAATAGCATCATATCACAGCAACCTGCCATTTTTCATCACCCCTCGCCCTTCTTCTGTACATCACGTTACAGGTGCACATTGTATTTGCCTACCTTTTTCACAGGACTGTATTTTGCCTAACTTTTACAGGGACTGTATTTTGCTACCTTGTTCAAGGACTGTATTTTCCCTACCTTTTTCACAGGCTGTATTGCCTACCTTTTTCACAGACTGTATTTTGTCTACCTTTTTCACAGGACTGTATTTTGCCTACCTTTCACAGGACGTATTTGCCTATCTTTTTCACAGGACTGTATTTTGTCTACTTTTTCACAGGACTGTATTTTGCCTACCTTTTTCACAGGACTGATTTTGCCTACCTTTTTCACAGGACTGCATTTGCCTACCTTTTTCACAGGACTGCATTTTGCCTACCTTTTTCACAGGACTGTATTTTGCCTACCTTTTTCACAGGACTGATTTTGCCTACCTTTTTCACAGGACTGCATTTTGCCTACCTTTTTCACAGGACTGTATTTTGCCTACCTTTTTCACAGGACTGTATTTTGCCTACCTTTTTCACAGGACTGTATTTTGCCTACCTTTTTCACAGGACTGCATTTTCCTTACTCTTTTTCCATATTTATTTCCTCCTTTTTCTCCTGCTCTCTTTCTCTACCTTTTTTCACCAACTCTTTTTTCTCTCTCTTCTTTCTCTTTTTAGGCATGTACTGCCTCTCTCTCTCCTCCCTCTCTCCCTCATTTTAAACCTCTACTACCTCTCTTCTCTGTTTCACTATTAACTCTCTACCTCTCTCTCTCACACTATTAAACCTCTACTACCTCTCTCTACTTATTACACCTCTACTACCTCTCTTCTCTGTTTCACTATTAAACCTCTACTACCTCTCTCTCTCACTATTAAACCTCTATACTCTCTCTCTTCACTATTAAACCTCTACTACTCTCTCTCTCTCTCATATTAACCTCTACTACCTCTCTCTCTCTCACTATTAAACCTCTACTACCTCTCTCTCTCTCACTTTAAACCTCTACTACCTCTCTCTCTCACTATTAAACCTCTACTACCTCTCTCTCTCACTATTAAACCTCTACTACCTCTCTCTCTCTATCAAACCTCTACTACCTCTCTCTCTCCCTGTTAAA
>JAPXFY010000013.1:74496855-74506855 GCA_030674185.1 Monoplex corrugatus
GGACTGATTGGAAATGGAACCCACAGCCATCCAGTCGGTAGTCCACTGCGCTAACCACTACACCACGGCGACAGGTGATCACATTAATTATTATTAATACCTTTACACGGATACAGACTTTAAGCATCATTAGAAACGACAACTCCGCTATTTTAATCAACTATACCGCAAAAAAAGGGTGGACTGTCAATCTTAGTTATCGCTCTCAAGAAACGAATATTGATTTATCAACAAATAATTGCAGCATCTTTAGACAGGAATCACGATGAATTGTCCAATGGACGGACCACAGATATCAACAGTGACACACACACAGTGCCCGCATAGTAAACAAAACAACAAGCTAACATAACAATGGAAAAGATTTATGCACTTATTCTTTAAGTGACATTTGATTTATTCATAACAAATTTACATTTGTAAGAATGTTTTAACAAAAGACAAAGAAACTCCACGAAATCAATGTCAATCAATAAATAAATCAATCAGTTAATCAATTAATGTCACAGAGCTGGTGAAGAGCTGTCATAACGCTCAGGCCTTCCAATCATGAGTTTAAATATTGACAAAGAAAAAATACTTGGTGCATACAGATTCTAGTGTCCACAGCTGTCAGTGTGTATCTGACCTTAGGGTTGGACAGGGCACGACAGACAACAAGTGGAGATGAGCACCGCCCTCATTATATTGGACACATTATAAAGTGAGGTCTCTACCACCTCCCTCCCTTTAGACACCAGGAGAGCGGGACACCCTTACCTCACCTTACATCTAAGTGAAATCATATTGACGATTTCATCAAATCTCCCATGAGCAGCAAGACTGATACGATACAGTCAGACTAACTAAATGATCACATTTTATCCTAACTATCGGACGTTACATCTACAATAATCTCCGATGCTCACCAACGCATCCAGCTCCTACTTCAACATCTGCCAGCTTCCGAAAAAGCTTATCAAGATCAATTGCAAAAGATACAGTTTTCATCTACAACCCTTTGTGAACAGGCAGCGGAGCGAGACTCATTGAGTGCAGTGTTTTCATGCATAACACCGTATATTAAGACTGTGAGGGGATTAAGGGGTCTCACGCCAGCTGTCAAGGGTAAGGGGGGTGCAGTATGACAGGGCTTTATTGTGTGAACATCTGTCGCAAGTACACAAGCAGGCACACAGGCAACGTAGACAGGCAGGCAAGCAAGCCTTCTGTGCAGTTGTTTAGGATATTGGTAAAGATTTTTTCCCCAGCTCAAGCAGAAGTCTATTGTGTGATTTCTTATTTCAATTCTGTGTGACTGTGTGGTGTTATATGTGTTGGGTCTGACTCCTCTGTCTGTCTGTCTGTCTCTCTCTCGCTTGCTTGCTTGCGTGATTCCTCTATGTGTGTGTGCGTGCGCGTGCGTGCGTCTGTATGTGTGTGCGAGCGAGTATATATACATATGCATACACACACATGTAGACATATACATACATACATATATATATAAAGAAAGGAGATTCAGTGCACACAATATGCAACGCCCATGTACATCACTTGTAACAAAGAGGCACACATGTGTACATCTCATACATGCATACATACATACATACATACATACATACATACATACATACATACATACATACATACATACATACATACATACATACATACATACATACATACATACATACATACATACATACATACATACATACATACATACATACATACATACATACATACATACATACATACATACATACATACATACATACATACATGCATGCATGCATGCATGCATGCATGCATGCATGCATGCATGCATACATACATACATACATACATACATACATACATACATACATACATACATGCATGCATACATACATACATACATACATACATACATACATACATACATGCATACATACATACATACATACATACATCTCATACATACATACATACATACATACATACATACATACATACATACATGCATACATACATACATACATACATGCATACATACATACATACATACATACATACATACATACATACATACATGCATACATACATACATACATACTTATATACATACATACATACAAACATACTTTCATACATACACACATACATACATACATACATAATACATACATACATGCATGCATACTTACATATATATACACACACATACATACATACATACATACATACATACATACGTACGTACATACTTACATGCATACATGCATGCATACATACATGCATACATACACACATACATACATACATACAGACATACATACATACATACAAATGTGTGTGTGTGTGTGTGTGTGTGTGTGTGTGTGTGTGTGTGTGTGTGTGTATGTGTGTGTGTGTGCCTCTGTATCTTTGTTACAAGTGATGCACATGGGCGTATCATACTGTGTGCACTCAATATCTCATTTTTTCTTTGGACGTTTGATCACTGTAATGAATTCAGACATGCCTGGAAACTGAGACCCTCAATAAACCCCTAAATGGACCATCAAACAACCCCTAAATGGACCATCAAACAACCCCTAAATGGACCATCAAACAACCCCTAAATGGACCATCAAACAATCCCTAAATGGACCATCAAACAACCCCTAAATGGACCATCAAACAACCCCTAAATGGACCATCAAATAACCCCTAAATGGACCATCAAACAACCCTAAATGGACCATCAAACAACCCTAAATGGACCATCAAACAACCCCTAAATGGACCATTAAACAACCCCTAAATGGACCATCAAACCACCTCTAAATGGACCATCAAACAACTCCTAAATGGACCATCAAACAACCTCTAAATGGACCATCAGAAACGACCATCTGGCCTGTCTATGGATGTTTCCATGTCAACTTATGTTAATCCGATAAGCGTACATTTTACCTGGTTCAATTCAATTCAGAATACTCTGTTATCTTTAAAAGACAAATTAATCTGCTGCCAATTATAAGGCACAATTAAAAACAAAGGCAAAAACACAACCACACAACCGACAACAGCAGCATATGAACAACAGCAACTACAAAAGAACAAGTACAGTATATGTACAGCGACACGTATACCCACACGCTCCACGCACGCCTGCAATCCATCCCTTCACGTCTGTCTCATTTGTTGAGGAGCATGGCCGACTTGGGCACAAAGCTTCTTTTTGTCCTGTTGTATATGTGGCTTCAGATTTAGCACATGTCAACATTTCCCCTGTGAACCCGTTTCACAAACCACATCCCTTTGCTGAACATAATAAGCATAATCAAACAATGTGGTAACAGCAATGATATCAATTCATACAAATAAAACAAATATTGTTGACATAAAAAACAACCTATAACTATTGTATGACTGACTGACTGTCCAGTATGCCACTGACATATATGGCACACAGGTCCGCCACTCCCATCGTTCTGTCACACACGGTGGTGTTGGTTTCTTCTGTTGCTTCTTCCGTAACAAGGCGTTTCTGGACTGGTTTGTTAGCTCTGTGCCCAACCCCCAGCCTGGAGGACTCTATGGTATGTTAGCTCTGTGCCCAACCCCCCAGCCTGGAGGACTCTATGGTTTGTTAGCTCTGTGCCCAACCCCCCAGCCTGGAGGACTCTATGGTATGTTAGCTCTGTGCCCAACCCCCCAGCCTGGAGGACTCTATGGTCTGTTAGCTCTGTGCCCAACTCCCAGCCTGGAGGACTCTATGGTCTGTTAGCTCTGTGCCCAACCCCCAGCCTGGAGGACTCTACCTTTCAGGTGACAGAAGGCGCGTATTCAGAGGTCATGACCTGGATGCAGCCGGCCCCCGTACAGTGCACAATGCAAGAAGATTTAGGTCGAAACGCTTGCTTAACGGGGGTGGAGGGGGTTGGGGAGTGCGCTTCTTGAGGATCTCTGCTGTCCAGTTCTCCCCAGCATTTCTGGTTACGGACACATGGCTAGACCACTCACTTTCAGGAATAATCCAGAGAAAGTTCAGGAACGAATGACACCGGGAAAGACTGGTGTATGGGCTCAGTAGGCTGACTGTCGGTCCTGTCGTTCTTCAACTTGCTTCTAGTTCCATAAACGAAAGATATGCCGGATTCACCAGAAGGGGGGGAGAATGATGAATTTATCGGCGCCAACCTGACCACGACTAGAAATCTACAGTGAATCACGACAAAGGAACAAATGGAATTTTCATGTATCTGTAGAATGAAATTCTCTACCAAGCGCAGCATGAAGATCCACAAGGCAAAATGGGGCTGTACAAAGATCTGATGAAAGAACAGAAGCGCATTGCGCTTGGCGATAAGACGTCGAGGAAGCAACGTCAGGAGTCAAACCACAGTGTCAAGGACATCCAACCTGGTGTGTTCACATGAGTCATTTTCCCAGGCTCCTGATCCTAAGCGACAAACACTGGCCAATACAAAAGAGGAATGGAAGACACCAAATGAATATCTAGTTCACAAACTAAGTGCCCAGACAGGAAGGAGCATCCTAAAACAAAAACTAATCATATTCGGAGACAATTGCATAGGCAACATACAGGAACACCTATCTGGTAAAACAGCTAAAGATGTATCCTCAGAAATCCCATGTCAGCGTCAGATGGAGGATATATACAGAAGCAAAAGGAATCTCAAGAAACAAATGACTATTTCTCGGAAGCAAGGCTTAGAAAAAATATGGAAAAACCTAAAAGCTAAACGGTTCCTTTAGCAAAGTAAACTCAGCAAGGAAGAGAAGTAGCAAAAAGAAGATGGCCCAAGACTGCTTCTTCAGAGACACTTTCCAGTTCGCCAGTAAATTATTCGAGCAGCCCAAAAACGTGATACTCACAGTGGGCGAAGAAATTCTGGAAAAGCATTTCAGGAAGACATATTCTGACCACCAGAACGAGGCACCAATTGAAATCCAGTGTCCGGTGCGGCCTGCTACGCCACAGAAAATGTTTGATAATAATCCACCGGTACTGGATGAAATAAAGAAAGCGGTTGAAAAAGCTAGAGCCTAATGGAATGCCATATCTGCTGTGTAAGAAATGTTCAATGTCCTTGACTGGGTCCAAAAACTGATAAGATTAGCATGGAGGAACCTGAAGATCAGCAACCAGTGGATAACAGCTGATAGACAGTACATTCCAAAAGAACAGGATTCGAGTGACACTGACCCGGTCAGACCAATATGACTTCTGAACATGGAAGTGAAATGTTCTCTGTCAATGCAGAAAAGCTGTGACTGAGTACCTACCACAGGATGAGTACCTGTATACGTCGGTCTAGACAGGAGGCATCCTGGGAGTGTCTGGCTGTGTAGAGCATGCCACGATGATTTGGGAAGCTATCTACAGTGATAAAAAAGAGAATAGGGATGTCGATGTGGTGTGGTTCTATCTAGGAAATGCCTATGGATTAGTCTCGCACAAGATAATTCAAGCATCTGGATATATATATATATATATATAATATATATATATATATATATATATATATATATATATTAATATATACATATCATGTCCCAAAAGAACATAAAAATGTTGAAGTACTTCCATGGCTTCTCAATGGCTTTCCTTACAAAAAAGTGCATGACAGACTGGATCAATGTGGAAGTGGGTATGGCAATAGGATGTGCAATTTCTCCCATACTGTTCGAATTGGCAATGTAGGTCATCTTGAAAACAACAATGAGCAGCTCAGGTCAAGCTGACCTTGGAAACGGATACCAAACATCCTCGTTCAAAATGCTTTCATGAATGACACGGCAGTCTTTTTTCATTACAAAAGAGGAGAGAACACACAAAATCGAAACAAGTTAGATGATTTAGTTGCCTGATCCAGGATGAATTTCAGACCAAAGAAATCATAGAGTCTCTCACCGCCGAAAGATGAAGTAACCGAAAACAGTAACGTTTACGGCAGCCAGCTAATCTATTTCAACAGTGACAGAAGAATCAGTCAGAAGCCATGGAGGAAACTAAGCAAATGGCAGAAGACAGCCAGTAAGTGCTACACCAGCATGGACTCCTTGACAAATGCAAAGTCTGATACCCACTGTTCATGCTGATTCCAAAGCTCCTCTGACATCTGCTCATACAGTAATCAATGGAAACCAAAATGAACAAATTATACACAAGGAAATGGATTGGTGTATCATCTGGTCTCACCGTCATTCCGATCTATTGTAGCCAGGCAAATCTGAAGCTACCTCTAAAATTAATCGATGAAGAGTGCAAGGTGGGAAAAGTCAGGCTTCAAAACATGCTGGAGGACTGGACAGATAGGTTGTGAGGTCAATCCAGCCCTAGCTGGTGACTGGCAGAAAATGTAAATGTCCCTGAAGCAATGGACACAGCGAAGGAAAGCCCAAAAGAACTAACAGGTCACACACAAAACAGTGGGCAGGGACTAGGATCAACAAAAATAAATGGTGGTCAGAGGCCAAGGGAAAAGCAAGAAGATACACGGTAAAACAAGAGATAAAGACAAGAGTGCCTAAAGAATCCAGAAGCAGTCCAGTAAAGGCCAACAGGGGAAATGAATAACGTTAAAAGTGCACCCCAAAGAATTCTGCTGGAATGACATGCCGCAGATGTCTGATAGATAAGTGGTTATGGATGACTTGGCTTTGACACGCCGGAGTATCGGAAATGAACTCGACAAAAGCAATGGCAACAGCAGAAAGGCATCCAAGCGTCATGACCTGGATGTGGCCCGCTCCCTTACAGTGTAAACAGTTTAGGGCCGAAACACTTGTTTGATGGGGGCTTCTCCTCCGGATATCTTCTGCTGTCCAGCTCTCCTCACAGTTTCTAGCTACTTCCTACCTCACCAGCTTGCGAGGTATTCCCAGTAGCCAAAGCTACCACCAGTATAGCTCTCTAGGGGTCCTTAAGGCAGACTAGACCCCTGACAACAAGAAGGTGCAGAATTTCAATAACTCTGCGTTTTATTATGACAGATGGACGCATTGATCCCCTCCCATTCCACCTTCCTCCTACATTCCATTGTCACTCTCCTGTTCCTAACTTATTCATTACACCAGCCGTCAGTACTGCTGACAGCACCACTTGACCTCCCCCTCACCTCTCTTTTCCTCTTCTTCTCTTTCCCATCGTTACAATTATCATCATCTGCATCATCAACACCATCATGACCATTGTCATTGTCGTTTTATTAAATAAATAATTCTATGTTGTTGACAACTGACCACCGCCACCACCGCCACCGCCACCGCCACCATTTTAGCCATCATCGCCACCACTCCTTCCATTATCACCAAAGCAGCAGTGGTATCCCTATTTCTCTTTACCACCTAATGTGGCTCATAACCTTAGACACTAACTTTAAAGTAAGCAGTGGACCTCATTTTTGCTTGTGGTCTGGAGTCGCTCCAGCGGCACAAAGTGCAGAGTTCTTGGAGGCTGAAGGAAGTTAGTCACAAACAGACTTTGTCGTGCTGACAACACAATTCTTTTCACTTTGCCATTCCTCCCCTTTTTTTCCATTCCTTTCCTTCTTTTACTCTCTCATTCTTATCTTGTATGTTGATTTAATCAGTCGTCGTGTGTCTTGGTGTCGGCAACAGTTCCACTGTCCTCATTATCATTCTCTTCTTTCTTCTGTTTAGTACTTGGGTAATCCATCACGTGATGTCTGTTCTATGCTAAATAATCCATCACAGGATGTCTGTTCCTTGCCAAATAATCCATCACTTGATGTCTGTTCTATGCTAAATAATCCATCACTCGATGTCTGTTCTTTGCTAAATAATCCATCATAGGATGTCTGTTCTTTGCTAAATAATCCATCATAGGATGTCTGTTCTATGCTAAATAATCCATCATAGGATGTCTGTTCTTTGCTAAATAATCCATCATAGGATGTCTGTTCTATGCTAAATAATCCATCACTTGTCTGTTCTTTGCCAAACAATCCATAACGTGTTGTCTGTTCCTTGCCAAATAATCCATCACTTGATGTCTGTTCTTTGCTAAATAATCCATCATAGGATGTCTGTTCTATGCTAAATAATCCATCACTTGTCTGTTCTTTGCCAAACAATCCATAACGTGTTGTCTGTTCCTTGCCAAATAATCCATCACTTGATGTCTGTTCTATGCTAAATAATCCATCATAGGATGTCTGTTCTATGCTAAATAATCCATCATAGGATGTCTGTTCTATGCTAAATAATCCATCATAGGATGTCTGTTCTATGCTAAATAATCCATCACTTGATGTCTGTTCTTTGCTAAATAATCCATCATAGGATGTCTGTTCTTTGCTAAATAATCCATCATAGGATGTCTGTTCTATGCTAAATAATCCATCACTTGTCTGTTCTTTGCCAAACAATCCATAACGTGTTGTCTGTTCCTTGCCAAATAATCCATCACTTGATGTCTGTTCTTTTCCAAATAATCCATCACTTGATGTCTGTTCTATGCTAAATAATCCATCACTTGATGTCTGTTCTTTGCTAAATAATCCATCATAGGATGTCTGTTCTATGCTAAATAATCCATCATAGGATGTCTGTTCTATGCTAAATAATCCATCATAGGATGTCTGTTCTATGCTAAATAATCCATCATAGGATGTCTGTTCTATGCTAAATAATCCATCATAGGATGTCTGTTCTATGCTAAATAATCCATCATAGAATGTCTGTTCTATGCTAAATAATCCATCATAGGATGTCTGTTCTATGCTAAATAATCCATCATAGGATGTCTGTTCTATGCTAAATAATCCATCATAGGATGTCTGTTCTATGCTAAATAATCCATCATAGGATGTCTGTTCTATGCTAAATAATCCATCATAGGATTCTGTTCTTTGCTAAATAATCCATCATAGGATGTCTGTTCTATGCTAAATAATCCATCATAGGATGTCTGTTCTATGCTAAATAATCCATCATAGGATGTCTGTTCTATGCTAAATAATCCATCATAGGATGTCTGTTCTATGCTAAATAATCCATCATAGGATGTCTGTTCTTTGCTAAATAATCCATCATAGGATGTCTGTTCTATGCTAAATAATCCATCATAGGATGTCTGTTCTTTGCTAAATAATCCATCATAGGATGTCTGTTCTTTGCCAAACAATCCATAACGTGTTGTCTGTTCCTTGCCAAATAATCCATCACTTGATGTCTGTTCTTTTCCAAATAATCCATCACTTGATGTCTGTTCTTTGCTAAATAATCCATCACTTGATGTCTGTTCTTTGCCAAATAATCCATCACTTGATGTCTGTTCTATGCTAAATAATCCATCATAGGATGTCTGTTCTATGCTAAATAATCCATCATAGGATGTCTGTTCTTTGCTAAATAATCCATCATAGGATGTCTGTTCTATGCTAAATAATCCATCATAGGATGTCTGTTCTTTGCCAAATAATCCATCACTTGATGTCTGTTCTATGCTAAATAATCCATCATAGGATGTCTGTTCTATGCTAAATAATCCATCATAGGATGTCTGTTCTTTGCTAAATAATCCATCATAGGATGTCTGTTCTTTGCTAAATAATCCATCATAGGATGTCTGTTCTATGCTAAATAATCCATCATAGGATGTCTGTTCTATGCTAAATAATCCATCATAGGATGTCTGTTCTATGCTAAATAATCCATCACTTGTCTGTTCTTTGCCAAACAATCCATAACGTGTTGTCTGTTCCTTGCCAAATAATCCATCACTTGATGTCTGTTCTATGCTAAATAATCCATCATAGGATGTCTGTTCTATGCTAAATAATCCATCATAGGATGTCTGTTCTATGCTAAATAATCCATCATAGGATGTCTGTTCTATGCTAAATAATCCATCATAGGATGTCTGTTCTATGCTAAATAATCCATCATAGGATGTCTGTTCTATGCTAAATAATACATCATAGGATGTCTGTTCTTTGCTAAATAATCCATCATAGGATGTCTGTTCTATGCTAAATAATCCATCACTTGTCTGTTCTTT
>JAPXFY010000013.1:74516855-74554355 GCA_030674185.1 Monoplex corrugatus
CCCTATACATCCTGTATGTTTCTATGTCAACACGCCCTATACATCCTGTATGTTTCTATGTCAACACACCCTACACATCCTGTATGTTTCTATGTCAACACGCCCTATACATCCTGTATGTTTCTATGTCAACACACCCTATACATCCTGTATGTTTCTATGTCAACACACCCTATACATCCTGTATGTTTCTATGTCAACACACCCTACACATCCTGTATGTTTCTATGTCAACACGCCCTACATATCCTGTATGTTTCTATGTCAACACGCCCTATACATCCTGTATGTTTCTATGTCAACACGCCCTACATATCCTGTATGTTTCTATGTCAACACGCCCTATACATCCTGTATGTTTCTATGTCAACACGCCCTATACATCCTGTATGTTTCTATGTCAACACGCCCTATACATCCTGTATGTTTCTATGTCAACACGCCCTATACATCCTGTATGTTTCTATGTCAACACGCCCTACATATCCTGTATGTTTCTATGTCAACACGCCCTATACATCCTGTATGTTTCTATGTCAACACGCCCTATACATCCTGTATGTTTCTATGACAACACACCCTACACATCCTGTATGTTTCTATGTCAACACACCCTACACATCCTGTATGTTTCTATGTCAACACGCCCTACACATCCTGTATGTTTCTATGTCAACACACCCTATACATCCGTATGTTTCTATGTCAACACGCCCTACACATCCTGTATGTTTCTATGTCAACACGCCCTATACATCCTGTATGTTTCTATGTCAACACACCCTATACATCCTGTATGTTTCTATGTCAACACAACCCTATACATCCTGTATGTTTCTATGTCAACACACCCTACACATCCTGTATGTTTCTATGTCAACATGCCCTACATATCCTGTATGTTTCTATGTCAACACGCCCTACATATCCTGTATGTTTCTATGTCAACACGCCCTACACATCCTGTATGTTTCTATGTCAACACACCCTATACATCCTGTATGTTTCTATGTCAACACACCCTATACATCCTGTATGTTTCTATGTCAACACACCCTATACATCCTGTATGTTTCTATGTCAACACGCCCTACACATCTTCCCTGTATGTTTCTATGTCAACACACCCTATACA
The DNA here is from genome assembly GCA_030674185.1 of Monoplex corrugatus. NCBI lineage: Eukaryota > Metazoa > Mollusca > Gastropoda > Littorinimorpha > Ranellidae > Monoplex > Monoplex corrugatus. The sequence goes on from JAPXFY010000013.1 coordinate 74,517,991, forward strand.
TCCTGTATGTTTCTATGTCAACACACCCTACATATCATGTATGTTTCTATGTCAACACACCCTACATATCATGTATGTTTCTATGTCAACACACCCTACATATCATGTATGTTTCTATGTCAACACACCCTACATATCATGTATGTTTCTATGTCAACACGCCCTACATATCCTGTATGTTTCTATGTCAACACACCCTATACATCCTGTATGTTTCTATGTCAACACACCCTACACATCCTGTATGTTTCTATGTCAACACGCCCTATACATCCTGTATGTTTCTATGTCAACACGCCCTACATATCCTGTATGTTTCTATGTCAACACGCCCTACATATCCTGTATGTTTCTATGTCAACACGCCCTACACATTCTGTATGTTTCTATGTCAACACACCCTACACATCCTGTATGTTTCTATGTCAACACACCCTACACATCCTGTATGTTTCTATGTCAACACACCCTACACATCCTGTATGTTTCTATGTCAACACGCCCTACACATCCTGTATGTTTCTATGTCAACACACCCTACATATCCTGTATGTTTCTATGTCAACACACCCTATACATCCTGTATGTTTCTATGTCAACACGCCCTACATATCCTGTATGTTTCTATGTCAACACGCCCTACACATCTTCCCTGTATGTTTCTATGTCAACACATCCTTATTACATGTTAAAAACCATTTCCTGTTGATAGGCCAGGCGTTAGTGTTGCAGATGGAACTGCACACAGCCATGATACAGCTCAAGATACAGGCCTACGCGACTTCGTGGCAGTGACAGAAAAGACGTGAAGGATGATTCCAGTAATAGTGCTGATGGCAGTTGTAGTTATCTGATCTCATCGTGATGGCCACATAATTATAATAGTTACTTTAGTATATCTGACTGTACATAAGATCTCTCCAGAGACTGTATCCTTGTCAGTAGTGGTATACATCATCATCATCATCATCATCATCATCATCATCATCATCATCACCAGGTGCCCTGCCGCATGGCGTTGGCGATTATGGACTTCCATCTGTCTCTATCTCTTGTTGCCCCTAGCACCTCCTCCACCCTCCCCGTCCCCAACCACCCTGCAAGTCCGTCCAGCATTCTCTCTCTGGATCTACCCGGTGGTCTCTTTCCCTCCAGCTTTCCCATTGTGACCAGATGCTCCAAATCCCCCTTCCTCATAAAATGGCCTATAAATGTTGCCTGTCTTTTCCTAATCTTCCTCATGAGTGATCTACTTGTGTCTGCCTCCATCAAGACTGTGTCGTTTGTTTTCTTTGCTGTTCATGGAACTCTCAACATTCTTCTTAGAAACCACATCTCGGCTGCCTCAGTCTTGTTCTGGTATACATAAATAACCTGCTTATCTTATTTCCATGATCTGCTTCCAGATCAGAAAGTCACCCCGTTTTTATCTTCCACTGCAAATTGGCCGAAAGGCCTAACAGTACATTTGTATTCATTTTTTTTCCCACCTGCTCCTTCCGTCTCATGAAGTACCTACGTCTTTATTATTTGACAGTAAAAACAATCCGTGATTTCACACAGTTGTTCATCAGGTAAAATACTCTAATACTTAATCCCTTGACGTGGCATCGTACTGTTTGCATTGTAAAAGTATTGATCTCACGGATGTACAATTCTTGTGTAGTGTAGACCCTCTTCCTCCTTTGTATGAGGGCTGGGTGTAAACAAAATCATATACATGTATCTAGTAAATACAATTCTCTCTCTCTCTCTCTCTCTCTCTCTCTCTCTCTCTCTCTCTCTCTCTCCCCTATCTCCCCCATCCCCAACCCAAGCCAATTAACCTGATAAAGGAAAAGAAGAGGATGAACACAGGCAGATCAGATCACCCTGTCAGTGACTCTGTAGACACAGAAAAGGGCTGACCTCCCCCCTGCTGCTGTGTTGACAACACACACACACACACACACACACAAACAACACACACACACACACACACACTCACACACACACACACACATACACACACACACACACACACACACACACACATACACACTCACACACACACATACACACTCACACTCATACACACACACACACAACACACACACACACACACACACACAACACACACAACACACAACACACACTCACACACACACACACACACACACACACACACACACACACACACACACACACACATGTCAGACACACGCAGAAACAGATACTCTCTGACACAAACAGAAAGACGTTACATACAGACACACCTAATCACTGAAACATACGTACGCACGCATGCACGCACACATACACAATACACACACACATACACACACACATACACATACATACACACACATACACACACACACACACACACACACACACACACACACACACACACACACACACACACACACACACACACCTGTCTTGTTCCCAGGTTGCTGGCCAAGCCCCCGTCCCAAAGAGAAAAGTCTCATTATGACCCGCCAGGATGTTTATGTCGTTCTTCCTCACGTTCACCATATCGGTATCATGAACACAAACATGGTAGACTTTGGACTGGGTTTTAAGGAGGCGGCTGGTCAAGTGATAAGAGTTCTTATTTGTAATCTGACTCTATGCACAGGTTCGAGTCTAACTTGAGAAACAAAAACAGTACGTGCGGCCCCTCCAACCCACCCACCTGTGATTGGATAGCTTCCCTGTTCTGGGTTGGGAATGCCAGAGCAAAGAGGGAGAGGAGATGAACAACATACTTATAATGCCGGCCCCGACAACAAGTTACGCCTCTTCCACCTTACTCCCCTGTCATCTCACGGTTACACAGGACAACAGCTATTTGTTTTTTTCAAGATAAGTACCTTTACATTTCCATTCCACATTGGCTTAAATCACTTTGAAAAAGAACGGAGTACGCTGATGAGTCCACATGCCCTTGGTTACATATAACCTCAGACAGACCAATATCAAACACAGTAAACTCTTTAAGCTTGTGCAGAACTATATGCGCTAGAGCGGTCTTGTAGATAATCTATCGTTCTGGGTTTTATGTCTATAAGTACTATTGCTCAGCCCTATACCAGCCCATCCGAGGACAATTCTTGTGCCTCCCCCTCACACGGTGCAAGCTCCTATCCATTCTTCAACTTCTACCAGCATCACCAAGCAACTAAACAATACGTCATAACCTGACAGCATGCTTCGCTGTCTGCAAACAGAGAAAATCCATAAAAATCACATAAAGCAATCACTGAGATCCTTACAAACAAAGACAGCTCAGACAAACGCAGTCTAATGCACAGTCATAACAATGAACACACAAAATGACTCGCAATAACAGGCAGCCATCATCATTATCAGGTGCCTTGCCGCATGGCGTTGGCGATTATGGACTTCCATTTGTCTCTATCACTTGTTGCCTCAAGCATCTCTTCCACCCTTCTTGTCCCCAGCCAGTCTGCAAGTCCGTCTAGAATCTTCTCCCTGGGTCTACCCGGTGCTCTCTTTTCCTCCAGCTTTCCAGTTGTGACCAGATGCTCCAAATCCCCCTTCCTCATAAAATGGCCTATAAATGTTGCCTGCCTTTTCCTAGTCTTCCTTATGAATGATCTACTTGTGTCTGCCTCCATCAAGACTGTGTCGTTTGTTTTCTTTGCTGTCCATGGAACTCTCAACATTCTTCTTAGAAACCACATCTCGGTTGCCTCAATCTTGTTCTGGCTTTGCCTGTTGACTGTCTACGCCTCGAACCGCACAACAGTATTGGTTCTATCTAACATGCAAGAACTCTCTTCCTGATGTTAATTGATAGGCATTTGTTGGTAAGAATGCTTTTCATCCTCTTGAATGCCGTTTTGGCCTGGCCGATTCTGCTGGCCACCTCTAATGCGCATCTGCCGTCTGGTGAAATGATCGTTCCCAGGTATTTAAAACTTATCAACCTGTCTCAAGGTTGTGCCGTTTGCTGTTATTTTGCAGGAGGGGATTTCATGTTTTTACTGATCAGCATGACTTCAGTCTTCCTGCTGTTTAGTTCCAACCCCTTACCTTTGCTTTCTATTTCTAGTATATTCACAAGGTTTTGTAGGTCCAGGTTTTGTAGGTCCCTTTCATTTTCTGCAATTAGCATGGTGTCATCTGCACATCGAATGTTGTTTATCATTTTCCCTCCAACCTTTAATCCAGGGTCTTCCTCTAGGTTTCTAATGATGTTTTCGCTGTAGAGTGAAAACAGATCTGGTGACAAAACACAACCCTGTCTGACTCCTCTTTTGATGTTTTGGAAAGAGCTTATATCGTAACAGGCAGTAAAGCTTTGAAACATCCACACACATAGTCCATTCAGCATCTTCCTGTGGCTCAAGATTTCAAATGGTAGCGGGAATATAGTCAATCGTTTACAGTGATAAACTATATCAAGATTCGGCTCTTTTCACGAGCTTTGTTTATATAACCATTCAAATACAGCCTTTTAATGGTCGAAAGACACGTACATCTGTTACAATTGACATAATCCCCATATCTAACACAATAAAAAGACTAGTGCCTCACTATCAATACATAAGACTTGTAATTTTAATTCCAATTCCAGCTTCCGGCATAAACACCGGTCAGATCATTGTTCATCTTTAACGATGTGTGATAATGCTGGTGGTATCAACAAACAGTTAGATGTACAAGTCACCTCCCTTTGCCATACCAAGACCAGACCTACACGGAGAGTTTTATCAGATCAAGGATTCTTTCAGCTTATTACTGCCAGCTTGCACGGAGCACTTGTGGAACTGCTTTCCTGTCATTAATCTCTCTTGGAGAGGGGGGCTAGGAGTTACCAAATTCTTCAGGTACACATTTAAGTTTCTCCTTTACTTCCCAGTGCATACATATATGTCATCCACATGCACAGGTCTCCACTGTTTTTTCTTCTGCTCACCTTTAAACGTTTACGTTCACCATTCTCAAATCTCTACATATACCCCTTTTCACAGCATTCTTGTACGTAAGCGCCCCCTTTAACAGTGACAGATAATACAATCTTTTAGTAGGTATGGAGTGTCACACACACACACACACACACACACACACACACACACACACACACACACACACACACACACGCACGCACGCACGCACGCACGCACGCACGCACACACACTTTCTCGATTTGGGTATTTTTGTGTGCTTGCTCAACTTGAGTGTGTGTTTGCATGTGCGTGTGCGTGTGGGTGTGCGTGTGTGTGCGTGTGCGTGTGGGTGTGCGTGTGTGTTTGCATCAACGCATGTTTGTGGGAAGGACAAGCATGGAAATACAGAAATCAACGCCACTTCCCCCGCCCCAATCTCCCACTTCTTTCTACAAAGCACGAACAAGTCACGTGTGAGGAATTCCTGAAAGAAAGTGGCCATTTAATAATCAAGGGGATCGTTTTACATTTCGACAGCCCACGTCCACACGGTCTCTCGGTCCCTGGTCTTCCCCTCAGGAATCAGACAGCATTGAGGTGGAGGAGTGTGGGCCCCTCGTGGTGAATGCTGATTCGGTCATTAAGGATACTGAACCAAATTGCCCAACCGTCTGTCACTGTCCGGATACTGTGTAGAGGAAACACGTCACTTTTGATGGATGATGCCAGATGACTTCAACGTTCTCTCTTTCTCCTTTCCTCTCTCTTTGCCTGCTTTTTTCTCTGTTTTTCCTTTTCATCTTCAAATTCTTTTCCTTGTTGTTGTTGTTGTTGTTGTTGTTGATGATGATGATGATGATGATGATGATGATGTTGTTGTTACTTCTTCTGAAACCAGGGGTCCAAATGAAAACAAACATACGAAACAGCTTCCCTCCTGCTCTCCAACCGCTATTATTATGCTTACCTATAACCATAAAAACATCACATCGCATCATACTCTATCAAATAAAAGATACACGGTGTCCAATGACAAGATGTTTCTCCATTTTCTTTTCTGTCTGTATTTGTTTATAGTTTCTGCTGCCCCCTCCCCCCCCCCCCTTCTCCCCTCTCCCACTGGATCTACATATCAAAACGTCTTTGATCCTCTTGTCTGTTATCATCTGAAATAAAACATTCATCACACCAGATCCTGTCAGTCATCTATCCCCACCACCACCACCACCCTCTCTCTCTCTCGCTCGCTCGCTCTCCCTCCTCTCTGTCTTCTCGCTCGCTGTCCCTCCTTTCTGTCTTCTCGCTCGCTCTCCCTCCTCTCTGTCTTCTCGCTCGCTGTCTCTCTTTACTTCCAGGCAAATTTCATATGTTCTGTTTTGTATTGGTTAGATGATTATCCACCGTGCAGCAGTATTTAAGGAGATAAGATAAATCACTGACGCCATTCTTGTGATTTATCCACGTATCAAATATGAAAGCTGGAGTTACAAACTTCATCTCCACATGTCACTTGTGAAGAACAGACCGTACACCTGTCACTACATGCCAGTAACATGTTGAGGAAATCTGATGATGAAATGGTCTGATCAACAGAATTACCATAACTTCTTTTTAAGTATATTAGGATTTACATTTCGATAAAATCTCAGTGATCCATTATTAGTGTGGACTGAGCAATTTCATAGCTCATTTAACTGATTTGAGTCATTCAAGTATACATACAAGTTTGTGGAAGAAACAATCGTATGAATCTACATTTGTAATAACCATTAACATTTGAAAAATCTTTTTGGATTATGATGTGCTATCTGGTTTAGTTGACAGTGTCCATTCACATTGTTTTTGTGGTCTTTTTGTTGCGTGTGATAATATGCTAATTATTGTGTTGGTGTGGATTACGTATCTGATTGAAAATAATAACAATAATGCAACAATAATAATGATACTACTACTACTACTACTACTGATAATAATAATAATAATAATAATAATAATAATAATAATAATAATAACAGTTATTGTGTGGTGCCAAGTCTTTATAATTCAAATCAAAGAGCATTCACACACCGGACATACAAATGCTATCAACAAGGTCACCACTGCACGCAGAGTCCTCAGTGACGTTTTACTGACCAGTCACGGACCATGCTTGAAGCTGACTGTTCCATCCCACTGTCAAAAAAGAAGAGGGGTGTAATAATAATAATAATAATTACAATATTTATATAGCGCAAAATCTTGATAAAATCAAATCTAAGCGCTGAAGCAGACACACACGTAAACACGCACGCACGCACGCACGCACACACACGCACGCACACACACACACACACACACACACACACACACACACACACACACACACACACACACACACACACACACACGCATGGCTATAAATGGGGAGAAAGAATAAAAGCAATAAAAGCAAGAATAAAAGCAATGGAAAATTATAGAGAGCATAGCATATACAATTATATATTATAACCATGTGATTCCCTCCGAGCGGAGACAGGCTGCAGAGGGGGGGGGGGGGGGTTGAGTGAGGTTAGGATTTTATGCGGAGGAGAAAAGGTGAGTTTTGAGAGCGGACTTGAAGGAGACAAAAGTAGGTTGCTGACGGACTGAGAGAGGAAGTTTGTTCCAGGAGAGTGGACCAGAAACAGAGAAGGCTCGTGGACCATAGGTATTGAGCTTAGTGCGTGGAAAGCGAAAAGTCAGAGGATCGGAGGCAGAGCGGAGGGTACGTGAGGGAAGATAGATCTCAAGTAGGCTCGACAGGTAATCGGGGGCTGCGTTATTGAGGCTTTTGTAGCACATGGTGTCTAGTTTGTACTGTATGCGCTTTGATACAGGGAGCCAGTGAAGTTGTGCCAGGAGAGGAGATATGTGGTCAGCTTTTTTCTTTTTGAGTACAAGGCGTACAGCATTGTTTTGAATGCGCTGTAGGATGTGAATGGTGGAGGCAGGAAGACCAGACAGGAGTGAATTGCAATAGTCAATGCGAGACATTATGAAGGAGAGAACGAGTTTTGCAGTTGTTTCGACAGAGAGATACTTCCTGATCAGCCTTATACGATGGAGATGATAGTAGCAAGATCTGGCAGTTTGAGAAACAAAGTTGTTCATGGAGAGGGTAGAGTCAATGCAGACACCAAGGTTTTTAGCTGAATCAGAAATTGGGACTGATGTGTTACATAATGGGAGAGAAAGAGGAGGCAGCTGAGAAAGTTTCTGACGGGTGCCAATGAGGATAGCTTCTGTTTTGTCGTCATTAAGCTGAAGTCTATTGTGTGTCATCCAGTTCTTAATGTCCGAGTAACACTCAGTGGTGCGAGTCAACAGGCGCTGTATATTATCAGGTGAGTCACTGTCTTGGAGTTGGGTGTCATCAGCATAGAAGTGGTGTTTTATAGAATGGGAGTTGATGATGGTGGACAGGGGGGAGGTGTAAAGAGTGAACAGAACAGGGCCAAGGACAGATCCTTGTGGAACACCACAGGTCAGGTATGCAGGTTGAGAGTAAGTGCCATTGATGAGAACGGTTTGTTTTCTGTTGGATAGGTATGAAGTGAACCAAGACAGAGCAATGTCAGAGATGCCAAAAGTATGATGAAGTCTAGAAAGGAGAATACCATGATCAATGGTATCAAAGGCTGCAGACAGATCAAGGAGTGTGAGGAGAGAGACTTTGCCAGTATCAGTTGCAAGGAGGAGATTGTTGAGAATGTGTAGTAGGGCAGTTTCAGTGCTATGGCACTGGCGGTAGGCTGACTGGAAAGGATTGAGGAGATTGTTGGCAGACAGGTGAGAGTTCAGCTTTTTGAGGACGACTTTTTCAAGGAGTTTTGACAAGAAAGAGAGATTAGAGATAGGCCGGTAATTTTTCAGTTCATTTGGATCTAAATTGTGTTTCTTGAGGAGAGGGTGAACAATAGCAGACTTGAAAGAATCAGGGACAGTTCCAATTTGAAGAGAAGTGTTGATGATGTCAGTGATGAATGGGAGGAGAGTAGGGAGACAGTCGGCGTAGAGAGAACCTGGAAGAGGATCCAGTTCGCAGGTTTTGAACGACATGGATCTGATTGTGTTGAGAATTTCTTCTTGTGAGACTGGGTTAAAAGTAGTAAGAGGTGTGCCAGAGAAGGAAGGGTCAGGTGGGCATGGTTGACAGGGTGTCCTGTCAAGCCTGTCACGAAGAGTTTGTATTTTGGTGGTGAAATAGTTGGAGAATACAGATGGGAGTTCTTCATTTGTATGTTTTGTTGGGAGAGGTAAATCTTTTCGTGTGCCAAGGAGATGATTCATGGTTGTAAAGAGTTCTTTTGAAGAAGAGGCATTCAGGATTTTGGTTTGGAAATAGCTTGTTTTTGCTGATGCAATGAGGGTGGATACTTTTGTTTTAGAGGCTTGGAAAAGTTGCCTGTGTACAGTGAGTTTGGATTTGCGCCAGCGGCGCTCTGCTCTGCGGCGGGCACGTTTTGCACAGGCGATCTCATGAGTGAGCCAGGGGGTAGGGGGGCGGTCAGGTAAAGGACGGGTTGTGGCTGGAGCATGAGTGTCCAGAAGATGGTGGAGAGTAGTATAGAATTCATCGGCAAGGTTATGTGACTTTTCAGAAAGGAGACGGGAGGCATCAGATGAAAATGTGGAGAGGTCGATAGATTTGAGATTGCGTCGAGTCACTGTGCGCATGGTACGGGAAGGAGGAGAAATGTCGAGAGAACAGAGAATTGCAGAGTGGTCAGATGGAAGGGCTGAAGTTAGACGGGTAGAAAGAACTAAGCAGTTGTCAGTAGCGGAATTGTGGTGATCACGAGAAATGATCCAGTCAAGAATGTGACCTTTTTGATGGGTTGGTTCAGAAATGTGTTGAGTCATATTGTGGGATAATAGGGTGAGGGGAGAGGCATTGCTTCAGATGACTACATGGGCTCTCTCTCTCTCTCTCTCTGTCTCTCTCTCTCTGTCTCCTGTCTCTCTCTCTCTCTCTGCTCTGTCTCTCTCTGTCTCTCTCTGTCTCTCTCTGTCTCTCTCTGTCTCTCTCTCTGTCTCTCTCTCTCTTCTCTCTTGTCTCTCTCTCTCGTCTCTTCTCTCTCTTCTCTCTCTCTCTGTCTCTCTCTGTCTCTCTCTGTCTCTCTCTCTCTCTCTCGTCTCTCTCTGTCTCTCTCTCTCTCTGTGTCTCTCTCTGTCTCTCTCTCTCTCTCTCTGTTCTCTCTCTGTCTCTCTCTCTCTCTGTGTCTCTCTCTCTCTCTCTGTCTCTCTCTGTCTCTCTCTCTCTCTCTCTGTCTCTCTCTGTCTCTCTCTCTCTGTCTCTCTCTCTCTCTCTGTCTCTCTCTGTCTCTCTCTCTCTCTGTCTCTCTCTCTCTCTCTCTCTCTGTCTCTCTCTGTCTCTCTCTCTCTCTCTCTCTCTCTCTCTCTCTCTCTCTCTCTCTCTCTCTCTCCTCATTCCCATTCAGGAATCCTTAAGACTACAGTTGCGATTTCTGTCGAGAGTGATATCAATGGGGAAGTTCGGGTCAGGATGACACTTTCGAACTTGACTTTTTCCCTGTCACAAATCATTCTTGTCTATCAGTTTGGACTCGTTGTACATTACACATCAGCAGACTTTTTAGTAGAGAACGGAGAACTCAAGTTGTTAGTCGAGCTGATCAAAGTCCACTGTGTTGTCGCACAATCTGCATTTTCAGTGGGTGTACATGCTGGTTGTTTTCCTGTTTCTGTTAACCGTCAGACACTGAAATATCTTACATGATATTTAACATGCACATTTAATATTCAGCATGTACATACACATGAATGGGGTTTATGCACTGATAGCTGTGTACATCTGTTGACTTGGCAGATCAGACAATTCTCCATCCTTTACCAAACAAGTGGAGGTATCTAGGTGGATGAACGGACCTTTTGACTGGAACTCCTGGCACAGCAAATGGAGGGGGGGGGGGGATAAGAAAGACCAGTAACATCTGTCTCTCAAAATGGAAAGTGATTAAAGATATAGATAAAAGCTTCCAGTTTCTTAATTAAAACACTAAAGACAAACACAAAAGGTGACAGGTAAAGATTTGTTGCATTTAATTTCATCAAGGGGGAAAAGAAAACAGGATAGGGCAGAATGAGAGAGTGTTAACAAGGCTTGATGTTTTTGTTTACACGTTCTTAAACTGAATTCAAATTCCATTCCCACTGACGTTCCCACTGACATTCCCACTGACATTCCCTTGACGTTCCCCAGGCAACAAAGGAGTTGTCCCTAGCTAAGTTCCAATCTTACGGGCTTCCATTTTTTTACAAGAGCATGACAACAAACACAATGGGAAACCCATGACAAGCCATGTTGCTTTTCATCACGGCCTGTCTGATTAGGACAGATGAATGGAATCCCTTGCCTCTAGCTACAGACGCACACACTCTCTCTACGTCCTTGCTGAAAACAGTGATCAAGCCATAGGACTTAAAATGTTGAAATAATGATGATGATGATGACGATGATGATGATGATGATATTATAATTATAATAATAATGATAACAACACAAGGCATATAATAATAATAATGATAATAATAATAATAACAATAACAATAAAACAATAATAATTATAATCATAATAATAACAACGCAAGGCATAATAATAATAATAATAATAATAATAACAAGACAAGGCATCCCCTTCTCTGCTCTTCTGCTTTTGTAGTCTGCTACTTCTACTTGCATTTATGTATACACACGAGATAGTTTTTACGTGTATGGCCGAATGCTCAGTGCACCATGTGTGCAACATCTGTGTGCACGCTAGGTTTTTTTTTTTCATATTTTCAAGTTTCATGGCTTAGAGCATCACTAACACAAACATCTGATATCCTGCAAGCATATGCACACAGAAAGGGTTCAGGCATGAACAGAAACTACACACAGAAAGGGTTCAGGCATGAACAGAACTACACACAGAAAGGGTTCAGGCATGAACAGAACTACACACAGAAAGGGTTCAGGCATGAACAGAACTACACACAGAAAGGGTTCAGGCATGAACAGAACTACACACAGAAAGGGTTCAGGCATGAACAGAACTGCACACAGAAAGGGTTCAGGCATGAACAGAACTACACACAGAAAGGGTTCAGGCATGAACAGAACTACACACAGAAAGGGTTCAGGCATGAACAGAACTACACACAGAAAGGGTTCAGGCATGAACAGAACTGCACACAGAAAGGGTTCAGGCATGAACAGAACTGCACACAGAAAGGGTTCAGGCATGAACAGAACTGCACGCAAGCTGCCCCTGCAGATCGGAAAAATTCTCATCATTTTCCCCAACACCACACCACTCAAAATATATAGACTACCACACCCCCACTCCACCCCTACATCCCTTTGTACAAAGCACAATGAAGCCGTATGTCAGGATTTCCTGAAAGAAAGTCGCGATTTAATCAAGGGATCTTTTGCATTTCGACAGCCTGAGTCCATGCCATCTCTCAGTTCCTGCTTTTCCCCTCAGGAATTAGAGGGCTTTGGCCGATACGGGGTCGGGTTCTCGGGTGAAGGATGCGGAGTCTTGCATTTAGCTGGTGGTCCACCTTGTCAAACCATCTGTCCCTGACCAGATAGATGTGTGAGGAGACATTTTACTTTTTGCAGGTGGTGCCTCATGACTTCAACTTTCTCTTCCTTTCTTAATTTTCTTTCTGTAGTTGTGCCTCTCTTTCTTTCTCTCTCACTCTCTCTGTGTCTCTCTGTGTCTCTCTGTGTCTCTCTGTGTTCTCCCTTTTCTCTCTTCAGTCATAAGTGCAACCACCCCCCTCCCCATTTTTCTTTGTGGGGTACAGATAAGAATAAAATGTTAAGGACGCTGATCAGTTACCGTCAGAACTAAAAATGTATTGCGTGGTACCCTATCATATCCTGTTTCATTTTCTCATTCATTGTCAAACTCATCTCTCTCTCTCTCTCTTTCTCTCTCTCTCTCTTTCTCGTATCACACACACACACAACACACACACACACACACACACCACACACACACACACACACACACACACACACACACGCACGCACACGCACACACACACACATACATATGTATTATACTATATAATATATATATATATATTATATATATAAATATATATATATATACAGAGACTTTGATTTCTGATGAAATCACGTACTCACTGCCATGTATCATGGATGACTTTCCACTGTGCGACAACATTTATGCAGGCAGAGCAAGCCATCACACTATCAGTGAATACATCCACATATCAACTACAGAAGATTAGAACTGACTGACACTACGTACTGTCTGCTACCGTGTCTCTACATTTGGACAATTATATTTGTCATGCTGCTTGTGAACAATAGTGACTAATTACCTGCCATTTAGTGTAGGTAAAGCTTCATGGACACTAACTGGTCACTAGGATTTGATAAATAAAATCACAATAAAAACTGATCGGTTAAGGGCTGACAGTCAAAATAAATACAACATTTCTTATAGTGTTGACTGAGGAATAGCAATGTCACATTTCTTTTGTTGAACGTAGTTTGGTTATGTGCAATGTCTGAAATTGTATGACTCTCTGCTTGCCAATTTGTTGGTTTTAACATCTATTTTGCACCTTGGCAAAAAGGTTCTAGTGCAGTATAATTGGGTTGTCGGGACTTCAGACCCTACCTGAAAGTTCAACACTTTTATCTGACCCGATTATTGTGCCGATCATTACAACAACTCTGAAACATATTATGAATAATAAAATGTTTGTCTTGTTAAGCTGGGATTTTCTGTATGAATTGACCAGGGACAATACCTTCGTTGCTGTGGTTCTTTTACATATGCCACATGAGCGTAAGATTGTCTATCAGACCATGAGATGCTACAGTCAAGCATTCAATATCTTGAAGTGGAAGGCTGAGACAATTTCCTTTCTCAACCTGGAGTCAGACTTTAGATCCCTGACTTCTCAAATGGCGCTTTAACCAATATACCACCTCCACAAGTGACACTAAATGACTTCTTTTTGGTAGGTTGTAGACTAACATCTCAGGCTGACTGAATGGTAGTACTCATGGAATCTGACTTGAATGACTGCCATCGATCCCACACATTTGCCTCTTGAGTGTGTGTCAGTTCATCAGTGGGATCTGATTCAGCCGCTTAATTAATGGTCTGGTACAGAACTAACAGGTCTGCTAACAGCCTGCCACCTATTTCCTTCCACCTCACTATTATAAAGAGGGCGGGTACGGGATTTAAAAAAGGCGGGGGGTGGGGGGAACAGGATGGAAGGGAGCATTGGTTACGATGACCCAGCGGATTTTATTATTTTCTCTCTCTCTGTCTCTCTCTCTCTGTCTCTCTGTCTCTCTCTGTCTCTCTCTCTCTCTCTCGTCCCCTAAGGCAACATCATAAGCATTTAAGATTCTGTTTCTAAAAGAATCGCTATGACTACAGCTACAGCTGCTGCATTTTCTGTCTAGCATCGAGTCAAGGGGTCAGATGGGATCAGTGTCATCATTTTCAACGAACTTTTTGAAAACTTGTTATTTATTAATATCTGTTCGAAAAATGGCAACATCTACCCCTCACAATGATGAGTAATTCACGGAAACAGAGACAAACAGAACCGATTTTTTCAAATATAATACTGAAGACCAATAGCTCTCAGAAAAAAGATGAAAAACGTTTTTTTAATTGTATTTAATTTCATTAAAAAGAAAGAGACTGCAAAAGTGTCGAGCACGGTTTCTTAATATTCTTCATTTCATATTTTAAAATAACATTCAAATTCCATACACTCTGATGCGGGAAAGTTCCAGTCTTGTAGACTTTCAATTTCTCCATTGAACATGATAACAAATGCATCAACACGAAACCCAGCGCTCGCCATGTTACTTTTCATCAAAACTCGTCTGATTTATACAGATGTATGAACTCTCTTTCCTTCAGCTACATTCCCTGTCGTGTTCACTTCAAATGTGATTGGATCACGAATTAAACGTATTGATAGCAAATCTTAACCCCCTTTGAGGATAACAAAACAGAAAATGCACAGATAGCAAATCTTAACCCCCTGTCAGGATAACAAAACAGAAAATGTATAGATAGCAAACCAGAACCCCCTGTCAGGATAACAAAACAGAAAATGCACAGATAGCAAACCAGAACCCCCTGTCAGGATAACAAAACAGAAAATGTATAGATAGCAAACCTTAACCCCCTGTCAGGATAACAAAACAGAAAATGCACAGATAGCAAACCAGAACCCCCTGTCAGGATAACAAAACAGAAAATGTATAGATAGCAAACCAGAACCCCCTGTCAGGATAACAAAACAGAAAATGCACAGATAGCAAACCAGAACCCCCTGTCAGGATAACAAAACAGAAAATGTATAGATAGCAAACCAGAACCCCCTGTCAGGATAACAAAACAGAAAATGCAAGATAGCAAACCAGAACCCTGTCAGGATAACAAACAGAAATGAAGATAGCAAACTACCCTGTCAGGATAACAAAACAGAAAATGCAAGATAGCAACTAACCCCTGTCAGGATAACAAACAGAAAGACAGATAGCAAACAACCCCTGTCAGGATAACAAAACAAAAATGCACAGATAGCAAACCAAACCCCCTGTCAGGATAACAAAACAGAAAATGCACAGATAGCAAACCAGAACCCCCTGTCAGGATAACAAAACAGAAAATGCACAGATAGCAAACCAGAACCCCCTGTCAGGATAACAAAACAGAAAATGCACAGATAGCAAACCAGAACCCCCTGTCAGGATAACAAAACAGAAAATGTATAGATAGCAAACCTAACCCCCTGTCAGGATAACAAAACAGAAAATGTATAGATAGCAAACCGAACCCCCTGTCAGGATAACAAAACAGAAAATGTACAGATAGCAAACCAGAACCCCCTGTCAGGATAACAAAACAGAAAATGTATAGATAGCAAACCAACCCCCTGTCAGGATAACAAAACAGAAAATGTATAGATAGCAAACCCTAACCCCCTGTCAGGATAACAAAACAGAAAATGTACAGATAGCAAACCAGAACCCCCTGTCAGGATAACAAAACAGAAAATGTATAGATAGCAAACCAGAACCCCCTGTCAGGATAACAAAACAGAAAATGTATAGATAGCAAACCAGAACCCCCTGTCAGGATAACAAAACAGAAAATGTATAGATAGCAAACCAGAACCCCCTGTCAGGATAACAAAACAGAAAATGTATAGATAGCAAACCTAAAACCCCCTGTCAGGATAACAAAACAGAAAATGTATAGATAGCAAACCCTAACCCCCTGTCAGGATAACAAAACAGAAAATGTATAGATAGCAAACCAGAACCCCCTGTCAGGATAACAAAACAGAAAATGTACAGATAGCAAACCTAAACCCCCTGTCAGGATAACAAAACAGAAAATGTATAGATAGCAAACCTAACCCCTGTCAGGATAAAAACAGAAAATGTATAGATAGCAAACCAGAACCCCCTGTCAGGATAACAAAACAGAAAATGTATAGATAGCAAACCAAACCCCCTGTCAGGATAACAAAACAGAAAATGTATAGATAGCAAACCAGAACCCCCTGTCAGGATAACAAAACAGAAATAAGATAGCAAACAGAACCTGTCAGGATAACAAAACAGAATGTATAGATAGCAAACCAGAACCCCCTGTCAGGATAACAAAACAGAAAATGTATAGATAGCAAACCAGAACCCCTGTCAGGATAACAAAACAGAAAATGTATAGATAGCAAACCAACCCCTGTCAGGATAACAAAACAGAAAATGTACAGATAGCAAACCAACCCCCTGTCAGGATAACAAAACAGAAAATGTACAGATAGCAAACCAGAACCCCCTGTCAGGATAACAAAACAGAAAATGTACAGATAGCAAACCAGAACCCCCTTTGAGGATAACAAAACAGAAAATGTATAGATAGCAAACCAGAACCCCCTGTCAGGATAACAAAACAGAAAATGCGTATATAAATCCTTCTCACTCTTTTTATCCTGCAATGTAGGCAGCCACACTCCATTCAGACGCAAAGTATTTTCGTGTCATCAGTCACAGACATGATTTGTATTGTCTTTAATGTAAGGTCTACGTTGTATACAAGCACATATTATGAACACAGACTCAACTTCATAAGCAGCTTTTATCAAGAACCATACATCATTTGTAAGCTCTTGCAAGCTGTAAAACACAGAAGCAGTATGGGTCCATTGGAGGTACATTAGAAAATATCGTACAGGTCTGATTGTACGTGCAGTCAGTGCAGAATGGTCTTCTCTATCACTCAATTCCTCTTTATGTAATATCGGTTCTGCTTAACACAAACATTTTTGAATGGAAAAGTTTTAAAGTTGATTGTGCTGTCGGTATTTGCTTTCATAGGTGTGTAAGAAATTCATTTCTACCTATGTATCTGTGTCTGTGATGAGGACAGTGTATCAGGACGATGGAAATCAACACCCGCCTCCTTCTTACTTCACCAACCACCTCTCACCCACCTCCAACCTAATAACACATTCTCACAACAAACCTGCCACACCGTACTGTCTTCTGTCTCCCTCCCACCTCAGTATCTCTACAAATCACGAAGAAGGTGTATGTCATGAATTTCTGAAAGAAAGTGGCGATTTAATCAAGGAGAAATTTTGCATTCCGGCAACCTCGATGCACATCGACTCTCAGTTCCTCCATCTTCCACCTTCCCTCAGGAATTACAGGGCATTGAGTAAGGCGAGAGTGGTGAATGCTGATCCAGGCATCAAGATGCTAGACAAAATTGTCAAACCATCGGTCAGTAACCACACGTAGGTACGGGAGGCGCATCACTTTTGATGGTGCCAGATGATTTAAACTTTCTTTCTCTTTCATTCTTTCTCCCTTTCTTTTATGTCTGTAGTTATGCCTGCATCTATTTATTTTCCTTCTCTCTCTCTCTGTCTCTCTCCCCCCTCCCTCTGATCTGGTATTTCAGACAGATATCAACACTGTTATCAACATAAAAGACTGAAACGACTTAAATTTGTCCTCTATGCAAAACAATGCTCTAGAAATGAAATTCATTTTGTTTTGTGCTCTTCCGCACTTAGCAGAACAGTACTTGTTGAAATTGTATACATTTCAAAATCAGTTTTGTCTAAGTTTATTGAAGGCATCTCAGCATGAAAATACCATTAGATACTTGTCAAATTATCGATATAATGTATTTAAGCTACGATCAACAAAAGTTTTTGTTTTTGTTTTTTTGATACATAAGGAGAAATGGATTAAAAGATTTGTGTTCTCGTGCTCTTCATGACATGCGATGGCCTATATATGAATAAGTCAGTCATTGGAATCAGAATCAAAATCCGTCTCCTTCTGTATGTCTGGTCCGTCTGTCTCTTTTCCTCTCTTCTTCTGCCTCTGTTGGAACCCCGTTCTTTCTCTGGGGTTCTTAGAAAAAAAAGTCCAGTTTACTTATGTATTGCATTTGAAAATAAACATTTACCGCGTCTCTCTCTCTCTCTCCTCTCTCTCTCTCTCTCTCTCTCTCCTCTCCTTCAGCTCTCTCTCCCTCCTTCCCTCTCTCTCTCTCCCACCCCTATTTCTCTCTCTCTCCCTCTCTCTCTCTCTCTCTCTCCTCTCTCTACATCTGCTGTCCTGTATCAACAGACCAGCTTTTCACTGTTTGGTAATATTCATGGAGGCCAGACAAACCTCTCAGACAGTCCATGCATATATCCACGTACTTAATGCACAAGATCAGAACTGCTCTGAGTGTTAAGTTTGCTTTCTGTCTCAACATTTAGACAATTTCATTTGCATAATTTGCTTTTGAGACACTGTTACCAGTTACCAGTCAGTTCAAGTCAGTCAGACTTCCAGGAAACTCGTTGGTAAATCAGGTTTTGATGAACAGTCACCATCAAAACATTTAAAAGTTTGGGGTCTACATCTGAAGGAAAAAGAAAAACAGTATGGACTGGGCAATCATACATTCTTTTGTTCAATCTGGTTTAAGTCATTTATTAATACTGGATTAGTGGATGAAGCAACAGTCAAAAGTGTGCGACTCATATGTATGTAACGTTGTTGACTGTTAAAGCATTTTGCATTGTAGGCATGGCTGACAGCTTCATAGGACAGCTAGTATCACACACCCCTGATCTGATGATTGAAAATCAGTTCCTACCTTTACCACTGAAAGTTGCTTTCCAAAGTTATGGTGAATGTTCAAATCAATGCACCAGATTCATATGTTTTGAATGATAAATGAGTTATACACTTAAAATGAGCTTTTCTGTATAAATCAACCAGAGACAATGTCTGTGTTGCCAACACCTCGTTTATATTTAGTGCATGTTGCAGATGGGACCATAATTCAATGTTTCATACAAAGGGTTAATAACTCTGTCAACATCTTCAGGTCTTGTAGTGGAAAGGGAAAGAATAATAATAATATTAAGCCACTACTCCACACTTGTTCCTAAATGACTTTTCCACAGTCGACACAAACAGTTTTAACTACACATGACATAAAGCAGTCATCACAAACATGTTTTAACTACACATGACATAAAGCAGTCATCACAAACATGTTTTAACTACACATGACATAAGCAGTCATCACAGACATGTTTAACTACACAGGACATAAAGCATCATCACAGACAATGTTTTAACTACACATGACATAAAGCAGCATCACAAACATGTTTTAACTACACATGACATAAAGCAGTCATCACAGACATGTTTTAACTACACATGACATAAAGCAGTCATCACAGACATGTTTTAACTACACATGACATAAAGCAGTCATCACAAACATGTTTTAACTACACATGACATAAAGCAGTCATCACAAACATGTTTTAACTACACATGACATAAAGCAGTCATCACAGACATGTTTTAACTACACATGACATAAAGCAGTCATCACAAACATGTTTTAACTACACATGGCATAAAGCAGTCATCACAAACATGTTTTAACTACACATGGCATAAAGCAGTCATCACAAACATGTTTTAACTACACATGGCATAAAGCAGTCATCACAAACATGTTTTATTTTACGTCATTTTGTTGTTGTTTTGGTTTTCATACATTAGAAACTCATATGTATGTGGGTTTTTTGTTTTTATGTTCTTTTTAAAGTTTTCCTTTAAGGAATAACAGAAAAAAATCTCAGAAACAAATGAAATTCAAGGAGGCATATACACTATTGATAGGTTTGGTATTTCTGAATATTCCAATACACATCTTTGCTATTATTATCAAATGGTTAGTGTGCAGCTCTGCACAACCTGGCATTTCCATTATACTGTTATGACCAAGTAGTACATGCTGTGCACTTAACTTCACCTTAATTAATACAAATTGTTCATTAATATTTCCTTCAACGTCGGACCAAACTACAGTACATTTTTACAATGACACAAATGTTCGATATAATCAATTTCATCAGCGCAGTACGTACATTTGGAACATCCCGTTGTGTCCAGTTATCTAACAAAATGATAGTTGGGTAAATGTTATAAATACATTTTCATTGTAAGTAATAATAATTGGGAATATGTTCTCAAACAATTTCCATTGTAAATCTAGCAGTCCTAAATGGCGACCTGTAGACCATTTTGGAGACCACTGGCTGGCGTTATGCATAGAAACTTGTCTTTACTAACGGCATCGATCCAAGATATGTGCCCCATGAGTGTGCATCACTTCATTAGTGGGATTTGATTCACACGTTTAATTGGTGGCCTTGTGATTATCTAACGGGCCTGCTAACAGTCGGCCACCTACTTCCTTCCATCTCTATTAGACAAGCCAGGTTTGTGGAAAAACGTGGAAATAAGAAATGCATTGATTCAGGTGAGTCTCTCTCTCTCTCTCTCTCTCTCTCTCTCTCTCTCTCTCTCTCTCTCTCTCTCTCTCTCTCCCCCCTTCCCTCAACCCTCAGGAAGCGTTAAGATTCTGTTTTTGTCAAAATCCTTAAGATTACAAGTACAGCTGCTACGTTTGCTGTTAAGAGTCATGTGAACGGAACAGTGATGTTAAGGTCGCTCTTTATAACCGACTCAAAATTGTGATTTAAATGAATATCCATTTCTGAAAACATGTACGTGTGTTCAGGAAAAAAATGGGGGTGGGGATGGGGGTGGGGATGGGGTGGGGGTGGGACTTGGATCAACTGTAGCACTTATCTCTCACAACAGCGAACATTTTCAAGTAAACTATAGACAGGGGCACAACCACAACTAACGGACATTTGCTGCCTGGCATATCGCAAAAGACAAAAGTTCCTAATACATTGCTGCGTTTAATACCTTTAAGGATATGTAACTATAAACGGACAAAGAACAGGTGAGAATGGGGGGGGGGGGGGGATAATAAAGAATGAAAGATTTGTTAGCGTATGATGATCTTTTCACGTTTTTTTCAATAATTTGAATTCCGTTCCCCTTTACGGTGCAAACAGATCTTATCTTGTGTACCTTCAGTTTTTCACAGAACATGGCAACAAACACATGGACAGGAAACCCAGCACCCACTATATCAATTTTCAACAACTCTGATCTGATTAAGACAGATGAATAGATTATCTTTGCTCTGGACACACTCCTCGCTTTAAACAGTGATCACGCCAAACAAGTTAATATATTGACGGCTCTCTGTTCTCTTCTGTCTTCTACGGCGTTCATAGGTTGCAACGACTACTTAGTGTGCCCGTACTTAACGAGCTGACTTTTACATACAGGGTCGTTTTTTCCACCGGCATGTGGGCTGTCCTACTGGTGTACATGCTAGGTGTTTTCAGGGTTCCTCAAGTCACCAAATATGGACAAAGTTCACAGGATCTTTATTACAAGTGCTGTAGGTTAGCAGTGTATACACGGTTTTAGGTACTGGTAGTTCTGCACATGTGTTGACTAGGAGATCAGGAAAAGTGTCCACATTTACCCAAATGGTGATACCAGGCAGAGTTGAACTTAAACCTTCCAATTGGAAGCCCGATGTCCTAACCTGACACAATACAGTTTAGTTTTGTTTTGTTTAGTAAACTGCTGACAAAAACACACACAACACACACACACACACACACACACACACACACACACACACACACACACACACATCACACACACAACACAAAAGAGAGAGAGAGAGAGAGAGAGAGAAGAGAGAGAGAGAGAGAGAGGAGAGAGAGAGAGAGAAGAGAGAGAGAGAGAGGAACATTTGTTTTTAGCATTGTGGTCTGTCTACAGCTAGCTATTTTCATCCTCCTGAATGCATGTAGCAAACTTTGCAGTTTTTTTGTATCGACGGTGTTCTCTTTATCAGTTCGTCGTTAGTTTTGTCAGCCAGATAAGTTGTTCGTTATGTAGTATGACCCCTTCTGTAACCTGTCACTATGGAAACTACAGTTCAAATAACATATAAAGAATTTAAAAAAAAATATTCGTAAACGACCAAGAAATATCCACATAAAAATTTCGTTTGCAGAGCAGAGAGACGTTAACATAAGTCAATAATACCTCCCTACGCCCGCCGCTGTAATTATTCTAAGGAAAAGGAATCAAAGGAGGCAATTCCGGAGAGTTAATCGCTGAGAGAAAAGAGTATGGAAGCAGTTTGGGAGGGTCGAAATACGAACAAGAATCGACAACATAACCAGTTTTTATCCAACATCACACTTAACTCCTGCATGCTCTAAACACAGCAGGCAGAGTGCTATCATGGCAGGTTCGTCATGAACAACATGTATATAGCTGTGACTGTAGGGACTGTTAGTGAAGGCAGGTGTTTACTTTTACCTGTTTATGTATTGCCTGCATTGGCCCAGTTTGCAGTTTGTGTGGTGAACCTTTGGATGTGTGTGCATGTGCGTGAGATGTGCGCTTGCGCTTGCGCGCGCGCGTCGCGCGTGTGTGTGTGTGTTGTTTTGTGTGTGTTGTGTGTGTGTTGTGTGTGTGTTTTGTGTGTGTTTGGTGTGTGTGTGTGTGTGTGTTATGTGTGCTTGTGTGTATGTGTGTGTGCGTGTTGTGTGTGTGTGTATTGCGTGCGTGTATGTTTGTGTGTGCATTGTGTGTGTGGTGCGGTCGTGTGTGTTGATATGTGTGTGTGTGTGCATATGCACACACATGTATGTGCTTTTGCACGGGCATTCGTAAAGCATGTCTAAATGATCTGTGCCTGTGAAAAGGACAAGGTACAGTGATTGCCAAACTAAAAACCACAGCTTTACCTTCCCTCTCCTGTCATTCCCCACCCCCTATCCCTCCCCCTCAGCCACCACAATGCTTAGAACATATTTCAACACCACATTCCGTCCTCTACCTTCACTTTCTACAAAGTCCTGCAGAAACTGTATGTCAGTAATTCCTGAATGTAAGTGGAGACTTCATCAAGGAAATCTTTGTTGAAATACATATTTCAATATCCCGCGTGTGCATCGTCTCCTGGTTTCCACTTTTTCCCACAGGAACAAGAGAGCAGTGAGCCAGACGAGAGCTGGGCGCTCCAATGGTGAATGCTGATTTGGGCATTAGGATGCTGGACCAAACTGCCCAACCGTCCTGTCACTGACCGGATACTTTGACACATCACTTTTGATGGATGGTGTTTTCATGACTTCAACTTATTTTATCACTCTCTATTCCCCCTTCTGTCTGTCTTTGTCTCTAGCCACACCGGCCTCCTGCCTTTTTCTTCATTTCTGTCTGTATATATGCATGCTTCTATTTCTTCCCTTCATTTTCTCACGTCTTCTTCTTCTTCTTCTTCTTCTTCTTCTCTCTTCTCTCTCTCTTCTCTCTCTCTCTCTCTCTCTCTCTCTCTCTCTCTCTCTCTCTCTTTCAATCTCTCTCCCCCCTAATCCAAAATGGAAAAAGAATACAGAGAAGAAAAAAATCAATGTTTACCAACCACCATGGAAAACAAACATTTATCACTCAGTATCTGGACAAACCTTTCTTCCTCTTCTTCTCTTTTTTCTCCCTGCTCCTCTCCATCTGTCTGTCTGTCTGTCTGTCTGTCTGTCTGTCTCTCTTTCCTCTCTCTCTCTCTCTCTTCCCACTCTCTCTCTCTCTGTGGTTTCCTAGCAAATTCTATATTCACTTTCTTGGACCAAATGGACCCCTATTTACTTTGAAGTGGAAGTTATACGGGCAGGATAAACCATTCATAGCGATTTACGAATTTCTCTTCATATTATACTAAGTACAGAAGATCGGAATCGAATGAGAATACATGTTAGGCCTTTTGGATCATTTTATCTACATAAGCTGTTTGTGAAGAATAGTAACCCCAAACGAGCAAAGCTTCGATGAAAGTAACTGATAAAAATAATTCAATGAATAGAGTCTCCATCAAAAGTATGTTTTGGAACCACATTTTAAAGACAAAATTTGGCTTCTTGACCAAGCCATTCCACACTATATTTGTCTGATCTGTATCGTCATTTATGAATACTGGTTTCATCGAAGAAGCAACATCTAACGTGATAAGAATGTTGTCTGTGCTTGCTAATTTATAGGTTTTAACAACTGTTTTGTATTCCAAGCATGCACTGGCCGGTTTGATTGATAGGTAGTAGTCATCAGCTCTGAAACTGACGTCTGCAGTTCAGACCATAATTACAACACTTTACCTTCCAGCCGCCCATGGTAATGTGCTGGTAACTACAACAATGTCGGGCATAACGTTTTACACCCATAAAACTGTTGGTCCTAGTTAACTGGAATGGTCTACATAAATAAGCCACGTGTATGCAAAATGCGTGTTGGTACATAGGACTTGATTTGTTATCTCACCAGAATGATCAGCACCAGTCTACCTGTAAAAGCTTTTGTAATGGAAAGAGGACGGACGTTTCCATCCCAAACCAGGAGTTGAGCTCAGAATCCCTAGTTTCTGGGTGACTGGTTTAACAACTGGGCCAGGGATCCCTACATATTCCTACATGACTTCTCACTGGCGAATTCCTGACCATCTCTGAGACCACTGGCTGGTGGTACTCATACTGCCTTTACTGGCTGCCATTGATCCCAGACATTTGTCCCTTATGTAGTGGGATCGGATTCAACCGCTGAATTGATGACCTTGTGAAGAACCAACAGGCCTGCTGACAGCCTGCCATCTTTTCCCTTTATCTTGCAAGAAAGAAAGAAGAAAGCAACTGAGGGACTGAGAGGAAAGGTGGTAGGCAGACATTGATTCAGGTGACCTTGTGGATACCCCCCCCCCCCCTCCACACACAACTTTCTACGCTCTATGTTCTGTTATTTCTCTCTTTATTCTTCTCTCTTCCCGTGAGACAGCACTGCCATGTTTGTTTCCTGCAGAACCTGTCAGAGTACAGCTGTTTGTTCTGTCCACTGTCATATGGATGATGCAATCGGAGTCATAATCATCAACTCCAAATGTTTGTATTAATCTAGTTATTTATCACCATCCATTTAGGGGAAACTGTGTCTGTGTGTTTGTGTGTGTGTCTGAGTGTGTCTGTGTGTGTCTGTGTGTGTCTGTCTGTGTGTGTGTATCTGTGTGTGTCTGTCTGTGTGTGTCTGTGCGAGTGAGAGACACAGACAGAGAGAGAGAGGGAGAGAAGGAGAGACAGAGAGAAAGAGACAGACATTGAGACAGAAACAGAGACAGATGGACAGAGACATAGACAGAGAGGGACAGAGACACAGAGAGAGGGAGAGGGGAATACACATCGACTTGTAGCAACCATCTTTCATAATGAAGAAACTGAGACAGAAAAGGCACAGATATTTCAGATGTAATACTGGAAGCCATATGTTGCAGAAACATCCGCGAGAGATTGTTCTAAAGCTTTGTTGCCTTTGATTCCACGGAAAATAAAAATAAAAAACAATTAATAACGAATAGGAAGGGAAAGAATAAAAGAAATTGTTAGCGTGGTTTGATTTTCTTGCTTGTATGTTTTCAAATGGAAGTGAAATTGCATTCCTCTTGATGAGAAAAATTTCCAAAGCTGTAAAGTTTTTCTTCAAGAAGGTGGCAACAAAGACGTAAAGAGGAAACCCACAACCTGCCGTGTCTTTCTTCATGAAGACCGATCTGATCAGGGTAAGTGAGTACAGTCCCTTCCTTGTAGTTAAACTCCTGTCTGACTGTCCACTCACATCAGTAATCACGCCATAGTTAAACATGTTGATAACTCAGCCTCTGCCAACCCCCTTACACAATCTTCCCCAATCTGTTGTTCTTCTATTGCATCCGTGGGCTCTAACTCCTACATACATCCTTAGAAATACAAGTAGGCTGTAAGTGTCTCCTTGTTCTTGTTTGTTTGTTTGTTTTTTATTTGTTTGTTTTTTGTTTTTTATTTAAACTTGGTATGTAGGCAGTTATGCTCCTTTTTTTGACGGGTGTGCTTGTTGGGTTAACACACACACACACACACACACACACACACACACACACACACACACACACACACACACACACCACACACACACACAACACACACACACACACACACACACACACACACACACACACACACACACACACACACACACGATGTTGCGAATGTGTATACTCACGATGCAGGTCCAGGCACTAGCAAATCTTTACTACATGAATTGTGTTGACCAGGTTGGTCAGGTAGGAACGAACTCAGACCGTTCGGAAGTCGAGCGTAGTAACCTGTGGCTATCATGCCCATTCTCCCAATTTGTACACACTGACACGCCTCAAGTTAAAAAAAAACAAGAAACTGCTGGGCAACCATAGTGGTGGTAGATTGTATGTGCAGCTGACATCACCCCGCTCCCTCCATGCACACAATACACTGTGTACTCTTTCGTTCCGTTACACGATCTCTCAAAAGCTTCCGCTCAGTACTCAGTTAAATAATTAGTTAGCTAGTTCGTTATCTAGTTACTTAATTAGTATGAACGGTTCTGTAATTGTTCACTTAGATGGAAAGAATGTCCAAATAAATCCAATACATGATCAAGAAACCTGGGTGAAAATAGTTTCACCACAGTCAAACAGACTAGCAGAGATACAAGTGGGGTCGACCTTAGTCACCTCCCAGACCTGTCTAAGGAGAAGAAATAAAAAGAAAACCCATCAAAAAAATAAATGCCTTTGAGAAAAGATGATGGGAGGAGCGTGGGAGGGTAGCACCACACGCCAACCTCATAACTTTTTTTTTATCGAAAATCTTAAATTATTTCTTAACTCCTTCAAGCTGCAAAACGCAGCAAGCGGTGTGGTGTCTTGGCAAGCACATCAGGAATATCGTACAACTCGGACTGTGCAGTGTATGGGGGTGTCAGTGTAGGGCGGTGCTCACTATCACCTGACGATCTGTGGGCCTGTGCGCTGCCTAGCATGGCTCCCTTTCCTTCACTTGGTTCTGGAAGTTTTGGAGTTGGTGTACGTAGTACGTGCGTGCGAGTACGCGCATACGCGTGTGTGTGAACGAGAGAGACAAACAGACAGACATAAATAGCAAGACTTACAAGGGAACAGATTCACATACTAGATATTGTTCTCATCCGGGTTCCACAGTAAGAAGAGACGGAAGGAGAGAGGGACGGAGGGGAGAGAGATAAGAGGAAAACAGAGAGAGAGACAGAGAGACAGACAGACAGACAGAGACAGAGACACAGAGAGACAGAGAGAGACAGACAGACATAGACAGAGACAGACTGAGAGAGGAGGGAGGAGGTATTGGAAAAGCAATATGTGCTCGCTATCACTTGTAATCTTGACGCATTGCATATGTCTGCCCAATTTACGTGCCCGTACTGAAGGGTAAGCCTCAGAGTTTATTTTCACCTATACTCTATGGTGCCTCATTTTCGCCATAGCCTTTTTTTTTTTGTCAGAAAATTTGCAACAGTCAGACAGGCAGATAAACAAACAGATAGAAGACAGACAGACAGACAGGTTATAAAACAGATCGACAGATGGATTGATAGACAGATGAACAATATATTGATCAATTAACCAAACCGACATCCAAACGCCAACCAAACTAGCAACAAACCAGGTACCTATCTAGCTAATATCATCATAATCATCATGAGCCCTGCCGCATAGCGTTGGTGATCATGGCCCTCCATAAGACTCTATCCTTTGTCGCTGCAAGTACGTCTCCCATCCTCTCTGTCCTCAACCACTATGCAAGTCCGTCCAATATCTTGTCCCTGGGTCTACCTGGTGCTCTCTTTCCCTCCAACTTTCCTGTTGTTACTAGAAGCTCTAATTTCTCTTGCCTCATAACATATCCTATAAATGTTGCTTGTCTTTTCCTTATTTTCTTCATTGATGTTCTTCTTGTATCTGCCTCCTTCAAGACTGTCTCGTTTCCTTTCTTTGCTGTCCATGGAACTCAACATTCTCTGACTCTGCGTGTTGACTGTCCACCCTTCACATCTCTACAATAGTATTGGTTCTGAAGAACTCTCTTCCTGATGTTAATTGATAGGCATTTGTCGGCAAGAAAGTTTTTCATTTTCTTGAATGCTGTTTTAGCTTGGCCGATTCTGCTCGCTATTTTTTATCTTCATCTGCAGTCTGGTGAGATAACCGTTCTAAGACATCAAAACTTATCAATCTGTCTCAATGTTGTGCCATTTGCTGTTATTTTGCATTAGGGAATTTCTTGTTTTTTATTGATTACCATGACTAAGTCCTCTTGTTATTAGCTCCAGCCCTGTATTTCTACTTTTTATTTCTGTTACATTGACAAGATTGTGTAGGTCTTTTTCATTTCATTTCTGCAACTAGCACGGTGTCTTCTGCACAACGAAGACTGTTTATCATTTTCCACCAACCTTTATCTCAGGGCATTCTCCTAGGTTTCTCAAGATGGTTTCGCTGTAAGTGAAAACAAATCTGATCTCAGTATACTTCCCTGCCTAACGCCTCTTTTGATATTTTGGAAAGAGGTTATATCGTTTTCCATTCTCATCGCTGCTATTTGTTCCCAACACATGTTCCAGGTTACTCTTAGATCGTTTCCTTCAACATTGAGTTTTTCTAGTTGGTTAATCAGTTCTTCGTGTCTTTCTCTATGTAAAGCCTTGGTATAATCAACAAAGCATAAATGTAAATCCTTATTCAACTCGACTGACCTTTCCATGAGAGTTCTTAGGATCTATATGGCATTAATAGTACATTTTTCTTTGACATATCCACACGGTTCTTCTGCTATTTCTCTTTTGATTCTATTCCTTGATCTCATCATGATTATTCTTAATAGAATTTTTGTTACATTTTTGTCATCAAACTGATTGTACCATGGAGTTCGCATTCTATAGCGCCTGCTTTCCTCGGAAGTGCAATGTACATTGATTTCGACATATCTTTAGGGATTTTTCCAGTGTCATAAATTTCGTTAAGGGGGACTGCTATTTTTTCAATACCAAATTCATCTAGAGCTTCAATCATTTCTGTAATAATATTGTCTGGTTCCAGGGCTTTTCCCCATTTCATCTTTTTCAACGCTGCTTTAACTTCATCTTTCATTATGGGTGGTCCTTCAGCAATCTTTCTTATACTACTTTTTCCATAATAATTGTACCATCTTCAGTTTTTTAAGCAACCAGTTGATATGCACGTCTTCTACCTGTGGGCAATTTCTTCAATGTTTCTGTGCATAGATTTAGGATCGGTTTTGGGTCAGTCTTCTATTTCTTTGCCCTTTGTTTCCAGCCAAGCTTACTTAGCTTCATTCCTGAATTCCTTGAGCATCTTATTGTATTCTTTCTCTTTTCCCTTTAACTTCCTCCGTTCTTCCATCAAGCCTAATATTTTCTTTTGTCATCCATTTCTTCTTTGCTTTTTTTTTTTTTTCAAATTTAGGGATTTCTTCAAAAAAAGCTTCATTTATCGACTTTCTGAACTTTGTCCATTGTTCCTCACTTTCACCAACTTCCTCCAGAGCACTGAATTTGTTTTGGACATGTATGTTAAATTGTTCACGAGTCATTTCATCTTCTTTAAGAGTTCAGTATTTAGTTTGTTCCTGTTTTTCATTTGTTTTCTTCTCTTTAGTTTCAGCCTAAACCTTCCCATTACAGGATTGTGCTCACTGTTGCACTGGCAATGTTTTCGCTATCGGCATAGAATTTCTAAATCTTTTATCTATCAGAATGAAATCAATTTGATTTCTTGTACTGTCTCCTGGATTCATCCATGTCCTTTTTTCCAGTGAGGTTGCTCAAACCATGTGTTTCCTATTAGAATTTATTTATTTGTACCCACTCAACAAGTTTCTCTCCCCTTTCATTTTGTGTGCCAAGGCCATGAGGTCCAACTACGTCATCCACTCTCCCCTGTCCCACTTCAGTTGATGTGTGAAGTAATATTATCTGCTGTCTTGACACGTTGTGTGCGTCATTGTTTATCAACTGTCGAATGACGGAGAAGTTGATTCTTGAGGGGCTAATATTCCAATATTTGGAATACACAGATGATCTAGAAAAATTAAACGGGCTTTGGAAAAGCGTGCCAATAACTGTCTAATGGAAAAACACAAGTGGTAGAAATGATAAAGAAACAAGATAAAAATGTTGGAATTCACAAGAAAAAAAAGATTTCTTTTTTGATATCAATGTGTCTCTTTGTTTCCCATTATCCGGGTACTTTTTATGGGTGGAAAACTAATCACTGAATGTGGCAACAGCACTACGTGTGCATGTGAGAAACGCCCGGACTTACAGCGTGCGGACTTACAGCGTGCGGACTTGGACATGATTAGCTACACCGTTTGAAATGTATTTTACACACAAAAACGATAAACTGAAAAGGTATACCGTAGCCAATATTTTCAGTACATTATCGATACTCTCAGGGCCAGGGCCACAATCATCGCAAAATGTGGCCTGACCATTCACAAAAAAAGTGGACTTTCAAGGGTAATGCCATATTTTCTATTGCATCGTGAATGTCACAAAACAATCTATTAAGACTACTTCACATCCATCTGGTTCAACTGAACACTGGGGCAATTTTTAAGAGCAAATATAAACATTGAACAGGCAGGACGTTACCATCAAGATATTGATGATAATGGTTGTTATTACTACTACTTGTGCTGCTGCTCTTCGGTGTATCGTTCGTTAATTAATTATTAATTCATTCATTTATTTGTGTAATTATTAATGCATTAATGTATTACTGTATTTATTTATTTGTTTGTTTATTTATTTACGCTAAGCACAATGTTACTGTATATTGTTTACGTTCATCTAGCAGGCCTAAAACCTAATTTCCTCAAGTAATATCGAACAATTGGACGACCAAACAAATACATTCTATAATGACAATGACAACAACAACAAGAACAACAACAACAAAAAATAATAATATTATTAATAACAATAATGACAATAATAATAATAACAACAGCAACAATGATGATATACTACTATGATATTAGAAAAGGAAAAAGAAGAAAAACAAACCATAGATAAAACAAATAACAATAAAAAAAAAAAAAGATCAGAAAATAATCATCAAATCACAAATAGATAATTACACAAACAAATAACAAAGTACATAAATAAATAAAGAAACAAATACATCAGTTATCCTTTCTTGGCAAGTGTGGGAAACCATAGATGATTTTCTGATGCATGGTTTATGACGATGCACGCACGTGAAATGGCAATATGTATTTTCAGACGTGAGTGATAAATGGCTGTGCAGATATACACTTAAACAAACCATGATTGAATTGTGAACAGAAGGCACAGACAGAGACTTACAGAACGATGAACACACGCACGCGCACGCGCACACGCACAGAGAAAGAAAGAAAGAAAGAAAGAAAGAGAGAGAGAGAGAGAGAGAGAGAGAGAGAGAGAGAGAGAGAGAGAGAGAGAGAGAGAGAGAGAATGAATAAGGAGTGTTTGGCGTGTGCCTTTATCTGACTCTTCTTGAAGTTCCTAAATTAATTTAGGAACTTTGCTCTTTGTGTTTTCTTTCTTTCTTTTTTTTTTCTAATATAGTTTTCACTGTTACAGTCTTCCCTTTCCAAGAGATGGATGGCGGTGGACGGGGGATAGACTGACTGCACAGGATGTCAGGTGAGGATGTTGAGAAAAATTAAGAAGAAAAAAATAAAACACGCAACACAGAGACAAGGGAAATAAAAATAACACAACCTATATTCTATTTCCTCTGCTGTTCAGTTAAGCTTATTTTTCTATATATTTTAAATGCAAATCTGAGAATTTTCGAATTCTTGGTATCTAACAATTCGAGGACTGAATTTCTGAATTTGAGTAAAATAATTATTGATTCTATGTCAACTTCTAAGGACTGTAAAATATTGTGACCGACCTTTACCATAATAAATTTACAACAGAACTTAATTTCAAGACAAAAAGGGACGACAGAAC
Source organism: Monoplex corrugatus (assembly GCA_030674185.1). Classification (NCBI taxonomy): domain Eukaryota; kingdom Metazoa; phylum Mollusca; class Gastropoda; order Littorinimorpha; family Ranellidae; genus Monoplex; species Monoplex corrugatus. Next base: position 74,550,325 of record JAPXFY010000013.1, read on the forward strand.
ATCTGAGACAACAACAAAATTGTACGTCCAACAATATATGGTTCAGCTGCAGGCAATTATTTCATGGGGAATTGTAGAGTTTTATTATAGTTTAACTATCTTCTTTTTAGTACAACTCTTCCTTTCCGTCAGTGTCTTTGTTTCTACGTTACTGTCTTCTTTCCTCCTTTCTTCTCATGTTTCTCTGTCCCTGTTGTTGCTTTCATAATCATGGAGTGCTTGGCCTTGCGGTTAAACTGTCTGTTCAGGTGACGTGAAACCTGGTTCCAATCACGGATCGGACAGAGATGTTGATTTCCCAGTTCTCCATAACCTCCACTACATCGTAGGTGGTGGTCTAGATGCTAGTCTTTCGGTTGAGACGATAAACAGAGGTTCTGTGTGCAGTGACAATGTAGCACACGTTAAACATCCCACGGCAACACATGACTTATCCCTGTCAAAATTCTGTCGAAAGGCCCACTTTCACAGATAAACACAAATACACACATACATAGAAAGTGAAAATTAGGTGTCGCTGTACTGAGGCGATGCGTTTTCCCCGGGAAAGCAGCCCGAATTCTACATAATAAAGCCGTCTGACAAAAACATAACGAATACAATGTAAACAGCAGATGAAGTAGTAGAACTATTCCACAACGTCAACATTCATTTAACAATCGAATATCATATATAGTGACTGTTCAAAATTCCACTAGCAAACATTATAGTAATCTTTTTTTTTTTTCTTTTCTAAATTTGAATCACTGAAGAGTGAGAGTTTATTTAGCTCAAAACGTTTGCATGTAAGTTGTGTTTACTCGCAGTCTCTCTCTCTCTCTCTCTCTCTCTCTCTCTCTCTCTCTCTCTCTCTCTCTCTCTCTCTCTCTCTCTCTCTCTCTCTCTCTCAAACACAAACATCTTTAGGCAGCAATGGAAGAAGCAAAAAGTTCTATGTACGCAAATAGTAAAGAAATTTTGAATGTACTAGGAAATATTAATTGGAAATCAACAGACATTTTCTGAACTTTTTGCCACACAGGTAATCCCTCTCACTACTCTAAGCTGCTGAAATACGGAGTAATGAAGCACGCTATCAACCTAAACAAGATCACTGCGTTTAAGAGATTTTTGCACACACGGAAATAAAACGGCCAATGATACGGTATATGTACAGTTAGGACAATTTTCTCTGTGGATATCTGATGTGTTAACTGTTGCTTTAAATCACTTACTAACAAAGAATGTAAAGAATATAAGGTATACAACTTCGGCGTCAAAAATGGAAAATATTTCATGTCATAATGGTTAGAAGAAGTGTGTCCCTTTGGATGTAGTAATGACAAAATGTTCGCTTCAGAACTGAAGGAAAGATTGCGCAATAATTTTAAGCTCGGATTTTTCATTGCACAGTAAATTTAAATCCTTACTGTTAACAAATATCGAGGACTCCCTGCACAAATGGTGCATCATCATTCTGACAGGTCACCTTCCAATGTACAAATATTGCATATGAAAGAGTACAGAAACAAATGTAAGGGCACAATCTAGGACCAGCGTGCGTCAGTTAAACGCTCACAGAGAACGCTTTTCGTGTACATCTGAAAACAATTCCTGCCCAATCTGTCCAAATACACAAGACACGCACTACCTTTTCTGTGTGAGTGCCCACTGTACAGCCAGGTCAGACATCTTTGTGTTCCTGTTAGAACCGTCTGTACGGTGAGGACAAAGACATGTTCATTAGAACACTTACAAACCAGCAACGTTAAACACCTAGCCAATACTCCCCTTGTTGTCTTGCCAGACGCCAGATAGTAGTACAGCAAATGTAGTAACGTGAAGTGTTCTCTATTATGTATATCTATAGCTGTATGTCATGTTGGGTTTTAGTGTCTATCGTTGCGTTCAGTGACTTTGCGTCGATTCATTGGGGTTTGCCCTTTGGGCCCCCGTCTCATTGGGCCCCCGTCTCATTGGGTCCCCGTCTCATTGGGCCCCCGTCTCATTGGGCCCCCACACTTTTCTGTAGTAATAAGAAAACGTGTCATTGGGCCCCCATCTCTTTGGGCCCCCGTCCCTGTGAGCCCCCATCTCTTTGAGCCCCCGTATCATTGGGTCCCCGTCTCATTGGGCCCCCGTCTCATTGGGCCCCCACACTTTTCTGTAGTAATAAAGAAAACGTGTCATTGGGCCCCCGTCTCTTTGGGCCCCCAGCATAATAAACAAGATAATTATGTTCCCTGCTGCTGCAAATGTGTGTGTGTGTGTGTGTGTGTGTGTGTGTGTGTGTGTGTGTGTGTGTGTGTGTGTGTGTGTGTGTGTGTGTGTGTGTGTGTGTGTGTGTGTGTGTTTGATTGATTAAAAATGTGTGGAATAGCACCCAGAGAAAACTGCTAGGCAATTTTATTAAAACTTATTATGTTTAGTAGAGGCCCAAAATGTCGCATCGACCCAAAATGTCGCACCAACTCAAAATGACCACATTTGTGCATTCCAGCTACCATATAGTTAGAGTTTTGAGTATAGGTAAAACTCCATAAACAATGTGCGTTTTGCGTGTGAGCTTGAAACGAGCCCGTCAGTCTGTCAGTATGTATGAATGTAGATGTATGTATGTGTATATGTATGTATGTATGTATGTATGTATGTATGTATGTATGTATGTATGTATGTATGTATGTATGTATGCATTGATCATTTTGGCCTATTTAGCTGTCAAACAGTGAAATAGACCTAACTGACCACTGGTCGGGCATATACATCAATACATTTTGGACCGGCCCGGTGCGACATTTTCGGCCTTGTAACGGAGGCCCAAAATGTCGCAGTGTCTCAAAATGTCCACCGGACCACAGTTGCGTATTCCAGGCTACCGTATAGTCTGTGAATGTATGTGATCAAAAATGTGTGGAACAGCGCTCAGAGGAAATTGCTAGCCGATGTTTTCATTTTTGTTTTCAAGTTAGTGCGACATTTTGGGCAGGTGCGACATTTTGGGCTTGCTCTACGTAAAGGCCCAAAATGTCGCACCGGCCCAAATTGTCGCAACAACGATCGGGGATCGGGAATAGAGACCTAAAATGTCGTGATAATGTATATGCTTGTCTCTGTCTTTGTCTCTCTATGCACTACTTAGCAGTAAACCAGTGAAATAAACCAAATTGAAACTGAAAAGTGACAATGACCACTGTACACAACATCATAAATTATTCACGTGAAGTCCTACTACACTAGACAGCGGTAAAACTGGTCCAGAATGACATCTGGAGCTGGTGCGACGTTTTGGGCCTTTATCCCCGATCCAAAACGTCGTTGCGACATTTTGGGTCAGTGCGACATTTTGGGGGCACAATGAGACGGGGGCCTAATGAGACGGGGGCCCAAAGAGACGGGGGCTCAAAGACACGGGGACCCAAAGAGACGGAGGCCCAACGAGACGGGGGCTCAAAGACACGGGGACCCAAAGAGACGGGGGCCCAATGAGACGGGGGCTCAAAGACATCATCCCGAGATTCATTTCCTTCCATGAAAGTTGCAGTTGGCCAAAGTGATATTCATAAAAATTCTGATTTCAAAGTTTCCGAGCTCTCTCTCTCTCTCTCTCTCTCTCTCTCTCTCTCTCTCTCTCTCTCGCTCTCTCTCTCTCTCTCTCTCACACACACATACACACACACATTCACAGACAACGGGTATGCTATACAAGACTAGTCTATTTGTAATGGAAATTCAATGTGAATACTTAATAACATCTACACCATCTTAGCTACTTGACAGAGACGAAGGGGTGGGAGACGGAGACAAACAGACAGAGACAGCGCGAAGATGAGAGAGAGAGAGAGAGAGAGAGAGAGAGAGAGAGAGAGAGAGAGAGAGAGAGAGAGAGAGAGAGAGAGAGAGAGAGAGAGCACCAACAAAACCAAGAGACATAATCGAAAACCTTAAAACCCAAAAGTAGATACAAATTAAACTGACTTACCGATCTGGCAGGCATCAAAGGACACCACCAGTCAAAGGTATCTGTCTAATGGTCACTAACAATATTTGTTCCC
>JAPXFY010000013.1:74556855-74559355 GCA_030674185.1 Monoplex corrugatus
GACCATCCTGCCATTGACCCCCAATCGTCTGTTCTTACTGTAATCCTTACTGCTACACCCAATCACTTGTTCTCCCACCAGTCGCCCAACAGACGCTGTAGAAATCGTTTTTAGACCACTCGCTCAATTCTGAACACTGGCACTAAGCATGAGCTCTTGTGGAACGAGTGTCGTCACCGGACTGCCAAATGTGCTAAGTGGGCATTGATTTAGAGAAAAGTGATTCTTACTTCCCTATGAATCTTCTACACCACCACCACATCTCTCTCTCTCTCTCTCTCTCTCTCTCTCTCTCTCTCTCTCTCTCTCTCTCTCTGTGTGTGTCTCAGATTGGATATTTTCATCATTATCAATTGTTTCTTAATTATGCTATGTTCCATGTTAATAGACTGAAAAAGCCTGAGACAGTAAAACAATTCACCGGCTCTCTTTAACTTAATTTAGTGCACAGTGCCCGGTCGACTTTCGCAGAAAAACGTACACACACGCGCGCGCGCGCGCGCCACACACACACAACACACACACACACACACACACACACACACACACACACCACACACACACACACACACACTTACAACTATACTTTGGATTTTATGAAAATTATTCGCTTAATCCTTATACCATCTATCTCTCTCTCTCTCTCTTTTAAGATTGCTCTCACTTCTCTCTCTCTCTCAGTTATTCAGGCCACAAAGAATTAATCAATCCCATCGGCCAATGGCTAGATAATGCAATCAATAACAAATGTTGTGGCATTGTCTTTCTAAATAAAAAATGCATTTGATCAAGAATACCATAAACTCGTACTCAGTCAACGTTTGATCTTACCATGTATAAACTCCTGTTCAGAAAAGTGTTGTTACATGACACAACCATAAACAAACACCCTGAAACATCTACAGTCATATCTGACCAACTAACAATGTGTAAATATAAACCAATCAGTTTCAACAATCATCATCATCATGTGTCCTGCCGTATGGCGTTGACGATCATAGCCCTCCCTCCATACGAATTTATTCCTTGTCGCTGCAAGTACATCTTCCCACCCTCTCTGTCTTTATCAAATCCACGAGTCCGTATAATATTTTCTTTCTGGGTCTACCTGATGCTCGTTTTCCCTCCAGCTTTCCTGTTGTGACCAAGTGCTCTAATTTCTCTTGCCTCATAAAATTCCCTATAATTGTTGCTTCTCTTTTCCTAACGTTTTTCATTATTTCTTTTTTGTCTGCGTCCTTCAAGACTGTCTCGTTTCTTTTCTTTGTTGTCCATGGAACTCTCAACATTCTTCTTATAAACCAAATGTCAGTTGCCTCAATCTTGTTTCGATTTTGCGCGTTGACTGTCTACGCTTCACATCCCTGCAACAGTATCGGTTCTACATAACACTGAAGAACTCTCTTCCTGATGTTAATTGATATGCATTTGTTGGTAAGAACGCTTTTTGTTTTCTTGAATGTTGTTTTAGCTTGCCCGATTGTGCATCTGCTGTCTTGTCAGGTGACTTTTCCCAGATGTTTAAACTTATCCACTTTTCTCCACTTGCTGTTATTTTGCTTGAGGGGATTTCTTGCTTTTACTGATTACTGATTACCATGACTTTATCTTCTTGCTATTTAGCTCCAACCCTTTCTTTCTGCTTTTCATTTCTATTATATTCACACGATTTTGTAGTTCTTTTTCATTTCATTTTCTGCGATTAGAACATATTGTCTGGTTCTGGGCATGTTCCCAGTTTCAACTTTTTCAATGCTGCTCTAACTTCATCTTTCATTTTGGTTGATCCTTCAACGTTCTTTCTTACACTGTGTTCTGCCTTTACTGTCATGGTCAAATAGGTCTTTAATGAACTCTCCTCATCTATCTAATGTTTTGTCTTCTTCCATAATAATATAATCATACCATCTTCAGATTTTCACCAACCAGTTGATATGCACGTATTTGCTGTGGGTAATTTCTCCAATGTTTCTGTAACAAACTTAGGATCTGTTTTGTGTCGGTCTTCTATTTCTTTGAATTTTGTTTCCAGCCAAGCTTACTTAGCTTCATTGCACACATTCCTGATTCCATGACGTATCTTTCTGTATTCTTCCTCTTTTTCTCTAGCCTTCCTCCTTTCTTCCATCAAGCCTAACATATCTTTTGTCATCCAGTTCTTCTTTGCTTTTCTTGCAACTCTACAGATTTTTTCACGGGCTTCATTTATCGAATTTCTCAACTTTGTCCATTGTTCCTCATTGTCACCAAGTTCCAAGAGCACTGAACTTGTTTTGAACATATACGTTAAAATTTGCACATGTCGATGCATCTATCTTTAGGAGTCCAAGAGTTAGTTTGATGTTACTTTAGGTTTGTTTTCTTCTCTTTAGCTTCAGACTTAATTGTCCCAGTACAGGATTGTGGTCACTGTTCCAGTCTGTGCATGGTAGTGTTTTTGCTATGAATAAAGAATGTCTAAATCTTTTATTCATTAGGATGTAATCAATGAAATTTCTTG
>JAPXFY010000013.1:74564355-74584355 GCA_030674185.1 Monoplex corrugatus
AGTCTATGACAAGAGACAGAGGGAGTCTATGACAACAGAGGGAGTCTATGACAAAAGACAGAGGGAGTCTATGACAAGAGACAGAGGGAGTCTATGACAAGAGAGGGAGTCTAATGACAAGAGAGGGAGTCTATGACAAGAGACAGAGGGAGTCTATGACAAAAGACAGAGGGAGTCTATGACAAGAGAGGGAGTCTATGACAAGAGAGGGAGTCTATGACAAGAGACAGAGGGAGTCTATGACAAAAGACAGAGGGAGTCTATGACAAGAGACAGAGGGAGTCTATGACAAGAGACAGAGGGAGTCTATGACAAGAGAGGGAGTCTATGACAAGAGACAGAGGGAGTCTACGACAAAAGACAGAGGGAGTCTATGACAAAAGACAGAGGGAGTCTATGACAAAAGACAGAGGGAGTCTATGACAAGAGACAGAGGGAGCCTATGACAAAAGACAGAGGGAGTCTATGACAAGAGACAGAGGGAGTCTATGACAAAAGACAGAGGGAGTCTATGACAACAGAGGGAGTCTATGACAAGAGAGGGAGTCTATGACAAGAGACAGAGGGAGTCTATGACAAAAGACAGAGGGAGTCTATGACAAAAGACAGAGGGAGTCTATGACAAGAGACAGAGGGAGTCTATGACAAAAGACAGAGGGAGTCTATGACAACAGAGGGAGTCTATGACAACAGAGGGAGTCTATGACAAGAGACAGAGGGAGTCTATGACAACAGAGGGAGTCTATGACAAGAGAGGGAGTCTATGACAAAAGACAGAGGGAGTCTATGACAAAAGACAGAGGGAGTCTATGACAACAGAGGGAGTCTATGACAAAAGACAGAGGGAGTCTATGACAAAAGACAGAGGGAGTCTATGACAAAAGACAGAGGGAGTCTATGACAACAGAGGGAGTCTATGACAAAAGACAGAGGGAGTCTATGACAAAAGACAGAGGGAGTCTATGACAACAGAGGGAGTCTATGACAAAAGACAGAGGGAGTCTATGACAAAAGACAGAGGGAGTCTATGACAACAGAGGGAGTCTATGACAAGAGACAGAGGGAGTCTATGACAATAGAGGGAGTCTATGGCAACAGAGGGAGTCTATGGCAACAGAGGGAGTCTATGACAAGAGACAGAGGAAGTCTATGACAAGAGACAGAGGGAGTCTATGACAACAGAGGGAGCCTATGACAAAAGACAGAGGGAGTCTATGACAAGAGACAGAGGAAGTCTATGACAACAGAGGGAGTCTATGACAAAAGACAGAGGGAGTCTATGACAAGAGACAGAGGGAGTCTATGACAACAGAGGGAGTCTATGACAAAAGACAGAGGGAGTCTATGACAAGAGACAGAGGAAGTCTATGACAACAGAGGGAGTCTATGACAAAAGACAGAGGGAGTCTATGACAAGAGACAGAGGAAGTCTATGACAACAGAGGGAGTCTATGACAAGAGACAGAGGGAGTCTATGACAAGAGACAGAGGAAGTCTATGACAACAGAGGGAGTCTATGGCAACAGAGGGAGTCTATAAGACACAGAGGAAGTCTATGACAACAGAGGGAGTCTATGACAAGACACAGAGGGAGTCTATGGCAACAGAGGGAGTCTATGACAAGACACGAGGGAGTCTATGGCAACAGAGGAAGTCTATGACAAGAGACAGAGGGAGTCTATGACAATAGAGGGAGTCTATGACAAGAGACAGAGGGAGTCTATGACAACAGAGGGAGTCTATGACAAGAGACAGAGGGAGTCTATGACAAGACACAGAGGTAGTCTATGACAAGAGACAGAGGGAGTCTATGACAACAGGGGAGTCTATGACGAGACAGAGGGAGTCTATGACAAGAGACAAAGGCAGTCTATGACAAGAGACAGAGGGAGTCTATGACAAGAGACAGAGGGAGTCTATGACAAGAGACAGAGGGAGTCTATGACAAGAGACAGAGGGAGTCTATGACAAGAGACAGAGGGAGTCTATGACAAGAGACAAAGGGAGTCTATGACAAGAGACAGAGGGAGTCTATGACCAGACACAGAGGGAGTCTATGACAAGAGACAGAGGGAGTCTATGACAAGAGACAGAGGGAGTCTATGACAAGAGACAAAGGCAGTCTATGACAAGAGACAAAGGGAGTCTATGACAAGAGACAGAGGGAGTCTATGACAAGAGACAGAGGGAGTCTATGACAAGAGACAGAGGGAGTCTATGACAAGAGACAGAGGGAGTCTATGACCAGACACAGAGGGAGTCTATGACAAGAGACAGAGGGAGTCTATGACAAGAGACAGAGGGAGTCTATGACCAGACACAGAGGGAGTCTATGACAAGAGACAGAGGGAGTCTATGACAAAAGACAGAGGGAGTCTATGACAAAAGACAGAGGGAGTCTATGACAAAAGACAGAGGGAGTCTATGACAAGAGACAGAGGGAGTCTATGACAAAAGACAGAGGGAGTCTATGACAAAAGACAGAGGGAGTCTATGACAAAAGAAAGAGGGAGTCTATGACAAAAGAGGGAGTCTATGACAAGAGAGAGGGAGTCTATAACAAAAGACAGAGGGAGTCTATGACAAGAGACAGAGGGAGTCTATGACAAAAGAGGGAGTCTATGACAAAAGACAGAGGGAGTCTATGACAAAAGACAGAGGGAGTCTATGACAAAAGACAGAGGGAGTCTATGACAAGAGACAGAGGGAGTCTATGACAAAAGACAGAGGGAGTCTATGACAAAAGAGGGAGTCTATGACAAGAGACAGAGGGAGTCTATGACAAGAGACAGAGGGAGTCTATGACAAAAGACAGAGGGAGTCTATGACAAAAGACAGAGGGAGTCTATGACAAAAGAGGGAGTCTATGACAAGAGACAGAGGGAGTCTATGACAAAGACAGAGGGAGTCTATGACAAGAGACAGAGGGAGTCTATGACAAAAGAGGGAGTCTATGACAAGAGACAGAGGGAGTCTATGACAAAAGACAGAGGGAGTCTATGACAAAAGGACAGAGGGAGTCTATGATAAAAAGAGGGAGTCTATGACAAAAGACAGAGGGAGTCTATGATAAAAGAGAGGAGTCTATGACAAAAGACAGAGGGAGTCTATGACAAAAGACAGAGGGAGTCTATGATAAAAGAGGGAGTCTATGATAAAAGAGGGAGTCTATGACAACAGAGGGAGTCTATGACAAAAGACAGAGGAAGTCTATGACAAGAGACAGAGGAAGTCTATGACAATAGAGGGAGTCTATGACAACAGAGGGAGTCTATGACAACAGAGGGAGTCTATGACAAAAGACAGAGGAAGTCTATGACAAGAGACAGAGGAAGTCTATGACAATAGAGGGAGTCTATGACAACAGAGGGAGTCTATGGCAAAAGACAGAGGGAGTCTATGACAAGACACAGAGGAAGTCTATGACAATAAGAGGGAGTCTATGGCAAAAGACAGAGGGAGTCTATGACAAGACACAGAGGAAGTCTATGACAATAGAGGGAGTCTATGACAAGAGAGGGAGTCTATGGCAAAAGACAGAGGGAGTCTATGACAAGACACAGAGGAAGTCTATTACAACAGAGGAAGTCTATGACAATAGAGGGAGTCTATGGCAAAAGACAGAGGGAGTCTATGACAAGACACAGAGGAAGTCTATGACAACAGAGGGAGTCTATGCAAAAGACAGAGGGAGTCTATGACAAGACACAGAGGAAGTCTATGACAATAGAGGGAGTCTATGGCAAAAGACGAAGGAGTCTATGACAAGACACAGAGGAAGTCTATGACAACAGAGGGAGTCTATGACAAGACACAGAGGGAGTCTATGACAACAGAGGGAGTCTATGACAACAGAGGGAGTCTATGGCAACAGAGGGAGTCTATGACAAGACACAGAGGGAGTCTATGACAACAGAGGGAGTCTATGACAAGACACAGAGGGAGTCTATGACAACAGAGGGAGTCTATGACAACAGAGGGAGTCTATGACAAGACACAGAGGAAGTCTATGACAACAGAGGGAGTCTATGACAAGACACAGAGGGAGTCTATGACAACAGAGGGAGTCTATGACAACAGAGGGAGTCTATGGCAACAGAGGGAATCTATGACAAGAGACAGAGGGAGTCTATGACAACAGAGGGAGTCTATGACAAGACACAGAGGGAGTTCATTCCAGTTGTATGGACCAGACACACGGCAGCAAACTGTGGAACATATGTATCAATGAGTCTATAGACAAACAGTGTCAAAATCACAACACACAGGTCAGGCGCCAGCTTACATTATAGGGTGCTCGCAAAGATAACAAGGTGCAATACCATGAATACACTTGCAGCAGAACGTATTGATTTTATAAGATTCTTTGAGTAACAGGCAACCAGTGGAGGAACTACAGCAAGGGAGTGATATATTGTATTATAGCAGTCATCACCATCACATGACTTACATACATACTCCACCCCTCCCTGCCCATCATAAAAACATACATACATTGTGACACACTGCACACTCACAAACTGTAACACATACACAGTACCGCGCTCAAACACACACACACACACACATGCACACACACGCACGCACGCACGCATATACACAATGGCACATCACACCGGCACAGTGGCACACACACACACACACGCACGCACACATGCACGCACGCACGCACGCACACACACACACACACACACACACACACACACACACACACACACACACACACACACACAGTCGCTACGCACACAGAATGATATTTTACACATGCCTGAAGGCGTGCGACCTAAAGACTCACCACATCCAGAACTTGAGACAGTCTAAGCCCCATCTTGACGGTCAGCTGATGACCTGGGCCTCCAGAGGGCTTGACCAGGGCGTTGTAGGGGGTCATCAGGTCATGATGCAGACGCTTGGCTGAAGGGTCGGGCTGTCTCCGACCCGAAACTGGGTGGACAACACACATCATCACCATCACCATCACCATCACTATCATTGCCATCCTTGTTAGAGAGCGGGGGAGGGTGAAGACACTAGTGCTGACGATATTCGACACTTGACATCTTGATAAGTCATTTGTGTGTGAGGGTTCTCTCATGCGGCAATTTGTCATGATACTATCCTTTCTGTTTTCATCAACGCAGGAAAAGGAAGAGGAGGAGGAGGAGGATGAAGAAAAGTGTGATGATGTCGATGAGGCATGAAATCGTCCACGACAGGCGATGGTCAGACGATCGATGACAGACGACCTCATTGTCACACGGCCACGCGTACAGCGGACCAGATCTGAGTCGGCCTCAAAAACTTGGTGACGACTGTTCGTGTGGGTCAGAGATTAAAAGCCTTCCGCTGTTGCTGTTGTTGTTGTTGTTGTTGTTGTTGCAGCGTACAATCTTGCTTTTTCTCGTCTTCTACTTCTTGCTCTTGCTGCTGAGTCTCTCTTAACCTAGTCGAAAAAGCAAGCTGCTTTTCTCAGAAGAGGGACAGACTTTCAATTTTACCCAAAACAAACGGTCGTAAATCTTGTTCTCTCTAGCTTGTCCCTTCAAACACACCCAGACACAAACTCTATAAGAAATAACACTTGTTCAAACTCTTCCAACTCCAATACAAGAATCAGTAAGCTGGAAAGTTCGTTGACACAGAGCAACAGTTGTTCAAAGCTTACAAGCTGATGAACTCTTTTAAGTTTGCTGAAGTGCGGTTATTGGAGCCTCTTACCCGCACACACACACACACACACACACACACACATTCACACACGCACAGTTACCTCCCAGTCGCTTACTTGTAGATACAGAGCTGGAGAAGACAGAAGCTTCCTCGGCAAGCTGTCATCAGCCGTAGTGGTGATGGTGGTGGTAGTGATAGTGGAGGTAGGCTCGGCAGTGCAGTATCCGTGTTGTCAGTCCGTCAGAGAGAGCTCAGAGGCCGGCAAATACGCCATACACACACACAGACAAGACGGCTCGCCAACAATCGACGAGGACAAGACGTTTGATCAGCCCCACCACACCCCTACAGCTGGCAGTTGAAGAAAAGTGTGTTGTTGTTAATGGGGAGGTGCGGGCGTTTTCGGTCTAAGCGCTGTAAGCGCCGCTCTCACTCTTTCCCGTTAAAATCGAAGAATCGTTCGTTCGTGGCTTTGGCTGGCTATGGGTAGAGGCAGGCTAGAAGAAAGAAAAGGCAGGAAGGCAGGGTGCTGTAGCCTGTAACATAGGTAAGGCGGGTACGACACACACCGCCACTCCACACCGCAACACTCAGGGTGCATGGAGCAAGGCCGCGTGGGGAACCTGCAAAGAAAGAAAACTTTGTCGTGTTGTTGTTGTTGTTGTTGTTTTTGTTGTAGTGGTGTTGCTGGTTTGTACGGCTTCGGATTAGAGAGAAAAAGAGAGGGCGGAAGGCAGGAAAAACAGAGATACAGTGTGAAGGAGTGAGGGGGCGAGAGATAAAGAGAGCTGTAGAAGAAGTAATGTGTTGTTGGTCTTGTTTACGAAAGGGTTGTTTTGTGCGGCTCAAGGCGACAAACATAATTAAGGTCTATTTTGGTATCTCTACTGCAGTTTGTGAACGACCAAAACCATTGATGTTCTTCTTTATGCTTACCATTAACTGGAAACCGCACAATGTTGACACTATTTTAATGACAGAATGCTTTTATTGTTATTGTTTCAGTTTGTTTGTTTGTTTGTTTTGTCTTTTGTTTGCTTGTTTGTTTCTTTGTTCTTCTGTTTATTTGTTGTTGGCTTTGGCGTTTTCTTATAACGATGTTTTTTACCTTTGTTTTTCTTTTCACTCGCTCATTCATTCATTATTTTTCTCTTTCGTCTGATGATTGTTCTGTTCTTCTTATCATTGATCTCTTACGTGCTTCAGCAGTAACTTTCATGCCTGCAAATGGGATTTATTCTTATTCTGATCGAGCCTGTGTTTCTATCCGAACGTATGCTGCGTGTGTCACACCTTTCTGAACTGAACATAGATTGATGTTGATCACATCTGAACCACAGACTGATTTTGATTACAACTGCACCACAGATTGATATTGATCACAATTGAATTTCAGGCTGATATTGATCACATTTGGATCACAGACTGATATTGATCACATCTGGATCACAAATTGATATTGATCACATCTGGATTACAGACTGATATTGATCACATCTGGATCACAAATTGATATTGATCACATCTGGATCACAAATTGATATTGATCACATCTGGATCACAGACTGATATTGATCACATCTGGATTACAGACTGATATTGATCACATTTGGATCACAGACTGATATTGATCACATCTGGATTACAGACTGATATTGATCACATTTGGATCACAGACTGATATTGATCACATCTGGATTACAGACTGATATTGATCATGTCTGGATCACAAATTGATATTGATCACATCTGGATCACAAATTGATATTGATCACATCTGGATCACAAATTGATATTGATCACATCTGGATCACAGACTGATATTGATCACATCTGGATTACAGACTGATATTGATCACATTTGGATCACAGACTGATATTGATCACATCTGGATCACAAATTGATATTGATCACATCTGGATCACAAATTGATATTGGTCACATCTGGATTACAGACTGATATTGATCATGTCTGGATCACAAACTGATACTGATCATATCTGGATTATAGACTGATATTGATCACACCTGGATTATAGATTGATATTGATCACATCTGGATTGTAGAATGATATTGATCACATCTGGATCACAGTCTGATATTGATTACATCTGGATCACAGACTGATATTGATCACATCTGGATCACAGGCTAATACTGATCACAATTGAATTACAGACTTATATTGATTACGATTGGATCACAGACTGATATTGATGACATCTTGATCACAGGCTGATATTGATCACAATTGAATCACAGCCTAACATTGATTACATCTGGATCACAGACTGATAATGATCACATTTGTATCAGACTAATATTGATCATGGTGAACACAGATTGATATCGATCACATCTGTATCACATACTGATATTGATCACTTGTGAATCACAGACTGATATTGATCACATTTGTATCACAGACTAATATTAATCATGGTGAACACAGATTGATATTGATCACATCTGTATTACAGACTGATATTGATCACATTGGATCATAGACTGACATTGATCACGTCTGGATCACAGATTGATATTGATCACGTCTGGATCACAGATTGACATTGAACACATCTGTATGACAGACTGACATTGATCACATGTAAATGACAGACTGATATTGATCACATGTAAGTGACAGACTGATATTGATCACATCTTGATCACAGACTGATATTGATCACATTTGTGTCACAGATTGATATTGATCACATCTTGATCACAGACTGATATTGATCACATCTTGGTCATAGACTGATATTGATCACTTCTGAATCACAGACTGACATTGATCACATCTGTATCACAGACTGATATTGATCACATCTGTATCACAGACTGATATTGATCACATCTGTATCACAGACTGATATTGATCACATCTGTATCACAGACTGATATTGATCACATCTGATTTATATACTGATATTTTGAACGCATCTGTATCACAGACTGATATTGATCACATCTGGATCACAGACTGATATTGATCACATCTGTATCACAAATTGACATTGATCACATCTGTATCACAGACTGATATTGATCACATCTGGATCACAGACTGATATTGATCACATCTGTATCACAAATTGACATTGATCACATCTGTATCACAGACTGACATTGATCACATCTGTATCACAGACTGATATTGATCACATCTGTATCACAGACTGATATTGATCACATCTGTATCACAGACTGACATTGATCACATCTGTATCACAGACTGATATTGATCACATCTGTATCACAAATTGACATTGATCACATCTGTATCACAAATTGACATTGATCACATCTGTATCACAAATTGACATTGATCACATCTGTATCACAAATTGACATTGATCACATCTGTATCACAGACTGATATTGATCACATCTGTATCACAGACTGACATTGATCACATCTGTATCACAGACTGATATTGATCACATCTGTATCACAGACTGACATTGATCACATCTGTATCACAGACTGATATTGATCACATCTGTATCACAAATTGACATTGATCACATCTGTATCACAAATTGACATTGATCACATCTGTATCACAGACTGATATTGATCACATCTGTATCACAAATTGACATTGATCACATCTGTATCACAGACTGATATTGATCACATCTGTATCACAGACATGATATTGATCACATCTGTATCACAGACTGATATTGATCACATCTGTATCACAAATTGACATTGATCACATCTGTATCACAGACTGACATTGATCACATCTGTATCACAAATTGACATTGATCACATCTGTATCACAGACTGATATTGATCACATCTGGACCATCATGTTGACCCACATGGACGTCAGGAGTGGATATTGAAATGAAGTGAGCGAGCAGGGACCACTGGCCGTAATGACTGACAGTGGATTGTTAGGAGACGCGGCCAGCAGGTGGAAAGAAGTATGAACTTAGGCAATAGGAAATCAATATAAAGGTAACATTCAAACATCCTGAAATCAGGCGGGCCCCAGTAGCTCAGTTGGTTTGAGCGTCGGATTCACATGCTAATGGTTGTGGGTTCGAATCCCGGGGTGCGCTATATTAAATCTGGCCTTCTCACTGTCCCGTCTTAACATCATGGTTGTTCTGGTGGTGTCGGTATCGGATTAGATAGGTCCCCCTTCCCCCCTTCCCCGGGATGGTTATCCCCGTCGGCCATATCACCTGAGGTGGGTGTCGACGTAAAAACTGAACCAAATTAATTAATTAACCTGAAATCACAATGAGTAAAATATGCAGGTTTAAGGGGGACAAGAGAGAGAGAGAGAGAGAGAGAGAGAGAGAGAGAGAGAGAGAGAGAGAGAGAGAGAGAGAGAGAGATGAGAGAGAGAGAGAGAAGAGAGAGAGAAACAATTATCTTAATCAGAGAAATAATACAACAATCAAACAGGTGATTTTTTTTACCTTCAGCCCTTACCTGGGAAGACTGTACAGCAGCCAGAAGTAAAACATCACTAGTAGCAGTATTTCAATACACCACTAGCAGCAGTATTTCAATACACCACTAGCAGCAGTATTTCACTACCATGCAGATTGAAACCATCTTATTACAAACCAGTAAAACACCAAAGTAGAACCATTTCTTTCTAAATGTTGTGCATTCGTTTTTTGTTGTCGTTTCTATTCGATTGACAAAGGAAAGTTGGACAAAAAACAAAAAAGCAAAAACAAACAAACAAACAAACAAACAAAAAACAAACAAATACCTACGCATGTCTTGTTTTGTTATATTAAATACGCGTCTGATTCCGTTTCTAATTTATATTCGCTTGAAGGCTGGCAGTCATGTTGATTCAGATTTCATCTCTACTTCTGTGGCTGCTCCACACAACTGGAACGTTCTTCCCCCATCTATTCCATGGTCACAAACTTTCTTCCTACAATGCAAGAGGAAAAACAGTTTTACAATGATACATTGAACAGGTGAAGCTGTCTGCTTTGTCAATGATCGATCTGATTGTCGTGCAGTAGAACCTGAGATAACATGAAACTGATCCTATTTGGGAGCTGCGTTTTAAAAACTTGCACAGGCAATGTACCATCACGTGAACAACTCCAGGAGACATATGGGAGCGTTGAAAGAAAAGGGAGAGAGAGAGAGAGAGAGAGAGAGAGAGAGGAGAGAGAGAGAGAGAGAGAGAGAGAGAGAGAGAGAGAGAGAGAGAGAGAGAGAGAGAGAGAGAGATGTAAAACAAGCTGTTTGATAGCAGTAAGCTTTGTACAAGACATTCGCAGTTAATTTTTTGTTTGTTTGTTTGCTTTATTTCATCTAGATCTAATAGCTTACCCAAGTTCAGAGTTTCTTTGGAAAATCGAATGAACGAAGAAGAAATAAGTGCTACTTGGGGTAATAGGAGAAACTTTCAGCCACAAGCCTGACAAGTTGTTTTGGCGTAAGGCTGAAAACACGTTAAAAAGAGTATGGCATCACAGAGAGAGAGAGAGAGAGAGAGAGAGAGAGAGAGAGAGAGAGAGAGACAGACAGACAGACAGACAGACAGACAGACAGACGGACAGAGTTTACAACTATGGTTTGATCTTGGAGAGAATTATATGTGCTTCCAGAAGGTCATTTATTTTCAAGTTTTGTGCATGCCGTTTGCAGTCGGAGATGGTGGGAGAGGTGGGAGGGAGGGAAAAGGGAGAGACACAAGGAAGGGTCTGATGGAGAGACACAGGAAGGGTCTGATGGACAGACACGAAGGGTCTGATGGACAGACACATGGAAGGGTCTGATGGACAGACACAAGGTCTGATGGAGAACAAGGGTCTGATGGACAGACACAAGGAAGGGTCTGATGGACAGACACAAGGAAGGGTCTGATGGACAGACACATGGAAGGGTCTGATGGACAGACACATGGAAGGGTCTGATGGACAGACACATGGAAGGGTCTGATGGACAGACACAAGGAGGGTCTGATGGACAGACACAAGGAAGGGTCTGATGGACAGACACAAGGAAGGGTCTGATGGACAGACACAAGGAAGGGTCTGATGGACAGACACAGAAGGGTCTGATGGACAGACACATGGAAGGGTCTGATGGACAGACACATGGAAGGGTCTGATGGAGAGACACAAGGAAGGGTCTGATGGACAGAGACATGGAAGGGTCTGATGGACAGACACATGGAAGGGTCTGATGGACAGACACATGGAAGGGTCTGATGGACAGACACAAGGAAGGGTCTGATGGACAGACACATGGAAGGGTCTGATGGACAGACACAAGGAAGGGTCTGATGGACAGACACATGGAAGGGTCTGATGGACAGACACATGGAAGGGTCTGATGGACAGACACAAGGAAGGGTCTGATGGACAGACACAAAGGGTCTGATGGACAGACACATGGAAGGGTCTGATGGACAGACACAAAGGGTCTGATGGACAGACACATGGAAGGGTCTGATGGACAGACACAGGAAGGGTCTGATGGACAGACACAAGGAAGGTCTGATGGACAGACACATGGAAGGGTTTGATGGACAGACACATGGAAGGGTCTGATGGACAGACACATGGAAGGGTCTGATGGACAGACACATGGAAGGGTCTGATGGAGAGACGTGCGCCAACACCAGTATAAACAGAACAAATAAAAAGGAAACTATACAAGGTGAGAGGGAATGGCGGGGCATCAGTAAAGGCCTAACACGATGAACATCCTATCGCAAAAGATGGCCTGGTTGATGGTTGATGAGCTGGTCCATCCTTTGCCTTCTTGTCTCATTGCCCCAGTTATACTCTCATTCGAGAAAAACAAAACAAAACAAAACAAAACAAAGCAAAACTAGTGGCTCTGTCTCCACTCCGCCCAGCTGTGAATAGTTACCTAATCCTGTTCAGGGTCAATAAAATAAAGGAACGAAGGAGAGGGGATGGGCACTGCCCTCGTATCAATGCTGGTCCCGATTCTAGCTCCGAGAACACCTGACGTCTCTATCACCCCACTCCCGTAATGTCCTCATGGTTATGAGACAACCCCCACCTTGTTTTATCAGGAAAAGTGCAACACCTCTTTTCCTTTATTTGTAGGTCTGGTAAGAGCACAAGCTATATGAGACCCTCTGAGAAGACACACACAGAGGAGAGAATAAATATCGCAGACGAAATTTCGAGTTTACAAGACGCTGATAAATGCCGTCCTTCTTGCATTGTTAAACTAGCACGTTTCGTTGGTTTTGTTACCACTTGGGATAAGAGGAGACAGACATCCACATGTACACAGCCAGCCATTCAATTCTGAGGTTGCCAAATTCCACGAAACGTAGAAAACATCTCCTAAACAACTTACACAGCAGAAAGCGAAGGATGAAAACGAAATCAGGAATTAAAGTGTAATATTTTTTAACGTATGGAAGCAATCTTGTGTGGTTCAATACTTATTAAAAACAGAATGACTACCAGAGACTACATTGCCAAGAAAAGTAAATGTGAGCTTATTGTTACAACCCCAAGGGAGGAAGACCAAGGTTGCCTCCCTTGCCAACGAATGCACTGACAAAAGCAGACAGATTAGATCTTTCATTCGACAAAATAAACTGTCTAGTCCAAAATTCAAAACGAAATAGAAAACATATAGGAACTACAACTTCGCTTTTCCTTTTTTTGTGGTTGTAACAATACTCTCATATTTATTTTAGTTGACCATGTAGTCCCTTGGTAGTGACTCTGCTTTTTATAAATAATGAAACACACGACTGCTTCACTCAGTATAATACAGATCTAAATTCTCGTGTCGTTTGACGCTCTGTTAGTTGTTAGGTGGTATATCTACACTTTGTTGATTTCTGCTACATCAGATTTGGTTGGCTTGCTCTAAGCGTAAATGGATGCCCATCTCCTATTGCTTCCCAGCTCGCAGGTCTGACGAGTTCCACACAGAACAAAGTGCGTCTCCAGCTTTGGAAGCATAGGACATTCCGTTTGACACAGTTAAACGTGGACAGAGCGCTTGTGATGGTCTATTGTACTGTATTCCAACCACAGCAGTCTTTCTTCTTTTTCCTTTTTTATTTTCCCCGCATTCTCTGTCTGTCTGTCTGTCTGTCTGTCTGTGTGTCTCTCTCTCTGTCTCTCTCTGTGTCTCTCTCTCTGTCTCTCTCTCTGTCTCTCTCTCTCTTTCTATCACTCTTTCTGTCTCTCTGTCGCTCTCTCTTTCTGCCTCTCTCCGTCTATCTTTCTGTCTGTCTCTCTCTGTGTCACTCTCTCTCTCTCTGTCTCTCTCTGTTTCTGTCTGTTTGTCTATCTGTCTGTCTATCTCTGTGTGTGTGTCTCTCTCTGTCGCTCTCTCTTTCTGTGTCTCTGTCGCTCTCTCTTTCTGTCTCTCTCTGTGTGTCTGTCTCTCTCTGTGTCTCTCTGTGTGTGTCTCTCTCTCTGTCTCTCTCTGTGTCTGTCTGTCTGTCTGTCTGTCTCTCTCTCTCTCTCTCTATGAGTCGTCTTCCTGTCAGGCCTTTGTTTCGTTATGTATTTTAGACTAGTTTATTCTGTCGAGTAAAATGCCTATTTCACTTGCTTGTTTTTGTCTGTTTGTACCTTGGCAAAGGAGACAACCTTGCTCTCCGCCCACTGGGTTTAAAATAATATACTAACATGTACATTACGTCTTCAGTGATAAGCTTCGCAATAACACCAAACATTTTGTCAGTCACTTATGATTCCAATCAGCTCATAACATTCTTCTTCTTCTCTTCGTCTTCTTCGTCTTCTTCGTCTTCTTCGTCTTCTTCGTCTTCTTCTTCTTCTTCTTCTTCTTCTTCTTCTTCTTTCTTCTTCTTCTCTTCTTCTTCTTCTCCTCCTCCTCCTCCTCGTTCTTCTTCTTCTTCTTGTCACTATCATCATCGTCATCATCGAAAAGTCAGTTAGAACGTTGACTTTGGCCCCGACCTTAAGCAGTTGTCCTGTCTGTTCCTAGGAATCATGGGAAAGAATGTAGGTTACTCACAGGTCACACATTCTATACTCACTCATACCTATCAAAAATGAAGAAAACACCATGGTGTATACCGTGTGACCACCAGCCACTCAGCACCAAACACCTTCTTAATGAATGCCTGGACTTGCACGATGTGAGACAGCGAACTGTTGAAGAACGTCTCCAGCGATGTTCCTACAGATGCAGTTTTCAAGGATTTACAAGAGATCAATAGATTTTATCTTCTATGATTCTACGCGTGGGAAAGATGCTTAAATACATTTTAGACTTGAAAGGAAAATTGTGAGCTTGGTTTTTAACTGCTGTCTTTTTAATTAAAATTGGAATTACCTTAACGCGGTGTTAGCCTTCACATGGCTCTAGGTGTCGGCTGGGCTCTAAGCAATATAAACTTTATCGTTGTTGTTGTTGTTGTTATTGTTGTTGTTGTTGTTGCCCTTCTTCTCCTTCTAGGTATACGCACGCAGAACATCAATCACAGTAAAATCCACATGTCAATCAATGTTCGGTGGCTCTTGGAAACATGTAAATACCTATCATACAGCAAAGGTCTTCCCCACTCTCCACGTGTTTTTCTTTTTTCTTTTTATTATTATTTCTGACTATTATTTAATAATTCAGTTTTGTTGTTGTTGTTACAGTGTTTGTTGTTGTTGTTACAGTGTTGTCTTTTTCAAAGGGTTGTTTCATTTTGTGATTCAGACCAGACAGTTTATACTGTAGACTTATCGTTCTGTTTTATTGACTTGGTTTGTTTGTGCCTGTTTGTACTTATCATTACAAGGGAGACAACCCTGCTTTCCCTTTGTTGGGGGCTGTGATGACATGCCTACATTTATTCTAATCAGAAGGTCGTGCCTAGAAGCCATTCTCTTTCCTTTTTTTTTTTTCTTTTTTTTTTGTTTCTTTCTTTTTTCGTTTTTTTCTTCTTCTTTTTTATTGATATAAAGTATAAAAAAGTTTTCAATAAAATGTGACCTTGACATTTTATCGACCTCATCGAAACATTTTTCTGCATCATCGTCACCCCATAGAACAAACACAATACTAGATAGTCACACAATATAGTAAGAAACATCATCTGATTAGAGAACAGCATTGAACGTGCTAAAGAAACCACCATCATTACCCTTCGCTCGCCCCCCTCCCCCACACCCCCGAACCCAGACATACAGCCTGTGTCCCTATAGTCCTCTCCTAATTGTAGCAGGAACACAAAAGACTACATTAGCACTCTGACGGAGTGGAGCCTCTCTCTCACACACACACACACACACACACACACACAACACACACACACACACACACACACACACACACACACACACACACACACACACACACACACACACACACACACACACACACACACACACACACACACACACAACTTACATATATACACTCACACACACGACAGAGGGTAGGGAGGTGTCATCGTCTTTAAAAGCCACTCAGTGTCAATAGTGGGGCTGATTAGGGAAGGAAGGTGGTTGGGAGGTATGTGATTAGAGCCTATGGTTCACGTCTCGTCTTCAAATGCCAACGATCTCAAAGTAGACAACCTTCATGTCACGCACGCACGTTCGCACGCAGCACGGTACACAACGCACGCATACACGAAGTAATGAAATCGCTTACGCTCACGCATGCGCATAATAATTTACGAAGAATCATAAACATACGGGATGTAGATCTAACACAAACCCGGAGTAACATCAAACTTGGCGGAAGGGAAGAAAAAAAAACATGCACGAACATAGATTTGGCGAATGACTGAGAGGAAAACTAGAGAGAAAAGACCTGGACAAACAGGCCTGGACAATATATACAAAACAAAATACTACAAGACAATAGTACAAGACATTCTACAAGACACTTGACCAACCATACAAGACAAACATAGACCTGGACATACCAAAAGACATAAATTTGGACAAACATACTACAAGACATAGGCCTGGACATAGACCTAGACAAACAGCTCTGGACAGACAAGGACAAGCATAGACCTGAACAAAGATACTACAGGAAAACATAGATGTAGACAGACATAATGCAAGACAATCGCAGATCTGGGCAAACATACTACAACAAGAATATACTACAGGACAAACATAAAACTAAACATACTACAGGACAAACATAGACCTAAACATACTACAGGACAAACATAAAACTAAACATACTACAGGACAAACATAGACCTAAATATACTACAGGACAAACATAGACCTAAATATACTACATGACAAACATAGACCTAAATATACTACAGGACAAACATAGACCTAAACATACTACAGGACAAACATAAAACTAAACATACTACAGGACAAACATAGACCTAAACATACTACATGACAAACATAGACCTAAACATACTACAGGACAAACATAGACCTAAATATACTACATGACAAACATAGACCTAAACATACTACATGACAAACATAGACCTAAACATACTACAGGACAAACATAGACCTAAACATACTACAGGACAAACATAAAACTAAACATACTACATGACAAACATAGACCTAAACATACTACATGACAAACATAGACCTAAACATACTACATGACAAACATAGACCTAAACATACTACAGGACAAACATAGACCTAAACATACTACATGACAAACATAGACCTAAACATACTACATGACAAACATAGACCTAAACATACTACATGACAAACATAGACCTAAACATACTACATGACAAACATAGACCTAAACATACTACATGACAAACATAGACCTAAACATACTACATGAACAAACATAAACTCTAAGAAACATAACTACATACTATGACAAACATAGACCTAAACATACTACATGACAACATGACCTAATCTACAGACAAACATAACTAAACATACTACATGACAAACATAGACCTAAACATACTACATGACAAACATAGACCTAAACATACTACATGACAAACATAGACCTAAACATACTACATGACAAAACATAGACCTAAACATACTACATGGACAAACATAGACCTAAACATACTACATGACAAACATAGACCTAAACATATACAGGACAACATAGACTAAATATACTACATGACAAACATAGACCTAAACATACTACATGACAAACATAGACCTAAACATACTACAGGACAAACATAGACCTAAACATACTACATGACAAACATAAAACTAAAACATACTACATGACAAACATAGACCTAAACATACTACATGACAAACATAGACCTAAATATACTACAGGACAAACATAGACCTAAACATACTACATGACAAACATAGACCTAAACATACTACATGACAAACATAGACCTAAATATACTACAGGACAAACATAGACCTAAACATACTACATGACAAACATAGACCTAAACATACTACATGACAAACATAGACCTAAACATACTACAGGACAAACATAAAACTAAACATACTACAGACAAACATAGACCTAAATATACTACAGGACAAACATAGACCTAAACATACTACAGGACAAACATAGACCTAAACATACTACAGGACAAACATAGACCTAAATATACTACATGACAAACATAGACCTAAACATACTACATGACAAACATAGACCTAAACATACTACATGACAAACATAGACCTAAACATACTACATGACAAACATAGACCTAAACATACTACAGGACAAACATAGACCTAAACATACTACATGACAAACATAGACCTAAACATACTACATGACAAACATAGACCTAAACATACTACATGACAAACATAGACCTAAACATACTACAGGACAAACAGACCTAAACATACTACATGACAAACATAGACCTAAATACTACATGACAAACATAGACCTAAACATACTACAGGACAAACAGACCTAAAACTACTACATGACAAACATAGACCTAAACATACTACAGGACAAACATAGACCTAAATATACTACAGGACAAAACATAGACCTAAACATACTACATGACAAACATAGACCTAAACATACTACATGACAAACATAGACCTAAACATACTACAGGACAAACAGACCTAAACATACTACATGACAAACATAGACCTAAACATACTACATGACAAACATAGACCTAAACATACTACATGACAAACATAGACCTAAATATACTACATGACAAACATAGACCTAAACATACTACATGACAAACATAGACCTAAACATACTACAGGACAAACATAGACCTAAACATACTACAGGACAAACATAGACCTAAACATACTACAGGACAAACATTGACCTGAACAAACATACATGTACTACAAGAAACACATGACAAACACAGATCTGGACAAACATACTGTATGACAAACACAGATCTGGACAAACATACTGTATGACAAACACAGATCTGGACAAACATACTGTATGACAAACACAGACCTGGACAAACATACTGCATGACAAACACAGATCTGGACAAACATACTGTATGACAAACACAGATCTGGACAAACATACTGTATGACAAACACAGATCTGGACAAACATACTGCATGACAAACACAGACCTGGACAAACATACTGTATGACAAACACAGATCTGGACAAACATACTGCATGACAAACACAGACCTGGACAAACATACTGCATGACAAACACAGATCTGGACAAACATACTGCATGACAAACACAGATCTGGACAAACATACTGCATGACAAACACAGACCTGGACAAATATACTACATGACATAGACCTGAACAAACATACTACATGACATAGACCTGAACAAACATACTACATGACATAGACCTGAACAAACATACATGACACAGACCTGAACAAACATACTACATGACACAGACCTGGACAAACATACTACATGACACAGACCTGGACAAACATACTACATGACACAGACCTGGACAAACATACTACATGACACAGACCTGGACAAACATACTACATGACACAGACCTGGACACACATACTACATGACACAGACCTGGACAAACATACTACATGACACAGACCTGGACAAACATACTACATGACACAGACCTGGACACACATACTACATGACACAGACCTGGACAAACATACTACATGACACAGACCTGGACAAACATACTACATGACACAGACCTGGACACACATACTACATGACACAGACCTGGACAAACATACTACATGACACAGACCTGGACACACATACTACATGACACAGACCTGGACACACATACTACATGACACAGACCTGGACAAACATACTACATGACACAGACCTGGACAAACATACTACATGACACAGACCTGGACAAACATACTACATGACACAGACCTGGACAAAACATACTACATGACACAGA
>JAPXFY010000013.1:74589355-74596855 GCA_030674185.1 Monoplex corrugatus
TGCATGTGTGTGCGTGTGCGTGTGCGTGTGCGTGTGCGTGTGCGTGTGCGTGTGCGTGTGCGTGTGCGTGTGTGTGCGTGTGTGTGTGTGTGCGCGCGCGCGCGCGCGTGTGTTTATGTGCAAGTGTACGTGTGTGCTTTCATGTGTATTCGTACATGAAAGACTTGTACATATTCTAACCAATCCAGTTCTATAAGTTTTCCCCTAAAATACATTTGTACTAGCGGTAGTTATCGTTACGACATGGCTGTATGGGGCCTGAAACTCCCCCGTCCTCTCTCTCTCTCTCTCTCTCTCTCTCTCTCTCTCTCTCTCTCTCTCACACACACACACACACACACGTATTTGTGATATGTATGAGCGTGTATACATTTATACACACACACACACACACGCGTGTGTGTATGTGTATGTATGTGTGTGTGTGTGTGTGTGTTGTGTGTGTGTGTGTGTGTGTGTGTGTGTGTGTGTGTGTGTGTGTGTGTGTGTGTGTGTGTGTGTGTGTGCTCTATTTGCTTTCATATGTGTGTCCGAAAAACTGTATTTTTCCTGTGATTTATACATTTTTCTTCTTTTTATATTTTTGTGAATATTTATTTTGTGAATAAGTATCAATACCATCTACGCCTAGTTTTATGTTATGATTTTGTTGTTGTTGTTTTTGTTGTTGTTGTTGTTGTTGTTGTTGATGAACGGTGAGTATGCTGCACTGGTGTCCGTGTCTACGCCTATGTTCATAATGAATGAATGTGTTGACATTAGCAACCCCACCCTCTAATATTTCAGTTTATTTTTGTTTTCCTTTTGTTACCATGTCAATAGCCACAAGCATGTTTTGAAAAAAAAACAGACAAATGTACTTATTATTACTATTATTGTTATTATTGTTATCATTATTACAGTTATTATCATTATATTATTTTTATTGTTGTTGTTGTTGTTAGTATAAGTACAGTATTTTGTATTAGTATCATCATGGCTGTTGCTGTTGTTATTGTGATGTTTATTGTTTTTTTAAAATTCTTTTTACATGCCTATCAATTAACATCAGGAAGAGAGTTCTTGAATGTAATATAGAACCAATAATGTTATACGGCTGTGAGACGTGGACAGTCAAAAAGCAAAGCCAGAACAAGATTGAGGCAGCCGAGATGTGGTTTCTAAGAAGAATGTTAAGAGTTCCATGGACAGCAAAGAAAACAAACGAGACAGTCTTGATGGAGGCAGACACAAGATCATTCATAAGGAAGATTAGGAAAAGACAGACAACATGTATAGACCATTTTACGAGGAAAGGAGAATTAGAGCACCTGGTCATAACAGGAAAGCTGGAGGGAAAGAGAGCACCAGGTAGACCCAGGGAGAAAATGTTGGACGGACTTGCAGATGGCTGAGGACAGAGAGGGTGGAAGAGGTGCTTGCTGCAACAAGGGATAGATACATATGGAGGGCCATGATCGCCGACGCCATGCGGCAGGGCACTTGATGATGATGATGATAATATTTGTTTATCTGTATATTTGTCTGTCTGTCTGTCTGTCTGTCTGTCTTAAGATCTGGTTCCTGTCTTGCTCAGAATTTTTTTTTTCGCCCGTTCTCTCTCCTTCCTTTTCCTGCCCCTCCCTCCCTCCCTCCTTCTCTTTCTCCTCTTCTCTCTGTTAGTCTCTTCTGATGATTAGCAAATAACACGTTCTTACCAATGGTAAACGATTGCACTGCGCTATACCACTGAATGAAGGTTCACTGGCAATCTGTGGCATAGCATCAGCTAATGGCGTGTGCACACACCACCTGGTCTGTTTCACACCGTTTTCTGTTTCTGTCATCATATGGACATAGCCAGCAGATTTGTCTGCAATCACCGGCAGTGTTTTTTCTTTCTTCTTTTTATGTCTTTCTCTTTTTGTTTCTTTTTTTTTCTTTCTTTTTGCTTTTTCTTTTTGTATGATTTTCGTTTTGTTTCTTTTTCAGTTTCGTCTTTCTCAAAAAATTTCCTTTCCTCTTGTCAGAATTTTGCTTTCCCCCATTTATAAGTCACAACATGAACAAAGGGAAAGAGAAACAGAACGTGTATTTAATTGTACGGACAATGCAGGAACAAACTTGTGATGACTTTGTTCAGCATGTATAAAAGATAACATAATAACAATGGAATAATTCATCTGATTAAGAATAAAACAATACGATATTTGATGAAGGTGGAGATCACCCTGGATCCGTACATGTATACAATTTACCTTTGCCATATACAGTATCAAAACCAGCAATAAACCTATGACAATGATTTTGGCCTTGATTCAGCATATCTATTGAACGAACGTTTCACCAATGATATCCGCTGCAAATAGTACCAATAATCAATGGACGTGTTTCAGTCTGTTACTGGTGTCAGATTATGAAAACATGATCTGTTTTCATTCAACTCCTAGTTCTGTTTGCAAATGATTGACAAACTTGTCGTTTCAGTACGTTTAACAATAATTGTCAATAACTGACTATTTAATGGTATCGTTCAATGTCATTATCATTCAGAAATCCAGCTGGTCCTCATTGATGAGTCCGCAGTATGTAAACAATGTTGGCAACATTTTATCACCGATTTATTTTCGATCAATAGCAATATCTCATAGATCCTTTTATCTATTTATCTGTCGGCCTGTTTGCAGTACGTCCAGGCTGCTGACAAAACCACCTGTCCTTTCGGAGAATGTTTGTGCATTTTTGGCATGGCGGCTCAGCGATCAGAGGACTGCTTATATATATAGGAAACGAAATGTTTCAGCCGTCTTACCAAAACACAGATGGGGATTTGTCTCTTCATCCCTTATACAAGAAAATGATCATCTTGCACCTGTCCTTAGATTTAACATCTTGCACCTGTCCTTAGATTTAACATCTTGCACCTGTCCTTAGATTTAACATCTTGCACCTGTCCTTAGATTTAACATCTTGCACCTGTCCTTAGATTTAACATCTTGCACCTGTCCTTAGATTTAACATCTCGCAACCTGGGTAATAGACTAGAAATTCATAAACCTCAGGTTGGTGTAGATTTTCTAGACAAAAAAAAAAAAAAAAAAGTAAAAGGACCGGATCAGGCAGAATTGTTCTCCTTCCTCCTCTTGACCTTCAGTGGTCCTAGTCTTTCAGATGTGATGACAAACGGAGGTCCTGTGTGAAGCACACACTCAGTGCACGTTAAAGTTCCCACGGCAACAAAGGAGTTGTCCCTGGCAAAATTCTTAGGAAAAATCCACTTTCACAGTACCACAGAACAGAGATACAGGCATATACAAAAAGGGAAACAATGGTGGAGCTGTTTTGGTTGTAGTGACATGCTGTCCCGAATTTCACAGGGCAGGCCTATTGTGACAAAAGACAAACAAATCAACAATATGTCGGTAGGCTGGATACAGAGCCAATAAAAACACTGGGAAAGAAGACAGAAAACATGCCTGAACAGGGTTCATACAGATTTCCAGACAAAAAATTTAAGAACTTTTTAAGGACTTTTGAAGCACTTTTTTTAAAATGCCTTCACACGAACGAAAGCTGCAATGACTTGTCACTTCTTTTAAAGTCCACAGTAGTTCAGCTTTCATTGCCTCTGTTTTAGTACGGCTCAGGCTGTTCACTGACATCTGACTTTGAGCAGAACAGTTGGTTGATGAACTGCAGGATGACGAACTGCTAGAAGTGATGGGATCGCTCGTTGTAGAATTTTTTGTAAAAAAATTCGAAAGACGAACTGCAGAATTTGAAGCCTTCATCAGGTCGCAGTGTTTTTTCCCTTTTCCATGGGTATTTACAGCCGATTCTCCCATTGAACGAATGTCTATGGTCTTCTTACAAATGCGGCAAAAGGCCTTGCATCTGTCTCCACTTGGGTCTGCCTGCAGCCATTCTTTGTATTCGTCTTTTTCCAGCCAAACCATGTTAAACAAACACTTCCCCGGCATGTTGACTTCTCAATTTCAAAATGGTGGAACATTCTTTCACGTACGCGCATGCGCCATGAAGGCCTGTAACTCTGGTCTTTTGACCTATAGCAGACGACGTATCGGTGAGATCGTCGATCTGAACTCCGACTCAGACTTTCTCTTTTTTTTTTTTTCAATTCAATTTCAACCTTTTTTTTTACAAACTCAAGATTTTACACAGACTTTATTTAAAATCATAGGCAGTGACAAAACTTAAGGACTTTTTAAAGACCTTTCAGCAAAATCCTGATTTTTAAGGACTTTTAAGGCCTTAAAAACCATGCCCTCAAAAGTAAGGACTTTTAAGGACTGTGCGAACCCTGCTGAAGAAAAATATTGCTGTGCAAATGAAGTGGTCCAACAGTGTCAATAATCACGGTTCCATTCCTCCCCAATCTGTGTTGTTAATAACTGACAAAATCATCCATATTTTTCTCTCTGTCTTTATCGATATTTGCAGATAACCTAAGAAATGTCCATACAATGATCTGTTTCTAATGCATATTAACGATCAATGAATTTGGCTAATATCGATCTGTCCTGAAAACCTAATTAATGAAAACAAAACATTAAAAAATACCTTGTTTGTAAATGATCCTTTGGAGTATGAAAACACGACGTTTCCAGCCCAGGTCCTTTGTCAAGTGAAAGAGAAGTGGAAAATAAAAATGACAGAGCAGCATTGAAAACAGTCAAGGAAAAAGGGGACAGAGTGTGTGAGTGTTACAGAGACAGACAATAGAAAAAGTATGCAGTTAAAACCAAACTTAAAGTGACAGAGCAGAAAAACTATTCAAAGGTAGACTGTAGAGTTATATATATATATAAAAGGAAGCTCCCAACGCAGCCTTACTTCAAACACACACACACACACGCGCGCGCGCGCGCGCACGCACAAAGAGAGAGAGAGAGAGACAGACAGACAGACAGACACTTACATACACACACAGACACACACAGACACACAGACGAACTCGCAAACACACACACATGCAACCATACATACAACAGACATACACATGCAGACACACAGAACACAGCTTATCATAATAAGCGCTAATGAAATACACATATGTTGCCTGTTACTTGTCAAATGTTTTTAAAACAAAGCACAATGATAACAAAACATACCGAAACATAACCAACAAGTCGTTGTAATATGTTTGTCTTTCCGTACTCACCGTGCTGCTGTGTCTGTCGCACTGTGACGTCACTAGGGTGGAGACAGAACCCTGATGTCACATTTTGACTTGCCTGTCTGTCTACAGTCACATTTTGACCTGTCCTGTCTGTTTAAAATCACACTGTGACATGTCTGTCTACAGTCACACTGTGACCTGGCCTGTCTGTTTAAAATCACACTGTGACATGTCTGTCTACAGTCACACTGTGACCTGGCCTGTCTGTCTACAGTCACACTTTGACCTGTCTGTCTGTCTGCAGTCACACTGTGACCTGGCCTGTCTGTCTACAGTCACACTGTGACCTGTCTGTCTGTCTGCAGTCACACTGTGACCTGGCCTGTATGCCTGCAGTCACACTTTCAACTGTCTGTCTACAGTCCACTCTGACCAGGCCTGTCTGTCTATGGTCACACTCTGGCCTGACCTGTCTGTCTACAGTCACACTCTGGCCTGGCCTGTCTGTCTACAGTCACATTATGACCTGGCCTGTCTGTCTACAGTCACACTGTGACCTGGCCTGTCTGTCTACAGTCACACTGTGACCTGGCCTGTCTGCCTACAGTCACACTGTGACCTGGCCTGTCTGTCTACAGTCACACTGTGACCTGGCCTGTCTGTCTACAATCACACTGTGACCTGGCCTGTCTGTCTACAGTCACACTCTAACCAGGCATCTGTCTTCAGTCACACTGTGACCTGGTCTATATGTCTACAGTCACACTGTGACCTGGCCTGTCTGTCTACAGTCACACTGTGACCTGGCCTGTCTGTCTACAGTCACACTTTGACTTGGCCTGTATGTCTACAGTCACACTGTGACCTGGCCTGTCTGTCTACAGTCACACTGTGACCTGGCCTGTCTGTCTACAGTCACACTGTGACCTGGCCTGTCTGTCTTCAGTCACACTGTGACCTGGCCTGTCTGTCTACAGTCACACTGTGACCTGGCCTGTCTGTCTACGGTCACACTGTGACCTGGCCTGTCTGTCTACAATCACACTTTGATCTGGCCTGTCTGTCTTCAGTCACACTGTGACCTGGCCTGTCTGTCTACAGTCACACTGTGACCTGGCCTGTCTGTCTACAGTCACACTATGACCTGGTCTATATGTCTACAGTCACACTGTGACCTGGCCTGTATGTCTACAGTCACACTGTGACCTGGTCTGTCTGTCTACAGTCACACTGTGACCTGGCCTGTCTGTCTACAGTTACACTGTGACCTGGCCTGTCTGTCTACAGTTACACTGTGACCTGGCCTGTCTGTCTACAGTCACACTGTGACCTGGCCTGTCTGTCTACAGTTACACTGTGACCTGGCCTGTCTGTCTACAGTCACACTGTGACCTGGCCTGTCTGTCTACAGTCACACCATGGAAAAACTGATAACATTGAATGAAACAATTAAGCCCGGTGAAGCCCCAACATGTGGACGCACGCTCTGTGAACACAAACACACACAAGGCACGCGCAGCTCTACACACTGGGACTGTGGCACAATGGTTACGGCACTCTAATTGTGAACTGCACATTTTCCTTCTGTTTTCATGTTTTCCCTTTCTGTATGTGTGTTTTCGTGTCTTTTAGACAACCAGCTTATCTGATTTTGACCATCATCATCATCATCATCACCATCATCATCATCATCACCATCATCATCACCATCATCATCATCATCATCATCATCATCATCATCATCATCATCATCATCATCATAATACTACCACCACCACACCACCAACATCATCATCGTCGTCGTTGTCGTCATCATCATCATCATCATTATCATCACTGTAATGATTATAATAATAATGATAACTATGGCAATAATGATGATAATAGTAATAAAATAATAACAATAACAACAATAATACTAACAACAACAACAACGACAACAATAATAAAGTGTCTTTAGGGGTGGGAGAAATCAAAAGGCATTGTAAGAATTTCAAGCAGTAATTAAAAAAAATCATCAAGCGAAAAGTTACAGATTCAGAGCAACTAGGCCTAATCAGTGTGCGTACGTGCGTGCGTGCATGCGTGTGTTTGTGTATGTGTGTGTGTGTGTGTGTGTGTGCGTGTGTGCCAGCGCGCGTGTGTGTGCGTACGTGTGAGTGTATGTGTTTGTGTGTATGTGTGTGTGCTATGTGTGTGTGTGTGTGTGTGTGTGTGTGTGTGAATGTATGTGTGTATGTGCGTGTGTGAGTGTGTGTGTGTTGTGTGTGTGTGTGTGTGTGTGTGTGTGTGTGTGAGTGTGTGTGTATACACGTGTTTGCGTGTGTTTGTGTGTGTATGTGTGTGTGTACGTGCGTGTGTATGTGTGTTTGTACGTGTGT
>JAPXFY010000013.1:74604355-74611855 GCA_030674185.1 Monoplex corrugatus
GATTATTTTCCTTTCTTGTTTAAATTCATGCCATGCTTGTAGGCTTCCTCTTATTGTTGACTAATGTTTTGTTGCATGCCATTCTGTGAAGTGCACAGCACTAAAGGTCTTTGTTTCCTGGCATGCTTCAATCTGTATTGTCATCGTTCCCAGTGTAAAACGTCCTGTCGTTTGTTCAGCTGGTCAGAACGCCATATTATAACCCTGCAGTCGTCATGGGCGCAGCACATATGCGCGATGTTTAAATAATTTTCGTTTGCGCACTGATCTATTTGTGCAACTCTTTTCAAATGATATATTTGTGTGAATCAACAAAAAACTACCTGACCAGAACCCTTTCCGTCAGCCAGTTTAATATAGCTGTTGCTCTCTGCTTACCAACGGGAAGATGAAGAAGGATTTAAAGCAGGATGATTTAAAACCAAGATGTGTTATTATTGTTCATTATCGATGCCCCATAAAAGCAGAACTTATTATGATTAGGTTACTGATATGCATTAAAAGCAGAACTTATGCCTTAAAAGCAGAAGCATATACCTTAACCCACATGATCATCAGGTGCCCTGCCGCATGGCGTTGGCGATTATGGACTTCCATCTGTCTCTATCTCTTGTTGCCTCAAGCATCTCTTCCACCCTCCTTGTCTTCAGCCACTCTGCAAGTCCGTCTAGTATCTTCTCCCTGGGTCTACCCGGTGCTCTCCTTCCCTCCAGCTTTCCCGTTGTGACCAGGTGTTCCAATTCCCCTTTCCTCATAAAATGGCCTATAAATGTTGCCTACCTTTTCCTAATCTTCCCTATGAATGATCTACTTGTGTCTGCCTCCATCAAGACTGTCTCGTTTGTTTTCGTTGCTGTCCATGGAACTCTCAACATCCTTCTTAGAAACCACATCTCGGCTGCCTCAATCTTGTTCTGGCTTTGCTTGTTGACTGTGCACGCCTCACAACCGTATAACAGTATTGGTTCTATATAACATTCAAGCACTCTCTTCCTGGTGCTAATTGATAGACATTTGTTGGTAAGAATGCCTGTCATCTACGTGAATGTTGTTTTGGCTTGGCCGATTCTGCTGGCTATTTCTGATGTGCATCTGCCGTCTGGTGAAATGATCGTTCCCAGGTATTTAAACTTATCAACCTGTCTCAGGGTTGTGCCCTTTGCTGTTATTTTGCATGAGGGAATTTCATGTTTTTTACTGATCACCATGACTTCAATCTTCCTGCTGTTTAGTTCCAACCTCTTACCTTTGCTTTCTATTTCAAGTATATTCACAAGGTTTTGTAGGTCCCCTTTCACTTTCTGCAATTAGCACGGTGTCATCTGCGTATCGAATGTTGTTTATCATTTTTCCTCCAACCTTTAATCCAGGGTCTTCCTCAAGGTTTCTCATGATGTTTTCGCTGTAAAGTGAAAACAGATCCGGTGACAAAACACAACCCTGTCTGACTCCTCTTTACCCTACATTTCCATAAAGAAAAGCAAGCACGTAAGATTCAAAGAGTAAGACATAACAGATTATTTCAAGTTTGTCACGGGGAAATATTGGTAAGCCATCAAGTGTACATAATATGCTCAGCCTTTATCAATACGGGAGCTCAAAGGGGTATGTTCCATACTGAATTTTGAGCGCAGTCGCTCATTCCTTTTATCAGGTCTTGTTCACACAAGTATAATACGCGCCAACGTTGAGACGACCCAGTGACATGTCCCCCTGGTGGTTTGACACAGAGGGCAGCCAGTGTGTTGTGTCCTCCCGATAAATCACTTGGTTACAGCGCCATGGTGATGACACAGGGGTCGTGCTTTCCACCCTCAGGCTGTCTGTAGATGTTTACGCCAGCTGTCTGACCTCTGATACAGCTATAGACTCAAGATCTCATGTCTCCAATTCAATACCAACCCACCAGACAACAACTGGTTTGTTTGCTGCCTATCTTAAAACTGCTCTAATCATTCTTGTGGTGTTACAACTCCATAGATCTCCTTCCCTTGCCCGTAAGATCTTACCAGCGCACAGACTTTTCAGCAGGCTCAAGGAGTCTGACAGATAACTCCCACCAGATTTGAGAGAAGTGCATGTGGAATAGCTTGAGTGTGATGAATCCATCTTGACCAAAAAATGTGTGTGTGTGTGTGTGTGTGTGTGTGTGTGTGTGTGTGTGTGTGTGTGTGTTGTGTGTGTGTGTGTGTGTGTGTGTGTGTGTGTGTGTGTGTTGTGTGTGTGTGTGTGTGTGTGTGTGTGTGTGCATGTGTTTATCTGTGACATTTCTCTAAATGTTTGAGTTTGAAGATCTCTTCAAGAGTTTACACAGAAGAAATCTATTTCATTCGGACAATTTCATATGTGCTTCACCAAGTTAGTCAGCTGATGCTGATGCTGGCAGGCCCCTAGAGCCTGTGGAAAACCTTAAGGGCTGGCCAGGTGTTGAAATGGGGAAGGAGGAGGAGACCTATAACCACTAAAGTGATAGTAGCAGAATGATAAGATGGACAACGTAAATGTCAGGTTTTGATGTCACAGGCTGGCATTCAGTTGGAGATGTCAGATGTCGAGTGAACGGAGATTCCTGTGTCACAACTGACGGCTTGTCAGCTCTCCCTGTTTCCTCCCTTACAAATTTACACAAGGTCGGAGTACAGAAATCAAATTGAACGTCCATACACGCATGCAAGGTTCCTAGGTCTGATGACGATGATGGTGGAGAAGATGATGATGATCTAGGACCAGAAAAATGCACAGGAGATAAATGACATGGTAATATTCAGGAAATGAGGGAAGGGTATGGTTGTTTCCAGGGATAGAGAGAAGGTGGGAGACGAAGGTGTAATTGATGAAATAAAAAAGGCAGGAAAGGAAGAACAAGAAAACAGACTTGCACTAATGGTCTCCAAAGCAGCGCGAGATGGCTGCTTGTTTTGTCATGATTACACGTAAGTGCTAGACAGAGAGCAAAGGGAGAAAATAGAACGAGAGGGAGGGTGAGAGAGAAAGGAGGAGGATTGGGAGATGTAAAAGTATGGGCAGAGAGAGAAAGAAAGAGAGACACAGAGAGAGAGGGAGAGAGAGAGAGAGAGGGAGAGAGAGAGAGAGAGAGAGAGAGATAGAGATAGAGAGAGAGTTAGTAAAAAAAAAGAGACAAAGACACAGAGAGACGGAGAAGTGGCCCATCTTCTAAATTACTGTTGTAAATGCTGCAGAAGAAAGCTCTCGGCAGAGCACTGAGAAATCGAACCCAACACATACACACAAAAAACACACACACACATACATACACACATACGCATGCACACACATATACAGACACCCCTCCAACACACACACACACACATATATACACATACACACACACATACACACGCACACACATACACACACACACACATACACATGCACAGACACACACACACACATACACACGCATACATACATACACATGCACACACACACACGCATACACATACACATGCACAGACACACACATACACAGACACACACAGACACATACACACGCACACACGCACACACACACACACACACAACGACACACCCAGATAGTTTGATGATGGTGTGTACTGATCTTCAAGAGAGCGAGCAGAGCCCGGCAAATCAGAGACTGTTGTTCCAGATGAGTTGGAGGTGTGATGGAGAGCCGAAATGAGCCGCGTGGGGCTAGTGACACAAGTGTGATGCAGGAGATCAGGCAGCAGGAAAAAAGTAAATGAAACTGTGCACGAACCTTAACAAGAGTGCATACCAAGGGCACACAACCTTGCAGCATAAATGTACTCTCGTTTCGTGTACATGCATTGGTTGCTTGAGTGCCTGTTCGTATGTATATACATAGACAATCTCAGAGAGAGAGAGAGAGAGAGAGAGAGAGACAGACCTGGAGTAGCCAGAAACTCTGGACACAGCCGCACAGCAGAAAATCGTCAGAGGAGAAACCCTCGTCAAGCAAGTGTGTCGGCCCTAAACTCCTGACACTTTAAATGGACTGGGCCACACCCTGGTCATGACTCCTGGATGCCCCTCTGCTGTCGCCCTTTTTTTCTCTTAGAAAATTGTCTCCCATCTGAGTTCGAAAACACGAATCCAAGTTG
Organism: Monoplex corrugatus; assembly: GCA_030674185.1. NCBI lineage: Eukaryota > Metazoa > Mollusca > Gastropoda > Littorinimorpha > Ranellidae > Monoplex > Monoplex corrugatus. The sequence goes on from JAPXFY010000013.1 coordinate 74,608,459, forward strand.
TCAGCCGTCAAAAGACTAAGTCGCCCTTGTGACGGATGTCTTAACCACTTAGCTGTCGGACATTGGCAACATATAGGGGAACTTTAAGCCTTATGAAATTCACTTTGGTTCCTCCTTCGCCAGATCCAACTGGAACTCTTTTCTGCTGCTTCTATCATTGCATTTAGGGCTGTGATCCTCTCTCCATCAGTAAGAGAGATCTGTTTGATGAAATCATAGACCCATGTGCCTATCAATCATTTTGCTCAAACCTCAATGGTTAAGGATTTGGTTTGAAAGCAGATTGGGCTTTCACTGTCAGTGTCCTTGGTCACGAAGTATGCCACAACCAGAAAAGCCAGCCAGTTATGCTCATTATCCTTCACGTTTATTTGTCTTTCCTTTCCTTGTCTCATCTTCTGTACTTGCCATGTGTCACTGTTCTCCGTGCCACCGACTTGGATCTTCCAGCACACCTCCACCGACTTGGATCTTCCAGCACACCTCCACCGACTTGGATCTTCCAGCACACCTCCACCGACTTGGATCTTCCAGCACACCTCCACCGACTTGGATCTTCCAGCACACCTCCACCGACTTGGATCTTCCAGCACACCTCCACCGACTTGGAGCTTCCAGCACACCTCCACCGACTTGGAGCTTCCAGCACACCTCCACCGACTTGGAGCTTCCAGCACACCTCCACCGACTTGGAGCTTCCAGCACACCTCCACCGACTTGGAGCTTCCAGCACACCTCCACCGACTTGGATCTTCCAGCACACCTCCACCGACTTGGATCTTCCAGCACACCTCCACCGACTTGGATCTTCCAGCACACATCCAAAGCCAACATTAACAATAGGGTCACGATAAAAGCAGGGCATGAAGAACCACGGGATCAGGGACAGTGTTTCACGATCGATGATGATTTATGACAATATGGATGGGTAGTTGTGATGTTATAGAATTCCATTTCGGATCGAGACAGTGTGATAATGCTGTATTGTATGCACGCTTTCTTTCATAATGTACCTAAGAGACAACCAGGCCTGAGAAGTTTAAACACCTGCGGTATTAGTCAAGACAATTGAACACACCCTCAATAAACCACCCGTGAAGTAGATGAGGCTCGACTGTGTAGTCCATTCTTCCCAGTGATCCTTCAGAGGTTCAACTGGTTACGGGAAACACACGCACGCACACTTATACACACAAACACAAGACTGATGGGATTCAAATCTACAAACTCCCAGTCATCAATCTTCCACAGTCACTGCTGTTACCGTCATTTGTGGTAGTGGTAATTGTAGTAGCGGAAGAAGCAGTATTATTACCGTTTTTGTTAAATGCTATTGTCTTTGCAGCGGTTGTTGCTTTTGTGTGACATAGACTTTGTTACAAAACAGATGTGAAAAGGAACTTTTTTGACTTTGTAGTTTAACTATAGAGCAATATGTAAAAATAGGAGACCACTGCATTTCCTGTTATCTTGGATTTTTCGTGTTTTCAGAAGGCCTAGCTGTCTCTAGAATGATCCTCACTGTTCTATGAAGTGAGGATGTTCTGGTGTTCAATGTTCAGGTGTTAAACGTTCTGTACGGATCTATGTTCTGTAAGATGCCAGAATGAAATGATGTAAACACGCGATGTTCACGCATAAAAGCATGTTCTGCCAGTTCTGTTTTGATCTACGATCTCCTGTAAGATTCTACAACGGATTGATGTAGATACACGCCGTTTACGTGTCAAAGTTGACTGGGAATGTCCCGTGCTATTCTGTAACAGTTTAGCATGAAATACTGCACGCCGATTACGTACGTTCCTATCTGAACTGTATTCTGTGAGATTCAGGATGAGGAAGACTTCACACAGATGATCAGTGTACCGTTTTGATACTACGTGTCATGTGTATTTCTGCAGTACATTATATCTGTTTGTGAATATTTTCCCAACTAGAGATTTAATTTTGTTGCTGCTATTGCTAGTTAACAGATTTGATGTCCTGTTCCTTATGTGACTGTACCTTCCTGGTTTTAGTGTGAGCTTGTTGTGCAGAGAGAAATATGGTCACAGGGCTACAACTTTCTCCATGCGTTGAGAGGAAGATTTGACCTTCTTCATGGTGCCTGTTAGGGATGTCATAAATAAGTAGTCTCAGTTCTATTTTAAGAGTATTTCGCTTATCTGCAGGATGCACCACATACGATCCGAAATTGTTTCTCGTGATTCCATCTCCACGTGTATAGAAAACAGGTAGTTGGTTAAAAGTGGCTTAAGTGGCCCATGTTATTCACAGTTTCCTGTTTACACATAGGCACAGGCACGCCTTGACAGCTGATTCCTCGAACATTTTCCACTTCTTCACAATTTCGTAAGCATGCGGGTGACAGAACACAATTTAGATTTCTATGGGCCACTAAAGATGTAACAGTTATGATCATATTACTTACTGTGACATTTTAAGAACCTCTTTTCCTCACAATTTCCCGCCTTCTTTGCAGAAGGGACAAATTGATACGAACACGTATCTAAATCGATTTTGATACATTTGTGTCTAGACACACTGCTGGGATTTAAAATGATGCCGTTCTATCTGAAGTGAATTTTTTTCCTGTCAAAGTATTTGACGTGAACTCTTTCTGCCTTCAACATAGACAGAGATTTCACTCATGGGGGTCAGAGGAGCAACTTGTCCATAGAGCTTCATGAATTCTTGGGAGTTTATTACAAATCGCAGTCTTTTCTCTGTTCTGTTCTCTTCAAAGATGCTGCATTTACGTTTCAGAACTTTACACTTGTGTATCTGTTAATTCTCTATTTCTACCTAAACGTTTACACACACGCATTCTCCCCTGTTCTACTGTACCGTGTGTTTCCCAAGCCTCTCAAAAGTCTAGAATAGCTTGGCCATTAATTGAATTCTAACTTTGCCTGCCAATTCTAAAATAGAACTCATGTGGTTGGCAGTTACAATTAAGAACGGCTGGGCCATTCTGAAGGCGGAGTTCTGCTTGGCATTCAAATTTTCGAGGCAGCTTCTTGATAACATGAGATCCACAGCTAATCCAAGTCGTTCAGAGCGGCGTGAGCAGTCTCAGTCATCTTCATATCGCCTGGATGAAACGCCATGATAAGTCTGCTCTGTCAGTTACAATAATGTCATGATTTGACATAGTTTACGCCTTACATAGTTTACACCTTACATAGTTTACGCCTTACATAGTTTACGCCTTACATAGTTTACGCCTTACATAGTTTACGCCTTACATAGTTTACGCCTTACATAGTTTACGCCTTACATAGTTTACGCCTTACATAGTTTACGCCTTACATAGTTTACGCCTTACAACATAGTTTACGCCTTACATAGTTTACGCCTTACCTGTAAATTGGTGTGCGCTCTGGCTGTCTGCTTA
>JAPXFY010000013.1:74614355-74634355 GCA_030674185.1 Monoplex corrugatus
GGTGTGCCTCTTTGTCACATGGCCAATGTCCATTTGTCCATGGTGTGCCTCTTTGTCACATGGCCAGTGTCCATTTGTCCATGGTGTGCCTCTTTGTCACATGGCCAGTGTCCATTTATCTATGGTGTGCCTCTTTGTCACATGGCCAGTGTCCATTTATCTATGGTGTGCCTCTTTGTCACATGGCCAGTGTCCATTTATCTATGGTGTGCCTCTTTGTCACATGGCCATGTCCATTTGTCATGGTGTGCCTCTTTGTCACATGGCCAATGTCCATTTGTCCATGGTGTGCCTCTTTGTCTATGCCAATGGCCAGTGTCCATTTGTCCATGGTGTGCCTCTTTGTCACATGGCCAGTGTCCATTTGTCCATGGTGTGCCTCTTTGTCCACATGGCCATGTCCATTTGTCCATGGTGTGCCTCTTTGTCACATGGCCATGTCCATTTGTCCATGGTGTGCCTCTTTGTCCATTGGCCAGTGTCCATTTATCCATGGTGTGCCTCTTTGTCACATGGCCAGTGTCCATTTATCTATGGTGTCCTCTTTGTCACATGGCCATGTCCATTTATCTATGGTGTGCCTCTTTGTCACATGGCCAGTGTCCATTTATCTATGGTGTGCCTCTTTGTCCACATGGCCAGTGTCCATTTGTCCATGGTGTGCCTCTTTGTCACATGGCCAGTGTCCATTTATCCATGGTGTGCCTCTTTGTCACATGGCCAGTGTCCATTTGTCCATGGTGTGCCTCTTTGTCTTCCACAGGCCAGTGTCCATTTGTCCATGGTGTGCCTCTTTGTCACATGGCCAGTGTCCATTTGTCCATGGTGTGCCTCTTTGTTTCCACATGGCCAGTGTCCATTTTCCATGGTGTGCCTCTTTGTCACACTGGCCAGTGTCCATTTAGTCCATGGTGTGCCTCTTTGTCACATGGCCATGTCCATTTGTCCATGGTGTGCCTCTTTGTCACATGGCCATGTCCATTTATCTATGGTGTGCCTCTTTGTCCAATGGCCAGTGTCCATTTGTCCATGGTGTGCCTCTTTGTCACATGGCCAGTGTCCATTTATCTATGGTGTGCCTCTTTGTCACATGGCCAATGTCCATTTGTCCATGGTGTGCCTCTTTGTCCACAGGCCAATGTCCATTTGTCCATGGTGTGCCTCTTTGTCACATGGCCAATGTCCATTTGTCCATGGTGTGCCTCTTTGTCACATGGCCAGTGTCCATTTGTCCATGGTGTGCCTCTTTGTCACATGGCCAATGTCCATTTATCTATGGTGTGCCTCTTTGTCACATGGCCAGTGTCCATTTATCTATGGTGTGCCTCTTTGTCACATGGCCATGTCCATTTATCTATGGTGTGCCTCTTTGTCACATGGCCATGTCCATTTATCTATGGTGTGCCTCTTTGTCACATGGCCAATGTCCATTTATCTATGGTGTGCCTCTTTGTCACATGGCCAATGTCCATTTGTCCATGGTGTGCCTCTTTGTCACATGGCCAGTGTCCATTTTCTATGGTGTGCCTCTTTGTCACATGGCCAATGTCCATTTATCTATGGTGTGCCTCTTTGTCACATGGCCAGTGTCCATTTATCATGGTGTGCCTCTTTGTCACATGGCCAGTGTCCATTTATCTATGGTGTGCCTCTTTGTCACACGGCCAGTGTCCATTTATCTATGGTGTGCCTCTTTGTCACATGGCCAGTGTCCATTTTCCATGGTGTGCCTCTTTGTCACATGGCCAGTGTCCATTTATCTATGGTGTGCCTCTTTGTCACATGGCCAGTGTCCATTTATCTATGGTGTGCCTCTTTGTCACATGGCCAGTGTCCATTTATCTATGGTGTGCCTCTTTGTCACATGGCCAGTGTCCATTTATCTATGGTGTGCCTCTTTGTCACATGGCCAATGTCCATTTATCTATGGTGTGCCTCTTTGTCACACGGCCAGTGTCCATTTATCTATGGTGTGCCTCTTTGTCACATGGCCAGTGTCCATTTATCTATGGTGTGCCTCTTTGTCACACGGCCAGTGTCCATTTATCTATGGTGTGCCTCTTTGTCACATGGCCAATGTCCATTTATCTATGGTGTGCCTCTTTGTCACATGGCCAGTGTCCATTTATCTATGGTGTGCCTCTTTGTCACATGGCCAGTGTCCATTTATCTATGGTGTGCCTCTTTGTCACATGGCCAGTGTCCATTTATCTATGGTGTGCCTCTTTGTCACACGGCCAGTGTCCATTTATCTATGGTGTGCCTCTTTGTCACATGGCCAGTGTCCATTTATCTATGGTGTGCCTCTTTGTCACATGGCCAGTGTCCATTTATCTATGGTGTGCCTCTTTGTCACATGGCCAGTGTCCATTTGTCTATGGTGTGCCTCTTTGTCACATGGCCAGTGTCCATTTATCTATGGTGTGCCTCTTTGTCACATGGCCAGTGTCCATTTATCTATGGTGTGCCTCTTTGTCACATGGCCAGTGTCCATTTATCTATGGTGTGCCTCTTTGTCACATGGCCAGTGTCCATTTATCTATGGTGTGCCTCTTTGTCACATGGCCAGTGTCCATTTGTCTATGGTGTGCCTCTTTGTCACATGGCCAGTGTCCATTTATCTATGGTGTGCCTCTTTGTCACATGGCCAGTGTCCATTTGTCTATGGTGTGCCTCTTTGTCACATGGCCAGTGTCCATTTATCTATGGTGTGCCTCTTTGTCACATGGCCAGTGTCCATTTGTCTATGGTGTGCCTCTTTGTCACATGGCCAGTGTCCATTTGTCTATGGTGTGCCTCTTTGTCACATGGCCAGTGTCCATTTATCTATGGTGTGCCTCTTTGTCACATGGCCAGTGTCCATTTGTCTATGGTGTGCCTCTTTGTCACATGGCCAGTGTCCATTTATCTATGGTGTGCCTCTTTGTCACATGGCCAGTGTCCATTTATCTATGGTGTGCCTCTTTGTCACATGGCCAGTGTCCATCTGTCCCCGGTGTGTCTCTTTGTCACACAGCCAGTGTCTATTTGTCCATGGTGTGAATCTTTGTGACATGACCAATGTTCATTTGTCCATGGTGTGCCCTTTGTCATATGAACAGGTCCCTTTGTCCACGGTGTGTCCCTTTGTCTGTCACTTGAACAGTGTACCTTTGTCCATGGTGTGTCCCTTTGTCACATAACCAGTGTCCATTTGTCCGTGGTGCGCCCTTTGTCTGTCACATGAACAGTGTACCTTTGTCCATGATGTGCCTCTGTCTGCCACATCACAAGTGTCCATTTACACACACAGACACACACACGCACGCACACACACATCCACCCACCCACCCACCCACACACACACAAACACACTCGCACACACACACATATCCACGTACTCACGTACACACACACACACAGCACACATGCATGCACATCTACGTTCACACACGCACACACACACACACACAGCACACATACATACACATCTACGTTCACACACAAACACACACACACACACACACACACACACACACACACACACACACACACACACACACACACACACACACACACACACACACACACAGAGAAAACAGACACACAACACAACACAACACAACACAACACAACACACACACACATACACAAACACACACACACACACACACACACACACACACACACACACACACACACACACACACACATGCTCATTTCTGTCCACACTCTGTCTACACGGACGCAGAAACCAGGCAGTCAAGATGTATTGACAAGCGCCTGACTCAAACGGATGTAACCATTCAGACTGTTACCTAAATCTATGATCTGTTGTCAACGGCCTATTTCTGGCTTTTCCTGATGAAAAACTGTTGTCATTAGATTTCATTGGAACAATGGAGCAATGTGATGACTACAGAGAAATAAGATTTAAAAACGGCTGTCACATTGCTTCTGTCACGTTTCCAAGAGTGCTATGCCTATCATTTGGTGTGTTGTCACTTTGTCTTGACTGTGTTTTCACATTAACAACAGATTCGAAGCAAGAATATAATGAAACAGAACATTCTTGTGTTAACATCCAGTCCTACACCTTTCACTTCGACTAATAAAATAAATTGTGCACTGTTTGAGTTCTTGGTTCAGTACTGTATCCTATCTTTTAATCTACAAGGATAAAATAAAAATATAAAATCTTGACAGTGTTCGGACGTTACATTTTGTTCATGTCTTCAGTCATGGCCAGTCCAAAAACTGCTCGGTATCAGTTCACCGTCCTTGTAACTAACACCATGGAAACGTATGCAGATGAATCCATGCACTTTATCGACTGGATTTTTATAGCTGGTGTGATTCCTCTAGCATCACTGGCCTTCCTGCTCAATGGGATAGCTCTATGGCGCGCCTGCAAGAAACAGAAAGTTACCATCCAGCTTTTCCAGGCATTAGCACTGTGGGACAACACTTTCCTCCTGTTTGAGGTCGTCACTATTGTTTGTTTTCTGAAAGAATACTCTGACATATTGAAAGCTTTGAATATCACTGCCACCCTGTTTCAGTCGGTGTCCGTCCACACCACTCTTCTCATCACAATAGTCCGCTTGTTGGCTGTACAGAAACCCTTTCTGATGCGACAAATGACCCGTGGCCACGTCCTTATCATGTGTGGCTTTGTGTTAGTGTGGTGTGCTCTTCTGACTGGGATTTACGGTCATATGTGGGTGCAGGATTCCAGTCCCTTCGGATCATGGATGCTAGTTGAGATCTTTCGGACTCTTCTCCCCGTCCTCTTGCTCGTGGGTGTCAGTGTCAGCCTTGCGTGGGCTCTCCATAAGAAGCGGTAAGTCTGGGTTTACAACACACTATGCACACATGTTTTAATAAAACTATGACACTGTATTCCTGTTATTGTTCAAACAGTTTCTGTTTCTTTTTACCCCCACCCTGCTTTCCCTTCTTTGCACATTTATCACCTTTCTGCAAAGAGAAGAGAGAAAACAGGATATTTCGTATTGATCAGTCTCTGTCTTCAGTCCTGTGTCAGGAGTCTCTAACATGAATTGGAAAAACAACAAAGAGCAGTCGACACCGGCCAGAAACATCAGAGAACTGACGGTCAAGAAGAACAGTGAATTCAGCATGTAGCCTACGCCAGTGGACAAAACGCTAACAGAGTAAAAGATGCAGAGAGGGAATGTAGGGTTGTCTGAGGTTTCTGTTTACTTTGTGTTGATTCTTTCATCTGATTCCTTCCGTCTCCTTTCTGAAAAGTCACATAACCTTGCCGATGAATTCTATACTACTCTCCACCATCTTCTGGACACTCATGCTCCAGCCACAACCCGTCTTTTACCTGACCGCCCCCCTACCCCCTGGCTCACTCATGAGATTGCCTGTGCAAAACGTGCCCGCCGCAGAGCAGAGCGCCGCTGGCGCAAATCCAAACTCACTGTACATAGGCAACTTTTCCAAGCCTCTAAAACAAAAGTATCCACCCTCATTGCATCTGCAAAAACAAGCTATTTCCAAACCAAAATCCTGAATGCCTCTTCTTCAAAAGAACTCTTTACAACAATGAATCATCTCCTTGGCACACGAAAAGATTTACCTCTCCCAACAAAACACACAAATGAAGAACTCCCATCTGTATTCTCCAAGTATTTCACCACCAAAATACAAACTCTTCGTGACAGGCTTGACAGGACACCCTGTCAACCATGCCCACCTGACCCTTCCTTCTCTAGCACACCTCTTACTACTTTTACCCCAGTCTCACAAGAAGAAATTCTCAACACAATCAGATCCATGTCGTTCAAAACCTGCGAACTGGATCCTCTTCCAGGTTCTCTCTACTCTGACTGTTTCCCTACGCTCCTCCCATTCATCACTGACATCATCAACACTTCTCTCCAAACTGGAACTGTCCCAGATTCTTTCAAGTCTGCTCAAGAAATACAACTTAGACCCAAATGAACTGAAAAATTACCGGCCTATCTCTAATCTCTCTTTCTTGTCAAAACTGCTTGAAAAAGTTGTCCTCAACCAACTGAACTCTCACCTGTCTGCCAACAATCTCCTCAATCCTTTCCAGTCAGCCTACCGCCAGTGCCATAGCACTGAAACTGCCTTGCTACACATTCTCAACAATCTCCTCCTTGCAACTGATACTGGCAAAGTCTCTCTCCTAACACTCCTTGATCTGTCTGCAGCCTTTGATACCATTGATCATGGTATTCTCCTTTCTAGACTTCATCATACTTTTGGCATCTCTGACATTGCTCTCTCCTGGTTCACTTCATATCTATCAAACAGAAAACAAACTGTTCTCATCAATGGCACTTACTCTCAACCTGCATACCTGACCTGTGGTGTTCCACAAGGATCTGTCCTTGGCCCTGTTCTTTTCACTCTTTTTACACCTCCCCCCTGTCCACCATCATCAGCTCCCACTCTATAAAACACCACTTCTATGCTGATGACACCCAACTTCAAGACAGTGACTCACCTGACAATATACAGCGCCTCCTGACTCGCACCACTGAGTGTTACTCGGACATTAAAAATTGGATGACATACAACAAACTTCAGCTAAATGATGACAAGACAGAAGCTATCCTCATTGGCACCCGTCAGAAACTTTCTCAGCTGCCTCCTCTTTCTCTCCCATTATGTAACACATCAGTCCCAATTTCTGATTCAGCTAAAAACCTTGGTGTCTGCATCGACTCTACCCTCTCCATGAACAACTTTTTTCTCAAACTGCCAGATCTTGCTACTATCATCTCCATCGTATAAGCCTGATCAAGAAGTATCTCACTGTCGAAACAACTGCAAAACTCGTTCTCTCCTTCATAATGTCTCGCATTGACTATTGCAATTCACTCCTGTCCGGTCTTCCTGCCTCCACCACTCATATCCTACAGCGCATTCAAAACAATACTGCACGCCTTGTACTCAAAAAGAAAAAAGCTGACCACATATCTCCTCTCCTGGCACAACTTCACTGGCTCCCTGTATCAAAGCGCATACAGTACAAACTAGACACCATGTGCTACAAAAGCCTCAATAACGCAGCCCCCGATTACCTGTCAAGCCTACTTGAGATCTATGTTCCCTCACGTACCCTCCGCTCTGCCTCCGATCCTCTGACGTTTCGCTTTCCACGCACTAAGCTCAATACCTATGGTCCACGAGCCTTCTCTGTTTCTGGTCCGCTCTCCTGGAACAAACTTCCTCTCTCAGTCCGTCAGCAACCTACTTTTGTTTCCTTCAAGTCCGCTCTCAAAACTCATCTTTTCTCCTCTGCATAAAATCCTGACCTCACTGAATCCCCTCTGCAGCCTGTCTCCACTCGGAGGGGAATCACATTGCAATATATAATTGTATATAATATGCTCTCTATAATTTTCCATTGCTTTTATTCTTTCTCCCCATTTATAGCCGTGTGTGTGTGTGTGTGTGTGTGTGGTGTGTGTGTGTGTGTGTGTGTGCGTGAGTGCGTGTGTGTGCGTGCGTGTGTGCGTGTGTGTGCGTGCGTGCGTGTGTGTGTGTCTGTTTCAGCGCTTAGATTTGATTTTATCAAGATTTTGCGCTATATAAATATTGTAATTATTATTATAATTATTTCAAGTAGAAGATCCATTTTGTTTGTTTGTCTTTGTCTTTCTGTTTGTTTGTTCTAAGCCATTACATGCGAGACAATCATACTTTTTCTCTCCTTGGGCTTAAAATCCATACCTGCATTTACTATGTTTACTCGTACAGCCCCCGACAGCCGTTTTCTTTTGTCATGAACAGACGGCTGGCAAACAACAGAGTCAGTCAATACCACATCTGCTTCAAACACCATCAGAAACAGACAAGGCTGCAAAGGGCCAGAGAGCCAAACAGATGCACAAATGAAATTATTCATAGAGAAAATCAGCCTCAACCCCCATGACGTCATCAGCTGATGACTTGGGCATCATGTTTACCACTCGCAGCAGCATCGCACTTCAGCTATCACACTCACATACGCACACGGTCTAATAAGTTTTGTTTGTTGGTTGGTTTATTTGTTGGTTTATTTATTTATTTATTTATTTATTAGTATTTTTTTGTAATATCTTACTGATTGGGTACGTTATCTCAGACGTCAGTTGAGCAATATCATTCGTATGACTGGGCTACAGTTCCGTCAGAAGTCCGACTTTCTCATCAGGTTGATTTCTTGTACCTGATCGAACTTGAACAGTAAGAACTCACTTTTCATATTTCCAATTCCTTGTGTTTCCTGTTTATCGATAATGCAATCAGACTCAGTAGAACTGACAGATGAGTCCTAAGTTCAAATTTATAAAGCCTGCATCCTGAGCACCATTCTCGTATGCATTTGTGACGTATGACATTCCAAGTTCACCATGAGAAGAGGTTTATGTCTTCCGTATGCAATATCTGCGATAGATCCACACCATATCATATATTTAAGAGAGTGTGTCTATCATGCATGGCCACTGACCTGAAGCAGATGCTCCAACATGTCCTGTACGGCCAACTTGCAAAAGAGAAAAGGCCGCCTACAGCTGTACTTCAAAGACTCCTGCAAGAAAGACCTGAAGGCGTGTAGACATCAACACCACCACGCTGGAAGCCTACAACAAAACAGAAGTTCATGGAAGCGGACGGTGTGCAACGGACTTTGTCACTTCAAGCAAAGACAAACTGCTCCTGCGTAGAGAAACAGGAGCGTAGACAGGCAAACCACCATAAACAGATATGGGTAACATTTTTTTTTTCTTTTTGAGTTGCGGAACAAAAACTTCAGAGTGTGTTTGTTTGAAGTTTGTTCAAATGGCATTCAGTGCACTGGAACATTCCGCTCCATCTAAATCTACCAGAAATTCTATTTCCTTTGGTTTGCGGAAACTGTGATCTGTGAGAATCGCATGAGCCAAGATAACCATACCATGCATCCTTCCGGTTGCTAGGGGCACCCTGTTGACACAGTCTGCCAAAGTAAGATAAAAATCCATAGCCATTGGTAACATAAGCTCAAATCAATCATCAAAAACCAGCTGATTTTGATAATTGTTCAGCAACAGTCTTTTTTTTATCAATAATTATGACTAATCGAAATATTTCATCATAGTATTAATATCATTTATAAGTAGTATTATTTATCATAGTGTCAAAAGTTTCAAAAATCCAAAACGGCGGCCAAACTGGACACAGAAAATCCTGATGTCGTCATACTGTTCGTTATTCATCTATTTACGTTTTACATTTTTTACAGAGCCATAGGGGCTAACAGCAGCAGAAGAAGTAGGCAGAAGACAACGATCACAGTGCTGTGTATCGCCAGCTGCTCGTTTGTAGCCTACGTGGTTACGCTGTTGGGGGAACTGGTGATTGGCGTCAAGTTCAAATCTGACCCATACACAATGTGCTGGGAGTGCTACTTCTATCTTGTGCGCGTCTCTATTTTGTTGCAAGTCATCAACTCCGGGGTCAACTTCATCTTCTATGCTCTGCTTGTCACCAAGTTGGTAGTTTTGTCTCTGTCTGTTTGTCTCTGTCTTTATCTCTGTCTCTGTCTGTCTGTCTGTCTGTCTCTCTTCTCTGTGCGTAGGCGTTTGTGCCTACGTGTACGCGTGTACGTGTGTGTATGTGTGTGTTTTGTATGAGTATGTGTGTGCGCGCACGTGTGTGTGTGTGTGTGTGTGTGTGTGTGTGTTTGTGTGTGCGCGCACGTGTGTGTGTGTATGTGTGTTTGTGTGCGCGCGCACGTGTGTGTGTGTGCGCACGTGTGTGTGTGTGTGTGCGCACACGTGTGTGTGTGTGTGTGTGTATGTGTGTGTGTGTGTGTGTGTGTGTGTCTGTGTGTGTGTGTGTGTGTGTGTGTGTGTGAAGGTTCCATAAGGAAAGCAACAGCCAGATATCACCAAAGCAGAAACAGGCTGTTGGTAAAAGCTGAATCGAAAAACCACTACACTAAAACGAACCAGAAAAAACACGAAAAAAGAATAAGAACACGTATTTAATACAACAATACAAAAAAGACAGGCGCAAATTTTCGGCCAGGTGGCCTTTGTCAAGCGTAGGATCACAAACAAACGAACACCAGATACAATGATTAGGAGAAAAAGACTGAAACTTCCCTGCTGCTCTGTCCAGTATGAGAAAAGGAGTAAACTGACCATTATTATTATCATCATTATTATTATTATTATTATTATTATTATCATTATTATTATTATTATTATTATTATTATTATCATCAGTTTGTTCCCTTTTCTCACACTGGATGGAGCAGCAGGGAATTTTCAGTCTTTTTCTCCTAATTATTGTATCTGGTGTTTATTTGTTTGTGATCTTCCGCTTGACAAAGGCCAGTTGGCCGAAAATTTGCGCCAGTCTTGTCTTGTTGTATTAAATACGCATTCTTATTCTCCTTTTGTGTTTTTTCTGTTTCCTGTTTGCTTGAACGCGGGCAATCACACTTGTTTCGGATTTCGCACTACACTAAAAACCAGATGCTTCGATGATATCAGCTTAAAGTCACATAATCAGAAGTTGTTATAAGAAAATTAAGGAGAAAGAAAACCCATAGAAAGAATTGGGGTCACCGATGATATGATCCAGTCTCTTGGAGCAAATGCAAAAGAAAATCTACTTGAGATTGACACCCAGTCCTGGAACCGTGGTGTTTTCCACACTCCCGGAAAGGAAGCCATGATCACGTCTGTCCTGAGGAAGGGGGAACTAAAATCAAGAAAGCCTGCTAAGCTGTCTGGGAAAGACTTGAGCATATTGTGGGCAAGAGACGCCGTTTAGCATCTTAAAAGCAAGAACCCGATTTTAAAAGAGGAAACAGCTTTCAGGAAGAACCGGGCACCGAAGATCTCACACAGTCTCTTGAAAAAAAACTTTCAGGGAAAGACAAAAGTCATCACCGACTTTGTCGACCTCTCGAAGGCCTTTGACCAAGTCTGGAAGCAAAGACGTCTCCTGAAGTTACTGACTCGCGGGATGGCAGGCAAGATGCATAATGGGATAGAGAGCTATCAGAAACACAAGACAGCAAAGGTCAGGCTGATGGACACCGAGTGACCTTACAAAGAAATGACGAAGCATGCCACATGATGGTATCATTTCGCCAGCGTTATTTTCGGTTGAGAAATGTGTAGAGAGCTCTGCATGCAGACAATTTCGCGACCTGTTGCACTATAGAGAAACTGTCGAGTGCCACTATCCAAGTACAGAAAGCTCTCAATACTATTCAAATATTAGCAAAGGACTCACTACATAGAGCATACAAGAACTTCACGCAGGTTCTTGATGCTAAGCGCCTGAAACTCAGCTTGTCGCCCATAAGTGCAAAAGAAAAATTGGAAAGGCTTGATGGAGAAAAAGTCTACAAACTGAATGCTGTGATAGGAATGAACACCCTAGGACACAAACTAGCTGCGTTCAGAGATACCTGTTGAATAAAACAGCCGAAAGTGAAAACACCTCAGAAACCTAGTCGTTAAGGAGAAATGGATAACTGCTGGAGGGAAAAAATGAATCTCGAGAAACTATGGAAAGATCTGAAAGCGAATTACAGTGCCCTCAGCAAGGAGAACAAAGAGAAAGAAAACCCAACACTGCTTCTTCAAGGACACTTTCCTGTTTGCCAGGAAACTATTCGAGCAGCCAAAATCTGGAACACCTTCAGTAGACAAAGAAGCTCTCAGGAAAACATATTTATACCTACGTATCATTTGAAATCCAGGGTCTGCAGCGCTAGGAATACTATCTAATGACAAGCCACAAACATTGGACAAAGTGAAGAAAGTGGTTTGTACAGCCCGAACCAAAACATAACCTGGCCCTAGCGGAATACCTTACTTGCTCTATAAACATTTCTTCGTGTCCTTGAGTAGCTTCACAAACTGATAAGGTCAACATGATGGAACTTTGAAATCAGCAACCAGTGGATGATAGCCTATGGAGTGTACATTCCAAAAGAATGGAATTCGGCTGACGTCAATCATTTCACACCGATATCACTTCTACGTTGAAAAGAAAACCTTTTTCTTTGTCATGGCAGCAGAGCTGACTAAATACCTCGTAGAAAATGAATGCCTGGATGTTTTCGTCCAGAAACGATGCATCTTGGCTGTGTCTGGCTGTGAAGTGCATGCCACGATGTTTTCAGAATCAGTCCAGAGAAAAGGGACAAAATTATTCAGATAACTATCGAGATATACCATGTCCCAGAAATATCCGAAAAATGCAAAAGAAATACCTTCATGGCTTTTCAGCGTGGTTCTCTACATAGGAATATAGGACAGACTGGATCAGATGGAAGTGGGTAAAGTGATGGGCTTGCAGTTTCTCTGATACTGTTTGTGTTGGCAATGGAGGTCATCTTCAAGGCATTAGTGAGCAGTTCAGGTTCAATGCATCCCTGAAATGGATACCGTATGTTCCTCTTAAAACCTTCATGGTTGACACAACAGTCCTTTCCTTTTAAGACGATAAAACACACAAAATTCTGAAACAGTTGGCGAGTTAGTCGTCTCATCCAGGAAGGGGATCAAACCAAATCACGGAGCCTTAACAGCAGAACGAAAAGGTAGTCAAAACAATAACGTTTATTGCCGCCAACCCAACCATTCCAACATTGACAGAAGAATCAATCATAAACCTTGCAAGGAGATATGATGGCTCTCTGTAAGATACAAACAGGGAATAACAAAACCGAGCAGATGGAAGAAGAGATCCTGCAAGCAATAAACCACCGTAGCCTCTTTGGCAAATAAAAAGTCTGGTGCCTGCAGTTCATGTTGATTAAAAAAAATATCCACTATAAGACTTCTGATACACAGAAACAGTGCTTCTGGTTGGTGTCTGTTGTTTAGAATGCTTGGGACTTCTGTGACAAAGGTGATGTATATGTTACCTGGGAGGCATGACAAGGCAGACAAGGGGGATCGCGTGTGCTTTAGTGTTGACACGCATTGTAGGGGTTCTGGTGGGCTAAGCATGACGTCACATATAGCCTAGCCCTCTGTTCTCATTTAGACATGGACGCTGCTGTTAGACCCTAGAACAGTCGGAAAATATTTTGTTGTTATAGTCAAGTTTGCATGTATTCCTGATTAAAGTACTTAGAATAAAAACTCAGGGTGGCAGAACTGCTATACGTGACTTTAATTAACATGTTCATGACAATGGGAGAATTGGCTTTTTCTTGAAATCACTCATATATGTTCGTAGAACTGAATC
The DNA here is from genome assembly GCA_030674185.1 of Monoplex corrugatus. Lineage (NCBI taxonomy): Eukaryota > Metazoa > Mollusca > Gastropoda > Littorinimorpha > Ranellidae > Monoplex > Monoplex corrugatus. The sequence goes on from JAPXFY010000013.1 coordinate 74,627,589, forward strand.
CACTTGTATGGTTTTCGTACATCAGTGTAAATCTATGGAATGAAAAATGAATAGGTTTGCTAATGAATATTTAAAATCTAATGGACTCTGCAAAAGTAAAGACAAAAAGACACAAACTGCCGAACCAATCCTGCACATGTTTTGAGAGGAAATTAAAATGGAGAGAGAAAAAATACACAATGACCATTTAGAAACGCAATGATACCAATGAAAAAAGTACGTAGGCCTACAGGATAATGTATACGTGTACCTGTTTCTGTATTCCCTAGCACATTTCTCCTGATTAACTACTATTGTTATCGTGGCAGGTTCCGAGCTGTCTTGTGCGAAAAGGTCCGCTGGTGTGTCTTGAGAGGCCAAAACAACTCGTCCACGTCCACAACTGACGATGTGGCGCCAGCTGATGAAGTACTGTCAGCACAAGCTGTGAACAACAATTCACCCGCGTTGTCTACCTGATGAATTATATTGACCAGTTGATCAAAACATCTATCAGGCAGATAGGCCAACAATCCATCCATCATCCATCCATTTATTCAAATATCCATCCATCCATCCATCCATCCATCCATCCATCCATCCATCCATCCATCCATCCATCCATCCATCCATCTATCCATCTGATCAACCAACCAATCAGTTGACGAATCAAGCAAGCAAACAAGCAAGCAAGCAAGCAAGCAGCCAGTCAAACAGTCAGTCAGTAGTCACTCACTCACTCACTCACTCACTCACTCACTCACTCACTCACCCACTCACTCACTCAACTGACCGACCGACCGACAGACCGACCCACCGACCGACCGACCGACCGATCGATCGATCAATCAATCAATCAAAAAGTCGTCTGCCAGTCAGTCAGTTAGTCAAGCTGCAGACCAATCACGAAGCAATCATATATGCAATCAGCTGATAAAGAAGATTATCGATCAATCACCAATCGGTGTATTAGCCCAGTCCAAAATCCACAAATCACACACACACACACACACACACACACACACACACACACACACACACACACACACACACACACACACACACACACACACAAACACACACACGCACACACACACATGCACACACATACACACACATGCATACAGACGCATGCGTGCGTGCACGTACGCTCACATGGACGCTCACACGCACGCACACTCATGCACGCAAGAGTTCCTCCCAACAATTTTGGTTTAAAAATGTTTCCCTGGATTATGATATTTACCACCAAGCGCTCACTTCTACTTCTACGTTTTGGAAAGTATGCTGATGCTCAGTTCTTGTTACTTTTAAATTGACAGTGTCCACACTCTTTCTCTTTTTATTTTGCAAACTACAGCTGTGAAATTTGGTGCGCTGTGATTGTTGATCACAAAACTGAAGTCATTCAAATAATGCAGAACACGGCAAATACGAGGAGAAACAGATTCCTGCTAGCACATGATCCCGATGAAACATTTTCATACTCACCTGTCTCACCGGTGAGTCTCACCTGTCGGCGTCACCGGGTTCAGTGTTAGCCGTTGCACATCTAGATGGCACCATCTCTCTCCAGGCCGCTCTGTCTTGACTTTTGTGGACACTTTCTTGAAGATTTAGGCCACTGATGTTCGTTATGTTCTCGAGGTATGAGATTGGAGGTCTGCATTTCTTCCTTTTTGCCACTGTTTTTCCTCGAAAGATGGTTGCCAAGAGGTCCGCGTTCTTGTTGCGAGACACGTGGCCAATGTATTTTAATCTTCTCTTGTTGATGTCTGCCAGTAGTTTTCTGGTGGTATCAAGTTCTCCCAGGACACTTTCTTTAGTTCTTCTGTTTGTCCATTTGACACGTAGTAGTCTCCTATAGAACCACATCTCTGCTGTCTCGATTCTTCTGCAATCAGTTTTTCTCAGAGTCCAGTCATGACTGGCCAGATCAAACATTTTAGAAGTCTAACTTTTAGGCCATTTTGTATGCCTCTATCTTTTCAGATGTTGTTGAGTTGGGCCAGTTTTTGCTTTGCTATTCCAATTCTTATTCTGTTGTCTTTTGAGCAGGTTCCATCATCAGTTTTTACAGAACAAAGATATTTGAAATCTTCAACATTTTTTAAAGGAACTTTGTTAATTGTGATGTCATGATTGCTTTCAGTGTCTTTGCCTTTGATATGTAACACTTTTGTTTTCCTGGCGTTCAAGTTTAGACCAGCTTTTTGCCTGCTGCATCTACCCTGTATAGAATTCTTTTTATGTTGGTAATGCTGTCTGCTAACAGTGCGGCATCATTGGCATAGCGCAGGTTTGTAAGTTTGTTCCTCCCATCTTTATGCCCATGCCTTCTATATCAGCATCTCTATTGACTTGTTCCGTGTAGATGTTAAAGAGATACGGTGAGAGGATACAACCTTGTCTGACTCCCCTGTGGATGTTGAAGAATTCACATTTCTGATTGTTCCATCTAACTGTAGCCTTTTGGTCTTTACATAATGAGGCAATTAGTGCAGTGATGTGTTTGGGAAAGCCCATTTCAACCATTGTGCTGAACAGGTGGAGATGACTGACGCCGTCAAATGCTTTGCTATAGTCTGTGAAGGTGACTGTCATACTATCGTGCAAGAAATCACACTCCTTGTACAGTTCGATGTTATAGAAAGGGAAAGGATTACAAACATGCTTTTCTAAAAACAGCATAAGCGCGTGTATGATGTAATGACTCAATTTATATGTATAACTGGGACTAAAAATGGGAACAATATTGTTTTATAACTTTCTTCAGAGTTTAGGAAGATGCAGCAACGAGGAAGAGGAGATGGGTACCACCTTTATAATGCTTCATCATTATCATCAGGTGCCTTGCCACATGATGTTGGCGATTATGGACTTCCATCTGTCTCTATCACTTGTTGCCCCAAGCATCTCTTCCACCCTCCTTGTCCCCAGCCACTCTGCAAGTCCGTCTAGTATCTTCTCCCTGGGTCTACCCGGTGCTCTCTTTCCCTCCAGCTTTCCCGTTGTGACCTGGTGCTCCAATTCACCTTTCCTCATAAAATGGCCTATAAATGTTGCCTGTCTTTTCCTGATCTTCCTTATGAATGATCTACTTGTGTCTGCCTCCATCAAGACTGTCTCGTTTGTTTTCTTTGCTGTCCATGAAACTCTCAACACTCTTCTTAGAAACAAAATCTCGGCTGCCTGAATCTTGTTCTGGCTTTGCTTGTTGACTGTCCATGCCTCACAACCGCACAACAGTATTGGTTCTATATAACATTCCAGAACTCTCTTCCTGATGTTAATTGTGAAAGGCATTTGTTGATAAGAATGCTTTTCATCTTCTTGAATGCTGTTTTGGCTTGGCCGATTCTGCTGGCCACCTCTGATGCGCATCTGCCGTCTGATGAAATGATCGTCCCCAGGTATTTAAACTTATCAACCTGTGTCAAGGTTGTGCCGTTTGCTGTTATTTTGCATGAGGGGATTTCATGTTTTTTACTGATCACCATGACTTCAATCTTCCTGCTGTTTAGTTCCAACCCCTTACCTTTGCTTTCTATTTCAAGTATATTCACATGGTTTTGTAGGTCCCTTTCACTTTCTGCAATTAGCACGGTGTCATCTGCGTATGGAATGTTGTTTATCATTTTTCCTCCAACCTTTAATCCAGGGTCTTCTTCTAGGTTTCTCATGATGTTTTCGCTGTAAAGTGAAAACACATCTGGTGACAAAACACAAACCTGTCTGACTCCTCTTTTGATGTTTTGGAAAGAGCTTATATCGTTTTTTATTGTTCCCAATACATATTTCTGATTATTCGTAGATATTTTCCATCAATATTGAGTCTTTCTAGTTGGTTGATCAGTTCTTCATGTCTTATCCAAACGAAAGCCTTGGCATAATCAACAAAGCATAGATGAAAATAGGAACTACTCTGTACTAAAGATGGTGGCTGCTCACAGAGAAATCTACGTCAGGATGACAAAAGCAATGATTTGGCCAAACAAGATCAGGGGAAGTAACATCATCAACTTCGCCACCAAGGCAATCTCAGCCATTGTTCCAATCTGGCCTTTAGTGGGTAGATGCCATTGATACAAAAACAATATTAGCATTGATTAGTTATGACACGATCGTGCAATAATCAAGGATTACCACCAACTAACGGACATATGTGCCAGTGAAACTCCGTCATCAGATCTTGTGCAATTTCTTCACGAGTCTACCATACGTTGGATGTTTGGCAAAGTGCTTCCTTTTGAAATTGCAGGAATGGATGTAGTTCCACGTCTGGAAGCAATGCAATTTGATGAGAAGAAACAGCACTCCCCACACAAAAACATTTTTCTGTATTAGTAGTCAACGACTCTATCCAAGGCATTCATGAAAATGGCAATCCTCAAGTGTTGACATTCAGCAAGGTGACATGCATGATCTGCCAGTGGATGTGCTGGCAGATAGCAGACACACCTGTGTCACTGCTGCCAAACACTAAAGAGACATTCACTGGCTTTTATTTGTCGCATGCCTGCTTAAAGATAATAAAGAAGGAAGCTTATCAGACATTTTGTAACGAAGAATGTTCTGATGTCAGTGTAGAGTGTTATCTTAATTTTGATCATATTTTGATCATTGCAAGCGAGTTAAATTATTTCAAACGTCATTTAACTATTAGACTAATTCCAAAAGGTATACTTTCCACCCAACATGGGCCAACCTGCTGCTGCTGTCTTGTCCTGATGGCGCTATTAATGTGGTTTGCACTGTTACGTATCTTCTGATTTGATTCGTTTCGTCAGGCAAATTTGTCGCTGGATTGTACATTTGGAAGCCTAGGATGTATGTCATATATTCCTAACAAATAAAGATGGTGTTTGTACTGAAGAGTGTATTATTATGAACTGACACCATAACGTTTCAAACATTCTGTCCACTACCAATGTGCCAACATGCTTGATTTAGCAGCCTGTTTCTGAGCGAACTAACGAAGAAAGGTGTGTCTACCAGTGTAAGTGTATTAGTGGTGATCATGCCAATGAAGATGCATTTGTGATGATCATAGCATGGATTTGTATTAGAGATGATCATAGCATGGAGTTGTATTAGATATGACCATAGCATGAGTTGTATAGATATGACATAGCGGAGTTGTATAGATATACCATAGCGGATTGTATTGATATGACATAGCATGGATTGTATTAGAAGACATAGCAGGATTGTATAAATGACCATAGCATGAGTTGTATTAGATATGACCATAGCATGGAGTTGTATTAGATATGACCATAGCATGGAGTTGTATTAGATATGACCATAGCATGAGAGTTGTATTAGATATGACCATAGCATGGAGTTGTATTAGAGATGATCATAGCATGGAGTTGTATTAGATATGACCATAGCAAGGAATTGTATTAGATATGACCATAGCAAGAGTTGTCTTAGATATGACCATAGCAAGAGTTTATTAGATATGACCATAGCATGGAGTTGTATTAGATATGACCATAGCATGGAGTTGTATTAGATATGACCATAGCAAGAAGTTGTATTAGATATGACCATAGCATGGAGTTGTATTAGATATGACCATAGCATGGAGTTGTATTAGATATGACCATAGCAAGAGTTGTATTAGATATGACCATAGCATGGAGTTGTATTAGAATGATCCATAGCATGGAGTTGTATTAGATATGACCATAGCATGGAGTTGTATTAGATATGACCATAGCATGGAGTTGTATTAGATATGACCATAGCATGGAGTTTATAGATATGACCATAGCATGGAGTTGTATTAGATATGACCATAGCATGGAGTTGTATTAGATATGACCATAGCATGGAGTTGTATTAGAATGACCATAGCATGGAGTGTATTAGATATGCCATAGCATGGAGTTGTATTAGAATGATCATAGCAAGAAATTGTATTAGATATGACCATAGCATGGAGTTGTATTAGATATGACCATAGCATGAAGTTATACTAGTAATGACCGTACTAACGGTGTTGTATTAGTGAGGATCATACCAATAAAGATGTATTAGCAATATACCAGTGAAGATGTGTAGTGATCATACCGATGTAGATGTATCAGTAATGATCATACCATATGTACCAATGAAGATGTATAGAATATCATACCAGTGAAGATGTATTAGTGATGATCATAGCAATCAAGGTATTGTATTGGTGATGATCATAGCAATCAAATATTGTATGATGATTATCATGCCAATCAAGGTGCTGTGTTAGTGATGTTTTCCTACCAGCATTAACGATGACCATACCATTGAGAATGTATTAGTGATGATAATATCAGTGAAAATATATTAGAGATAATCATACCGATGAAGATGCTGTAATAGTGATAACCATGCCATTGAAGGTGTATTAGTGTTGATCATCTCAATGAAAGCGTTGAATTAGTGATAGTAATACAAAGCATGCAATGTATTAATTATGATCAGTGAAGGTATTGTACAATAGTGATGGCTGTTCCAATGAAGGTGGTGTGTTGTCGGTATACAAATGTGTAATATCTATGCTGTTTGTTTTATTTATTTATTTTGAAAAAAAAGTATAATCATCATACTGACACCCTTTCTCCTCACCCGGAGATGTATATGTATGTGGCCAAAATGCATCAAACATCCATTTCTGAATTCGTATTCTCTTCATGACACAGTAAAAGAGTAAAAGGGGTATCGGCTGAACGAAATAGGGGGTCACATTCATACACAGACACACACACAGACACACACACACACAGGACACACAGACACAC
>JAPXFY010000013.1:74639355-74646855 GCA_030674185.1 Monoplex corrugatus
ACAGGATAAATGCCTCTGTCGAACATGGAATTTAACAATTTAACTACGAAGGGAAGAGAGAGAAAGAGAGAGAGAGAGAGAAGAGAGAGAGAGAGAGAGAGAGAGAGAGAGAGAGAGAGAGAGAGAGAGAGAGAGAGAGAGTAGCTGTTAGAGCTTAAGCCCTTTCGCGAGGATACGCACGCAGAAACATTACCTTAAAGATCGTGTTAACGATGCCAGCATCCAATGGCTTATGAAAACATGCAAACACTCGGCATGCACACCCACCGAAAACGGAATATGAAGACTGTATAGCAACATACCGCCTGCATAAAGCGGGAGCAAAAAAACTGCATGTATGCATCCGAGAAAACAAAAACAAAAACAAAAAACAACAAAAAAACCCAACCAAACCCTGAACGCTTGAACAAAATCTGTCAGCCAGCCTATTAGATCTCCGTATTTCAGAAAGACAGCTGTCCCTACTGCTATTACATATAGAAATCTATCCTTTGGGATACACATCAACAATTCCAGCATAAAATATACCCTATCTGGTGTAATTATTTGCGAACATTTGCTAAGTTAATCGATGCTCAGGTGATGAGACGTCAAAACAGACTAGATTTCAGTCCGACTATGTATAATACAAGAACTGGCTACGATTTTCAAGAACGTCGTGTGTCAGTATGTTGTGGCTATACCCACAGTAAAGAGGCAGATTGCATTCATCAAATAAAAAATAAAATAACCAACCAACCAACCAACCAGCCGCCATTCTCTTGTTTGTGAACTATCTTCATTCTACCTGCTATATCTTAGTTACTTGAATCTGTTTTTTAACCAACGGCCCACGAGCTCTATCAAAAGATAGTCCCATAACCCATATCCTGACAATGTAGAGAACACAATACTACTGCTTTATCTTTCGTCGCCCAGAACAGGGTATGTTACCTATTGACAGCTGGGTACACTGTATGCAGATTGAAGGCAGCAGCTTTATCTCTAAACCAACCAAGCGTCTCCTTGTTTTATACTGTCGGGTAAAAAAAATGTCCGTGCGCAGATCTCACATGGACACAGTATTTCCATGTTACATACGAACTACATGTAGTGTCTGAGAGAAGTGGGGTCTTGAATTTTGAGCTTTTAACCTGTCACAGAGGCAAGCCTGTGGAATTGTAGGCCGTGAAAGAGAGAGAGAGAGAGAAAAGACGGGTTACTCACTGTTATCTCACAGGGAGGGGCTTCAGTCACGAAGATTTGCAGTTTCCAAATAGGAATGTTTGTCGATGGGCGTTTTTTACTTCTGACTGTTGCTTAGCGAGGACTGATTATACTGGCTTGTCTCGTGCTATGCTTTGATTGGATGAGTAATTGCAATAAGGAATTGTGAAGTGCTGTGGAATGTGGGTGAGACATTGTGGTGGATCAGGGAACACACTGTTGTTGAAGGAGTTTACATGACGACATACAGCCCACAACATGAGGGCAATGAATATTGAGAGAGAGAGAGAGAGAGAGAGAGAGAGAGAGAGAGAGAGAGAGAGAGACGAGCGAGCGTCTACGATGCATAAATTTTCAGGTGATGGTTTGTTTGTATTTCTACTATCTACTATCATCTATTACTATCTATCTATCTATCTATCTTATCTGTCTTCTATCTATCATTCGTCTCGTCATCTCACTATCTATCTATCTATCTATCTTCTATATCTATCTATCCTGATCTATATATTACCTATATCTATCTATCTGTCCGTCCGTCCGTCTATCTCTCTATCTCTCTATCTATCTATCTATCTATTTCTTCATTCATTTATTTATTGGGGGTCACAATAATTTTACCACGTACATTCAGGCTACTTTCCCTTGGGAGAGCGCGTCATTGCAGTGCAACTTCACACATTTCTCTGTCTCTTTCTCTCTCTCTCTCTGTCTCTCTCTCTCTGTCTTTCTTTCTTTCTCTCTCTCTCTCTCTTTCTTTCTCTCTCTCTCTCTCTCCTTTCTCTTTCTCTCTCTCTTTCTCTCTGCCCCCTCTCTCTCCCTCACTCTCTGTGTGCGACTTCTATCTCTCTCTTTCTCTCTGTCTCACTGTCTGTCTGTCTCTCTCTGTACTATCTCTCTCTCTCTCTCTCTCTCTCTCTCTCTCTCTCTCTCTCCTCTTTCTCTCGGCATGTCTCTCTCTCTCTCTTTGTCTCTTTCTCTCTGTCTGTTTGTCTGTCTGTATGTATGTATGTCTCTTTCTGCCTCTCACTTTCTATGTGTGATTCCTATATGTTGTACTCTCTCTTTCTCTCTGTCTGGCTGTCTCTGTCTCTCTCTGTGCCTGTCTTTCTGTCTCTGTCTCTGTGTGTCTCTCTTTTTCTCTCTCTCTCTCACTCTGTGTGTGACTCCTATATGTTGTAATATATATATATTATATATATATATATTTATATATTATATATATATATATATATCATATATACATATACATATATCTTTCTCTCTCCCTCTCTGTCTGTGTCTCTCTCTTTCTCTCTGTCTCTATCTCTCTCTGTATCTCTCTCTTTCTCTCTCCCCCTCTCTCTCCCTTTGTCCTTCTTCTTTTTCACTCTGTCTCTGTCTCTGTCTGTCTGTCTGTCTGTCTGTTTGTCTCTCTCTCTCTCTCTCTCTCTCTCTCTCTCTCTCTCTCTCTCAATACTATTGATGTTCTGATTTTATCTTAGTTTTATGTATTTTTGTTATTGTAGACTATTTGTACTGATATAGACTCTACATGGATATTGTCGTGTACTTGTATTAGTGTACATGTAGACCCTCAATGGGCTAGGGCTGGATATTAAAAAAGCTTTGTTCTGTTTATGCCACTACTTTCGAAAAGAAAACCGTTCTTTTTTGTCCCTATCATATGTCAAAACACAACTTAGAAACAGTTAATACCTTTGGCGTATTTAACAGAAACGTTGATAACATAGCAGATTCTTTACATTGTTGCACAGATAAAAGTTTTAAAATGATCAAGTTCTGTGGTGCCCTATAACAGGGCCCTGATCATCACATGTATTTCACTGATCTGATAGCGACAGTGTTCTTTGGCATGAAATTTTGCAGTTCCTGCGATGAGATCTTTGCCGGCTTCTTGCGTGGATACTGTATGGGCCCTGGCTTGTTTCCGAGTTTCGTGATCTGATGGACTGTGGATAGCCTGCGGTAGGATGAATTCAGTTTGGCTGTATAAAGAATAGGAATACGAATGTGGAATAAATGTGTTCAAGACAGTACGCAGACAGTTCCATACGTACTCCACTCAAACATGCCGGCAATGTTTGCTGTCTCCTTGAACCTGCAAAAACCCTATCTACAGCAAGGTTGTAATTTGGAAGGGATGGTGTTGGAGGTTCAATAATGGGACCTATGTGTCACTACGCTGACAGTAGCAGAGTAAGTGTAGTATTATGATGAGCAGTAAATAAGCCTGTTTTATTTTGGAAGCTGAATTTTGAAGGCTGGGATTAAACTCGTAACACCGTAAGTCCAGTCCACCGCTTTGCCAATTAATTGACCCAGTTAGACTCCTCTCCTCGAAAAAAAAAAAAAAGAAAGTTAACCTATCGTGGGATTCGAACCTATGATGTATTAACTTACTAAGTGACGTAAGCCGTTTTAAGACGACTTAAGATGATGTGTTGTAAACAGCAATGGGGCAAGTACATTGGGGCCTGACGTTATAGGATACATTTCACTTGTTATCTCCAGGCAATCCTCTTTTCAAAACTGGAAGACTGTTGAATGGCATATCATTCATGTTGAGTGATCCTTGTGCGAACAGAGAGGGAGAGACTTCGCAGTTCAGACTTCAAACACTTCATTCATTTAGGTCACAGCCCCTCAGAAATGGGAAGCATACAATAATGACATCGCACAATCACTTAAACAATCAATACGCAGTAACAGCATTTGTAATTTCAAACACTTTATACAGGTAAATAACAAACTGTTTTATGGTTCTTCATCTGAATGTGACATAAATAAACAAACAATAAAAACCTTCCACAATATTTTAGTGCGATAGATTGTTCTCTGATTTCTTTCAAAAGCGGACAAGGATGTGCAAATGGCTTCATCCACTTTGCTTCTCAACATATGGACAAAGCATATTACGAAGATAAGTTTGTCTATTAACAATAATAATTAACAAGTTTACTCTGATATCCCCAATCTAAATTTTGTGTTGAAAAATTGTAAGTGTTTTTTTTTCAATATGCAGTGCTAAAGAAACAGAAACACTATAAGGTTCAAAGATAAATAGATTGTCCCGTAATCCTGAGGAAGTAGGAGAGCGAGGTGTAAAGGCCTCAGCTATTCTCGGAACCAGTATTAAGAGGGCGGTGCCATCTCCCCTCCCTCGCTTATTTATCTCTCCCTGACTTTGACAAACTTAATATAATCAGCCACAACTGGGTAGACTGGAGGCTGCACGTGCGTGTCACGTTCCACAGGCGTCACTGGCACCCATGCAAACTCATACAGACAGACTGGAAGGCGAGTTGTCTATCTCTGGGGCAACCAAGCCTCAAACCAGTGCACATGGTTATTTGAGACATAGGCATACAAATCAAACGTCTGCTTTCCTAAACGTGCGATTTCTAATGTTGCCACCTACAATAAATCAATCTTTACGGAATATGCAACACACGATACCACCGATACCCTAGCACATTCATACTACACCAGTAACATTTTCGTAACATTTCATTCTCACGTTAATCACCCAATTTCTCTTACCTCTAATATCTGATACGACATCTCACACGCTTTGCATGTCAGTTAGCGTTTGCGTTTAATATTGTTTTATATCTCACACGTTTCGTGTAGAAAACACAACTATTAGGTATTCGTTTATCTCGCCATAAGCAAAGTCGTTAGGTATTCTCAGGTGTTCTAAGTGATACCCCACAATTGTTTTCATAGCGTATAAACACTTTTACACTCTGCATAGAAGTGTCAAGTCACCACAATTTAACGCCACATCATATAACAGGTTGAACTTGAGTATCAAATAGTTTTATAAATAGTACAAGAGAATTCTTTCTGAAAATTAATGAAAGCAACTTACAATTCACCATTAAGAGAAAACTGTCTTTATACACAAACCACTGAAGAATACATGACGTGATTAGTCAAGGAGTAATGATATTTAAACCCAGCTTGGTATTACCCGGTGATAACAAATTCTTCTATCCATTTCTGCAGTCTACCTTTAATCATAGCATCTCACATTTTGCCACTTATGTTCATTATCATCATCATGTGCCCCGCTACATGGCATTGACGATCATGGCCTTTCATACGAATCTATCCCTTGTCGCTGCAAGTACATCTTCCACCCTCTCTGTCCTCAACCACTCTGCAAGTCCGTCCAATATTTTCTCCCTAGGTCTGCCTGGCGGTGTCTTTCTCTCTAGCTTTCACATTACGACAAGGTGCTCTAATTTCTCTTGCCTCATAAAATGTCCTAAACATGTTGCTTGTCTTTTCCTAGTCTTCTTCATTAATGTTCTTTTTGTGTCTGCCTCCTTGAAGTTTCTCTCATTTGTTTTCTTTGCAGTCCATGGAACTTTTAACATTCTTCTTAGAAACCACATTTGTTCTGATTTTCTGTGTTGACTGTCCACGCTTCACATCCGTATAACAATATCGGTTCTATGTAATACTGAAGAACTCTCTTCCTGATGTTAATTAGTAGGTATTTGTTGCTAAGAGCACTTTTCATTTTCTTGAATGCTGTTTTAGCTTGGCCGATTCTGCTGGATATTTCTAATGTGCATCTACCTTCTGGTGAGATCACTATTTCCAGATACTTAAACTTATCAGCTTGTCTCGAAGTTGTGCCATTTGCTGTTATTTTACCTCCGGGGATTTCTTGCTTTTTACGAATTTAACGATCAGCGATAGTAACATAGGTGTCGTGAAAGAGAGAGAGAGAGAAAGAGAGAGAAGAGAGAGACAGACAGACAGACAGAGACAGAGAGAGAGAGAGAGAGGAGGGAGGAGGTAAAGAGAGAGAGAGAGAGAAAGAGAGAGAGAGAGGAGACAGACAGAGACAGAGAGAGAGAGAGGGAGGGAGGGAGGTAAAGAGAGAGAGAGAGAAAGAGAGAGAGAGAGAGACAGACAGAGACAGAGAGAGAGAGAGGGAGGGAGGGAGGTAAAGAGAGAGAGAGAGAGAAATAGAGAGAAAGAAAGACAGAGAGACAGAGAGAGAGAGGGAGAGAGGTAGAGAGAGAGAGAGACAGACAGACAGAGATACAGAGAGAGAGGGAGAGAGGGACGGAGGGAGGTAGAGAGAGAGAAAGAAAGAGAGAGAGAAATAGAGAGAAACAAAGAGACAGAGAGAGAGAGAGGGAGGTAGTAGAGAGAGCAAGAGAGAGACAGACAGACAGCAGACAGAGAGAGAGAGAGACAGACAGACAGACAGACAGAGACAGAGAGAGAGAGGGAGAGAAGGAGGGAGGGAGGTAGAGAGAGAGAAAGAAAGAGAAAGAAAGGAGAGAGAGAAATAGAGAGAAAGAAAGAGAGACAGAGACAGAGACAGAGAGGGAGAGGGAGAGGGGAGGGAGGTAGAGAGAGAGAGAGAGAGAGAGACAGAGACAGAGACAGAGACAGAGACAGAGATGAAAACTTGGAGCAATTTAATTTACATGGGCCTTAGGCCACAATGCAAACACGTCGATGGGGTGGGCTGGGGATCCGGGTTTTGATGATCCCATACAAATTTACATACGCATACACCTAGATTCAAGATTCAAACAATATGCACACACACACACACACACACACACACACACACACACACACACACACACACACACACACACACACACACACACACACACAAACACACACACACGCACACACACACGCACACTCACACACACACGCACACTTCTCTCTCTCTTTCTCTCTCTCTCCCTCTCTGCTCTCTCTACATCTATCTATCTATCTATCTATCTATCTATCTATCTGTCTATCTCTCTCTCTCTCTCTCTCTCTCTCTCTCTCTTATATATATATTATTATATATATATATATATTATATATATATATACACACACAACACACATATGCTATACAACGCACAGAAATCAATACCATTATGCTAAAAGAGAGACAGGGAGATAAAATAAGCGAAAGACATTGACAGAGAACGAGAGTGCAGACAGACAGACAGAATGAAAGATATTTAGAAACGTATGAAATACGGAATACAAGAAAAAATGAAATAATTTTCTCGGAAAAAAATAGTTCATCAAGTTGCAAAAAGATGAGAATTGTGGACCCAAGGCAACCCAGGAAAATGAACTCTATCTTTATGATGGTCTGCTCCAGGAATCTCAGGGTGTGCCAGAGGCCATGAAATATGACAGTGTGTCGTAAGGTTCATGTAGGTGGGGGAAGGCGGGGTCTTTCAATTTAGAGAAAATGAAAAAAAAATGAAGAGAAGAAGAAGAGAGAATGCCATAACAAGGTGTGAGGTGA
>JAPXFY010000013.1:74654355-74659355 GCA_030674185.1 Monoplex corrugatus
CACATAGATGGATGATTACAGCACGCCACATCATGATCAGTGTAACAGTGGAAATACACATAGATGGATGATACAGCACGCCACATCATGATCAGTTAACAGTGGAAATACACATAGATGGATGATTACAGCACGCCACATCATGATCAGTTAACAGTGGAAATACACATAGATGGATGATACAGCACGCCACATCATGATCAGTGTTAACAGTGGAAATACACATAGATGGATGATTACAGCACGCCACATCATGATCATGTTAACAGTGGAAATACACATAGATGGATGATACAGCACGCCACATCATGATCAGTGTTAACAGTGGAAATACACATAGATGGATGATTACAGCACGCCACATCATGATCAGTGTTAACAGTGGAAATACACATAGATGGATGACTACAGCACGCCACATCATGATCAGTGGTTAACAGTGGAAATACACATAGATGGATGACTACAGCACGCCACATCATGATCAGTGGTTAACAGTGGAAATACACATAGATGGATGATTACAGCACGCCACATCATGATCAGTGGTTAACAGTGGAAATACACATAGATGGATGACTACAGCACGCCACATCATGATCAGTTAACAGTGGAAATACACATAGATGGATGACTACAGCACGCCACATCATGATCAGTGTTAACAGTGGAAATACACATAGATGGATGATTACAGCACGCCACATCATGATCAGTTAACAGTGGAAATACACATAGATGGATGATTACAGCACGCCACATCATGATCAGTTAACAGTGGAAATACACATAGAGGATGATACAGACGCCACTCATGATCAGTTACAGTGGAAATACACATAGATGAGATACAGCAGCCAATCATGATCAGTTAACAGTGAAATACACATGATGGATGATACAGCACGCCACATCATGATCAGTTAACAGTGGAAATACACTAGATGTGATTAAGCACGCCACATCATGATCATTAACATGAAATACACATAGATGATATACAGCACGCCAATCTGATCATTAACAGTGGAAATACAATAGATGATGATACACACGCCACACATGATCAGTTTAACAGTGAAATAACATAGAGGATGATTACAGCACGCCACATCATGATCGAGTGTACACATAGAGGTGATACGCACGCAATCATGACAGTTAACAGGGAATACACATAGATGGATGATACACCGCCACATCTGATCAGTTAACAGTGGAATACACATAGATGGATGATAAGCACGCCACATCATGTCAGTGTTAACAGTGAATACACATAGATGATGATACAGCACCACATCATGATCAGTTAACAGGGAAATACACATAGATGGATGATTACAGCACGCACATCATGATCAGTTAAAGTGGAAATACACAAGATGGTGATACAGCACGCCACATCAGATCAGTTAACATGGAATACACATAGATGGATGATACAGCACGCCACATCATGATCAGTTAACATGGAAATACCATAGATGGATGATACAGCACGCACATCATGATCAGTTACAGTGAATACACATAGATGATGATACGCACGCCAATCTGATCAGTTAACAGTGGAATACAATAGATGGATATTACAGCACCCACTCATGATCAGTTACAGTGGAAATACAATAGATGGATGATTACAGCACGCCACATCTGATCAGTTAAAGTGGAAATACACATAGATGGATGACTACAGAGCCACATCATGTCATTTAACTGGAAATACACATAGATGGATGATACAGCACGCCACACATGATCGTTAACAGTGGAAATACACATAGATGATGATACAGCACGCCACACATGATCAGTTAACAGTGGAAATACACTAGAGGATATACAGCACGCCACATCATGATCAGTTAACATGATAGTGAACACGCCACATCTATCATGGTTAACAGTGGAAATACACATAGAGATGATACAGCACGCCACATCATGATCAGTTAACAGTGAAATCCATAGATGTGATTAAGCACAATCATGATCATTAACAGTGAAATACACATGAGGATGATTCAGCACGCCACATCATGACGTTAACAGTGAAATACCAAGATGGATGATACAGCACGCCACATCATGATCTGGTTAAAAAACCTAGATGGATGACTACAGCACGCCACATCATGATCATTAACAGTGGAATACACATAGATGGATGATACAGCACCCATCTGATCAGTTAACATGGAAATACACATAGATGGATGATTACAGCACGCCAATCATGATCAGTTAACAGTGAAATACACTGTGGATGATTACAGCACGCCACATCATGATCTAACAGTGGAAATACACATAGATGGTGATTACAGCACGCCACATCATGATCAGTTAACATGAAATACACATAGATGGATGATACAGCACGCCACATCATGATCAGTTAACATGGAAATACACATAGAGATGATACAGCACGCCACATCATGATCATTAACAGTGGAAATACACATAGATGGATGATACAGCACGCACATCATGATCATTAACAGTGGAATAACATAGAGGATGATACAGCAGCCACATTGATCATACAGTGAATACACATAGATGGATGATACAGCACGCACATCATGATCAGTTAACAGTGGAAATACACATAGATGATGATTACAGCACGCCACATCATGATCAGTTAACAGTGAAATACACATAGATGGATGATTACAGCACGCCACATCATGATCAGTTTAACAGTGGAAATACACTAGATGGATATAAGCACGCCACATCATGATCATGTTAACACATAGATGGATGATACAGCACGCACATCATGATCAGTGGTTAACATGGAAATACACTAGAGGATGATACAGCACGCCACATCATGATCAGTTAACAGTGGAAATACACATAGATGGATGATACAGCACGCCACATCATGATCAGTGTTAACAGTGGAAATACACATAGATGGATGATACAGCACGCCACATCATGATCAGTTAACAGTGGAAATACACAAGATGGATGATTACAGCACGCCACATCATGATCAGTTAACAGTGGAAATACACACAGATGGATGACTACAGCACGCCACATCATGATCAGTTAACAGTGGAAATACACATAGATGATGACTACAGCACGCCACATCATGATCAGTTAACAGTGGAAATACACATAGATGGATGATTACAGCACGCCACATCATGATCAGTGTTAACAGTGGAAATACACATAGATGGATGATACAGCACGCCACATCATGATCAGTGTTAACAGTGGAAATACACATAGATGGATGATTACAGCACGCCACATCATGATCAGTGTTAACAGTGGAAATACACATAGATGGATGATTACAGCACGCCACATCATGATCAGTGGTTAACAGTGGAAATACACATAGATGGATGACTACAGCACGCCACATCATGATCAGTGGTTAACAGTGGAAATACACATAGATGGATGATTACAGCACGCCACATCATGATCAGTGTTAACAGTGGAAATACACATAGATGGATGATACAGCACGCCACATCATGATCAGTGGTTAACAGTGAAATACACATAGATGGATGATTACAGCACGCCACATCATGATCAGTTAACAGTGGAAATACACATAGATGGATGATTACAGCACGCCACATCATTATCAGTGTTAACAGTGGAAATACACATACATGGAATGATACAGCACGCCACATCATGATCAGTGGTTAACAGTGGAAATACACATAGATGGATGATACAGCACGCCACATATGATCAGTGGTTAACAGTGGAAATACACATAGATGGATGATTACAGCACGCCACATCATGATCAGTGGTTAACAGTGGAAATACACATAGATAGATGACTGCAGCACGCCACATCATGATCAGTGGTTAACAGTGGAAATACACATAATGGATGACTACAGCACGCCACATCATGATCAGTGGTTAACAGTGGAAATACACATAGATGGATGACTACAGCACGCCACATCATGATCAGTGGTTAACAGTTGAAATACACATAGATGGATGACTACAGCACGCCACATCATGATCAGTGGTTAACAGCGGAAATACACATAGATGGATGACTACAGCACGCCACATCATGATCAGTGGTTAACAGTGGAAATACACATAGATGGATGACTACAGCACGCCACATCATGATCAGTGGTTAACAGTGGAAATACACATAGATGGATGACTACAGCACGCCACATCATGATCAGTTAACAGTGGAAATACACATAGATGGATGACTACAGCACGCCACATCATGATCAGTGGTTAACAGTGGAAATACACATAGATGGATGACTACAGCACGCCACATCATGATCAGTTAACAGTGGAAATACAAATAGATGGATGACTAACATCAACAATGGAAGGCCTGTGTGAACAGGTAGGTGTGCACTAATGCAAAACAAAACTGTGGGTTTTTACAGTTATGGCTGTCGTGCTTGTTGTGTGTGTGTTGTGTGTGTGTGTGTGTGTGTGTGTGTGTGTGTGTGTGTGTGTGTGCGTGTGTGTGTGTGTATGTGTGCGTGTGTGTGCGCGCGCGCGCGCGTGTGTGTGTTGTGAGTTGCCATGTAGGTCATATTCTGTTTTTGTTTTGTTTCGTTTCGTTTTGTATTGTTGTATATTGGGAGGGGGGGTACAGTGTGTCTGATACGTTGACAGTTGCTGTGTCTGATTAGGGTTCTGTCAGGCTGTAGGTCAGCTACTGCCCATTTGATTTCATTTGACACGCTGTCCATCCCTTTGTCCTGGACATTTTTATTCAGTTAATTTGTTTTGTATGGTGAACATATTTTGCTGACAAAGGCGACTTGACTTAGTGTTGCCTAAAGTAGAGTTAGTTAGTCTTTGAGCTTCTTCCCTCAATATTTTTTTTCGTGTACTTTTTGACAGAAATATGTTCTTTGCACATACAAATATGTTGTGTTTTACCAAGCAAGCAAGCATTCGACCTACCAGCCATCTACCGACCAAGCAAGCTGCAAACACAA
>JAPXFY010000013.1:74664355-74669355 GCA_030674185.1 Monoplex corrugatus
CAACAACAACAATTACAAAAGCAATGACACCAATTTCAACAAAGATGATAACAACAACTCTTGGTTCTACTACTATTACTCCAGATACAACTACATGCATTACTTCTGTCAATTTCTGTTTCTGTTTCTCAAACTAAAAGATCCCAAATGAGGATGGCACAAGCCTTAAGCCTGCACAGAAGCCCTCAGCGCTGTGAGGTGTTGAGTATAACAACTAAGGTCTGCCTGCTTGAGGGTGGAACCCACCAGCCCTACGTGATCAGCATGGCACTCAGATCAACATAAAGTAGTCAACTACGCAATAGTCAAGACCTTTCCAGCTTGTGGGCTTTGTGTGCAGGCTTACCACATGGCATGATTATTTAGGGTTACCGGTTCTCTTTCATCATATGACATCTGTGGCAATAGTGTATGGCGAACGTTACCAGTCGCTGAGAGGATGATTTGAAAAAACTGACACAAATAGCTACTAGTCCCTACCACTCACTACTACCACTGTTACCAGTGCCACTTCTATAGCTATCACTACACATAACATTTCCTCTTTAAAAGAAACATTTTTCAATCAAAAAAACAGTCGATCAACCAACCAACCAAACAAACCCGCAAATGGGCAAGCACGCCAGCAAACAAACAAAGCACAAGACGAATCAACCAACCAACCACAGCAACAAAACTTCAACTAGCAAAACAAACAAAACAAAAACATCGAGTTCAATCAAACGTGAATGGGTACCTGACCATTTTGAAAGTTGGACAAGAAGGGTCACATGACACATCGAGGGAGAAGTCTGGTTACCGTCCTCATTCAGTTTGGAGTGCTGAGGTCTTCACTCTCCCATTCTCCGAACAGCATTATTACCTTGATCTGTTTTCATACCTTGATTACCATGTCATTGTCTTAAAGTAGAAGCAACAATCGTAACGCATCAGTCATTCTGCGTCTCTGTCACGTCTGTTTAAAAGTTTGTCCGGTTGCTCACGTGACCCGTAGTCCATCCCTCTCACCAGTCTGTTCCTCCCTCCAAAACGTTGTCCTTTTCGTCGGCGTTTTCTTTCTTTTGTTTAACTTTTTATTATAGATGTTATACCCTTTTACGTATTTTAAGAATGACCGCCCGAGATGTCTTTATTTGCAAATTGATTTTTTTTTTACTTGGAACACACATACACAAAAACAGACCGATGTGATATTCGATTACAGCTCTCAGCAAACTAAAATCTTTTGTAAGACAAATAAAAAATATTTCCCAGTTTTTGTCAACAAAGAAAAAAATCAATCAACTATATGTAGAATCAGAGCACACTACTTCTCCACCCCCAGACGGATCAGTTCTACAAAGGGAGGCAATGAATCAAGATACTGTTTTTGAGTGATGGACAGTGTTGGGCTCTTTCGTCATTTTCAGAACATCGTATAGGATAAAACCTCCAGCCCCATTCACCATTCAGCCTTTTTGTGTACAGTGTTTGTGTCCCATTTTCCACATTTTGGATGCGGAGATATTTTTTTTTCTAGAAATAAAAAAAATCCATCAAAAGGTAAAGTTTTCCATGGTCTGCTCAAATCTGGATTCCTAAAAGAACGCCATCAGACAGTAAGAGAATTCAAACAAGATGGTCAATGCAGTCTAACAGTGTCTCTTTATTGTAAACATCATCACACAAAATCCTGATTCTGTAGGCCTACTTCTCAAAGCCATTTCAATATTGAAGAAGAATCAGATGATATAAAACTTGAGATGAAAGGAATACAGTGGTAGACTGTCACAACAAAAACATCAGAATATAATGATAATAATGCACATAATATAATACAGATATAGAGAATGTTAAAACGTTACAGAGAAAGCACTGTTCATATATTTTTTATATAAAAAAAAGCTGATTCTAAGTGTTTTACTGGTCTGTGTGACCTTGAGGTAGACGACATGATTTCCAAACGTGTGTATTCGACACTCTTCAGCTGTCTACACTTTGCCCAAATTTGATAAATATTTACTCTGAAACAGCTGCGAAAATTTTGCCAATACATTTTTGTTACACACACACACACACACACACACACACACACACACACACACACACACACACACACACACACACACACACACACACACGTACACACACTTACACACACACGTGCACAGACACACACACACACGTGCACCCACACACACACACACACACACACACAACACACACACACACACACACACACTCACACACAGATTTACACGCGCGCACATACACCTACGATCGATTTGAAACAATTTCCCGTCTTTTTTCTTTCTTTCTTTTTTTTTTTATTGTTGTAAAAGCAACTTCCTTCATTGAAAAAACACACAAAAACAGATAAAAAGGGGGGGTGGGGCATTTTTGTTTTTCCAGATCGACCAGCGAGGGGTGTGTGTGTTTCTGTCTGAAGAGAAAAAAAGTCTCTTTGTTTGTCAAAGGGATCAGTCTTACACTGTGGCTAAAGAGCTCAGTTCGTAAATTAAGAATGGATCAGTCTTAGTTCGTAAATTAACAATGGATCAGTTTTTCCTAACACATTCTTTGTATAACAACTTGAGCACTACCATTCCAATACACACACACACACACACACACACACACACACACACACACACACACACACACACACACACATACACACACACACCCTCCAACACTCCATCCTTCACACACACACACACACACACTCACTTTTACATAGACACAGACACAGATACACACACACACACACACACACACACACACACACACACACATACACACACACACACACACACACACACACACACACACACACACACACACACACACACACACACACACACACACACACACACTCACACACAGATTTACACGCGCGCACATACACCTACGATCGATTTGAAACAATTTCCCGTCTTTTTTCTTTCTTTCTTTTTTTTTTTATTGTTGTAAAAGCAACTTCCTTCATTGAAAAAACACACAAAAACAGATAAAAAGGGGGGTGGGGCATTTTTGTTTTTCCAGATCGACCAGCGAGGGGTGTGTGTGTTTCTGTCTGAAGAGAAAAAAAGTCTCTTTGTAAGTCAAAGGGATCAGTCTTACACTGTGGCTAAAGAGCTCAGTTCGTAAATTAAGAATGGATCAGTCTTAGTTCGTAAATTAACAATGGATCAGTTTTTCCTAACACATTCTTTGTATAACAACTTGAGCACTACCATTTCAACACACACACCACACACACACACACACACACACACACACACACACACACCACACACACACACACACACACACACACACCACACCCAACACATCACCACACACACACACACACACACCACTTTTACAACACACACACACACACTCACTTACACACACACACAACCACACATACACACACACACACACACACACACACACACACACACACACACACACACACACAACACACACACACACACACACACACACACACACACACACACACACACACACACACAACATGCATACAGACTTTGTATGGTTGATACGAAGAAATGTCCAATTTATGTGAAAAAGGGAGATTATAAAATTGAGCGAGCACAATATCGTGCCCAACCTTCCCCTTTCTATATCCCAAAGCTCAGCCCTTTATATTCACCCAGTCATTGTCACGCCTTGTCCCATCTATGGCATTGATCACACCCATCGTCATGTCTGTGTCATCTATGGTACTGACACCATCATTGACATATGTGTGTCATCTATGGTACTGACACATCATCGTCATATCTGTCCCACCTTTGGTACTGACCATCATCGTCACACCATCTATTGTACTTACCCTACCATCGTCATATCTAACCCATCGGTGGTACTCGGACCATCATCGCGTCATATCTCACCCGTCCATGGTATTGACCCCTCATCCTCACAACTTGTTTCATCTATAGCACTGACAGTCACCCACAGACACGACAAACATGTTGACGAATAAGCGAACATTCAACTCAGTCCTTTTGAAAAAACGGAAAGATAAGAACAGGGCTACCATTTTCAGTTACCCTGACTCGTGTTTCATTCATTTATTTATTCCCTCTCTTTGTCTGTCTGTGTCTATCTCTCTTTCTTTGTCTGTCTGTCTGTCTGTCTGTCTGTCTGTCTCTCTCTCTCTCTCTCGCGCGCGCGCGTAACGTAAGCACCCCTTCAGTAGAGGATGGTGGCCTTTGTGAATGAAATATCTGAAGTCTGAAGTCTCCCTGTCTCTTATCTTTGCTCTTTTCCCCCTCTTTTTGTTTTGTGTGTTTGTTTGTAGCAGTGTAGAGTCTCTATGGGTGAGGACTGAATGTAAAAGAAGCATCAATTTCTTTATGCCCCCACCCTCGAAAACAAAAAATGTGTTCTTTGTGCTGGTCTTACGTGAGAATGAAAGCACCCCAAAGACAGCATCATGTTCATCATGGTAGGCTAAAGGTATCTGACTGACACACAATGTCTATAAAGAACAGCATCATGTCATCATGGAGGCTAAAGATATTTGACTGACACACAATGTCTATAAAAGACAGCATCAGTCACATGACAGACTAAAGTATTTGACTGACACACAATGTCTATAAAAGACAGCATCATGTTCATCATGGTAGGCTAAAGGTATTTGACTGACACACAATGTCATAAAAGACAGCATCATGTTCATCATGTAGCTAAAGGTATTTGACTGACACACAATGTCTATAAAAGGACAGCATCATGTTCATCATGGTAGGCTAAAGTATTTGACTGACACACAATGTCTATAAAGACAGCATCATGTTCATCATGTAGCTAAAGTATTTGACTGACACACAATGTCCTATAAAAGACAGCATCATGTTCATCATGTAGGCTAAAGATATTTGACTGACACACAATGTCTATAAAAGACAGCATCATGTTCATCATGGTAGGCTAAAGGTATCTGACTGACACACAATGTCCTATAAAGGACAGCATCATGCCAGTCATGACAGGCTAAAGAT
>JAPXFY010000013.1:74671855-74711855 GCA_030674185.1 Monoplex corrugatus
GTTGTTTACGAGTTCAGGAGAGAGAGAAGAGAGAGAGAGAGAGAGAGAGAAGAGAGAGAGAAGAGAGACGAGAGAGAGACAGAGAGAAGAGAAGACAAGAGAGACAGAGAAGAGAGAGACAGACAGACAGTCAGACAGACACAGCGTGCCATTCTTTATTTTGAGAGAGAGGAGTGGCGGAAGAGATGCAGACGGAGACAGAACAAAGGGGGAGGGGGCAAAAAACAAAGAGAACCAGACAGAGACGGACGAACATATAGAAAATGAAGCAAGAGATAAAAACAGAGAGAGACAGAGACAGAGAAATAGAGCAGAATGAAACAGACACAGAAATGATTTTAACAGCTGGCGTGCATCGCTCTTGAGGTCAGAACGCACGCGCTCTCGCGTGCTGATTGACAGGGCAGATGAAAACAGAAGAAACAGGGAAGGGGGAGGGAGGAAGCGGAGGGAGGAAGAAAAACATAAAAAGAAAGTAAAGCAGAAGGAGACGAAGGAGACAGAGAGAGAAGGAAAACACTTCAGGCCTGCCCGTGTTGCCAAAAGACGAGAACGTAGAGAAAATATAACACGCCAAACAGCCTGACTGATTTCAAGCACGCTCTCCTACCCTCACCCCGACCTCACCTTTCCTGTCCTTCCTTCTCAACCTTCTTCACCTCACCATTTCTCTCACTCACTCCATGTTAAAACTGCAATGTTTCCAGCTCTCCGACAGTAGCAATTCCCGTCCGCCATAACATTGTTTCGCTATCAACGTCTTACTACAAGTTCTGAAATTTGTATCAAGTTCTGTATTTGTATTTGTTCATGCGGGATTCATTGAACTCGGACAAATCCATAATGCTCCGCCAAATCTGCCTGTGATGATTAGACAGATATCGCCGATCCCGCTTGCATTGCACCAGTCATGAAATCACCAGACCGGCTGATAGATGTGGCAAGTATTTCACTCACCATCCCAAACTAGGTAATGAGTCAGGTTACAGACACCACCGTGGCCTCTCACAGTCACTAACGTCACCCACATGGCGTATCACGCACACCACTCACATTGTGTCTGATAGTTACACATTGAACATTACACATCTGTCATTGTCTCCTGTGTAACACCACGTCAGGGAAGTTCTCCACTGTTCCTTTTTTCTGTTCAGTGTTGTGCATTTGTTCTTTGTTGTCTTCTGTACACCTTGACAAAGGCCATTTGTTCTTTGTTGTCTTCTGTACACTCTTGACAAAGGCCATTTGTTCTTTGTTGTCTTCTGTACACCCTTGACAAAGGCCATTTGTTCTTTGTTGTCTTCTGTACACCTTGACAAAGGCCATTTGTTTTTTGTTGTCTTCTGTACACCCTTGACAAAGGCCATTTGTTCTTTGTTGTCTTCTGTACACCCTTGACAAAGGCCATTTGTTCTTTGTTGTCTTCTGTACACCCTTGACAAAGGCCATTTGTTCTTTGTTTTCTTCTGTACACCTTGACAAAGGCCATTTGACCCAACATTTGCTCCTGTCTCGTCCTTCTGATTCTATTTCTGTTATTTGTTTGTTGTTTTGTTTTGTTTGTTTGTTTGTTTGTTTTAGTACAACGTTCTTTTCTTCTGCCTCATCTTTTGTCCCATATCAGAGACACGGTTGTCATATTTCTCATGGAGGCTCCACAATCAGCTGTCCTTCACACGACCAAACACACATTCCTCCCGTCAGGTTCTCACTGACAAGAGTCCACAGAAGTGATCAGTTCCCAGTCACCACCAGTCATGGCATCAGAAGAGGATTTGTATTGTTAGAAGGTCACTTCAGTGTAGTTCGGACATTAGGACTTAGGACATCACTTTCTGACCCAGTGGAATGAGGATATTGCTTTCTGACCCAGTGGAATGAGGATATTGCTTTCTGATCCAGTGGACTTACGACATTGCTTTCTGATCCAGTGGACTTAAGACATCACTTTCTGATCCAGTGGACTTAAGACATTGCTTTCTGATCCAGTGGACTTAAGACATTACTTTCTGATCCAGTGGACTTAAGACATCACTTTCTGATCCAGTGGACTTAAGACATTACTTTCTGATCCAGTGGACTTAAGACATCACTTTCTGATCCAGTGGACTTAAGACATCACTTTCTGATCCAGTGGACTTAAGACATTACTTTCTGATCCAGTGGACTTAAGACATTGCTTTCTGATCCAGTGGACTTAAGACATCACTTTCTGACCCAGTGGAATGAGGATATTGCTTTCTGATCCAGTGGACTTAAGACATTACTTTCTGATCCAGTGGACTTAAGACATTGCTTTCTGATCCAGTGGACTTACGACATCACTTTCTGATCCAGTGGACTTAAGACATTGCTTTCTGATCCAGTGGACATAAGACATCACTTTCTGATCCAGTGGACTTAAGACATTGCTTTCTGATCCAGTGGACTTACGACATTGCTTTCTGATCCAGTAGACTTAAGACATCACTTTCTGATCCAGTGGACTTAAGACATTGCTTTCTGATCCAGTGGACTTACGACATTGCTTTCTGATCCAGTGGACTTAAGACATTGCTTTCTGATCCAGTGGACTTACGACATTGCTTTCTGATCCAGTGGACTTACGACATCACTTTCTGATCCAGTGGACTTACGACATTGCTTTCTGATCCAGTGGACTTAAGACATTGCTTTCTGATCCAATGGACTTACGACATTGCTTTCTGATCCAGTGGACTTACGACATTGCTTTCTGATCCAGTGGACTTACGACATTGCTTTCTGATCCAGTGGACTTACGACATTGCTTTCTGATCCAGTGGACTTACGACATTGCTTTCTGATCCAGTGGACTTAAGACATCACTTTCTGATCCAGTGGACTTAAGACATTACAGTCTAATCCAGTGGACTTGGGACATTGCTTTCTATTCCAGTGGACTTAGGACATCAATTTGTATTCCAGTGGACATAGGACATCGCAGTCTAATCCAGTGGACTTAGGACATTGCTTTCTATTCCAGTGGACTTAGGACATCAACTTGTATTCCAGTGGACTTTGGACATCACTTTCTGACCCTGTGGACTTACGACATCACTTTCTGACCCAGTGGACTTTGGACATCACTTTCTGACCCAGTGGACTTTGGACATCACTTTCTGACCCTGTGGACATAGGACTTACTAAGCCCCACACATAAGACAATAATCGTTAAGTCGCACGGCCAGATTGAATGATAGTTTCCCCCCTTCCCCATTCTTCTTGCCCCCTGTCCCAACCCAATACTGTAGTGACTGTAATGCCCCTTCCATAACGTCACCCATCAGACGAAAAGCCCCAAGCATACAATTACCCCAGGCACGGAATGGTAAAAGAAATTCGAACTGATTAATCATGAGAGCAGGGCATGAACAGTTACAACACGCACACAGTTTTATTCAATGATTCATGATAATCAAGAGATAGTGTTCTAATCTACTCTGAGACTGCACGGAAGGCTTGCACTGTTCACTTCTTGTCATCTACCTTCCTGGCATCAAACATCCTGAATAAGACAGAAAATAGTGTTCAGGTCATTTGAGAAGCATCACAGAGAACGTATTCATGCACTTAATGACACTGGAGGTTATTGTTGGTCCCTTCTTCCCCACTGAGCTCATAGCACAGCACATTAACCCTTTGACTCCCGTACCCTATCCAACAGCAAAAACTTCACCCTTTGACTCCCTCATCCTATCCACCAGCTTCCTGCAGGAAGCTGCTGGATAGGGTGAGGGAGTCAAAGGGTGAAGTTTTTGCTGTTCTACCATGGTTGACAACGCGGGATGCTGATGGACAGGGTGCGGGAGTCAAAGGGTTAAACACTGGACGCTTTTGTGCTACAAGTCTGATGCTTTTGTGCTTCAAGTCTGGTGCTTTTGTGCTACAAGTCTGGTGCTTTTGTGCTACAAGTCTGGTGCTTTTGTGCTTCAAGTCTGGTGCTTTTGTGCAACAAGTCTGGTGCTTTTGTGCTACAAGTCTGATGCTTTTGTGCTTCAAGTCTGGTGCTTTTGTGCTTCAAGTCTGATGCTTTTGTGCTACAAGTCTGGTGCTTTTGTGCTTCAAGTCTGATGCTTTTGTGCTACAAGTCTGGTGCTTTTGTGCTACAAGTCTGATGCTTTTGTGCTACAAGTCTGATGCTTTTGTGCTACAAGTCTGATGCTTTTGTGCTTCAAGTCTGGTGCTTTTGTGCTTCAAGTCTGGTGCTTTTGTGCTACAAGTCTGGTGCTTTTGTGCTACAAGTCTGGTGCTTTTGTGCTACAAGTCTGGTGCTTTTGTGCTACAAGTCTGATGCTTTTGTGCTACAAGTCTGGTGCTTTTGTGCTTCAAGTCTGGTGCTTTTGTCTGGTGCTTTTGTGCTACAAGTCTGGTGCTTTTGTGCTTCAAGTCTGGTGCTTTTGTCTGGTGCTTTTGTGCTACAAGTCTGGTGCTTTTGTGCTACAAGTCTGGTGCTTTTGTGCTACAAGTCTGGTGCTTTTGTGCTACAAGTCTGATGCTTTTGTGCAACAAGTCTGGTGCTTTTGTGCTTCAAGTCTGATGCTTTTGTGCTACAAGTCTGGTGCTTTTGTGCTACAAGTCTGATGCTTTTGTGCAACAAGTCTGGTGCTTTTGTGCTACAAGTCTGATGCTTTTGTGCAACAAGTCTGGTGCTTTTGTGCTTCAAGTCTGATGCTTTTGTGCAACAAGTCTGGTGCTTTTGTGCTACAAGTCTGATGCTTTTGTGCAACAAGTCTGGTGCTTTTGTGCTACAAGTCTGATGCTTTTGTGGCAACAAGTCTGGTGCTTTTGTGCTACAAGTCTGATGCTTTTGTGCTACAAGTCTGGTGCTTTTGTGCTACAAGTCTGGTGCTTTTGTGCTACAAGTCTGATGCTTTTGTGCTTCAAGTCTGATGCTTTTGTGCTTCAAGTCTGGTGCTTTTGTGCTGCAAGTCTGATGCTTTTGTGCTTCAAGTCTGGTGCTTTTGTGCTACAAGTCTGGTACTTTTGTGCTACAAGTCTGGTACTTTTGTGCTACAAGTCTGGTACTTTTGTGCTTCAAGTCTGAT
The DNA here is from genome assembly GCA_030674185.1 of Monoplex corrugatus. Classification (NCBI taxonomy): domain Eukaryota; kingdom Metazoa; phylum Mollusca; class Gastropoda; order Littorinimorpha; family Ranellidae; genus Monoplex; species Monoplex corrugatus. The sequence goes on from JAPXFY010000013.1 coordinate 74,676,922, forward strand.
GCTTTTGTGCTACAAGTCTGATGCTTTTGTGCTTCAAGTCTGGTGCTTTTGTGCAACAAGTCTGGTGCTTTTGTGCTACAAGTCTGATGCTTTTGTGCTACAAGTCTGGTGCTTTTGTGCTACAAGTCTGATGCTTTTGTGCTTCAAGTCTGATGCTTTTGTGCTTCAAGTCTGGTGCTTTTGTGCTACAAGTCTGGTGCTTTTGTGCTACAAGTCTGATGCTTTTGTGCTTCAAGTCTGGTGCTTTTGTGCTACAAGTCTGGTGCTTTGTTGCAACAAGTCTGGTGCTTTTGTCTGGTGCTTTTGTGCTACAAGTCTGATGCTTTTGTGCTACAAGTCTGGTGCTTTTGTGCAACAAGTCTGGTGCTTTTGTCTGGTGCTTTTGTGCTACAAGTCTGATGCTTTTGTGCTACAATTCTGGTGCTTTTGTGCAACAAGTCTGGTGCTTTTGTCTGGTGCTTTTGTGCTACAAGTCTGATGCTTTTGTGCTACAAGTCTGGTGCTTTTGTGCAACAAGTCTGGTGCTTTTGTCTGGTGCTTTTGTGCTACAAGTCTGATGCTTTTGTGCTACAAGTCTGGTGCTTTTGTGCTACAAGTCTGGTGCTTTTGTGCTACAAGTCTGATGCTTTTGAACTGGTGGGGATTGAAACTCACGAAAGTTCAGTCATTTGTGTTTCTGCCGAAGAGACAGTACACATACAGTATGATCCACTGCACCACCACATGACATACCCATGCAATGCGATATGAGCCAAAATCCACCCCCACCCCCCTCTACTTAATAAGCAGGTCTCTGGAAGAGAGGGAAGCGGCTGCAAAGGAGAGGAAATGGCTGACAACTATTTTCTTACCAAGCACACGTTTGCCGGTGATGATGGAGCACTCTGCTGCCCTCTCTCCATTCCCTTCATTTGTTCTTTCTGTGACTCTCCCTCTCTCTGTGACTCTCTCTCTATTTCTGTGACTCTCCCTCTCGCTGTGACTCTCTCTCTCTGACTCTCCCTCTCTCTGTGACTCTCTCTCTCTCTGTGATTCTCTCTCTTTCACTCTCTTTCTGTAACTCTCTCTCTGTGATTCTCCCTCTCTCTGTACGCTCTCTCTCTCTCTTTCACCCTCTTTCTGTGACTCTCTCTCTTTCACTCTCTTTCTTTCACTCTCTCTCTTTCTGACTTTCTCTCTCTCTCTCTCTCTCTCTCTCTCTCTCTCTCTCTCTCTCTCTCGTTTTTCTCCTACATTCTATGTATCATGTTTGGTGTACATGCCATTGTCTGGATTTGTATGGATTTCATAGAAGTTATTTTCAGACAGTCTGTCTGTTTGTCTGTCTCTCTCACCCTCTCCCTCTGTCTCTCTCTCTCGCTCGCTCGCTCGTTCGCTCGCTTGCTCTGTGTATGGTATATATGTATATATATATATGTATAGATATATGTTCACAACAACATGTGCCAATATAGCCACATACATGAACATTCACTCACACATAAACATTTTTACTGACACAAACACTGCACTCATAGGCCTACATATGCCCACGCACATACATGTATTAGTGTGTGTGTGTGTGTGTGTGTGTGTGTGACTGTGTACGTGTGTGTATGCGGTACATACGTGTGTGTGTGTGTGTGTGTGTGTGTGTGTGTGTGTACGTGTGTGTGTGTTCGCGTATGTGTGTGTGTGGGGAGTGTGTGTGTGTGTGGGGGGGGGAAGTGTGTGTGTGTGTGTGTGTGTGTGTGTGTGTGTGTGTGTGTGTGTGTGTGTGTGTGTGTGTGTGTGTGCCTGTTTTATAACGACGAATGTTCTCCAGTTGGCGTCATACCGCTGTCAAAGGAGAGATCATGTCGCTGGTTGCATTGACTTACCTTACCTGTGTCTTGTACAGATCTGCTGATCTGGATATTTCTACGGGATATCACACGTCACCGGTTAGCATTATGGAGTTTGATGACAGCCACTGCAGCAGACATCACAATAATTCTCCTCCATGTATTCCAGTCTTTACTTTTCTGTCCTACCTCGTAGACTTTCAAAATCGCTAATGTTGGTGTTGTTGACATAGGAGATGGGTGGTCTGCCCGGATTTCTTTTGACCTCAATTTTATATTGTAAAACTGTTGTCATTAGGGTTTTGTTGGTGTTGCAGGTTTCATTTCTTGTTGTTGTTGTTGTTGTTATTTTGTTGTTGTTGTTGCCAGCTGTTGTTGTTGTTGTTGTTGTTGTTGTTGCCAGCTGTTGACTTTGAACTGTGAGTTCATTCAAAATGCCATCATTTGTTCTTTTATCTGTCCATTTGACTCTAAAAAGCCGCCTGTCGAACCACATTCTACGTGATGTACTTATTAGAAACTCTATTATTATTTTTGTGCGGGTTGTGTACATGATGTACAGGGGAACTGGATAGATTCCATAATCTAAAACACTATTACGCAGACCAGTATTCATTGTTTTATGGAAAGGAAGAAAAATCACTATCTAATCCGAGAATCAAAAATGGCGCTCCTGGTGTCCTGGCCGGGTATTCCAACACTCTTCAGTCATACAGGTTTTTCGATCTGAGTAAAATATAGAAAACAAAAATAAGCCAACAGATGATTGCTGTTGCTGTAATTACAAGACGGTTATAACAGATTATTGCTGTTGCTGTAATTACAAGACGGTTATAACAGATGATTGCTGTTGCTGTAATTACAAGACGGTTATAACAGATTATTGCTGTTGCTGTAATTACAAGACGGTTATAACAGATTATTGCTGTTGCTGTAATTACAAGACGGTTATAACAGATGATTGCTGTTGCTGTAATTACAAGACGGTTATAACAGATTATTGCTGTTGCTGTAATTACAAGACGGTTATAACAGATGATTGCTGTTGCTGTAATTATAAGACGGTTATAACAGATGATTGCTGTTGCTGTAATTACAAGACGGTTATAACAGATGATTGCTGTTGCTGTAATTATAAGACGGTTATAACAGATGATTGCTGTTGCTGTAATTACAAGATGGTTATAACAGATGATTGCTGTTGCTGTAATTACAAGACGGTTATAACAGATGATTGCTGTTGCTGTAATTACAAGATGGTTATAACAGATGATTGCTGTTGCTGTAATTACAAGACGGTTATAACAGATGATTGCTGTTGCTGTAATTACAAGATGGTTATAACAGATGATTGCTGTTGCTGTAATTACAAGATGGTTATAACAGATGATTGCTGTTGCTGTAATTACAAGACGGTTATAACAGATGATTGCTGTTGCTGTAATTACAAGATGGTTATAACAGATTATTGCTGTTGCTGTAATTACAAGACGGTTATAACAGATGATTGCTGTTGCTGTAATTACAAGACGGTTATAACAGATTATTGCTGTTGCTGTAATTACAAGACGGTTATAACAGATGATTGCTGTTGCTGTAATTACAAGACGGTTATAACAGATGATTGCTGTTGCTGTAATTACAAGACGGTTATAACAGATGATTGCTGTTGCTGTAATTACAAGACGGTTATAACAGATGATTGCTGTTGCTGTAATTACAAGACGGTTATAACAGATTATTGCTGTTGCTGTAATTACAAGATGGTTATAACAGATTACTGCTGTTGCTGTAATTACAAGACGGTTATAACAGATTATTGCTGTTGCTGTAATTACAAGATGGTTATAACAGATTACTGCTGTTGCTGTAATTACAAGACGGTTATAACAGATTATTGCTGTTGCTGTAATTACAAGACGGTTATAACAGATTACTGCTGTTGCTGTAATTACAAGATGGTTATAACAGATGACTGCTGTTGCTGTAATTACAAGACGGTTATAACAGATTACTGCTGTTGCTGTAATTACAAGACGGTTATAACAGATGACTGCTGTTGCTGTAATTACAAGACGGTTATAACAGATTACTGCTGTTGCTGTAATTACAAGACGGTTATAACAGATGACTGCTGTTGCTGTAATTACAAGACGGTTATAACAGATTACTGCTGTTGATGTAATTACAAGATGGTTATAACAGATTACTGCTGTTGATGTAATTACAAGACGGTTATAACAGATTACTGCTGTTGATGTAATTACAAGACGGTTATAACAGATTACTGCTGTTGATGTAATTACAAGATGGTTATAACAGATTACTGCTGTTGATGTAATTACAAGACGGTTATAACAGATTACTGCTGTTGATGTAATTACAAGATGGTTATAACAGATTACTGCTGTTGATGTAATTACAAGACGGTTATTTTGTTCAGTGTGTTTAATCCTTTGACTCCAGCATATATCTACCATCTGAAAAACGTATCCCTTGGATCCCCTCACCCTATCCACCAGATTCCTGCAGGATCCCTTGGATCCCCTCACCCTATCCACCAGCTTTCTGTAGATGGGATGAGGGAATCCGAGGGTTAAGTTTTTGTTTGGCTAGCATGGTTGACAAGACAGGATGCTGTTGGCAGGGTGCGGGAGTCAAAGGGTTGATTGTCTGTCGATGGTATGGTTTGTTGTTTGATTGCTTTGGTGTTATTGTATTGTTTTGTCTTTGAATCAGTATCAACATCTCTGTTATTCCCTGTGTTAAGATAAGTTACATGGCTGGTTTAGGGTTTCTAACCCTGTCTTCACATCCCCTCTGTGTGGTGAGAATCTAAACTCCAGTTTAATATTCCAAGACTGAGACCATACACAACATGAGGCTATGTGACCTACACCACTCCAGTACCTGACAGAACATTTAGCGCACACGGTCAGGTGTTACCTTGTGACCTTACCATTTCAGAGAATGACACAAGCAGGAAATCACCACACGCTACTGTACATCACACTGGGGTCGTCAATGGAAAATATATACCTAAAAAATCGCCTGTGCCACGAGCAGCATCTTCTGCTCTGTATCTCTCTACTTTTTAGATAGTTTAAATGATGTAAGACATTTCCATCCTACTAGACATGCGAGATGTACAATGAACAGGTGACAGCCGCCTGCTCATCAATTTGTTAGGTGTGTAGTAGTATTGGATTGCTTATCTCCTGTTTGTTGGTAGATTGGTTCGCTTCTTCTTTCTTTTCGCTTTTCGTTCTTTCAAACGTTATAACCCCCCCCCCCCCCCACACACACACACACACACTTTTTATGACATTTTTTAAGGGAAGTTGTTTTGTATCAAGGGGAGAACGGTGTGTGTCCATGTCTGTCTTCATGTATAGCTGTGACAAAGCACATACACACAGACACACACACACACACACAACACACACACACACAGACACACACAGATACACACACGCACTCACACACACAACACACACACATACACACACACAGACACACACACACACACAGACACACACACGCACTCACACACAAACACACACTCACATACACACACACACACAGACACACACACGCACTCACACACACAACACACACACACACACACACACACACACACACACACCACTCACACACACAAACACACACACACACAGACACACACACGCACTCACACACACAACACACACCACTAACACACACACACACAGACACACACACACCACCACACACACACACACACACACACACACACACACACAACACACACACACCACACACACACACACACACACACATACACACACACACACACACATACACGCACGCGCGCGCGCGCGCGCGCGCACACGCACACGCACACATACAAAACGAGAGAGAGAGAGAGAGAGAGAGAGAGAGAGAGAGAGAGAAGACGTGTTTCCAGTCTTCGGCTATTTCTGAATGGATCCTTACCCAAATCGGGTCAAAGGCGTATTGTGTTCAGGGATCGCAAAGCAATAAGTTTGAAGTAACTGAAAAGAAATGAACGACATCCACTTTTTTTTTCAAGAAGGTAATTGAACAGCACCGTGCTCGGGAATTTCTAAAAAAAATGACAAAATATACCATTGTTCTCGCTTCATGCCAAGCCTTATTTCAACTGTCAGCTTTTCATGGTCATAGTGATAACTAGTGAGAATTGAGAATTGCAAGACCTGGTTTTGTGAAAACGTTGGTATAAAGAGGGCAGTCATTACAAGGGCTTGACCAGCTTGGAATTCTGTTTCATTTTCGGCGTTTGTACTGATAAAGCAGACTGTTTCAACTAACAGTGCAATGGAGAAGTCACCTGGCTATTTGACCTTTGACAACAGTGAATGGGGTCATGTACAACGCATTGTCAGTTGGGTGGACGCATGCACACAGTGATGTTTCACAACGGTTGAACTCATGATATCAGACCGGAAAGAAAGTTTACATCTACGTCTTACCCTCTGTCAGCCGGCCTGCCCTGCCCTGCCCCCATTTTTAGACATGCATGTCAGGGGGGGAAGGAAACCGAATATATCTTCCTGTTGCACAGCACATCATCATTTCAGATAGCGCTGGACAACAACACTGCTTTACGTGATCGACCCTGTGGAAGGGGCCTCAGACATCAAGTGCGCCTCACTCGTGGTGTGACTCAAGAGTTCATCTCAGGTCATGTGCGAGTTTCGAGGTGGGTTAGGCAGTAAATTCACCCCAACGAATTTTGCCACCGGCAGTTCTTTAAAGGATTATCGCACTAATACAATTTCATTTGTACTGATTTTTTCTGTCCGGTATTCTACGCCACGTTAGTGTTCACAGAAGCTGGAACAATGTACAATGCAATGACGATGGTGACGATGGGGATGACGATAGTGATGCCATTGCCGAGTTACAGGAGATTCGACCAACATCCTCAAAGACAAGTCTGTGAAGTATATGAGACTCGACTGTGTGGTCCCTGTCTTCCCAGTGAGCCACTTAGCTCTGGGTAGGGACGAAAAGTCCCACAATGACTGCGACAGGACTATAGGGATTCGAACCCACAACCCTCCTGTTGCACTAACTTCTGCACCACGCCGATGATGTTAATTATTTTCTTTTTTGTTTGTTTGTTTGTTTTTAAGATGACAAAGTAGTGTCTGAAATGAGCTGTGTGCAATCTACATAATTGTGTACGCTTGATTTTTCAGGAGGATTTTGTTGTTGTTGTACTATTTTTGTCATTGTTTGTTTGTTTGTTTGTTAGTTGTTTGTTTGTTCGTTTTGTTTTGTTTTGTTTTCCCAAATGTGATGTAGATATGTCTTAGTATTGGTCACCACACCAGCAGCACCATCATAATCACCACCACAAATATCATCTTCATCTGTAGTCATAACACTAGTAGAACCGGCAGTAACAACAGCAACTATAGCAACTGTAGTTCTAGCACATTAGCTGCAGCAGTAGTAGTAACACTTCTCTTCATTATCATGCCGATAGAGGAGCCATTGTTTGTGTCTTTCTCTGGGTGCCACATTTCATGAACTGTGCAGTAGTGCACGCATGAAATAAATGAATAAGGATAAAGATAAACACTGTGTGTGTGGTGACTAATGACAGGCTAAAATGTGATCAGTATTTGACAATGGCAAAATGTTACATCACATAGTATACGGGAGAAAAGGTGGGTGGCTTGAGAAAAGCTACCCACCCACATACCCCCAAAAGTATGTATGCACACACACACACACACACACACACACACACACACACACACACACACACACACACACACACACATATATATATATATATACATATATATATATATATATATATGTATATGTATGTATGTATATATATCATATTATATGTTATATATATAGAACAGAAAAATAATAAACAGATTCAAAATCTCAAAAGTCACCAGGGGCACATTGACTGGGGATCTGGGAACAGCCTTCGTAGTATATCCCCAACCGATGGACAGTGTCATCGATCTACGTGTCTTGTTAGGGTGATGGAAGAGCCCCCATCAGTTAAAAGTAATGCTTTGAAAAGACTTATTTGTCTGCGTTGCCACCCCCATTGCTCTCTTGTCTGCCATCCGCGTCGCTTGGTGTTGTCGACAGCTAACGCCGGAGAGCATCTGCAAGGGACATTACTCAGGGCCTAGCTAATAGGTCTACTGGAAGATCGACGACGTTGTTTCTACGCTCTCATTGGGCCAGACGTTGTAATTGTTTAGACTTACTTCCCTTCGACTAATGAACATAGTGGAGTTCCACTTTAGAGTGTTATTTGTATACTTTGTGGGTGTTTAAATGTAATATTCATCCTCTATTATTAATTTATTGATTGATTAATCAGTGATTTCTTTATTGATTTATAATTTTCTTGTTCGTTTATTTTACATGCTTGTTTATATATCTGTGAATTTTATTTGTTCCACTATTTACATGCTTGTTTATATATCTGTGAATTTTTATTTGTTCCACTATTTACATGCTTGTTTATATATCTGTGAATTTTATTTGTTCCTCTATTTACATGCTTGTTTATATATCTGTGAATTTTATTTTGTTCCTCTATTTACATGCTTGTTTATATATCTGTGAATTTTATTTGTTCCTCTATTTACATGCTTGTTTATATATCTGTGAATTTGATTTAGCTGTGCACATGACTTGTATCTATTTGGCTGCTTAGCTCCACATGTGAATGCTTCTTTTTACTTTTTTCCCACATTTTTTTTCTCACGTTTTCGCGATATATAAACATGCAAGAGTATGGGTTTTCATGTGTGCGTGCGTGCGTGCGTGCGTGTGTGTATGTGCATGTGTATGTGTGTGTGTATGAGTGTGCATGATTGTGTGTGTGTGTGTGTGTGTGTGTGTGTGTGTGTGTGTTGTGTGTACGTGCGTGTATGTACACATGTGAGCTTCCACAAATATTCCAGCACACGATAGGCTGGGTTATGTTTCAGTCTGACGTATTCACAGATGTCTACACAGGTTCATTGTGCACGCCTGCTTTCCACACAGCTATCTAGGCGTGTCTACACTGTTTGGCATGCACTAACACAATCAGGCCTCCTTGCTTTATCCTACTGACAGCTGCAGCCGCAATCTGTGTCATAACACCCAAAGAAATTATGGAATAGTGGAGAGAGAGAGAGAGAGAGAGAGAGAGAGAGAGAGAGAGAGACAGAGACAGAGACAGAGACAGAGACAGACAGACAGAGGTAGAGAGACAGACAGACAGACAGACAGACAGACATATAGTCAGACAGACAGACATACAGACCGACATACAAATCAATACTCGAATAGAGACGTACAGAGGTGGACTATTAAATGATGCTTTTAAGGCATAGTACAATGTTTGTGTTTGTAATTTGTTTGCACGTATGGCATCGGTTTCTCTTGTGGAGATAATGAAGTTGTTTTGAACGTATTTTATCTTAAACAATGGGGACACAGTGAGAGCAAAGTGAACCATGAAGTGTGCTTTAAACAACACCCAGTTTCTTGATTGTCAGACAGCTGTTGGAAATGTCAAGATAAAGATGTACAGGTTGACACAAAAGGAAGCATGGACAGACAGGATTACAAGGAGATGATATAACCATCTATATCTAGTGTCTATTAATATAATGTGAAACCAGATGGACACTTTCTTTTATTTGCATTGGGGTAGTAGTCACAGATGCAGTATTTGACTGCATACCACACACACACACACACACACACATATACACACACACATACACACGCAGCGCACGTGCGCGCTTGCACTCACGCATACACGCGCACCCTGACACACAGACACTGACACACTTACACACGCACGCACACACACATACACACACACACACACACACACACACACACACACACACACACACACACACACACACACACACACACGCACGCACGCACACACATTCACGGAGAGAGAGAGAGAGAGAGAGAGAGAGAGAGAGAGACAGACACACAGACACACAGACACACAGACACAGACAGACAGACACACACACAGACATACAGACACACAGACAGACACACAGAAACAGAGAGAGACACAAAGTGAGAGAGACAGAGAGAAAGAGACAGAGACAGAGAGAGAGATAACTGTAAGATTAACAACAACTTACTGGTTACATTGTTCTTTCTAAAATACTTGAAATACAGACACTAAATTTAACACCGCAGAACAAAAATCAAAATCACATCACAATCGACATATAGTGGCCCCCTGTATCCTGAACTGTTGGATTGTACAGCTTTATCTCAAGTCAGTTTTCAGTATAAATCATATTTCTTGTACAAATGACACTGGACTGATTTTTTCTAAACCTTGTGTTTCTGTTTGATTTTGCGTTTTCTGTTGTTATTATTTATTTGTCAGTAGTACTAGCGGTAGTTGTGGTGGTGGTGGTGGTGATAGTAATAGGAGTAGTAATAGTAGAAGAAACAACAATAGTAGTAGTAGTAGAAACAGCAGCAGCAGCAGCAGCAGCAGCAGCAGTAGTAGTAGTAGTAGTAGTAGTGGCAGTAGTGGTTAGTAGTAGTAGTTGTTGTTGTTGTAGTAGTTGTAGTTGTTGTAGTAGTAGTAAAAGCAGTAGCAGCAGCAGCAATAGAAGGAGTAGTAGTGTTATTATCATCATCACTGCCATGACTAGTATCATCATAATTGTCATTACTATTACCGCAATCATCAACATCAGCGAGTTCGTTTGTATTTTGTATTACTACCATCTGATATGGATATGACATTGTATTTCTTCTGTTGTCCACTCTTTTTATCAGACTGTAACTGGTCGCTACAATAATTTTCTGTGTTTCCTGCCTTTTCGTATGATTTGTTTTCTTTTCTCTCTTGCTTCTTACTGTATTTGCCATTAAGCTTATGACTCAATAACATTGTGCTACCATGAATTAGATAAAAGAGATGTTTTACAAAATATACCACCAGTGAATCATATATGACTTGAGTTTTCAATCAGGAGAAAGCAGTGAAGCAGGCCCCGCGTCACTTGCACCCAGTCAGGTAAGCACTTGATCTCCTTCCACGTGGCAGCAGTTGCAGGAAATAATCCCTCACAGACAACCTGCACACTAGATGCTGATGATTTAGCAAGGCCAGATAAGTGTGAGGTGAGGGGTGATGGGTGAAAGTAATTTGCTGAAGGAGAAGAAGTGGTAGTCAGACACTGTTGCCCCTTGTTCAATCTATTTAACTGGTAGTGACTGTTTTCTGTGGGGATCTGAACATTTCTGCTGGAGGATTATGGTAAAAGTGTCTATCAATACTGTGTCCACTGTTACATTTTGACTTGCATTGACAAAGACAGAGAGAGAGACAGAGACATAGAAAGACACACAGAGAGAGACGAAGGGAGGGAGGGAGAGAGAGAAAGAAAGAGAAAGGGAAAGAGAAAGAGACAGAGGAGACAGAGAGACAGAAAGATATGATTTGTAATATCAGCAGTATAAATTTTCCTACATGAAGTTGTTTGTGAAATCTCAAGATCAGGCTCCTCCTGCATTATGACAGTGACTGTATGAAACGGTTGATCACAATAAAAAGAAAAGATAACTGAGATAACAACGGCACATAGAAGTATCAAACAGACTGACGACTACCATGCTGTAGGGAACAATACGGGAAAAGAGAATACAGAGCAAGGGACTTACAACATTATTGAATGGGATTTGTGTAATTTAGGCACTGAGCACAACTGCCAGGAAGAGAACGAGCTAGTAAAACACTCATCAACGTAGTGCCACCATGGTCTTAGTGTCTCATGGCACCAGCAATCAGTGTCAACTGTTAGAGAGAAGTGGAAAGAGACAGAGACAGATGGACAGCTAGAATGATACAGCGACAGAAAGACACAAGACAAACAACGACAAACACACACACACACACACACACACACACACACCACACACGCACCACGCACGCACACACGCACCACACACACACACACACACACCACACATACAGAGAGAGAGAGAGAGAGAGAGAGAGAGAGAGAGAGAGAGAGAGAGAGAGAGAGAGAGAGAGAGAGAGAGAACACATTTTATTTACGAGGGTATGGAATAAGCAAAGATTATGCTTTTTCATTTCCAGCTGTCACCCAAGACGGTCTACTCTATGCATAAATTATACACGAAACAACACAGGCATTCCAACGACGCAAACAATAAATATCATGTCGAAAAATAGATTGAATGTTTTACACTAACCAATTAAGAACTATAAAAATGTGCTAGTGATTGATCTGATCACTAGGTAGCAGAAGAGCTGATTAATTAATTAGATGCATGATATGCCTCTTCTTGAACATTGTGAAACTGAGACATTTTCGCATGTTTTCTCTCGCATTGCTCGTTTGTATATATGATTTGATCAGAAAAGATTACCTTTTGTTATGTCTAAAATGTTGTGAAGATTGATTTCTTCAAGAATTTTTATATGAATTGGTTGTATCTTGAAAGGTGACAGAGGAGAGAGAGAGAGAGAGAGAGCGAAGGGGGAGGGAGAGAGAGAGAGACAGAGAGACAGACAGACAGACACAGAGAGACAGAGAGAGAGCGAGAGACAAGAGAGAGAGACACACACAGAGAGAGACAGACAGACAGAGATAGAGACAGAGAGACAGAGGCAGAGAGAGAGAGAGAGTGAGGAGAGAGACAGAGAGAGAGAGAGATAGAGAGAGCGAGACAAAGACAGACAGACAGACAGACAGACAGAGACACAGACAGAGACAGAGAGATGTAGGCACCACTCAGATGAATCAAACATAAACAAGAGAAACCAGAAAAAAAAAACACGAAAGAAGAATACGAACGCGTATCTAATACAACAAGACAAGACAGGCGCAAATTTTCGGCCAGCTGGCCTTTGTCAAGCGTAAGATTACAAACACCGGATACAAATTGAAAACAACTTTTTTGACAAAGGACGCTTGGCCGAAAATTTGCGCCTGTCTTGTTTTGTTGTATTAATACGCGTTCGTATTCTTCTTTCGTGTTTTTTCTGGCCCCTGTTTGCTTGAACGCGGGCAGTCACACTTGTTTTGGATAAACAAGAGAAGTCAGAAACAGGCCACAACAAGACTATCGTTTGACATTTCATTGTAATGAAGAGAGACCCCTGACGCCGACCCCAGGTATTTTGCATCCCAATCTGATAAGCACTTGCTTTGCTGGAACGTGGCTACCCTAACACCGACCAGTCGCCAACCAGCAACAAGGAGATGGTGGCTGCTGATTAGCCACCAACTTGTACACACAATGCTGTTAGGAGCCCAGGCAAGTGCGCGTCAAGAAGTTAACTCATTTGTTGATGGCGTCAGAGGAGGCCTCTCTCCTGCTTCGTGTTGAAGCTGGTTAGCTTGTTGTGATTGGTGTGTGTGTGTGTGTGTATTGGGGAAAACTGGGACTACAAATACAGTTTGGCACGTGGTGATGAAAGAATGCCCTTCCTTTTTTCTGTCTATCATCACATTCTTCCAGACTCTTCTTCTCAACATCTGCGAGTGTGTGTGCGTGCGTGTTTGTGTATGTGTGAGTGTGTATGTGTGTGTGTGTGAGAGAGAGAGAGAGAAACAAAGAGAGACAAAGAGAGACAAAGAGAGAAGGACAGGCAGACAGATAAATGAAAAAGAGAGAGCGAGAGAATGAGACAGACAGACAGACAGACAGATAGACAGAGACAGAGAGACGGAGAGAGAGAGACAGACAGAGAGAAACAGAATAGTATTATATATATATTATATATATATATATAAGCCTATATATATATATATAAAGAGAGAGAGAGAGAGAGAGAGAGAGAGAGAGAGACAGAGAGAGACAGAGAGGCAGAGAAATAGATGAAAGAGAAACAGAGAGAGAAACAAAGAAGAGAGAGAGAGAGAGAGAGAGAGAGAGAGAGAGAGAGAGAGAGAGAGAGAGAGAGAGAAAGAGAGAGTACATCCAGATGTGATAATGGAAAAAAAAGATAGCGACAGTCTTGAGTATATTTGATACTTGACCTTTATCTTTTTGTCAGAACCCCCCCAAAGCAGGTTCTAGTTACTTTGCACCCCAATCTGGTAAACACTTGCTCCTGGCACGTGGCAACCGTTACACAGACTAATCCCCCACTGATGAGATGATGGCTGGCGATTAGCCCCCAACTTGTACAGCAACTGGGTGTTAACAAGGAGAGGCAAATGTGAGATGCAGTTAACTCATTTGCAGATGATGGTGCAAAAGGCCTCCCGCTGCCCCTCCTTCAGGCTCATTAGCTGGTTGTGACTGTTCTCTGTGGGAAGCTGGGATTGTCTGCAGGAGATGTAGGGAGAACATGTTCACCATGTCTGTCTGTATTGGAGTAAATGAGGTACTGGGAGAGTGAAAGATGCGATAGTCGGGATCAGTGGATAGGTGTGTGAGTAGTCAGAACAGTGCTGCAGTTGGTGTGGACTGGCGGCATGATAAATCTGGGAGAAATCTTAGAAGACAAGTGTGGGCGACTTTTGCTTACTGTTGTCTTAATGCCTGCTCATCATCATCATGTGCTCTGCCGAATACTGTTTGCAACTTACATTCATCATCATCATCATGTGCCCTGCTGCACAGCGTTGGCGATCATGGCACTTCATATTAATCTATCCCTTGTCGCTGCAAGTACTTCTCCCACCCTCTCTGTCGTCAGCCACTCTGCAAGTCTGTCCAATATTTTCTCCCTGAGAAAACCTGGTTCTTTTTCTTCTCCAGCTTTCCCCTCCTGACCAGGTGCTCTAATCTGTCTTGCCTCATGAAAAATCCTATGAATGTTGCTAGTCTTTTCCTAATCTTCTTTATCAATATTCTTCTTGTTATATCTCCATCAAGACTGTCTCGTTTGTTTTGTTTGCTGTCCATGGAACTCTTAATTCTTTTTTAAGAAACCCCATTTCAGCTGCCTCGATCTTGTTTTGATTTTGTGTGTTGACTATCCACGCTTCACATCCTTGCACCATTATCGCACTCTCTTGCTGATGTTAATTGATAGCCATTTGTTGGTAAGAACGTTTTTTTCCTTTTCTTGAATGCTATTTTAGCTTGGCCGATTCTGCGGGATATTTCTAACGCGCATCTACCGTCTGGTGAGATGACTGTTCCCAGATATTAAAACTGATCAACTTGTCTCAATGTTCTGCCATTTGCTGTTATTTTGCCTGAGGGGTTTCTATCTTTTATAACTGATTACCATGATTAAGTCTTCTTGCTATTTAGCTCCAGCACTTTATTTCTGTTTTCTATTTCTATATATTACAGGTCTTTTTCTTTTTCTGCAATTAGAACGGTGTCATCTTCTAGGCTTCTCATGAGGTTTCGTTGTAAAGTGAAAAGAAATCTGGTGACAGAACAATCCCTTCCTAACTCCTCTTGATGTTTTGGAAAGAACTTATATCACTTTCAACTCTCATTGCTGCTGTTTGCAATTTGTTCCCAATACATTATGCCTTGTTATTCTTAAATCCTTTCCATCAACATTGAGCCTTTCGAGTTGGTTGATCGATTCCTCGTATCTTATCCGATCAAAACCTTGGTATAATCAACACAACATAAATATAAATCCTTACTCAACTCAGTTCTATGAGAGTTTTTAGGATGTATATGGCATTAATAGTTCCTTCCTTTCGACAAATCCACATTGTTCTTCTGCTGTTTTGTCTTTGGATTATGTTCCTTGTCCTCATCATAATTTATCACAATAGAATTTTTTGTTACATGACTCATCAAGCTGGTTATGTGATGGAGTTCGCATTCTATAGCCCCTGCTTTCTTTGGAAATGCAATGAAAATTGATTTTAACATACCGTTAAGGATTTTTCCAGTATCACAAATTTCATCTTGTCTATCTAAAATGTCAAATCTAACTATGTATATATGTATCTATTTATATGTATGTATATATATATGTATGTATGCATGCACGCTTGCATGCATGCATGCATGCATGTGTGTATGTATGTATGTATGTATGTATTATGTATGTATGTATGTGTGTGTATGTATGTATGTATGTTTATATGCATGTATATATGTATGTATGTATGTATGTATGTATGTATGTTTGCATCTAATATCTATCTACCTATCTATCTATCTATCTATCTATCTATCTATCTATCTACCTATCTATCTATCTAGCTATGTGTCTATGTGTCTATGTGTCTATCTATCTATCTATCTATCTCTATCTCTCTCTCTCTATATATATATATATATATATCTATATATCTGTCTGTCTGTCTATCTCTCTCTCTCTATCTCTCTCTATCTATCTATCTATCTATCTATCTATCTATCTATCTATCTATCAATCTATCAATCTATCTATCTATCTATATACCTACCTACCTACCTACCTATATACATATGTATGTGTGTGTGTGTGTGCATGCATGTATATACATATTACTTGAAAGAAAATATAATATGAAAATAAATGATGAGAATAAATAAGATAAAAGGATCCACAAGGAGAGAGAGAGAGAAAGATCGCTGGCAATTGTACTGATTCAGATTATACCGTATAAAGTTGCTGTTTTCTAATCCATCTTACCATGTGAACGTTTTGATAACCACATCATTAGAAGAGGTGGGCACACCGTGAAAAGAATGTCTGTGACACAAATGTTTCCTGATTGTCGCTGAATGTGTGTGTGACGGGAGTTAACTGACAGAAAGTCAGGTGGTGTCAAGTTGAATGTGTGTCTATGTAACAGTTCTGTTTTGAGTGCTTAGTATTTTTAAAGCCTGCAATCAAACTCCTATTGCATACACATCTGCATACTGCTACAAAATGAGACATAAGACATGTATCAATGTAAACCATTCTACCTGCCTCTTTATTCTACTTCAAAGAGACTGAAAAAGTGCTGATTTCTCCTGTACTGCGAGAACAGAGACATAGACAGTGAAGAGAGCAGACGTGAGGTGTATGTGTATGACTTAAATGGACATTGTCCTTGAGTGGACATGGGTCCTGTTCAAGCTTGTGATTCGAACTTCCAGGCATGACCTCATTTTTTTTGTCTGCCTATCTGTCTGTCTGTCTGTATCTCTTTCTGTCTGTCTGTCTGTCTCTCTTTCTGTCTGTCTGTTTCTGTCTAGCTCTCTTGTCTGTCTGTCTCTGTCTATCTCTCTTTCTGTCTGTCTGTCTGTCTGTCTATATCACACACACACACATACACACACTACACACACACACACACACACACACACACACACACACACACATACATACACACACATGCACATGATTTGAGCATGTACACTTAGGTCGTCATATAGAACTTGTAGTTAAAGACGTTAGAAATGAATACTAAAATAACACACACACACACACACACACACACACATACATACACACACATACACACACACACACATACACACACACACATACACACACATGCACATGATTTGAGCATGTACACTTAGGTCGTCATATAGAACTTGTAGTTAAAGACGTTAGAAATGAATACTAAAATAACACACACACACATACACACACACATACACACACACACACACACACACATACACACACACACATACACACACACACACACACATACACACACACATACACACACACACACATACACACACACACACCACACATACACACACACACACACACACACACACACACACACACACACACGTATGCGTACATGCACAGACACACAGTTACCATGACTCAGTCTTGGAGTCTCTCCAATCATTTAGTAAGAGATGACAAAGTACATGAAGTTGTTTTATGAGAAAAAAAAATCAAGAGCATTAATTCAAATGACCATGAACCAAACGGATTTGATGTCTTAGAATGGAAGTTAAGCACCAATCAATATCAGACTGAGTGTGTGTGTACAAATCACGTTTCTTTAGGGATACAGTTATCATGAACTGTGTTTCGCTGCGTTGCTTTACTGGAAAACATGGATATTACAAAGAACTGACATCGGCCTGTCTACACTTATGGAACCATGCTATGTAAGATAGAGGTGGAGTGCTATGAGGGAACAGGGAGGTGATAATTAAGAAAAACTATTAGTTTTAGATACAGAATCAGTGTTTTATTTTTGAACAAGATCTTTGGAACACGCGTTTTACTGTGCAAAAATAAATATAAATATGTACTGAAAAAATCAGGTGACAGATTTATCATTTCAGTGTGTAATTATTCAGTGGGGAGTGAAGATGCTAGAGATGTGAATAGAAAAGTGTGCCGTTATAAGTGTGGCTGTGTGCCATTTATGCCTCTCGTCAGATGTCGCTTGTATCAAGTGGAGCAACAGGAGACATTGCCAACTACAACTCCTTTAATGAACCTCCAAACTTCATAACAGTTGGAAGGAACATGAAAATACCGTTACATTCATGGCAAGATATGGCCTGAACAGGCCTGACCAAAAAAAGAAGAAAAAGTCAGAATGAGGAGGCGAAGTGCTGGACAGGAAAACCATATGGATAAAAGTTTCTCTACAAACATAACATGGATTTCTATATATTTCAGTGACTGAAGATACTACCCAACATTTCTCCGTAATAACTTGAGCATGGTGCATCAAGTGCTTTCAGGTCTTTGCCAGCTTATACTTTACCATTTAGTTACAAGGGGAACATCTAGTGTGTATAATTGTATTGAATATACTGGTAACTATTAATCACTTTATTACGGTAATTCATGGTGCATCAAGTGTTTTCGGTCTTTACCAGCTTATACTCTGTCATTTTCTAAGAATGGGAACATGTAGTGTGCATAATTGTATTGAACATACTAGGTATGTAGTCATCATTTTATTCTAGTAATTCACGAATCTCTGCCAAATGCTTGCTCATAGACATATCTAGCACAAATACAATCTATGCTGGGTTTGTTGAAAGTGTGGAAACCACAACAGGGAATTTTCTACTGTGTGCTGTGTCCTTTTCAATGCGGACGAGACGATAGGACAACCGTGAATTGAAATTTGTCCTCACTGCAATTTTTCATCAAGAGTTCCTTTGACTGTCCCCATGATGAGTACAAGAATGGGCGAAGCACTCTATGTACAAAATTATATATATATATATATATACCAACTTGCATACGGCTTGCTTTGTACCTCTTGTACACTGAAGGGACACTGTTTGAAAGCCTGCTCTGAAAAGAAAGCAAATGTCAGTAGTTCAAAACCTGAAGATCATTCAGGGGAAAACCCCACATTCACATATTTCTACCGTCGTATGCACGGGTCGCTGTTGGAGTAGTCTGTTATTACGCCTTATTCCTCTCATATCACTGACTCCTCTACAAGGCCCCTTCATGCAGATTTTGTTTGCGCTTTTCTGTGCTCTTTTTGTGCTCCGGTAATGGAATGCAATGAACAGGTCGCGGCAGAGGAGATTAGATATTCTGAACACATGCATATCCAGCAGCTTCCAGAAAATGCTGTTAGGATTTCAATAATGATGTCACAACATGGCGGCGCGTCATGGATTTTGCTTGAAGTCTACTTGCTGAGGGTTGTTGCATTTTACAAAAGCTGATGCTTGTTATGATTTGCATTTTGCGTTGTTTCAATCAACTTCAAAATACGTTTTTCTATTTCAGAATTTGTGGAAGTAAGCGCACTTTTCAAATTTGAAAGAAAAAAATAATGTGTGCAACTCCTCAGAACAAACAAAACAAATATATAAACAAACAAACAAACAAATAAACAAGTATATAAAGAGAAGGCAAATGACGGAGTCAGTTTCAAATAGATCAATTTCCTGTCATTTGCAACCATCCACTGTAATGGACTTCAGACACAGATTTGTTAAGCATTTCCAGTAAATAGCTGAGAAAAAACAACATAAGCAAAGGTAGTCTTACTTTAACCACAACACACACACACACACCACAACACACACACACACACACACACACACACACACACACACACACACACACCACACACACACACACACACACGCACAGAGAAACACAACACACGCACACAAAAAGACGTCTACATAGGACAGACTTACACAAATGCAGTAGGTCAATCTCGATCTGTTGTTTTAATAAGATAAGTAGCAATTAATGTCAGGCTGAGTTTGTGTGTACAAGGCAAGATCTGTATGGGGTCACAGTTACTGATGATACGTGTTTTGCTGTGTTTTACTGGAAAACATGACGAATGTGCAGAACCGAAATGGGCCTGTGACGCAGTGTGTGTGGAGTACTGTAAGTGAACAGGTAAGTGATTATTAGGATACACGGTGTAAGTGTATTTTATGTGTGGAATATGTGGAGAGGAATGGCAGAATGGTTCAGATGTTTGCCTGCCAATGACTAAACTCTTGGATCCAGGGTTCGTTTCCCGTAGAGACCTCGACTTTCGTCCTCAGTTTGACCAGAAAATCAAACTGAACGTCTAATCCTTTGGAAGGGGACAAAAACGTATAATACATACACATACATACACACACACACACACATATATATATATGTATACATATATATATATATATATAAATACAATCATTTCATCTCTCTCTCTCTATATTCTATATACTATATATATATATATATATATAATATATATATAATATACATACATATATATGCAAATAGAGAAAGAAGCGAGCACACAAACAAACCAAGCAAAGCAGCAAAGCTAGCAACAAATCATTCTAATAAACGTAACCAGTTAATAAACAAGAATTCAAAGAAGCAAACAAACAAACAATCAAACCAAAAACTGTCCAAGTTCCTGTTTTTTGTTGTTGTTTTTTTTTGTCAATAGCCAACCGCTTTTTTTCACGAAACGTTGTCCTTTTTTGTTTTAAACTTGTTTTAATGTTTCCCGTGTTATTGTAACATATGATTAAATGGCGAAAGCAGATATATTATAAACATACGTATAGGTACGTACATATGCACCCCCCCTATAGATTAGATTAGAGATTAGACAGACAGATAGATAGATAGGTAGATAGATAGACAGATAGACATATAGGTAATTAGATAGACAGACAGACAGATACATAGATAGACAGACAGATAGATAGATAATAGATACATAGATAGGTAGATTTAAAATAGATAGATAGATAGATAGATAGATGATAGATAGACAGGTAAATAGCCAGCATTACCACAACTACCAGAAGTGGTTGTCGACGCATTATCAACCATCTGCATTAACGCTGTTGTTGTAACGGTACAGATCTACCTGAGTATGATGGTGAATAGGTGAGCTGAAACGAACAGTATGCCACGAAAACAGTGCAAAGCAGAGAGAAAAGAGAGAGAGAGAGAGAGAGAGAGAGAGAGAGAGAGAGAGAGAGAGAGAGACAGACAGACAGATAGACAGACAGCTACAAAGAGAGACAGAGACAGAGAGGTAGACAGAAAGAGACAGAAACAGAGAAAGAAAGACAGAGAGAGAGAGAGACAGACAGACAGACGGAGAGTTACGAAGACAGAGACAGAGGCAGAATAATGCTTCTACCAATGCTGAAAGGATGTACAAAAGATCAAAACAGCTTATATAAAAATGAGTTTAAATACGTGGGACACTGTCGAAATCATCATAGCAAAGACATAAAGACATCACATACGAGGGTGAGTCAAAAAGCAGTGCCTTTTTATTTATATCAGACGAAGTTTTTGATAAAATTATCTGAAATGCTGCTCAGTTACAAAATGATTATAACTGTCACGGACTGGAACATTTTGTTTGGTATGTTTCCGGTTCATAGACTCGTGAGGAAAATCAAATGGCTGCCCCCTTAGAGCTGCGTCAAAAGCAAAGAGCAGTGATTGAATTCCTTGTTGCTGAGGGGGAAACCCCTGTGAACATTCACAGGCGATTACAGAATGTGTATAAGGAGAATACTTTAGATTACAGCAATGTTCGCAGGTGGGTCTGTTGTCTGAATGATGAAAAGGTGGAAACCGCGAGCGTAGCCGATAAACCCCATTCTGGCCGTCCGTCCACTTCTGTGAATCCTGCCAATAAAGCAAAAGCAGATGCTCTGATTAGAGAAGATAGGTGCATAACTCTTGAGGAGTTGGCAGAAAACCTTGAAGTGAGCCATGGAAGTGCTTATAACATTGTTGAATCACTGGGTTTTCAAAAGAGTGTGTCCCATTGGATACCGAGAGAGCTGACTACCGAACGCAAGACTGACAGGGTCAACGCCTGCACTGAAATTCTTGAACAAAGTCAAAGAGACAACACCTTGTTTGGAAGGCTCGTTACCAGTGATGAAACATAGATTCACCAGTATGAACCGGAATCAAAGAGGCAGTCAATGGAATGGCGCAACCCTACGTCACAAAAACCGAAAAAGTTCAAAATGGAAAAGTCAGCTGGAAAAATCATGGCGACTGTCTTTTGGGATGCTCAAGGTGTCATTCTGGTTGATTTCTTGCCAAGAGGAGAAACAGTAAACTTTGAAGCATACATTAAGACCCTGACGAGGCTCAAAGCAAGAATCCGACGTGTGAGACCCAACTTGCAAATCGATAATGTCCTCCCTCTGCATGACAATGCTCGACCACACACAAGCATCAGGACAAGGGAGACAATCGCCTCATTCGGGTGGACAACTTTACTGCATCCTCCATACTCACCAGACTTAACGCCTTCAGACTATCATCTCTTCGGCCCCATGAAGGAGGGTCTGAAGCCAAACATTATGACAGTGATGAGGAGTGAAAACTGCAGTGAAGACATGGATCCAAGCACAATCAACAGAATTTTACGAGTCTGGGATACATGCCCTCATTCGAAGGTGGAACATTGTTATTGAGAGAAACGGTGATTATGTTGAGAAGTAGGGATGTGATCCCCAGAGGACCAGCTTCATTTTGATGTATGATACATGTTCCTGTGTTGGTAATTATTCTTGTACTAAAGAAAAAGGCATTACTTTTTGACTCACCCTCGTAAATAGCTCTCTGTGATATTGTTAAATATTCATCATATAACAAACACATGATGATAATACCATTGTGAAAGAGATTTGACATTATCACATGTTTTCATACGAAACACACGAAGATAATAACACTCTGAGAGAAACAGACAGGCGCAGAGAAGGAGGAAGAAAACAGAAAGAAAGATTTCACCTCCTACGTGACATGAATTTGAAACAGTTTAATCTAGAACTTGACGCACGTCCTTTACATACTAACATTTCTCCTATCATCTTGATGTTTCCTCTACCCACCCTTTCCAACAAACACTGCTAATTTTAATCACATTTGGCTTAACTTCATCCAAACAAAAACAGCACTCTTTGCTAAAGGCGGAGTGACATGCAGAATGCAAACATTGTCTCTACGAAACAAAATGCCCTGATAACTACGCGAGAAAAGCATGAAATACGTGGTATGCATTTTAACAGCCTAATGCCAATTTTGTTTTCCCGTGGTGAACTGAAATCAAGAAAAACGTGTTGATGAGCATGCTGTGAACTTGAAAACATAAACAGTTTTAGCTTACGTTTTCGAGGGCGTAGAGAGCCGAAACAATGGATTGTGATGATCCTTTCCTTGCAAGAGAAGCTCCGCGACAGTGGTTTTTTTTCACTCTTGCTTACCTTATGGTTGTTGATAATAATGATAATAATTACAGTACCTGTATGGCCGAAATCTTGATAATTTAAATCAAAGCGCACTCGCGCACCATACGTACGCAGGCGATCAACGCAGACTTCAAACACTATACAAAAAAGACCACACAGACGGGGGAAGAAGACAGTTGTAAAATCCATTGTCGGGAAAAAAGGTGGATTTGGATTTTTAAATTGTATTTAAAAGCAGAAAGGGTGGGTGTTCGGCGGAGGGAGAATGGGAATCTATTCTAGGCAGACAATCCTTAAACAGCAAAAGAACGCTGACCAACTGTTGATAGTTTAAATCTTGGAACCCGAAGAGTAAGAGTATCTGAAGCTGAGCGCAAGGTGCGAATTGGTGTGCAAACATTGACTTTGTCACGAGGATAGGATGGAGCAGACTGATGAATAGAGTTGTAACACAAGGTATCCATCCAGCTTACATTCAGTTCTGTTTGAAACAGGCAACCAGTGTAGAGAGCAAAGAGAGGACTGACATTATCAAACATTGTTTCTTTCTGAGGACAAGACGAGCTGTCGTGTTTTGTGTACGTTGCACACAGAGGAGAGAAGATGCTGGTGGTCCAGAAAGGAGAGCATTGCAATAATCAAGAGGAGACAAAATGAGAGATTTCGCAAGCTTATGTGTAGTCTAATCGAAAGGTATTTTCGAATGTAATCAATGCGCCGAATCTGGCAGGTCTAGATCAGAAACATCTGCGTAGAAAGAATGTTGTCCAAACTCACATCCAGGTTCTTGACAGAATCAGTGTCACCTAGCTGGATGGTATTCAGTGGATTAGAGGCAAGTTTGTGTTTGGTGCCTACAAGCCTAGCTTCGGTTCTGTCGCCAATTAACTGTAAGTTTATTTTGTGTCATCCAGAGCTGGATATCAGCGTAGCAGCTTGATGCTTCTGAAATAAGGGAATGATATTTTCAGGATGGTGCTATTCTGAAATTGTGAATCATCTGGTAAAAATGATGTTTCGTGTCATGAGTACAATGGGTAAATAGGACAGGCCCTAGCACAGAACCCGAGGAACTCCGCAAGAGAGCCTGACAGGCTCAAACTGATTTTCGTTGATGATAATTGACTGAAAGTGGTCAGAGATAGGAGAAGTAAGAAAGAGCAGTGCCTTGAATTCAGGAGGCATGTTCAGGACGAAAGACGGATGGAATGGTCAGTGGCATCAAAGGCAGAAAGCAGACCGAGGAGTGTTAGTAGAGACATTTTGTCAACATTAGAAGCAAGAAGAAGTTCATTAACAATGTGAACAAGAGCTGGTTCTGTATTGTGGTTGCTATAGAGGAGGACTGGTAAGGATGGTGGAGATGATTGAAGGAGAGACAGTCATTCACATTGTTCCTCTGTTTCAGTTTCAATTTTTCAAGATAATGTCTCTATGTATAACTTCCATATACACTGACGCCACTGGTGCTATGTGATGGAGAAGATCCAAAATGATCATGTCACAAACCTTACGCCTGCACAGAAATCGTTAAGCTGGTCATGTCTTAGCTTGTGGCTTTTGTGTCTTATATTAGTATTTGCATAAGTCTGTATTTGGACAGTCTTGGCTATGTAACAGGTTTTTGTAACATCTGTTTATCTGATCTTTATGATAATATAATTTACTGAAAGCACACCCCATCATTCAATACTACACAAAGCCTCTGCTGCCTTCCACATGATGAAAATCATATTTTCTTTATCGTGGCTCCTCCAGCATATCGTCTATCACCAAAGAAAAAAAGAGAAATACATAAATAAATAATACATAAGAAATAACAAATAACAATAAAGACACACATACATACGTACACATACTTACACATTTGATGTTATCTAATATGATGCAATGCCTTTATCATTTCATTGATTCATCCACCCCTTAGACACCTCGTTATCTTAATTATTTATTTATTTGTTTAGTTAGTTAGCTAGTTAGTTAGTTAGTTAGCTAGTTAGTTGGCTAGTTAGTTAGTTAGTTAGTTGGCTAGTTAGTTAGTTAGTTAGTTGTTTGTTAGTTATTTGTCATTTTTTTTCTTTTTTCCCGTCTAAAAGCACATATGGAAATATATGTCAAAAGAAATAACGAACGAACACATACACACACGTGCACACAATACACACTGACACCCATATCCATACATCTCGATGCCACAAAATACTTTGAACATTGTTTTCATAAGAATGGAAGAAAGAAACATTCAATCATGAATGAATGAAACAAAAAGAGAAAAGAAGATAATAAGAAACCCAAACTGACAGAGAAAAAGAACAAAACATGAGGAAAAGAATAATACAAAATGTAATAATTGTTTTGTTTAAAGTACAGTTGCAAATATGAAGGGGAAAAATGTATGTAACAGAGGCAGAGGCAACTAACAATAGAAAAGATTGGTTTCGGTATGAGTGTGTGTGCATTTAGAGAGTATGGACTCAAATGTATCTGGTATTGAAGAATTAATCTGTCAAATTTGGGTTTGTCGAAGGTCTTTTATTTCAAATATATGTCGTTTTTAAATCGTTACATTTGAGAACGATAGCCATGTATGAAACATGGCCGTCATACAGAGCTTTCATTAAGAATTCATTTGACTGGCCTTCTTGATAATCAGAAGAGAAGGAGAACCCCTCTTTACGAACGGCAGCCAACATTCTGTCTGTCTCCTTCCTCTTTTACCCAGAGCAGACACACTAGAGGCTAACCTACACAGACAGCAAATTCCAGTATTTTAAAACCTGAATACCATTGAGGGAAAAATCTCATATCTACACCGTCCAACATTCATACTGCTGTTCTTGGTCTATTATGTCTTGTTACTCTCGTATTAAAAGTCCTCCACAAAAGCCTCCTTTATTCAGATTTTGTTTGCTGTTTTCTGTCCTCTTTCTGTGCACCAATAATGGAATGCAAAGAACAAGTCGCGGCAGAGGAGATTAGCTATTCTGAACACAGACATATCCAGTCATACTCAGAATATGCAGTAAGGATTTCAGTAATGATGTCACGACATGGCGGCGCGTCCTGAATTTTGTTTGAAGTCCACTTGTTGGAATTGTTGCACCATATAAAATCTGATGTTCGTTGAACTCTGCATGTAGTACTTAAAAAGTGTAGTATTTTGGAATTTGCACGTGTATACACACTTTCAAGTTGGAACACACTTTAACAGTGAAACTTAAACAAATAAACAAACAGGAAAACAAGTAAATAAACAAACAAACAAACAAATTGACATTCGAACTCAATAAGCTGGCGCTCACACACTATACTAAACAGAGTCATTAACAAACAAGCAAAACTTGTTCCATCATACGAATAACAATCTGATTGCAAGCAAAAACAAACAAATAAACAAACAAATCAAACAATCAATCAACATTATAAATCAAACAAGCAAACAAACAATTAAACAAACACAAACAAGCAAACAATCCAAGACCTCCATGTTTTCATCTTTTGTCATATTTTTTCATATGTAGAGTCAGTGCTATAATTTGTTGGAAAAATCCTTGGTTTCAGGTTCAGTTGCAAAGAGAATGAAAGAAAGGAAAACAAAGCAAATATAAACACTTTTAAGACATAAAGAACAAAGAAGTACACAAAGTGACCAACTGTCCGACAGACAAACAAGACCCAAAGCCTGCACCCAAACATGTGAAGGAGATTACCACGTGCTGTTATCTACATGAAGGACTAGCAATCCTGTCTGCTGTTGATGTTGGAGACATGCATTGTTCCTGCCATTCATTCACTAGCTTACTGAATTACTTACTGTTCCCACTTGTAGTCTTGTTATTTTGAGTGTTGCCCATATCAGTCGTAAACACACACACACACACACACACACACACACACACACACACACACACACACACACACACACACATATATATATATATATATATATATGTCAACCATGCCCACCTGACCCTTCCTTCTCTGGCACACCTCTTACTACTTTTACCCCAGTCTCACAAGAAGAAATTTTCAACACAATCAGATCCATGTCGTTCAAAACCTGCGAACTGGATCCTCTTCCAGGTTCTCTCTACTCCGACTGTCTCCCTACTCTCCTCCCATTCATCACTGACATCATCAACACTTCTCTTCAAACTGGAACTGTCCCAGATTCTTTCAAGTCTGCTATTGTTCACCCTCTCCTCAAGAAACACAATTTAGACCCAAATGAACTGAAAAATTACCGGCCTATCTCTAATCTCTCTTTCTTGTCAAAACTCCTTGAAAAGGTCGTCCTCAACCAGCTGAACTCTCACCTGTTTGCCAACAATCTCCTCAATCCTTTCCAGTCAGCCTACCGCCAGTGCCATAGCACTGAAACTGCCCTACTACACATACTCAACAATCTCCTCCTTGCAACTGATACTGGCAAAGTCTCTCTCCTCACACTCCTTGATCTGTCTGCAGCCTTCGATACCATTGACCATGGTATTCTCCTTTCTAGACATCATCATACTTTTGGCATCTCTGACATTGCTCTCTCCTTTTTCACTTCGTATTTATCAAACAGAAAACAAACTGTTCTCATCAATGGCACTTACTCTCAACCTGCATACCTGACCTGTGGTGTTCCACAAGGATCTGTCCTTGGCCCTGTTCTTTTCACTCTTTACACCTCCCCCCTGTCCACCATCATCAACTCCCACTCTATAAAACACCACTTCTATGCTGATGACACCCAACTTCAAGACAGTGACTCACCTGATAATATACAGCGCCTGTTGACTCGCACCACTGAGTGTTACTCAGACATTAAGAACTAGATGACGTTCAACAAACTTCAGCTTAATGACAACAAGACAGAAGCTATCCTCATTGGCACCCGTCAGAAACTTTCTCAGCTGCCTCCTCTTTCTCTCCCATTATGTAACACATCAGTCCCAATTTCTGATTCAGCTAAAAACCTTGGTGTCTGCATTGACTCTACCCTCTCCATGAACAACTTTGTTTCTCAAACTGCCAGATCTTGCTACTATCATCTCCATCGTATAAGGCTGATCAGGAAGTATCTCTCTGTCGAAACAACTGCAAAACTCGTTCTCTCCTTCATAATGTCTCGCATTGACTATTGCAATTCACTCCTGTCTGGTCTTCCTGCCTCCACCATTCACATCCTACAGCGCATTCAAAACAATGCTGTACGCCTTGTACTCAAAAAGAAAAAAGCTGACCACATATCTCCTCTCCTGGCACAACTTCACTGGCTCCCTGTATCAAAGCGCATACAGTACAAACTAGACACCATGTGCTACAAAAGCCTCAATAACGCAGCCCCCGATTACCTGTCAAGCCTACTTGAGATCTATGTTCCCTCACGTACCCTCCGCTCTGCCTCCGATCCTCTGACTTTTCGCTTTCCACGCACTAAGCTCAATACCTATGGTCCACGAGCCTTCTCTGTTTCTGGTCCACTCTCCTGGAACAAACTTCCTCTCTCAGTCCGTCAGCAACCTACTTTTGTCTCCTTCAAGTCCGCTCTCAAAACTCACCTTTTCTCCTCCGCATAAAATCCTAACCTCACTCAACCCCCCCCCCCCCCTCTGCAGCCTGTCTCCGCTCGGAGGGAAATCACATGGTTATAATATATAATTGTATATGCTATGCTCTCTATAATTTTCCATTGCTTTTATTCTTGCTTTTATTGCTTTTATTCTTTCTCCCCATTTATAGCCATGCGTGTGTGTGGTGTGTGTGTGTGTGTGTGTGTGTGTGTGTGTGTGTGTGTGTGCGCGTGCGTGTGTGTGCGTGCGTGCGTGCGTGCGTGCGTGCGTGCGTGTGTGTCTGCTTCAGCGCTTAGATTTGATTTTATCAAGATTTTGCACTATATAAATATTGTAATTATTATTATTATTATTATTATATATATATATATAATTATATATATATATATATATATATATATAATACACATATAATATACACGCACAACTGTAATCCCATTCGCTCGTGCACTGTCTTTGTATAGAATGAGATAAATATTCTTGTTCGACCATAGGAATAACAATCTGATTGCTATTTGGATGTGTGGTTACATATCCCACATTGACATTCCATCTATTTCAGAATACAGTTTCAGCCAGACATTATCGTCTTGCAAATAGGCCAACATGCCGAAAACTGACGAACAGACAAACATTTAAAACAAATAATGAATGAAGTGACTACCGGTCTTCAAATTCATTACAATCTGAACTGCAGCCAGATGAAATGTAAACGTTTATTTAATAATATAAATAATAATAGTAATAATAACCCTAATAATAATAATAATGATGATGACGACGACGATAATAATAATAATAATTTTATAACAATAATAATAACAACAACAACAACAACAACAACAATGATGATGATGATAATGATGATAATAATAATGATGATGATAATAATAATAATAACGATAATGATAATAATAATAATGATAATAGAAATAATAATAGTAACAACAACAATAATAATAATATAATAATAATAATAATAATAATAATAATAATAATATATAATAATAATAATAATGACTACTTGTACGGCTTTTATCTCACAAGAACCCTTAGCGCTTTAAAAAAAAGCATGAGTGACAGAGGCCTACACAGAGCAAATACATGTCAACTCCTACTGCTATGATGAAAACAGACGAAATATAAGGCATTGCACATGTCAATTGATCAAGCAACAAACACAGTGAAGAAAAAAAGAAACGAAACAAAACAAATCAGATTGGTCAAGCAAGTTTATTACATCCCTTTTCATTACAAAAATAAATAAATAAAAAAAACGAAACAAAACAAAAGAAATCGCACAGGTCAAGCAAGTCTATTACATCCCTCTTCATTTCACCAATAGTATGGAAGCAGCCTGTAAGAGTCATAACACATGACACATGATACATGACACATAACACATGACACACGGCACATGACACATAACACATAACACCTGACACATGACACATGACACATAACACATGACACATAACACATGACACATAACACATGACACAGGACACATGACACATAACACATGACACAGGACACATGACACATAACACATGACACATAACATGACACATAACACATGACACATAACATGACACATAACACATGATACATGATATAAAGTGGTTGTCTTCTCAGATGCCCTATTTTATCTTAAGCCCTTGGAGCATGACAAACTTCCCAGTGTGACCAAGGCCTTCAGAAGAACTATCAGAGTTGTCAGCAAGTGGATCCCCGCTCACTGTGGGACAGGACAAAACGAGACGGTAGATCAGTTAGTGAAGATAGGGACACAGAAAGACCAACCATACAACAGCATCAGCTAAAGTGAAAAGAAGGGCATCATCAGATCACTCCATAAAGCCACGGACAGAAAGGGACAACTTTTGTCTGAATAAAATAATCCTCCGCTTTTTTTTTTTGGAATGGAGATTAAAAAAAAAAATGATTGAAAAGTTAAAAAAAAGGTAATGAATACGTCCCTCTCTGTCTCTCTGTGTGTCTCTGTCTGTCTGTCTGTCTGTCTTTGTCTCTGTCTCTGTCTGTCGTCTCAGTCTCTGTCTCTGTCCTGTCTGTCTGTCTCCTCCTGTCTCTCTGTCTGTCCCTGTACCCTCCCATATAACTCTCTCTCTGAACTCTCTCCTCACACACAACCAATACACACACACGCCCACACACAACCCACACCCACACACACACACCTCACCCACACACACACACACACACACACACTCCACACACTCACATCACACACACACACACACACACCACGCACACCACACACCCACACACCACACACACACACATCACATACACCACACACACACACACACACACACCACACACACACACACATCACACACACACACACACACACACACTCACACACACCACTCAACACACACACACACACACCACACCACACACCACACCCACACACACACACACACACACACGCACACACACACACCACACACACACACACACACGCAAAGCACATATAAATACATGCACACTGCTGTTGATACAGATGAGTCTTAACATAACATCTGAAAGAAGAAAAGAAAGATTGACAGTGAGTGCCTGATGTGGACACACAGTTCGGTTCATGCTACAGATCTTGGTAAGCCAATCTACCCTGGCCGAATACTTTGTTCTGAAAGATGGAACCCAAGCCATTGAATTAGAAGACTAGCTTTATACGGCGGGTAAATGTCAGAGAAATACCGAGGAACTGTTCTAGAGACAGGTGCCAAGTGTAATGAAGAGATTTCACAGTTGATTCTAGATTGAACAGAACACCAATGCAAGGATTTGAGAAGTGGATAGTTACACACATGTTTGGACAATTTGAAAACTAGGCAAGCAACAGTCTTTTGAAGTTTCTGGAGCTTGTGAAGAAAATATGTGAATAAATTGAATAAAGAAATAATTCGATGTGACTACCAGTGTTCGAATATATCTTAATATGAACTGCAACAAAATTGAATGTAAATTTTTGTATTCATGACACTAGGTGGTTTGTTATATTTGTTAGATATATGTTAATGTTCTTTTTGTAGTGTTTCTAGTTTAAAAAACAACAACAACCTGTTTGATGCAGAGACAGAGTACTCGCCTTCCAATCGGCCTGCACGAGTTTGGACGTGTGACGATCACGCGTGAGGAAGTCAGTATGTACCTGTGGCCTGCACTCTATCCAGCCATGAAGGTGTACCTGGTATTCTTTGAAGATTAGGAATGAAAAGCAGCGAGAGGGAGAGTAGTTGGAAACACCATAAGAATGCTGGCCTTGAGAGAAATTGAGTCTCCGCCACCTGACTCTTCTTCCGTTTGAAGGTTATAGGCAATCTTGTTTCTATGTTATAGGATATCTTGTTTCTATGTTATAGGATATCTTGTTTCTATGTTATAGGCAATCTTGTTTCTATGTTAAGGATATCTTGTTTCTATGTTATAGGCAATCTTGTTTCTATGTTATAGGATATCTTGTTTCTATGTTATAGGATATCTTGTTTCTATGTTATAGGATATCTTGTTTCTATGTTATAGGCAATCTTGTTTCTATGTTATAGGATATCTTGTTTCTATGTTATAGGATATCTTGTTTCTATGTTATAGGATATCTTGTTTCTATGTTATAGGAAATCTTGTTTCTATGTTATAGGATATCTTGTTTCTATGTTATAGGATATCTTGTTTCTATGTTATAGGATATCTTGTTTCTATGTTATAGGATATCTTGTTTCTATGTTATAGGAAATCTTGTTTCTATGTTATAGGCAATCTTGTTTCTATGTTATAGGATATCTTGTTTCTATGTTATAGGAATTTTGTTTCTATGTTATAGGATATCTTGTTTCTATGTTATAGGAAATCTTGTTTCTATGTTATAGGATATCTGTTTCTATGTTATAGGAATATCTTGTTTCTATGTTATAGGAAATCTTGTTTCTATGTTATAGGAAATCTTGTTTCTATGTTATAGGAAATATCTTGTTTCTATGTTATAGGAAATCTTGTTTCTATGTTATAGGATATCCTGTTTCTATGTTATAGGAAATCTTGTTTCTATGTTATAGGAAATCTTGTTTCTATGTTATAGGAAATCCTGTTTCTATGTTATAGGAATCTTGTTTCTATGTTATAGGAATCTTGTTTCTATGTTATAGGATATCTTGTTTCTATGTTTCTATTTAGTTGAAACAAGGGGCAAAAAAGACGTGCTCAAACATTGAATAAGACAAATAAGTTTTCTGTGATCCTTTCCTCCACCATAACCCCATTCTCCCTGACCATGACCCTTACCCATACATTTAACATGACGATCGTGTTTCACCTGCCACATGTATTGTGCTCTTTGCACTTATCGTCGATCTCGCACACTTTTACCACCACACACTACATGCACTCTCCCACACACATCCCGCACCACACACCACACACACACACACACACACACACAACACACACACACACACACACACCGTGCCCGCCCGCGCTTACACACGCACCCTTATACACACACACACACACACACACACACACACACACACATGCACTCGCAAACACACAAACACGCACGCGTGCTTGTTTGCACACGCGCGCAAACCAAAAGAAATTAATCATCTGTATGGGCAATGACATATTTGTGAGCAGAGAACAAATGTAAGGCTTCCCCTCATCTGACCAAACGAATGATTACACACAGCGTGCAATTTTCAGATTTTCTTTTGCGTTGTTGGAAGACCTCAGTATTTGTGTGTATTTTTGCACAAACGAATGTTGTCTGCGAGGACGTTACAAGAAGATCCTGTTCGTATTTAATGAAAAGCTATGAGGTCAGCAGAGAAGGACACTGTTGCGGAGTATTTCTTTCTTTGTGGTTTGCGTTTGTTGTTATCAGTTTTGGGGGCTGCCCTATACCCTGCTTTGGTTGGCACTTGAACCCACGCTACCCATTCCTGCTCTACAGCACACCACCAACGCAAACTTATTCGGGTGATAGGAAGCACATAGGAACCAGGAATGTCAAGCCGCCGTAAGGCCACCCATTTAAGGAGACCCAGCGCTCTTGCCTTATCATTTCGGTGGAATTCAACTGTGTGTATTCTGATCCAACTGGCTGAGGACACTGCCCATAAGCCCCTTACATTGATCGCTCAGCCGCGAAGCCACGTCGAAAGAGTGACCACCATCCTCCCTCCCGCAGTAAGGAGACCACTACCATGTCCGTCCAGTGACAGCCCCATAAAGCATTCATAGCAAAGATCCTGTATTGAAGTAACCTGAGATATGACAACGGCAGAAGAAACCGAAAGTAAGATCAGGACGAAATCCAAGATTGAGACTGCTTTGACAGAGCTGTATTCTACACTTCCTAGCGTCAGCCAGGCCCTTGAGTACAGACACCTGCAGTGTTAGTCAGGAAATGTGAACAATTTCTTATCCTTAAAGTGGATGAGACTGACTGCGTAGCTGTAGTTTTCCCGGTAGATCCATAGGTCTTGTCAGGAGACAGTCAGGGCAAAAACATCTTACACTAATGGGAGTTTTAACACACGTTCTCCCAATCAGTACTGCTAATGCGCTAACCATTTCGCCACGTCAATTGGTCCCCCAGTGGAATATTGTTGTCACTGGAAAGTGATACTGGAATACACTGTAAAGTTTTATTCTTAAAAGTTCTTTTGAGATTGCAAAGGCTCCCCGACACGAATGGGTAAAATGTTTGGCATAGCTCATACAAAAAACATTAACTCAAAATCAAAATCAGGAAAGAAGCATCTATGAACGTCACGAAATCTTTATTGACCTGTTTTGCACAAGCAATGGATGATACGTATGGACATGTTGACAGAGAAAGAGAGAAAGGAGAGAGAGAGAGAGAGAGAGAGAGAGAGAGAGAGAGAGAGAG
>JAPXFY010000013.1:74714355-74716855 GCA_030674185.1 Monoplex corrugatus
ACACTCACTCACTCTCACACACACACATACACACACACACACACACACACACACACACACACACACACACACACACACACAACAACGCACGCACATACAATATGAGCGCAAACACACATATACATATAAGATTAACGTGCATATACACAGAGCACACACAAAAAGATGATCAGTCCAAATCGTCATTTTTCAACCACACCCACGTTTTTTTAAAACCATAGATTGAATCGATTTCAACCTGACCCATCTCTTTCTCTTTTTTTCATAGATTGAAAGGCGGAAATTCTCCCAGAAGAGGCCTGATAAATCTCCCAGACAGCAGTAAATGGCACATGGGCACACACATGGACAGCCATTTTCCCACCCACTTCCCGTCCTTCTATTCCTTCCCAGATGTCTGTAAAGATGTTGGGAAATGTTGCTGCTTCGTCTCTCCAACCTTCTCTCACTACACCATTCCCCTCCCCCCACCCCACCCCCATCCCCGCTCCCTCTCCACAGGCACCAGTCCTCACACACCCCTCAAGCGACTGGTCCCCTGTGCTGAGTTGTCTCCCCAGCAGCCATTGAAAGACAGATTTATCTCCCTTTTTTTGCCTCCTTTGATCTGGCCATCCATCGTGGTGGTGGTGATGGTGGTGTTTGGGTTGTGGTGGTGGTGATGACGACAGCAGAGCTGATGGTGATTGAAGTGGAATAATGATGTCATACATAAAAAATATTCCCTTGAGAGGTATCCTCTGTGTTTGGGTCAGTCTCTTGCAACTGGGAACAAAAACAGAAAAATGAAATGAAACAGATAGATATTAGCACGTGGGACATTTTCCGCACCAATCGCCTTTAATCTACTGATATTAAAACAGTAGATAATACAATACTGCAAAAGTGTTTTTTTTATATTTTTTTCATTAACAGCAAAAACTAGAAACGAAGTAGGAGAGCGAGAGAGAGGGGAGAGACAAATAACATGAGACAGGGCGAGCGAGCGAGCAAGCGAGAGAGAGAGAGAGAGAGAGAAGAGAGAGAGAGAAGAGAGAGAGAGAGAGAGAGAGATGTATAATTACACTGCTACAGTTGATTTATTTACTCATTTATTCTACTTGTTGCAATCAAAGTACACAAATCGAAAAAGGAAGAACGGGAGGATAGAGAGGAAGAAGAGGAGGAGAGGATGAAGAGGAGGAGGAGGAGGAAGAAGAAGATGAAGCTGAAGCATCAGAAAAATTATCACCATCACCATCGTCATCATTATCATCATCGTCAACATCAAACAAACAAACAAAACTATCCCAGCACAAATGTGGCATGGAGCTAACTCCACCCCTACCACATCTCCACATACTACCGCCACCACTGTTACAGCAGCGATGTTCAAACGTCGGGAAAAGTGACAATGACGACGGTTGGCGTAGATGTGTGGGGACTAGAACGGAAGCAGGCCAACAGGACTCAGGTCGTTTCTTAGTTACTCTGTGACACTTGACAAACCATTTCACATTGCCGCACGATGGTGTGAGATTGGTATACATTCCTTTGGGACATGGCTAGCTGTTATTCTATTGATAATACTCGTAGTGATAGCAAGAAGAAGAAGAAGAAGAAGAAGAAGAAGAAGAAACTGAAGAAGAAGAAAAAGAAGAAGAAGACTGAAAGCAAGTTCTTAAGTGCTTAGCACTTTACTGAAAATGTATATACAGATATAAATCAACAATAAAGCAACTATATAATTATGACATACATAGAATAAGAAAAAAAATTAACAGTATCGTATGGGTATGACACGATAAACAATCTATCATAAGAGCGAATATTCAAGCACCAACACACAGACACACAGAGACACGCATGTCCGTGTGCACAGACGTATATAGACAAAGACCTAAGCAGGACTGGCGAACACACATACACTGACACAGGCTTACAAACAACTCTGTGAAACCACAAAATCAACATTATCTCAGACAATCGATCATAGGGCTCAGTGAAGACAGTAGGACTAATTGAAGTGATAAGTGTTTAGCGCTCTCTTAAAAACGAACAAAGATTGAAAATGACAAGCACCTGAATGAAGAATGTTTCACTGTTATGGTGAACAAAAACAGAATGAACATTGACCGTATATCTTGGTCTTTTTGTCACAGGATGAAACAGTGTCTTTCTATCTCCACCATCTATAAAAGGAAATCTAGTTAAGTTTCTCAGTCTTCACCATCTTGACGGGAACAATATTTGGATTTGTGCTTTTTGGTCTGTTAAAATACGGGGATGAATTGTACGGCTATTATATTTAATGTTGTACACAAGGAGAAAAAAGTTATCACGGGATGGCAACGCGCACCATTATATAAAACAGAATGGTGTTCTGTTGTATTTTCATAGGAAAGATTTGAACCCATAATTACTTTTGGGAGGATTTTATCATCTGGTAGCGTTACTTGCCTACAACATCAGTCTTGCCGATTTGGCGCGATGTTTAAAGAGAATTTCTACTATATACATG
>JAPXFY010000013.1:74721855-74724355 GCA_030674185.1 Monoplex corrugatus
GTGTACTGGCAAGCGAAAAACGCAACGTTATGGAATCTCCTACTGATACCAGTATAGCACATTCTGCACCCCAACATCTGACTCTGTCCAAGCAACTCTCAACCAGTCATCCGTCTTTCCATTAGCATTCAATTCACCAAAGTCTCAATCGTATACGTTTGATTTTGCAAACGCCATCTTTGTTATGCGTACGAAATGGTGATGTTGAATTGTACATCAGTCACACTGAGTTGACGTTTTCTCAAATATGTAGATGCTGTCTTTGTCATTTCGTTAAATTTCAAACGACAGACTACCTGTTAATTATGTAGTAGATATCATGATTTTTCAGATTGCCAGCAATAATTGTTTAGCAACGTAAAAGTGTTTGTTCGTTTGTCATTGATTGTTTCTCTCCTCCTCTGTATCTGTCTGAGGGCAATAGTGCCGTCCCCCCCCCCCCCCCACACAAATGTTTCATTCAATGAAATTTCCTTTTACAGTGTCTGGCCGCCAGTATGTTGTATGTGTGTTGCTACGTGTAGTTTTGCTCTTCTTTCATCCAGAATGGGCGAAAACCAAATGAATCTTGAAATATTTGAATTAAGTTTGAAGTAGAAGAAGAAAGAGGTGGACATGGAATGGAAAGGATAACAGTGATACACATTGTCTTTGAAAGGAGAGGGAAAATCAATAAATGTCACAGACAGCATGAAATGATACAGATGCATTTTTTTCTTTAAAAAGAAATGTTAAAAGTGGACATTCCCTCTGAAGGAAGCCATGTAAATCTCACCGACAGCAATGAATGGTTCATCGGCCCTTAGGGGTTAGACATCCCGCATCTTCCCTCCTTCCTCCTGTGCTGTCCGTAAGGGCGATGTAAAGCGTTGCTGCTTCTTCCCAACCACATCTCCACCCACCCATTTTCCCCAGGTCCCTAGTGCCGAGTTGTCTCCCCAGCAGCCATTGAATTGCAGCAGATTTATTTCCCTTTGGGCAACCCTTTCGTCTCCCTGGGTCTGGACATGTGTCTTGGTGCTTGTACTGACGATGTGGAAGGCAGTGGTGGTGGTCATGGGTCTCACAATGCCATATGTCAATTTATTCCTGTGTGACACATATCCACAGAGTATTTCATTGTTTGACAGGGTCAATATATTTTTTTGCGGGGAGAAAAAAAGACGAAGAAAGAAGAGAAGAGAGAGGGGTGGGGAACCAGAGATAGATAGATAGATAGATGGATAGATAGATAGAAAGGTAGATAGATAGATAGATATAATAAATAGATAGATAGATAGATAATAGATAGATAGATAGAAGTAGATAGATAGATAGAAAGTAGATAGATAGATAGATAGAATAGATAGATAGAAAGGTAGGTAGTTAGATAGACAGATAGATAGATGGATAGATAGATAGAAAGTAGATAGATAGATAATAGATAGATACATAGATAGATAGAAAGGTAGATAGATAGAATGGATAGATAGAAAAATAGATAAATAGATTAGATAGATAGATAGATAGATAGAGAGACAGACAGACAGACAGACAGACAGAGACAGAGACAAAGAGAGAGAGACAGACAAAGAAACAGAGACAGAGCGAGCGAGAGAGACAGACAGAGAGACAGAGAGACAGAGACAGACAGACAGACAGACAGACAGACAGACAGATAGACAGACAGACAGACAGACAGACAGACAGACAGAGAAACAGAGACGAAAACAGAGACGTAGAGAAAGCAATCTTTTTCACAAATTCTACTTCTTGCGTCTAGTCATGAATTCACTTTAAAACGAATACATGTACGTTTTGTTTGAAAAGCACTTGAAGTAAATGTCTGTTAATCACCTACTTTTCCATGCAAATCCAGTATAATCACATTTGACGCCCGGGGGACATTGGATCAGACAGAAGAGTATGAATCAGATCACTGTGGGCGCAGTTGTTTATTTATTCTGTCAACTTGCCTGCTACCATACAACGAAAAGAGTTGGAGGAGGAGGGGCAGGGAGGAGGAAGAGAGGGAGATGAGGAAAAGGAAAGAGAACCCCCCTAGTTTTCAATTTATTGACGGTGTCTTGTATCTGGTATGGCGGCATGTGCGAGTCTTTTTTCTTTCTTTCTCTTTTTTTCTTTCTTTCTTTTCTTTCTTTCTTTCTTTCTTTCTTTTTCTTTCTTTCTTCTTTTCTTTCTTTCTTTCTTTCTTTCTTTTTTCTTTCTTCTCTTTCTTCTCTTTCTTTCTTTCTTTTCTTTCTTTTTTTCTTTCTTTCTTTCACTTTCTTTCTTTTTCTTTCTTTTTCTTTCTTTCTCTTTCTTTCTTTCTTTCTTTCTTTCTTTCTTCTTTCTTTCTTTCTGTCTTTCTTTCTTTCTTTCTTTCTTTTCTTTCTCTTTCTTTCTGTCATTCTTTCTTTCTTTCTTTCTTTCTATCGTTCTTATTTTCTTACTTTCTTTTCTTTCTGTTGTCTTTCTTTGTTTTTTCTTTCTACCTTCCTTTCTTTCTTTCTATTTATCT
>JAPXFY010000013.1:74729355-74731855 GCA_030674185.1 Monoplex corrugatus
CCACACACACACACACACACACATACACACACACACACACACACACACACACACACACACATACACATACGCGCACACACACACACACACACACACACACACACACACACACACACACACACACAGACAAGAGAGAAACACAGTAGCACAAACACATACGTGCGCGCATAGATATACACACATGCACGCACACAAACACACACAGGCACACACCACACACACACACACACACACACACACACACACACACACACACACACACACAAATACACACACACTCACATACACACAAACAACACAAACAACACACATACACACAACACACACAACACACACACACACACACACACACACACACACACACACACACACACACACACACACACACACAAAGAGACCGATAAGATAATCTAAAGCAGAAATGTGGTGTACCGGATGGAAACAGGAAGAAGTAATGTAAATGAGACAAGTGTTTTGCGTGGTGGACAATGGTTGGTGTGGAAAACACTGGAGAAAATGAAATGTAGAACTTAGCACCCATAGGGGAAAAAGAAAAAAACAAAAGCCCTGAATCAATTTTATTTACAAACTACAACGTACATGCGTGAAACTGCGAAACCCCTAAATGCACCCTCAAGTGTGTCCATATCAAACAATTCCCTCTTTTTTGCATGAGGTTTTGTGTTGTACAAACAGGGGTGCTGAAAGTCTTGAACTGAAAATGTCCACAAGGTTTACTCCATTCCAAGTCTCTCACGCTGAGCATTTTTTGTTGCAAACCATGAAATAATATTAGGTTCCAGACTTAGACCTGCTTTATTCCAGAACAACAAAGGAATGTGTCTGCTAATTTACCTCAACTCTGATCTTGGCCTTAACAACCCCACGGAGTCTAGTGATATAGTGGTACATTCCATCCACGCTCTTAATTCTGTTTCTATTATATGCAAAAGACTTACAAATTCAATAAAAGCGACAGACAATCTTTTACGGTATATATTAGCTTCTGCATGCTTGAAAAGATCGTAAAATGTAGGCAACAGTACTATAATTTTTACGAATGCTGGGTTGGTTCTTCTTATGTTTTTTGTTTCAATTCATTTATTTAACCAGATGCTGAGAATATAATTATATTATATCATAAATCGCTTTTGTGTGGCTCTTACAGCGTAGTTAATTTCAATATGTATTTATCTGATTCATTGTTATTTCTTTTTTAATAGTGAGTGGTTACTGATTCCATCCACTGAAAAAGATGCAGTTGAAACCATTTAATTAATGGATTCACGAAGATTGATATCATACTACATGTTACATATTTCAAACAAATTCTCCTTGATATTCTCACGTCTTGCTGCACTGCCGCAAATGGCTGTGTACACTTGTTTTCGGAAATGTCTTGTCTGTCTGAGATATTCTGTTAATCTTACAGCCAAGGTTTTAGATCATCTAAGATCATTTGTGTGTGTTTGTGCATGTATATCTGTTTGTGTGTGCGTGTCTGTGCGGTTAATAAATCGTTAGACAAACAGAACTCTCTCGTATATTCTCTCTGTGTCCGTCTTGAGTATGTCTGTCTCAACTCACTCATTCACTCACTCACTCCTCTCGCCTCTGTGTATTTCTCTCTCTTTCTGTCTCTCTGTCTCTGTCTGTCTGTCTGTCTGTCTGTCTCTCTCTCTCTCTCTCTGTCTCTCTTTCTCTCTCTTTCTCTCTCTGTCTCTCTGTGTCTCTGTCTCTCTTTCTCTCTCTGTCTCTCTCTCTGTTTCAAACGTGCATGTTTTTTCCAAGGTAAGAACACACACACATGCACATACATGCACACACACACTAACACACACACACAAGCACACAAACAGGTACACATACGCACACACACTACCGACCCCCCCCCCCCCCCCCATATCTTCATTTCCGTCAGGTTGTATGTACGTACAGGATGTCAAACGTCAATAAAGTGTTGAACGGAATATACGGCCTCTGCAAGTCTGTTTACCAATCTGCCATGCCAAGAGCAACAAACTCTCCCTAGCAGTCAGCTGTTGATATCACAGTTACATCCTGCTTATAGCAGCAGCAAGTTGATAGAAGGTCATAGTCTGAGTGATATGTATCTTTCTGGCCATTTCCTCCCCTCCTGTAGTGACTATGCATAGTGCAACAGTAAAGAGATAAGACAGGAAAGTAGATATTATGAAAAGATGTCTGGTCATTTCACGATAAATGACCAATCCAGAAATGTCCGATTCGTCTTGGTTAAATGTTTGATGTCATTGTTTATAGATATCTTTTCTTTTTTTTATCTCATTTTGATGCCACTTTGCATTACAAATTTACTTTACACTTATACGCATGAGACAGCAACAGCGCTCCAACGGGAGTCTGAGGACACCGCTGTAGTATCTATCCACCAGTTGTAAGTCTCTGTCAACCGTCTGACGCCAGGTCATCGGTGTTCTACCCCTCCATTGCTGTCTCCTGAGTTCCAGTCAGGACTTGG
>JAPXFY010000013.1:74734355-74739355 GCA_030674185.1 Monoplex corrugatus
CAGATAGATGAACATATGAAACAGGGCGTAATGACACGAAGAATGTTGATTTTATTAAGTGTGAACTTAGCAAAGACCAGAATGTGAAACATAGAAATACAAACACCAAGCACGTCCTTTAGAAAAATCAAAGATGTGAGACATTATCTGATGATTTTGTTGATGAGATGGAGCTTAACACGGAGATGAAATTTGGGATTTGCTTGGAAGGGGGCTAAGATTCAGGATGGAAAGGTGGCCTTCATGGTAAAGGTGGACAATTTGGAGAGGACCAGAAAAATATATAGTGTTAACATTCATCATTTCCCAGCATACAGAATATGGAGTATGATAATAAAAAATATTAGGCATGCACACATGAAAGATGCCACAGTCATTACAAATAAATTGTAGGCTGACGTTTCTCACACCGCAGAGAAACAGGCATACAGCTTTCGACCTTCACACTCACATACATACATTTACGGAGAAGGAAAGAGTGAACAGTTGTGATACATACGTCTGTAGACCATGACAATGTCGGCACTCCATCAAACATCACATACATTTACACACACACCACACACACACACACACACACACACACACACCACACACACACACACACACACACACACACACACACACACACACACAACACACACACACACACACACACACATACACACATAACACACACACACACACATACACACACACACACACACATACACACACACACTCACACACACACACACACACACAACACATACACACACACACACACATACACACAACAACACACACACACACATACACACACAACACACACACACACACACACACACACACACACACACAACACCCCACACACACACAACACACACACCACAACAACA
Organism: Monoplex corrugatus; assembly: GCA_030674185.1. Lineage (NCBI taxonomy): Eukaryota > Metazoa > Mollusca > Gastropoda > Littorinimorpha > Ranellidae > Monoplex > Monoplex corrugatus. The sequence continues at coordinate 74,735,234 of JAPXFY010000013.1, forward strand.
ACACACACACATACACATCATTCACTCCTTCAGAACATATTGTACAGATGTGCTGGTGTCTATCATCTACACCGTCCTTTCTCTCCTCCATATATACATACACCCATTGACACCATCTCCATTCCCCACACGACATACACCCATTGACACCATCTCCACCCCGCACACGACATACACCCATTGACACCATCTCCACCCCGCACACGACATACACCCATTGACACCATCTCCACCCCCCACACGACATACACCCACTGACACCATCTCCACCCCCCACACAACATACACCCATTGACACCATCTCCACCCCCACACGACATACACCCACTGACACCATCTCCATCCCCCACACGACATACACCCATTGACACCATCTCCACCCCCCACACGACATACACCCATTGACACCATCTCCACCCCCCACACGACATATACCCCTTGACACCATCTCCACCCCCACACGACATATACCCCTTGACACCATCTCCATCCCCCACACGACATATACCCCTTGACACCATCTCCACCCCCACACGACATACACCCACTGACACCATCTCCATCCCCCACACGACATACACCCACTGACACCATCTCCATCCCCCACACGACATACACCCACTGACACCATCTCCATCCCCCACACGACATATACCCCTTGACACCATCTCCATCCCCTACACGACATACACCCATTGACACCATCTCCACCCCCCACACGACATACACCCATTGACACCATCTCCACCCCGCACACGACATACACCCATTGACACCATCTCCACCCCCCACACGACATACACCCATTGACACCATCTCCACCCCCCACACGACATATACCCACTGACACCATCTCCACCCCCACACAACATACACCCATTGACACCATCTCCACCCCCACACGACATACACCCACTGACACCATCTCCACCCCCCACACGACATACACCCATTGACACCATCTCCATCCCCCACACGACATACACCCACTGACACCATCTCCACCCCCCACACGACATACACCCATTGACACCATCTCCACCCCCCACACGACATACACCCATTGACACCATCTCCATCCCCCACACGACATATACCCCTTGACACCATCTCCACCCCCCACACGACATACACCCATTGACACCATCTCCATCCCCCACACGACATACACCCATTGACACCATCTCCACCCCCCACACGACATACACCCATTGACACCATCTCCACCCCCACACGACATACACCCATTGACACCATCTCCACCCCCCACACCACATACACCCATTGACACCATCTCCACCCCCACACCACATACACCCACTGACACCATCACCATCCCCCACACGATCGCACACACTCTGTCGGATGGCCTGTCTGATCAAATACACATCTGGCACGTGCACATAAGATCATGACTGCCTCCCTGGTTCACAACTATGCAAAGAGCAACAAATTCTTCTTACATAGCATCCGGTGCCATCAAGAGTTGCGTCCTTCTTAAGGCTACAGTAAGATACTGGAAGATCAGAGTTCTCTGTGTGGTGCGTTATCTTCCCAGTCATTTCCTTTTCTGCGTGGTGTGACTACAGCTCTACATAATAAAGAATATCAGAAAGGAGAAAAACAGAAAGTATATTCCCAATAAAATGATAACAGAGAAACGAAGCGGAGAGAAGGGAAAGCTAATGGCTTTGTCATTAAAAGTCAGACTAAAATCACTCCTAATACGTCTGGCCCTGAGTCTTCTGCTGTTTATGGCCACCTGTCTGTTTCTTTGCATCTTGGTGTGACTCATCACAGTGAAATGGTAGAGGTATTAGAAGAGTACTGGAAGTAAAGAATAGGATCGTAGATAGATGTATGTAAGGAATACTATTCGAAGATTGATCGCAGAGTTCCCTTTTCTAGTCGTTGAATAATTGTTTATTGTTTATTGTTTATGATCGTCTTTCTGTTTCTGTAAGTGGGGTGTTGACTTCGGTATACACACTGCTCAGTGAGCTTAACAGTTGTGCAAACAATAGATCCCTGGTTGATTTTGTATCCTTCCCTCTCACTAAGAGATACAGAGATTACGTACGTATGAGTGTAGTGTGTGTGTGTGTGTGTGTGTGCATGTATGTATGTATGTGTGTGTGTGTGTGTGTGTGTGTGTGTGTGTGTGTGTGTGTGTGTGTGTGTGTGTGTGTGTGTGTGTGTGTGTGTGCGCGTGTGAGTGTGTGTGTGTGTAAAACAAAGAGACCAAAATTATGTAATAAATATACATACAAACAAATTTTATACATCGAAATGACCACATCTACAACAGACCTGATTGTTATTGTTGTTTAAAGCCCAGCCGACGACCTACAGCCATATCAGGGCTATAACCGTGTCAAAACATACACAATACTTCAACAGGAAAAAAGAGAAAAGAAATGTAAGTACATGTACACACATCAATGCATTCGTACACACAATCTAAGGAGATGCCGCTGGCGTTGATCACTCTATCCAATTTATCACACAGAGGATTAAAATAAACACCTGAATACAAATTCAAATATAACTAAGGACACTAAAACATACGGAAAAAACGGGTGTAAATCCCCTAAAATTGCCGCATATCTCATTTCCTAGAGACAAAAATGCACTTAACACATGCACCCAATTATCAATCCTGAAAGAGAGTACGTAAGACTTTATCAAACACTTACAGGTGAATGGACCAACAAGGCAGAAAATGATTGGAAGAAATGACACAAAGCAAAGGAGCGAGGCAGAAAGAAAGACAGTGACGGAAAAGAGGAAATTTCTAGCACAGAATTTCCAGATGGTGGGGATACTGCTTATACTGAAAGAGCCCCCGGCATCCCCACGGGGGTTGAATATTCCTCTACGCATACGTGATTGCTATTGCGTCATGGTAAAAATAACTATGTGTCTACGCATACGTGATTGTTATTGCGTCATGGTAAAAATAACTATGTGTCCTGAATGTATTTGAAAATGTGTTATTTTTGTCAGAAACGAAGTGTATTCTCATGTTGTATAAACTGTATAACAAAATGAATTATGTCTTTTAATACCTATTGGAAAGACGTTCTGTCTTCACTACTGTCTCCATCTCTCCCTCCTCATGTGCTCAGATTTCAAGATTTATTGATCTTTGCCTTATTTTCAGACAAAGTGCAACAAAATAAAATGCAAAAGAAATGAAAGCGTATTATTTTTTATAGAAACTCTGAAACATGATAAACAATTTCACTGACAGGTAGATAGACAGATTGACTATCAAACAGGCATACAGACAGATAGACAGATTGACTATCAAACAGGCATACAGACAGATAGACAGATTGACTATCAAACAGGCATACAGACAGATAGACAGACTGACCATCAAACAGGCATACAGACAGATAGACAGATTGACTTCAAACAGGCATACAGACAGACAGACAGATTGACTATCAAACAGGCATACAGACAGATAGACAACTGACTATCAAACTGGCTTACAGACAGATAGACAGACTGACCATCAAACAGGCATACAGACAGATAGACAGACTGACTATCAAACAGGCATACAGACAGATAGACAGACTGACTATCAAACAGGCATACAGACAGATAGACAACTGACTATCAAACAGGCATACAGACAGATAGACAGGCTGACTATCAAACAGGCATACAGACAGATAGACAGACTGACTATCAAACAGGCATACAGACAGATAGACAACTGACTATCAAACAGGCATACAGACAGATAGACAGACTGACTATCAAACTGGCTTACAGACAGATAGACAGGTTGACTATCAAACAGGCATACAGACAGATAGACAGACTGACTATCAAACAGGCATACAGACAGATAGACAGGATGACTATCAAACAGGCATACAGACAGATAGACAGACTGACTAACAAACAGGCATACAGACAGATAGACAGACTGACTATCAAACTGGTTTACAGACAGATAGACAGACTGACCATCAAACAGGCATACAGACAGATAGACAGGCTGACTATCAAACAGGCATACAGACAGATAGACAGACTGACTATCAAACAGGCATACAGACAGATAGACAGACTGACTATCAAACAGGCATACAGACAGATAGA
>JAPXFY010000013.1:74744355-74756855 GCA_030674185.1 Monoplex corrugatus
ATAGCTGAACCATAAAACAGTCAAGACTAAATCAATTCTGAGACGTCTGGCTGTACTGTTTATGGGCACCTCGCCATTTCCTTATATCATCTTTTGAATCTCCCTTTTAGTGGACAAAAATCAGTACATCAATAGTAGTTTACGTTATGTAGTGACGTATACAGTCATGATTAACATTATTCTGTAAAAGTCACGTGACACCATCAAACCAAAACAATCATTTCATAAAAGACAACAGAAATGTAAAGCGATCGTTTTCCATAATGAGGTCAAAGATAAACATGCATGTATATACATCATTGTTAAAATTGGATTTTACTGATGGGTGAAAGGCGAAGGTGTGCATTTATTTCTTTACGAATGATACAACATCTGGCGGAAAATTGTGCAAAATCAAGATTTACTTTTAAACTATTTTAAGTGAAATTGCGTTTTAAAGAGACTTTTATTTGGTTGATGATATTTCAGTGTACATGTGTACGTAGAGTATTTAGCAAAGAGTGTTATAAAGTCTATGACAAGATCAATGCGACTATCATTTGAGAACCGAATGATATTATATCATCCGTAATCTCATTTTCTATAATCTTACCAGTTTCCGTGTTGATCCTGTCATTTCTGTTGTTGTTTGTTTGTTCATCTTTGTAAACAGAAAGTGTGTTGATCCTGTCATTTCTGTTGTTGTTTGTTTGTTCATCTTTGTAAACAGAAAGCGTGTTGATCCTGTCATTTCTGTTGTTGTTTGTTTGTTCGTCTTTGTAAACAGAAAGCGTGTTGATCCTGTCATTTCTGTTGTTGTTTGTTTGTTCATCTTTGTAAACAGAAAGCGTGTTGATCCTGTCATTTCTGTTGTTGTTTGTTTGTTCATCTTTGTAAACAGAAAGCGTGTTGATCCTGTCATTTCTGTTGTTGTTTGTTTGTTCGTCTTTGTAAACAGAAAGCGTGTTGATCCTGTCATTTCTGTTGTTGTTTGTTTGTTCATCTTTGTAAACAGAAAGCGTGTTGATCCTGTCATTTCTGTTGTTGTTTGTTTGTTCATCTTTGTAAACAGAAAGCGTGTTGATCCTGTCATTTCTGTTGTTGTTTGTTTGTTCGTCTTTGTAAACAGAAAGTGTGTTGATCCTGTCATTTCTGTTGTTGTTTGTTTGTTCGTCTTCGTAAACAGAAAGTGTGGAAGGAGATTCTCTATCAAGCGAGGAATGAAGATTGACATGACGAAACAGGACATGAGACATCGGAAAACCAAGGCAAGGAATCAAACTACAGTGCATGGACATCCATGACGATGATTCAGACGAGGAAGTTGTACAGGCACGTGATGCCAAGTGCCAGAAACTCAGCCTGCTGCCCGAACGCGCAAAAGAGGAATGGGAAAAGCTGGATAAAGAAATATCCACAAACTAAATGCGCTGATAAAAAAGAGCACCCTGGAAAATAGACTCGCTACATTCGAGCTATTGTATAGGTAACATAAAGACACGTCTATGAAATGAGACAATTGAAGGTGAAAACAAGTCTTGAGAAATCCATGTAAGAGATGGATATCATCCAGAGTAGAAAATGGAATCTCAAGAAGCAAATGAAGGCTGCTTCTGAATCTGAGAAGCAAGGGTTCAAGATAATATGGAAAGACCTAAAAGCAAAATAGAAATCAGCAAGGAGCCCTCAGCAAAGTAGAGAATCAGCAAGGAGCCCTCAGCAAATTAGAAACTCAGCAAGGAGGAGAAGAAACATTGCTTCTTCAGATACCTGTTCCAGTCCGCCAGAAAAATGTTCGAACAATCAAGATCTGGGACACTCACAGTGGAGAAGAAAAAAACAACAAACAAACAAACAAACAAACAAACAAACAAACAAACAAACAAAACAAGAAACAGACAAACAAACAAACACACATACAAACAAACAAAACACGCTCTGGAACAGCATCTCAGGAAAACATTCCGACTACAGAGTGAAGCACAACTTGAAATCCCTAGGGTCTGGTGCAGCTGGCAACGGCAAATAAAATGCTGAATGACAAATTGCCAAAACTGGATGAAGTAGAGAAAGTGATTAAGAAAGCCAGAACCAAATCATCACCTGGGCGTAATGAAATACATTACCAGCAATATAAAAATGTTCCAGTGTCCTTGCATGGCTCCTTAGACTGATGATGTCAGCCTGGAGAAACCTGACGATCACACTGGTGGATGATATCTGATGGATTGTGCATTTCAAATGAACAGAATTCGATTGACACCAACCAGATCAGATCAATGTCACTTCTAAGCATTGAAGGGAAACTCATCTCTGTCATGGCAGCAAGCTGACTGCATACCTCACAAAAAATGAGTATTTGGATGTTTCAGTCCAGAAAGGAGGAATGTTTGGTGGTGTAGAGCATGTCACGATGGTTTAGGAAGCAATTCTTTAAGCTAAAGCGAACAAAAGTTACCTCGATGTGGAGTGGCTGGATCTGGTAAATGCATACGGTACAAGGTGATTCATCTTGCTCTCAAGATATATCGTGTCTCAAAGAACACCTGGAAAATGTTGAAAAAGTACTTTCATGGTTTCTCAGTGCGGTTCTCCACAAAGAGATACACAACAGACTGGATCTCTTTGTAAGTGGGCTTAGCAATGTGATGTGCATTTCTCCGATATTGTAAGAAGTGGCAATAAAGGTAAACTTAAAGGCAGCGGTAAACGGTTCAGATCCAGCACAACTCGCAAATGAACACCAAATGCCCACTTTTGAAGCCTTCACGAATGACACAACAGTCCTGTCCACAAAGGATGACGAAGTACACAGAATACTGGAGCAGTCAGACGAGTCAGTCGCCTCATCCAGCATGACTTTCAATCCGAAATATCATGGAGCCTCTCGCTGCCAAACGGAAGAGTTGCCAAAACAGTCATTGTTTCCGTTTCAAACTTTAAAAGAATTATGTTAAACAATAAACACAAATGAAAAACAAAAACAAATAATAACTCTGTCTCTCACACACAAACATACGTACGCACCACCACACACACACACACACACACACACACACACACACACACACACACACACACACACACACACACACACACACACACACACACACACACACACACACACACACACTCACACACACAGAACACATCGATGAAAAATACCGTACCCACCTTCATATTAATTACCGATGGATCAGTCTTAGAAAGTAAATGTGCTGGAGCAGCGTTTTAGATTCCAAATTTTAAAATAAAAAAGTCATTTTTCATTGGGGCAAACATATCTATCTTTACACCGGAATTAGTCGCTATTATACAAGCATTGCATTATCTAGTAAATCTTAAACCCGTATCTTTGTTGACTCAGAATCTGTATTATATGCCTTACGGTCTTTTGATGCCGACACAAGACCTGATTCAATTACTGAGGCAAATCACCTTATACATCGTTTGAGGGTCAAAAGTACAGATATCAGTTTATGCTGGGTGCCATCTCACGTTGGTCTTCACGGCAACGAAGTAGTTGACAGAGCAGCTAAGGCAAGGCGATCAGAATTCTGATAATTTCATAGAATTACATGTTCATACTTCCGTAAAAGAAGCTTGCAACTTGCTCGAATCAGCCTCATAGATTCGATTTCATGAACAATTAATTGAACAGTTTGTGTCACAACAAATGATAAAACTTTCTGTTCAAAATGAATGTTAAAAAATTGCAGTATTCTTCCATGTATCATTTGAGATAGATTGTTGCTGTTCGTTTTCATATTCAGCTAAACGCATTGAAATCAAAATATAAAAATGCCAAGTGTATTTGCGGCGATCAGTTCACACTGTTTCACTGTTTATTTTACTGCAAAATGCTACGTTCCTTTTTACCGAAAATGTTTACTCAAGAAAAGTATTCTGAAACTCATTTCCAAAAAGTTACATCAGATCAATCCTGGTTAGTTAAAATTTCACAATCATTAGTTCACAGTCCTGTTAATGCATTACTTTAACTTTATGCGGTTTGTGTTTTAGTGTTACAATTTCCCTTCACAGTGTTGAATTTAATTGTTAGTATTAAGCTTTCGTTCCATTTTTCTGTTCTCCCACCTATCTATGTCTTTTTACTTTATCTCCCCTCTGCCCCAATCCAACCCGTCCAACTATCGTTCTACATTTTATCTTATTTATTCATTTTTTATTCCCCCCTACCCCGTCTAATATCATTTATAGTGAAAAGACGTTAAATCAAAGAAGGAAGGAACACACACTCACAACACATATGGAATGCTACAATAAAGGGAACACGTCTAGGGTACACTCAGCCTGTTAAGAGATCATTGGTTGAGTCATCAGCTATGTGAAGACGATACGCTCCACGACTTTGGACAAAAATGTGAGGTTGCAAATAGACCGATAGCATATTTTATAATATTATCAGATCTACATTGGAGTTTTTGAGCTGATGATTCACGAAGGTCCTGTGTGCAAGGAAATATTTACGATTTCACTTAGGCACAGTTGGAGATTGTTTTTTTCAGTACAGACAAGAAGAAGGAAGGCAGCGATTGGGTCACGATTGCAGTATTGTTCAACATTGCAAGGATGACACTTCGTTGCTTGATTTAGATTGAACGATTGACGCTGGTAAAAGAGGTATACACTGAAAGATCTGAACTGGTACAGATTTTGTTTTTTTTCTGTGAAGATATCACTGAATTTGTCAGAGAGATCTTTGGATAGAATATGGTCTGGAAGGACAATTGTAGTTGTTGCACCCATTATCTAGCTTCTCAAGTGAAACAAAATCTTGGAAGAATTTGAGTTAATGATTTTGTTATGTATATATTGCTTTTTGGCCTCACAAGTCAGTTCATTGGCCATGTTCCTGTGTTGGTTATATATTCGTCTAAAGACAGTGACGCAAGTGTTGCGCTAACTTCGCTCAGCTTGACGCTGCTGTTGTTTGGCCTTCTTGATTTCAAGACATTCATTTCGCTTTACTGGGTGTTTATGTTTACAGTGCTTCAAGGTTTTCACAGAGGTATTTGCAAGTCAATAAACACTTTTTACAAGATCGTAATATCAATACGTTTGTAAAAGGCAGGCTTCCAATTAAATTCTTAATACTTACAGTCTAAGTGAGGAGACCTACTCTCCCGAACACTGTTTACATTATATACAGAAAGTTTTGATACACTGATAAGGTAAATGATTATATCAACAGTATTATCATCAATAATATGATACACAAAATCAAACAATGTGCTGAGGACACGAAGTTTACTATCGCAAGTGACAGCATACCATACAATTTGGCTATGAAACAAAAAGAAATTAATACGTTAAATACATTTTGGAACTGATTGGGATCTATCAAAAAAAGAAAATTCTTCCTGTACGGTTAACAAATGATGTAAGAAGATTTAATCACGTTTTAAAGAGAATTATTCCGAAAAAAATAGAAGACAGAACATTTCTCTTTAAAACGTGATTAAATCTTTTGACACAAATAAAATGGCAAATAATTCCACTTTGTAGGGTTGATATTTTAAAATATCTAATTATTAAAAACTAGTACATCCATGGATTTTCCTCCAAAATTCGCCGAACGATTTTATCACAAATGTAGAAAATATGTACTGATAACAAGACACGCTGGTGAGAGCTGGACTGCAGAAGAACCTTAGAGGAAAAGCCTCCCCCCCATCCCCCCGCCCTGAAGCAAGCATTTTGGCCATCATCATCATCATCATCATCATCATCATAATCATCATAATCATCATGTGCCCTGCAGCATGGCGTTGGCGATCATGGCCCTCCATATGCATCAATCCTTTGTCGCCGCACGCACATCTTCGATCCTCTCTGTCCTCAGCCACTCTGCAAGTCCGTCAATTATATTTTCTCCTTGGGTTTACTTGATTTTCTCTTTCTCTCCAGCTTTCCCGTTAAGACCAGGTGCTCTAATTCCCCTTTCCTCATAAAATGGCCTATAAATGTTGCTTGTCTTTTCCTAATGCTCCTTATCAATGATCTTCTTGTGTCTGTCTTTATCGAGACTGTCTCGATTGTTTTCTTTGCTGTCCATGGAACTCTCAACATCCTTCTTAGAAACAACATTTCGGCTGCCTCAATCTTGTTCTGGGTTTGCGTGTTGACTGTCCACGCCTTACAGCCGTATAATGTTATCGGTTCTATATAACATTCAAGAACTCTCTTTCTGATGTTAATTGATAGGCATTTGTTGGTATGAGTGCTTTTCATCTTTTTGAATGCTGTTTTGGCATAGCCGATTCTGCTGGCAATTTCTGATGTGCATCATGGCCATCATGGCCAACCAAAGCAAGAAAAGTTTTGGCCATCGATTTACATTTTAAGGGGACCGAGCTGCATCCAGGTTTGACTCCTGGATGCCCCTCTGATATCAACTTTATTTTCCTCCTCCTGGGTTCCAATCCGCGCCTCCAAGGTGGTCGGGTGTTTCAAAGTTAAGTCGTCCTTTGACAGATGTCTTAACCACTTAGCTATCGGAAACTTGCTGTAGATAGGGAAATGGTAAGCTTTTGATGTTTAGTTTTGTTCTTCTTCGACTAAACACAGCTGGATCTCTTTAAGAGCTCTAATCCTCTCCCTGAAATCAAGAGCTATTTCATGGAGTTTCATGAAGTTATGGGCACATGTGCCTACCAACCCCTTTGTTCCAACCTCCATGGCCAGGACTTTGACTTGGACGCTGGATTTCTTCAATGTGTTGGCCAGACTGCTCTGCTTTTCAATCTTGTAACAATGGACTTCCTCCATTCTAATTTCGTAAGCACAAAGGTTCAATCAGAATTATTTGTTTTGATGAATGGGTATGAACTAAACCCGGCCTCATACCTCTCTTACTGATGGTTTTCCCATGCTGTAACATATGTTGTGCACTCCCAGTCAATCGCTCCATTCAGGAGACCCTGCTTTCATGCTTTGAATGTCACAGTTTTATTCAGCCCCATTATGTGCCTCCTGTCATTTAAAAGACCGCCAGAGCTTCTGGTGGCGAGGATTTTCCCCTGACAAAACTGATCGCTCTTGTGATCACTTTAAGCACTTGACTGTGCCTTGTTGTGATCTGTCTTGGGTTAGCTCTGGTTTGCATGAGCTCATGACAAATTCCACATTATGTTTGCCTTGCCCTGCAGTGCGGGCACGCCAGGTCATCTTATCTCCCCCACAATCAGATTGACATTCGAGGGCAGTGGGTCACACACAGACCTGAGAATGAAACTGATCCTGAGAGAGGCAATTGTCACATGTCATTCCAGCCAAGACTTCTTTGGAGTGCCCTTTCCCACATTACCATTTGCCCCTGTTGGCCTTGCTGGTCAGCCTTCTACATTCCTATAGCATACTCATCTATCTTTTTCTTTTGTATTACCATATCTATTTTTGATTTTCCATTGGCCGTTGATCACTATTCTGCTTTTATTGATCCCAATGTCTGCCTGTTGGTCTGTGTGTGACCTGTTATTCTTCTGACACTGACGTGTTCGCTCACTGCGTCCACTGCCTCCCGGACTTCATATTTGTTGTTATTTTTCAGCTTGGGCTGGATTGATCTCACCACTTTACCCCCCACCCACCCACCCTCCTTCGTCCTCATGCATGCTTAAAAACCTGAATTTGTTTTGTATTTGTACTCGTCGACGATGGATTTTAGAGGTAGGTACACATTTGCCTGGCCACAATAGAAAGCAGCGTCAGTGAGACCGCTTACGACACCAAGCATTTCCTTGTATGTTGGGGCCAGTGGACTCTGAATAAGGGCAGTGCTTTTGTCCAGCTGCATTCTACTTGTAGTCTAAGTGGAGACACTGGTCCCTATCTGTGTCAACTTCTTACAACTGGCTTCAAGTGCCATACCCCGTTGATGTATCACTGGGCAGACACACGTCCTCAAAGAAACCAACGGCTAGGGTGGACGTGCTCTCAGGAGTTTAACATTCTCGTGTTCATGACTAGGACAAGCCACCTGTTCGGCAATATGATGGGAACTCCGGTCAAGTGTCACATGCCTAACAGGCTGATTGCGAGCTGGCTCAGTGTCCTGTACGTGCGTGCGTGTGTGGGTGCGTGCGTGTGTGTGTGCGTGCGTTTGCGTGCGTGTGTGTGTGTACGTGCGTGCGTGTGTGTGCGTGCGCGGTGTGCGCGTGTGTGTATGTGTGCGTGTGCGTGCGTGCATATGTATGTGTGTGTGTGTTCGTTCGTTCGTTCTTTAATTTAACGTCTTTTCACTATAAGTGATATTAGACGGGGGAGGGGGGGAGGGGAAATTTTTTTTTTTTTTTTTTTTTTTTTTTTTTTTTAAAAAGTGAACAAAATAAAATGTAGAACGATAGTTGGACGGGTTGGATTTGGGCAGAGGGAAGACAGAGGAAAAAGACATTAGCAGGTGGGGGAACAGTAAAATGGAACGAGAACTTAACACTAACAATTAACTTCAATAACGTGAAGGGAAATTGTAACACTAAAATACAAACCGAATAAAGTTAAAGTAATGCATTAACAGGACTGTGAACTAATGATTCTGAAATTCTAACTAACAACGTTTGATCTGATGTAATTTTCTGGAAATGATTTTCAGAATACTTTTCTTGAGTAAACATTTTCGGTAAAAAAGAACGTAGCATTTTGCAGTAGAATAAACAGTGAAACAGTGTGAACTGTTCGCCGCAAATACACTTGACATTTTTACAATATTTTGTTCTCAATGCGTTTAGCTGAATACGAAAACAAACAGCAACAATCGATCTCAAATGATACATAGAAGAATACTGCAATTTTTTACATACATTTTGAACGGTAAGTTTTATCATTTGTTGTGACACAAACTGTTCATCTGAATGTTCAAGAAATCGAGTCCATGAGGCTGATTCGAGCAAGTTGCAAGCTTCTTTTACGGAGGTATGAACATGTAATTCTATAGCATTATCAGCATTCTGGGCGCCTTGCTTAGCTGCTCTGTCAACTACTTCGTTGCCGTGAAGACCAACATGAGAAGGCACCCAGCATAAACTGATATATGTACCTTTGACCCTTAAACGATGTATAAGATGATTTGCCTCAGTAATTAAATCAGGTCTTGTGTCGGCATTAAAAGACCGTAAGGCATATAATACAGATTTTGAGTCAACAAAGAGAACTACTTTGAAAGACATGGGTTTAAGATTTACTAGATAATGCAATGCTTGATTAATAGCGACTAATTCCGCTGTAAAGATCGATAAGTTTGCCCCAACGAAAAATGACTTTTTTATCTTAAATTTTGGAACATAAAATGCTGCTCCAGCACATTTATTTTCTAAGACTGATCCATCGGTAAAAATGTGAAGGTGGGTACGGTATTTTTCATCGATGTGTTCTCTTGCTGTGGATATCGAAATGTTGACGTTTTCAGATTTCTTAGCGTCTGTATAATCAATATCAAAAGAGGCTTTTTGCATTTCACATGTAGGGATAGGCGTTGTTGATGGTGTCTCAGCTATTTCATCCATATTTATGTTAGACTGTTTGACCAAGTCAGATATGTAAGTTGAAACAGTCATTTGTGATGAAATGCTTTTTGCTCGCTTTGGAAAGTCAACATCAGACCTGATTTTAATTTCCTTACTCACAAAATTGTCCGTTTGTGAAGTAGTTCTAACTGCAAATTTTGCTGTCGCTAGCTCACGATAGTTGTTCAGAGGCAGAATTCCAGCAACTTTGTACGTTTCCAGATTAGAGGCATGAGTAGGGACACCTAGAGCAATTTTAATACTTTTGCAGTCTAAGCTTTGTATCTTCTTTAATAAATATTTTGGTGCACTGAAAAACACTTCTTGCGCATAGGATAATTTAGATCGTACAAGTGCTGTTGACAGATGAATTAGTATGTTCGTATCCATTCCCCAAGGTAATCGGCTTATTATCTTTAGAAAATTTAGGGCTTTTCTTGCTTTTGTTGAAATATAATCAAAATGGACATTCCAGTTTAATTTCGATGTCATAAAGACTCCCAGAAATTTTACAACCTGTTTGTAATGTAACACTTCACCAAGCAATCTGAAAGTAGGCAAGTTACTTAAAGTACCACCAGAATTAAATAGCATCATGTTAGTTTTTTCCGCTGACAACGACAGACCATTTTCTAACATATAGTTTCCAAGATTATCAAGATCATATTGATACAATTTCCTAATGTAATTCTGTGCTCTCTGTGGAGTTGTCTTTTTTAAAGTAATATTCATCCAAATACATATATCATCAGCATACTGTGCCAAAACAACACGATTTGAGAGTGCTTTAGGAAGATCCTGTATAAGGATATTAAATAAAAGCGGTGCTATCACTGAACCTTGTGGAATTCCCATATCAAGATGTCGTGAAGTAGAATAACTAGTTCCCACTCTTGCCTGAATAGTTCTATTGGCTAAAAAAGACTTAATGTAATCATACATATTGCCAGATAAACCAATAGATTTCAGCTTGTACAATAAACGCGTATGCCAAACTTGATCGTAAGCTTTTTTCACATCAAAAAATGTAGCTAAAAGACTTTTTCTGCGGGCAAACTCTTTCTTGATGTGAGTGGTAAGTTTAACCAGGTGCTCAACTGTAGATCTCCCTTTTCTAAAACCAGCCTGATTTACTGGAATAACGTTATTTTTATCACAGTAATGTACAAGTCTGTTTAATACCAATTTTTCCAATAGTTTGCTCGTATGGGACGTTAAAGCAATAGGTCTGTAACTGTTTTTATTGTTTTTAGGCTTTCCTGCTTTTAATACTGGTATAACAACAGACGTTTGCCATAATTGTGGTATAGTTCCACCAGCCCAGCATTTCTGAAAAATTTTGTGTAAAAAAATAATATAGTTTTCTGGAAGATGTTTAATCATTTCAGTTGAAACTGCATCAACACCTACCGAACTCCTTTTGTTGCGCAGAGACAAGATAGTGTTTTTTAACTCTTCTAAGGTGATTGGAGAATTAAACCAGAGATCATTTTGAGGTATTGGATCAGTGTATATAGGGTTGTTAGCTGCCATTTCCCTGTAGTGTTTGCAGGTAGGAGTCAAACCATCTACTTTACTATTTTGGGCAAAAAGTTCCACAAAAGTTTCAGCTTTGTCCATGTCGGAAAGAAATTTGTGACTTGTATCAATCATTATTGGACACCTAGGTAAGTTGGCTCCATTTTTCATTTGATTCATTTTTGTCCATACTTTATGGAAATCCTTGAAATCTGAAATTTCTTTTGTGCAGTATGATGCCCAGTAATTTTTCTTTGCTTCAGCGATGATTTTATTACACTGGGTGTTAGCTTTTTTCATTTCCATATGATCTTCAGGTTTCCTGCTTTTGATGTAGATTTTGTATTTCTCTTTTTTATACTGAACTGCTTGCTCACATACCTCCGTCCACCAAACATTACCCAAACGGTTATTAGACTTAAAAGTTTTGAGTTTCGGGATGGAAAGGTCTGCAGCAGCTAGAACTGACTCCTGGAATTTAGAAAACATAACGTCTACATTTTCACTTTCATAATGTGTGAAATCTCGATTAGAAAGAACAGTCTGAAACAAGGACCAATCAGCGCGTGTATAATTATATTTTGGTACAATATCAGGAATGCTGTCTTTCATCCTGATGTTTTCGTTAGTTAGTGTTATGAGGATAGGTAAGTGATCACTTCCTAAAGTATCTCTGTGAGTGTCCCAGGTACAGCAGGGTACTAATTCTGGTGAGATTAAAGACAGATCGATGGCTGTTGCCCGATGTTTGGAAATATCAGGAATTCTAGTGACACTCCCATCATTCAAAAGGTAAAGCGAACTGTCAACTATATTTTCTACTAAACGATTGCTTGTCACAGTACAGCAATCTTTTTCCCAAAACGGGGAGTGGGAATTAAAGTCTCCACCTATTAGCCATTTACCGTGCAGCAGATCCGGAATCGTGCGCAACCATTCTGTGTTGTGGTCATTTGGACCTGTTGGCAGGTAGACTGACAAAACGTTCAGGATAAAAGAATTACTGAATTGTACTGTAGCGGCACAAGCGTGTAAGTCTTCAGTTGACGTTAAAACTGGGGAAGTAAATATGTGATATTGTAACTCTTTAAGTATGTATATCGCAGTGGCTACTTTCTTCCCGGGATTCCCATAGGCATACACTGGTGGATAATAGTAATTTTGGAAATTGGGAAGTTTGGTTGGTATAACATTAAGCGACTGCAGAATCAAGACTTCACACTGATTTGAGGCAAGGAAATGTTCCAGGTATGCTGAATTGGTGGAAATAGACCTACAATTCCACTGTAAAAAATTGATTTTCATAGTCGGCTAATCCCTTATTTTCAATTAACGGTGATTTGTTTGAAAATCACGTATATTTGGTTTTCTGTGTACGAGGAAAATGGGGAGGGGGGGGGGAATGATTACTTTTACTACAAAGTAAAGGTAGAAACAAAAAATGAGTAAAACTATGGAGAAAAGAAGTCCTACTAATCA
>JAPXFY010000013.1:74761855-74766855 GCA_030674185.1 Monoplex corrugatus
CATGTTTTTTACTGATCACCATGACTTCAGTCTTCCTGCTGTTTAGTTCCAACCCTTTACCTTTGCTTTCTGTTTCTAGTATATTCAAAAAGTTTTGTAGGTCCTTTTCATTTTCTGCAATTAGCACGGTGTCATCTGCGTACCGAATGTTGTTTATCATTTTCCCTCCAACCTTTAATCCAGGGTCTTCTTCTAGGTTTCTCATGATGTTTTTCGCTATATAGTGAAAACAGATCTGGTGACAAAACACAACCCTGTCTGACTCCTCTTTTGATGTTTTGAAAAGAGCATATATTGTTTTCTATTCTCATTGCAGCTGTTTGTTCCCAGAAGATATTCCTGATTATTCGTAGATCTTTTCCATCAACATTGAGTCTCTCCAGTTGGTTGATCAATTCATCATGTCGTACCCGATCGAAAGCCTTGGTATAGTCAACAAAGCATAAATACAAATCCTTATTCATCTCAATTGACCTCTCTATGATAGTTCTTAGGATGTATATGGCATTAATAGTTCCTATCCCCTCCACACATCCACACTGTTCTTCTGCTATTTTTCTTTTGATTCTATTCCTTGTCCTCATCATGATTATTCTTAACAGGATTTTTGTTACATGACTCATCAAACTGATTGTGCGATGGAGTTCGCATTCTATAGCCCCTGTCTTCTTTGGAAGTGCAATGAAAATTGATTTTGACATATCTTTGGGGATTTTTCCAGTGTCATAAATTTCATTTAGGAGGACTGTTCTTTTTTCTATGCCAAATTCCTCCAGGGCTTCAATCATCTCTGTAGTAATGTTGTCTGGTCCTCGGGCTTTCCCTGGTTTCACCTTTTTCAGTGCTGCTCTAACTTCATCTTTCATTATGGGTGGTCCTTCAAAGTTCTTTTTTATAATGTGTTCTTCGTTTCTGTCATCCTCAAAAAGGTCTTTAATGTACTCTCCCCATCTGTCTAATATTTTGTCTTTTTGCATGATAAGCGTGCCATCTTTCGATTTTAAGCAACCAGTTGATGTGCATGTATTTTTCCTGTGGACAATTTCTTCAATTCGTCTGTACGTACCCTGAGGATCCATTTTGTGTCGTTCTTCTATCTCTTTGCATTTTGTGTTCAGCCAAGCTTCCTTAGCTTCATTGCACCTATACCTGATTTCTTTGTTTATCTTCCTGTATATTTCCTCGTTTCTCTTTGCCTTCCTCCTTTCCTCCATCAGGCCCAAAATTTCATTAGTCATCCAACTCTTTTTTGCTTTTCTATTTGCCTTAGGGATTTCTTCACAAGCTTCATTTATAGAACTTCTCAACTTTGTCCATTGTTCCTCACTGTCACCAACGTCTTCCAGAGCACTGAATTTGTTTTGAACATGTACATTAAATTTTTGACGTATCATTTCATCTGACTTTAAGAGTCCAAGGTTTAGTTTGATGTTGCTTTTGGTCTGTTTCCTTTTCCTCAATTTCAGCCTAAACCTTCCCACTACCGGATTGTGGTCACTGTTGCAGTCTGCGCCTGGTAGTGTTTTTGCTGACGGTAAAGAATTTCTAAATCTTTTGTTGATCAGGATGTAGTCAATCTGATTTTTGGTATTATCTCCCGGACTCATCCAAGTCCATTTTCTTCTGTTAGGCTGCTCAAACCAGGTGTTTCCTACTATGAACTCATTCATCTGTGACCATTCTACAAGCTTCCCCCCTCTTTCATTTTGTGCACCAAGGCCATGAGGTCCAACTATATCCTCCAACCCTATCCTGTCCCACTTTAGCATTAAAATCTCCCATTATGACTGTAACTTCTTGTGATTTACATTGGACCTTGGCCATCTCTAAAACTTCGTAGAAGTTGTCGATGTCTTCCTGGTACTTGCGGATGTTGGTGCATACACCTGTATGATGTTGATATCAAAAGGTTTGCCTCCGAATTTGACCAGTAAAACTCTGTCGGACACTGCCCAGTATCCCTTAACTGCTTTTGATTTGTCTTTGTCCATTATGATGCCTACTCTTCTTTCATGTGAATTACCACCAGAGTATATCACTGTATATTCCCCTGACGTTATCATGCCTGCCCCCTTCCATCTCACTTCCCCCAGTCCTAAAATACTAATGTTAAGCCTTTCCATCTCCATGATATAAGGCTCTATTTCAATTAGCGTTGCTCTCTTCTCTCTCTCTCTCTCTCTCTCCCTCTCTCTCTCTCTCTCTCTCTTTCTGTGTGTGTGTGACAAAAGGGTGTGGACACAGTTTCGCTGTGTCTGTCTATCTCATATCTACCTGTGTGTTTGACTGAGTATCTATCGACGTGTCTGTCTATCTGTGTGCCTGGTTATTTGTCTGTATGTCTGACTATCTGTGTGTCTGTCTGAGTACATGTGTGTCTGTCTGACTGTGGGTCTGTCTGACTAATTGTGTGTCTTCTACATGTATATCTATCTGTGTGTCTATCTGAGTGTCTGTCTGTTGTCTATCTATCTGTGTGTATGTCCATCTGTGTGTCTGACTATCTGTGTGATGGTCTATTTGGGTGTCTGTCTGTGTGTCTGTCTGACTGTGTGTCTGGCTATCTATGTGTCTGTCTGCCTGTGTGTCTATCCGTGTGTCTATCTGTGTGTTAGTCTATTTGTGTGTTTGTCTATGCGTGTGTCTGTCTGACTCTGTGTGTGTCTGTCTATGTGTGTCTGTCTGACTCTGTGTGTGTGTCTGTCTATGTGTGTGTCTGTCTGACTCTGTGTGTGTGTCTATGTGTGTGTCTGTTGACTCTGTGTGTGTGTCTGTCTGACTCTGTGTGTGTCTATGTGTGTGTCTGTCTGACTCTGTGTGTGTGTCTGTCTGACTCTGTGTGTGTGTCTGTCTATGTGTGTGTGTGTCTGACTATATGTGTGTGTCTGTCTGACTGTGTGTGTCTGTCTGTCTATGTGTGTGTCTGTCTGACTCTGTGTGTGTGTCTGTCTGACTCTGTGTGTGTGTGTGTGTCTGACTCTGTGTGTGTGTCTGTCTGACTGTGTGTGTGTGTCTGCTACCGTGTGTGTGTGTGTGTCTGTCTGACTGTGTGTGTGTGTCTATGTGTGTGTCTGTCTGACTGTGTGTGTGTGTGTGTCTGACTGTGTGTGTGTGTCTGTCTGACTGTGTGTGTGTGTGTCTGACTGTGTGTGTGTGTCTGTCTGACTGTGTGTGTGTGTCTGTCTGACTGTGTGTGTGTCTGTCTGACTGTGTGTGTGTGTGTGTGTCTGACTGTGTGTGTGTGTCTGTCTGACTGTGTGTGTGTCTGTCTGACTGTGTGTGTGTGTCTGACTTGTGTGTGTGTGTGTGTCTGACTGTGTGTGTGTGTCTGACTGTGTGTGTGTGTCTGTCTGACTGTGTGTGTGTGTGTCTGACTGTGTGTGTGTGTGTCTGACTGTGTGTGTGTCTGTCTGACTGTGTGTGTGTGTGTGTGTGTGTGTGTCTGACTCTGTGTGTGTCTGACTCTGTGTGTGTGTCTGACTCTGTGTGTCTGTCTGACTCTGTGTGTGTGACTCTGTGTGTGTGTCTGACTCTGTGTGTCTGTCTATGTGTGTGTCTGTCTGACTCTCTGTGTGTGTGTCTATGTGTGTGTCTGTCTGACTCTGTGTGTGTGTGTCTATGTGTGTGTCTGTCTGACTCTCTGTGTGTGTGTCTATGTGTGTGTCTGTCTGACTCTCTGTGTGTGTCTGTCTATGTGTGTGTCTATCCGTGTGTCTGACTATCCGTGTGTCGGTCTGTCTGGGTGTCTGTTTATGTGTGTATGTCTGTCTGACTCTGTGTCTGTCTGTCTGTGTGTCTATCCGTGTGTCTAACTATCTGTGTGTTGGTCTATGTGTGTGTCTGTCTGACTGTGTGTGTGTGTGTCTATCCGTGTGTCTGACTATCTGTGTGTTGATCTGTGTGTCTGTTTATGTGTGTGTCTGTCTGACTGTGTGTGTCTGCCTATCCGTGTGTCTGTCTATCTGTGTCTTGGTCTTTCTAGGTGTCTGTTTATGTGTGTGTCTGACCATCTGTGTGTTGGTCTTTGTGTGTGTTTGTCTATGTGTGTGTCTGTATGACTGTGTGATTGTCTGTCTATCCGTGTGTCTGACTGTTTGTTGGTCTGTCTGTGTGTCTGTTTATGTGTGTGTCTGTCTGACTGTGTGTCTGTGATTGGTCTGTCTGACTGTGTGTCTGACTATCTGTGTATCTGTCTGATTATGTGGGTGACAGTCTGATTATTTACATGTCTGACTATCTACGTGTTTGTCTATCTGCATGTTTGTTTGTCTGCGTGCTTGCCTATCTGCAATACTTATCTATCTGTGTGTATGTCTGTCTGCATGCCTGTCTATCTGTGTGTTTGTCTAACTAACTGTGTGTTCGTCTGTCTGTGTGTTTCTCTTACCATCTGCGTGTTTGTCTGTTTGTCTATCTGCCCGGGCGTACTCGTATACGAATTCACCATTCTTACGGCATCTCTTGTAATGAAATGCAAAGTAGTTTGTGCGTAGTTTCCTACGGCTTTGCTTCAGAAAATACATCACTGTCATACAACTGACTCCTTACAAATATGACTATGAAGGGACTTTCTTTTTGTTGACCAGTAAAACGGGATTATTGCCTCTTCATTTCTACTTAGGAAACACTCCTGAGAGCGGCAGACAAAAACTAAGAGAGAGAGAGAGAGAGAAAGAGAGAGAGAGAGAGAGGAGAGAAAGAGAAGAGAGAGAGAAGAGAGAAGAGAGAGAGAGAGAAGAGAGAGAAGAGAGAGAAGAGAGAGAGAGAGAAGCAGAGAAATGAAATTGAATGAAAGAAAACTGTATTTTCCAACGTATAGATGTCAGCACATAATCCAAGTTACATATCTGCCATTTCTAGTCTACTTGTATTCAAACAAGAGAAAATAGGATTCTACAGGGGACAGAGAGAGAGAGAGAGAGGAGAGAGACAGAGAGGAGAGAGACAGAGAGGAGAGAGAAGAGAGAGGGCAGAGAGAGTGAAATAACTCAGACAATCGA
>JAPXFY010000013.1:74776855-74779355 GCA_030674185.1 Monoplex corrugatus
CATTTGCAAATGTTTTACTGACGTGTGCTGTGGAATTCTGGATTTCTGGCAGGACACAATGTCAAACGATTTGTCCAGTTATGTCCCTTTCCTCTCGATTCCATCCCTCTCCCATCCACACGTTTTGTGTTTTCCAGCTTACACTGTCATTATCATTTTGATGATTTCTTTCATACCAGCTTGTGAAAATAAACAGTCACTGAACGCAAACACGTACGCCATCAAACAAGTAGAGTCTAAACTATAAGTCACAGAAAGTTATTCAATATATCGCTGCGTATTAGCTTTGTATTCTATTTAGTAGTCAACTATTTAGGCCAGATAAGACAATCACATTTACAGGATACTTCATGAGGCAAGAGACATTTGAGCACCTAGTTACAACAGGAGAACTGGAGGGAAAAAGAACACGGGGTAGACCCAGGGAGAAAGTATTGGACGGATTAGAGGAGTGGATGAGGACAGGAAGGGTGGACGTGGGATATAGACTTGTAGCGACAAAAGATAGATTGGTGTAGAGGGCCATGATCGCCAACGTCATGCTGCAGGGCACGTGATGATGATGATGGTTTTAGTTAGACCTATAGAACTATTATTGTCAAATGTCTTCAAAACAAATTCTGTTCTATCTGACTTTGTTTACAGACATAAGACTGTCAAATGACTTTAAAAAACAAACAAACAAACAACAACAACAACAGCAAGCAGATTCAAGTTGTAAAAAGTAGTGAATGAATAAAAGGCTAAACGTTTGTTCCTTTTTGAAAAGTTCCATGTGATATTAAGGCCTAACACCAGAAAGCAGCTGAACTCATTTGGCTTTTCAACGATTAGTTTCCGAATGATATCAAATAGAAAAGTAAAGTTGATTTAAATTGACTGATGTATAGCTGACGTATTCAACAAACTATTATTGATATTTGGACCTTAAGCAGCAAGGATCATGGAATGTACAAGTGCATAATGGGATAAGTAACCGTCCGTAAATGACTTAAAATCCATGGATGTGTTTTGCTTAGTTGAGACCTTTACCAATAACAGGTTTTAATGAAACTTATGGGAAAATCATTTCAATGTCACCCGTTTCTGCAAATGTAGTTAGTTATGTTCTCAAACAGTTGAGATATCTTCAACTGAACATTTTCATGTTTTGGAACATCCTGCTCCAAATATTGAAACATTCTGATCCTCATTTACATGTTTGCCACTTCTCACGTAAGGAAACTGCAAGTCAGACTTTGCGGGAAAAATGTATTTACAAGCAAATGAGAAATCTTTGGGGAACAATTTTTTTCACACACAAAAGACAGAAACAGACAGACAGACACACCCACGCTCCCCTTCCCTCCTCAAACATCTTACAAATGACTGATAAATCTTGGAGTCTTTCACAGATGACATAAGGAAACTTTAGTTTTGCGGCTGTCTCCACTGCTCTTTCTGTACCTTACTATCGTATGAACACGCAAACCCATGGCCAATCAGATCTAACGCAGAATTAATGAACCGCACAGAACAGTATGGTTTTGGACGCTCGGACAAAATGAAAGACCCAAAGCTCAAATGCTTTTAACACCGGATTGTCCATAGAATCCTTTCAAGAAATGCCCTCTTGAAAGAAATGGAAATTGTCAGCGATAATCTGTGTTTCTGGAGGGAACATAATGCTACATTATTCATTTTTACATATAATACACTTTGGCAAAATGTTGGAAAATTATTGAAGAAAAACACCTTCTGTCGTTTAACATGAAATTGAATGAAAATATGGCTTTATACACAAGACAGACACAGTTTTTGATTCATAGTATTATTTGCGAAAAATGTGTTTATAAACGTAAGATGAAAAACTTTTCTTAAGAAGGAAAGACTGAAATAATTATACTAAGTTTTAAAATACAAAGCAACGATCAAATAGTCACTGTATTACATTTCAGTCAGAATGGTGGGTTTATTCTGCAACTATTGATTTTTCTGCAGCAGATTAACTAGTTTTGACTCTTCTTTGCATGCTATGCGTAATTTGTCAGGAGGAATAATGATGTACTCTATCTCTCTCTACTGTATGCCTGACGTTAACAACTTCCATCCACTATATTGTTAACATTAACAGTGAGAGTTCTGTATTTTCCTCCTTCATCTGTCTGTGTATTTTTGTTTATTTCTATTTCCTTTTGTTGCAGCTTTGGATTCTTCTTTGAGATTAACATGATATATAGCAAACGAAAGCGTGCGTTACAAGGATAAAAAAAAAAATAAATTAATTCGTTGATTAATTAGTAAATAACTGATCAACACGTGAATAAATAAATGTAACCTGTTTAGACCGACAACAAAAAATCATCGAAAAGTTGCTGAGGTGGAATGGGTCAGATGGTGAACATTGGGATGTCGACAGTTTTAGGTGCATATTTGCCTGTTGTACTACTTCCCTGTGTGTGTGTGTGTGTGTGTGTGTGTGTGTGTGTGTGTGTGTGTGTGTGTGTGTGTGTGTGTGTGT
>JAPXFY010000013.1:74781855-74791855 GCA_030674185.1 Monoplex corrugatus
GGCAACCAGGAACAGTGAACAGGCTTGAAGGTAAAATTTATTTTCCGTACCGTTGCAACTTTTGTATAAGTGCTGATGTGGTTGCCCTAAATGCCCGATGAAGAATGACGACATCATCACCTACGTGTCAGATTGTTGTTAAATGCCATGGTTACAATCATTTACCATCATTCTCACTGACACGTATTCAGTATACACGTGTATCTTTCCCAAACTAATTGCACACATAAGTTGGATTTCAGAGATGTCGGTTTAGAAATTCTTGTCAGTGCACAGCGTGCTGCGAACACAACACATAGGACAACAGTGTCACATGTTTTATTCTTGGTTTTAACATTTTGGCTTTTTGATATCGTATTCACAACTTCTCTAAATCTCCTTAAACTGGTGCATAAACATAATAAACAGGATTATATACATTACTTCAACAATTCATAACTCCAACTCACAACGGAAAGGAAGATTTGCCACTTTCTCTTCCGGAACAGTTGTCAGTGCGCTCTCATTATTGTATCGTCTGCACCAATTTCACCGGAGGATTGAAATGAATGAATATTATATCTTGATGTGTCCCATATTGCTACCTGATAAAGAGGTAGATCTTAAAATTAAAATAAGCTTATAACTTTCAACTTTCTCCTAAGTGATGCTGTTTGGATATCGATCTCCAAAATCAAAACCAAATTGAAGTCAAAATGATCCAGGCATTCTAATAACCCCCTCTATGTACAACATTTAAGTCCCAAATTCAGATTGTGTACTTTTCAAGGTCAGTGTGACCTCTCAGAAACATCAGATGAAACATGATGTGAAGTGGGAACAATGGTAGACTGTCAAAACAGTGCCAACAAAATATAATTATTGTCAGCAGTTTATGAGGAAAAGCTGTTTAAGCACCAACCTGATAAAATGTTGGTTTTGGACACTTCTTTTTATTCGTGTGACCTCTGCCTAGGTACTAGACTCATGTACATTCCTAGAGGTCTTTAGCTGTCTTCTTCAAAGGTGTAGGGAAGCTGGATCGGCTTTGTCTTGTATTCTCTCTTTGACAGTCTTGCTGAAATCTTTTTTGCCAAAGTCTTAAGAGTACTTTCTTCACCTGAGAGAGAGAGACAGAGAAGAGAGAGAGAGAGAGAGAGAGAGAGAGAGAGAGAGAGAGAGAGAGAGAGATGGTGGTACATAGAACATTCTACATGCATACGCATATAGGCACCCTGGTATTCCAAATCTCAGCAGTACTCAAACATTCAGTGTGCTAGTGTTCACCAACGTAGACCTCTAGTTTTATATGGAGAACGAGAGAGAGAGAGAGAGAGAGAGAGAGAGAGAGAGAGAGAGATTTACTTGGTTAGGATTAGGTTCAGGTGAATATGTTTACCATGCTTGATGACGGGGAAGGTAATTACTGGCCAGATGTCGGATATGCAGTGGGAAGGTTCTGGGTTTGATCCGTTTTGGACACCTACACCTGATCGGTAAAGGGTGGTGATGTCTGGTGACGTATGGAAATGCGAAAACACCCGACATGCACACCAATAATGCCGACTGTGCAACAGTACAAGGAATGCAGTTAATTCGCCTAACGGTTTGAGTTCCCATACTCCACTGAAATGTCTGATTATGTGTAATGGACAGTGAGTACAAATGAGATCAGAAAATAGCGCTATACAAACATGATTCATGAAATAAAAATAACTTATGTTTCTCTATGCTTCATGTCTGTGGTGCCTATGAATGTCTGTGGAGCATGTCAGTCATGGACGTGATGTCATTATAGACTGTTACAAGGCAGATGACATCATATTGATGGTGCATTGATTGTCATTATAGACTGTTACAAGGCAGATGACATCTATTGATGGTGCATTGATTGTCATTATAGACTGTTACAAGGCAGATGACATCATATTGATGGTGCATTGATTGTCATTATAGACTGTTACAAGGCAGATGACATCATATTGATGGTGCATTGATTGTCATTATAGACTGTTATAAGGCTGATGACATCATATTGATGGTGCATTGATTGTCATTATAGACTGTTACAAGGCAGATGACATCATATTGATGGTGCATTGATTGTCATTATAGACTGTTACAAGGCTGATGACATCATATTGATGGTGCATTGATTGTCATTATAGACTGTTACAAGGCTGATGACATCATATTGATGGTGCATTGATTGTCATTATAGACTGTTACAAGGCAGATGACATCATATTGATGGTGCATTGATTGTCATTATAGACTGTTACAAGGCTGATGACATCATATTGATGGTGCATTGATTGTCATTATAGACTGTTACAAGGCAGATGACATCATATTGATGGTGCATTGATTGTCATTATAGACTGTTACAAGGCAGATGACATCATATTGATGGTGCATTGATTGTCATTTCAAGACTGTTACAAGGCAGATGACATCATATTGATGGTGCATTGATTGTCATTTCAAGACTGTTACAAGACATATGACATCATAGTAATGGTGCATTGATTGTCATTATAGACTGTTACAAGGCAGATGACAGTATATTTATGGTGCATTGATTGTCATTTCAAGATTGTTACAAGGCTGATGACATCATAGTAATGGTGCATTGATTGTCATTTCAAGACTGTTACAAGACAGATGACATCATAATAATGGCACCAGTCAGTCACACAGAAGAACTGCTTTTGTTGGATCCTATAGCAGCTTCCTTTGATCAAGACTGTTACGATACATATGACAGCATACTAATGGTGCGTGGTAGATTTTTAATCATAATATCCACGACGATCGACAACAACGGCTACTACGACAACGGTGATGATGATGATGACGCACAGTACACCACTTACCGAGCAAGTAGTATACTTGATACATGTATATCAGTTTTTGTTAAAAAGTAGCGGTAATTGTAGTAGTAGTTGTGATAAATGTAATAACAATAATGATTTGATATCAGTTTTCGTTACCACATTGTATGTTTAATAGGAACACTTGGTTTGAGGAACCTGACAGAAGAAAATGGACATAGATGAATCCTCAAGACAGCACAAGAAGTCAAATTGATTACAACCTCATAAATAAAATATTTACTGATAACAAAAACATTACCGGGCGCAGACTGCAACAGTGACCACATTCCTGCAATGGGATGATTCAGGCTGAAACTAAAGAACACCAACCAAAAATAACACCAAACTTAATCTTGGACTCTTAAAGACAGATGTATCGACTCGTATATATCAAAGCAAATCCAGTGCTCTGTCGAACATTAGTAACAGTGGAGAACAGTGGACAAATTTGAGAAACTCGATAAATGAAGCTTGTTAAAAAAAGTCCCTGGAATTGAAAAGAAAGGCAAAGAAGAACTGGATGACAAAGAAATTATAGAATTGATAGTTGTTGTTGTTGTTGGCAGTTGTTGTTGTTGTTATTTTGTAGTTGACCTCGGTTGATGAAGGTACAGAGTGCACGGATCTCTTTTTCTCTCGTCTATTATTTTTTTTCTCTTTTAAATTGTTTTATCTACCCTTCTTTACTGACCTTTTTTCTAGTCTTTTTTAAACATGAATTAGTGATACATTATTCACAAATTTGTGTATGCATGTTTCTCTATAAATAGACAGTTGGCAATTAAGTTAATCTTTTAAACATTCATGATCTATTGTTCATATATCATATATTTCAATACAAAAAATATATGGAAATATTTCATTCTTTCATGTATGTGTATAACTCTTCTTCGTAAACCACGAGTGCGTGTTCGTGGGTAAACCCGTGTATGCGTGTGCCTGTGTATTGGTATTCGTCACTCATATTATAGTATTTAATTTTTGTTTGAAAATAATGTGCAAGGAATACGTTTTTTTTTAATATATTTTTTTATTCAATTTCTGATGTATTCTGGTACGTACTTATCCCAAATGGCCAAGTGAAGGAAAACAGCCGCTGCGGTATAGCTAACCTGTATCAATTCAGGTTGTTTCATTAATTAAGCGGTTGCTGTTATTACGGGTGATAGTGGTTCTTTTCTCAAATCTTCGTCTAAAGTTCAAGTATGATATAAAGCCGCGTTATAACGCTCTCTGTTAAGCTACGCTGCTGCACATTTTGCTTATGAGAACGTTTTATTCACTGGTTTGTACAGCAGTATTGATACTTTGCCTTAAAGACAGCAGTATTGATACTTTGCCTTAAAGACAGCAGTATTGATACTTTGCCTTAAAGACAGCAGTATTGATACTTTGCCTTAAAGACAGCAGTATTGATACTTTGCCTTAAAGACAGCAGTATTGATACTTTGCCTTAAAGACAGCAGTATTGATACTTTGCCTTAAAGACAGCAGTATGCCATGTGCCTTAAAGACAGCAGTATGCCATGTGCCTTAAAGACAGCAGTATGTCATGTGCCTTAAAGACAGCAGTATGTCATGTGCCTTAAAGACAGCAGTATGTCATGTGCCTTAAAGACAGCAGTATGTCATGTGCCTTAAAGACAGCAGTATGTCATGTGCCTTAAAGACAGCAGTATGTCATGTGCCTTAAAGACAGCAGTATGTCATGTGCCTTAAAGACAGCAGTATTGATACTTTGCCTTAAAGACAGCAGTATGTCATGTGCCTTAAAGACAGCAGTATGTCATGTGCCTTAAAGACAGCAGTATGTCATGTGCCTTAAAGACAGCAGTATGTCATGTGCCTTAAAGACAGCAGTATGTCATGTGCCTTAAAGACAGCAGTATGTCATGTGCCTTAAAGACAGCAGTATGTCATGTGCCTTAAAGACAGCAGTATTGATACTTTGCCTTAAAGACAGCAGTATGTCATGTGCCTTAAAGACAGCAGTATGTCATGTGCCTTAAAGACAGCAGTATGTCATGTGCCTTAAAGACAGCAGTATGTCATGTGCCTTAAAGACAGCAGTATGTCATGTGCCTTAAAGACAGCAGTATGCCATGTGCCTTAAAGACAGCAGTATGTCATGTGCCTTAAAGACAGCAGTACGTCATGTGCCTTAAAGACAGCAGTACGTCATGTGCCTTAAAGACAGCAGTATGTCATGTGCCTTAAAGACAGCAGTATGTCATGTGCCTTAAAGACAGCAGTATGTCATGTGCCTTAAAGACAGCAGTATGTCATGTGCCTTAAAGACAGCAGTATGTCATGTGCCTTAAAGACAGCAGTATGTCATGTGCCTTAAAGACAGCAGTATGTCATGTGCCTTAAAGACAGCAGTATGTCATGTGCCTTAAAGACAGCAGTATGTCATGTGCCTTAAAGACAGTAGTGTGTCATGTGCCTTAAAGACAGTAGTATGTCATGTGCCTTAAAGACAGCAGTATGTCATGTGCCTTAAAGACAGCAGTATGTCATGCAGTGTAAATTAATTACTTTTCCAGTGAAAAGCTGTACGGTCTGTTCAATTTTCCCCCAGAATTTTTGAAATGGGGTACATTTGTAAAAAAAAAATTCCATGTAGTTGGTTTCATTCCAACAACAACAACGGTGACGACGACGACGACGACGACGACGACGACGACGACGACGACGACGACGACGACGACGACAACAACAACACAGCAGCAGCAGCAGCAATAACAACCTGTTATTTCCTTTTATGTTTATTTAAGCATTAATGTATTTGTAGGATAATACATAACGGATAATTTTTCATTGGAGTGTCCTGATCCAGTTTGTTTAGTTACGTCATGAGACATGGTACACACAGTGTGATCTGTCATCAAGGTCAGGTCATGATCTTGAGCCCACAGTTGTATGCGAATGTTGTAGTTAAATCGTTGCCGTTTGTTTGTTTGTTAGGTGACTTTTTTAAAATACTGCTGTTGGTTTGGTATCGTGTGCTCCTGCACCATTTTAAATTTTCTCATTTTGTCGATATATGTCTACGTCCCACTTATTTGTATATTGTTTGCAAGTGTTTGCGGTAACATTTACCAGAATGTTATATTCAAGGATAACATTAGAGTAATTTTGTTCGCTTGTATTTTGTACTTCCTAACACGTAAGCATTTTTTTTTCATTTCTGGTTTTATCGCGTATTTTATTTCATTAAAACACAAGATGAAAACGGATTCTAAAAAATAAATTAAAAGTAAGAACCTTGTTCAAAACTTGGAAAAAGAGAAACAGAACTCAGTTGAGAAAAATTGCTGTACTGAAATCTTTAACTGTATTCAAACTAATCTATGGGTTCTGCTCCCATATCCTCCTGATCATGTTTTGGATAATCTTCAAAGAATTTGTTTATCTATCTATCTATGTATCTATGTATGTATGTATGTATGTATGTATCTATCTTCTGTCTATCTATCTATCTATTTATTGCAATGGTCAAAATTATCAAATAAACAGAAAGACCTCCCCCAAAAGCATACAGAATGGAGGTTTCAGCATGCCAGAATTTCAAAGATACATGGAAGCTTTGAAATTGGTTTCTGCATAGGAAAATTTAAATATACAAAATACAAATGGAAAACTGTTACTGCGGAATTCTACCCTTTTATCACAGAAGTGGAAAAATATGGTTCTAGATGTGGTTTACATAAAGTCGATGATAACTTGTTTTGTAGTTCACGTTTAAGCTATGTAATTTCTACATTCATGGAAAACCAACATTGCCTGTGGTTTTGTTCTCAGAACCATTTTCATATGTAAGCAAAATATCTGAATCGGAAATTATACAACAAACTATACGAAACGGGTTTAAAGGGGTTATTGTACTGGGCATTGTTTAATGACAAATTATCTCTAACACATAAGGAATTCAACAGAAATTACGAAACTAATGTGAATTTCCTGGCTTTTGTTGGGTGCAAACAAGTCTTTTGAGGAATGCATGTTTGATGTCATAATCCTTCTTGGTAAATCTACATCTATAAATGCCAGTTCGAAATCATTCTTCCAACTGCCTTTTAAAATGTCTTACCGCAAAATACGAAAACAGTCATCCAACTGCCTTTAAAAATGTCTTACCGCAAAATACAACATTGAACAATTAAATGCAAAATTGACTTGAAAATTGTGCTATTTTAATAGAAATTGTCATTTTATTTTGATCACTTTATCATTTTCTTTATTACATTATGAGGATTTTGAGTATTTTATGCTATCGAGTGTGTGTGTGTGTGTGTGTGTGTGTGTGTGTGTGTGTGTTGTTGTTGTTGTTGTTGTTGTTGTTGTTGCTGTTGTTGTTGCTGTTGTTGTTGTGGTGGTGGTTCTTGTTGTTGACCCCCCTTGGGCCAGGAAAGGATGTAAAGAAGATGTTTGCTTCGTGTGTTACCCTCTTAGGTAATTGTTTTTGTTCTTGTTCTCTCTCTCTCTGGTGATATACCAATAATTAAAATGCCTCATTTTGATTCTTGTTCTCTTTTTTAACTGCAGAGAGCAGAAGGCCAACTGCAGTGTAACGAAGGAACAGACAACCGCCAGAAAATCAACATCAGACGCCATCAACAACACGCGACGCCATCTATTGGTACAGGATTCAACTAACAAGGAAGAAAAGCCAGCTCCAGCACATTAGTTGTTGTTTTTTACAGACACTGATGACTTGCTGCTGGTTACGATGATGAAAAACAGACTAGTGCTTGCCTTTAAAGAAACAAGGAGTATTCTGCATGATCAACATAATGGATATTTACATCTGGTAAGTTGAGGATTGCTAGCTTTTGGTTAGACTTGGCCTACGAATGTGTGCAAGTTTATCACGCGCAGCGAGTTCATTCATATCGCAGTGTTGGTTCCCTCTTTTGAACTGTGCACAAAGTTCACTATTTCAAGGGATTCAGTTTCACGAAAGCAATGAACCTTTGACGCTAGTCAACCACGATCCTGTCGTTTTATGTCCATTGAGTTTCACCGAGTCCTCAAAAACGGTGCTGTTCTCATCCACCTTTTTATACAGCACGAAGAGCAAGTTAGCTAGCTATATCGCGTAACTGAACTGAAGCAAATTGGCTTTGTTAGTTACGAGCGCAAAGAATCATCCGTCTCTGTCGTCAGCAGATACACAGGTACAATCGGGACAGTGCGGGCTGTGTCCTCGTGTGTACTGGAGAAGACAACAACAACACCGCTAACTACTTACGTCAACCCTGCCTGTTTTTATCCACATAGCTTTGCGGAGTGACTCCTGCAGTAATCCGGTCTGCGTTGGAAAGAAAAGACGTCGTAGTGCATTTTCAAGCAAGGAAAGTAAAGCCAAATTGCTTTTTTAATTAAGCAGAATTTGTTTTTGTTTTTGTTTGTTCCCTTTTCTGCTTTGAATCCAAGTTGTCCTGGTTTACAACCTGATTCGATTTCGTTTATCGAAGTCTCTTCTTTCAACCTACCGTTTGTTGGCTTTCAAGCAGGGCCATCGTTTCTCTCATCACACGTACAACACATCTCTTCATTCGTTTGGCTGACTCAGACAAGTTGACGTACTAACAAGTGACCTGTTTATTTTGATAACGACATTTTACATTCTGCCCGTGCTGTTCATTACAAGATTGGACAAGTTTTGATGATAGTCATTTGGCAGCATAATACAGTGGCAGTGTCTTGTGCATACTCATTCCATCCGTTCCCGTCATTAGTATGGTTGTAGCAGTTTTGTAGTCATCGTTTTGCAGCCCAGGTCATTTGCTGTTGATGTGTCGTTGATACTACTGGGACATTGCCATAAAAACACTGATCTATCGACCGAAATCGTCACTTGTCATTGTTTTGCTGTGAAATGTTGACCAGATGGATCGAATTGTTGCCTACTATCATCTTCCAGTTTAAACAAATCATAACACAAGGCATCTTGCAGTCGAAAACCTGACCAGTGTAAGAAGAGTCCATTGATGACGCTACCTCCCTTTATGTGGACACTAGAACATTGGCCCGTTGTAATCGGTCGTTGTCTTACCACACAAACCGTTGACCCAGCCAAGGTGATCACATTTTTACTATTTCCTCCTTATCAAAACGTGACGTACGTAATAGCACGATAAACTGTCATCATCTTTTCACAAACATCAAGACACTATGTCCCTCCAAGGAAACTATATTTGATGCTTATTTTCCATCGAAATCTTGGTTCAGTGAAGTAAGTTGTAATCCTTTATGATCCTCTTATGCTGAAATCGTTTTCTGACCTTTTCTGTAAAGCCATAGATATGTCAAATGACTTGTATCGCTGATCTGAAGGGAATGTTTTAAACTACTGAGTGATCTTTACGCAGCTCCTAACGTCAGATCCCTTCAGTCTTTTACTTCCTTGACTTAGTGTCAACAAGAAGAACAACAAAAACAACAACAACGACGACAACAACAACGACAGCAAGATCAACAACAACAGTGTTAGGAACGTGACGTCACGTACAGGACTGTCAACGCTGCCACCATCATCGCTGCTGACACAAGCTTCATGGACATGTTTCTATTCCATAATGTGGAAAACATATTTCTTTCAAAATAATATCAAGCAACAACTGCAAGAAAAAGATAGACATAAAGATGTATGGAAAAGAAAAGTAGATTAAAAGAAAAAATATTAAAAAAGAGAAAGAAAGGGCAGAAATGGAAGCCATACATACAAAAGGGGGGAAAGAGAAAGAGATGAAAGAAAGCAACACAGACATCCACACACAAAAACTTACAAGGAAAACTAGACTGACAGCCACTTAAGGTTTAAGAAAAAAAGACATCCATAAAGAATTGATGGGCGATAGACAGATTCACATCCACAAAGAGGTACAAAACAAAAGCAGAAGAAAACAAACTGTAGTATTAGTCGGCCCTTTCACCTCGGGATGATGTGGCGTTAAACCTTATTTGGAGAAATAGCATCACCGCTCTTTCCGCCGTCCCTTCTCATTAACATTCAGTTATGTGTGCCCTGACCAGAACCATGCGAACATCATTGTTGGTTCTTCTTGTCGGATGCTACCTCTCGGAGGTTGAATCCCTCGAGGCCGTGGTGCCCCCTGTGGCCAAGCGGTTACACCACC
>JAPXFY010000013.1:74799355-74811855 GCA_030674185.1 Monoplex corrugatus
ATCTATCTCTATGACACACATATACCTGACTCACATAACATCTATCTCTCTGACACACATATACCTGCACTCACTAACATCTATCTCTCTGACACACATATACCTGTACTCACATAACATCTATCTCTCTGACACACATATACCTGCTACTCACATACATCTATCTCTATGACACACTATATACCTGTACTCACATAACATCTATCTCTATGACACACATATACCTGTACTCACATAACATCTATCTCTATGACACACATATACCTGCACTCACATAACATCTATCTTATGACACACTATACCTGTACTCACATAACTCTATCTGACACACATATACCTGTACTCACATAACATCTATCTCTATGACACACATATACCTGTACTCACATAACATCTATCTCTATGACACACATATACCTGTACTCACATAACATCTATCTCTCTGACACACATATACCTGTACTCACATAACATCTATCTCTATGACACACATATACCTGTACTCACATAACATCTATCTCTATGACACACATATACCTGCACTCACATAACATCTATCTCTCTGCACACATATACCTGTACTCACATAACATCTATCTCTATGACACACATATACTTGTACTCACATAACATCTACTCATGACACACATATACCTGCACTCACATAACATCTATCTCATGACACACATATACCTGTACTCACATAACATCTATCTGACCAACATATACCTGTACTCATATAACATCTACTGACACATATACCTGCCCTCACATAACACCTTCAGCCAAACCATGCACATACACACACGGAGAGACAAAGACCACGAACACACACAGCACACAAACATATTCGCTCCATCTCGTAACAAATACAAAGCGCGAAGAGAAATCACACACTGATAACAGACAGCACCTGGCCACAGTCATGACCTGTGATTCACCTGAGGTAAACCGAGTTCCCTGGTAACAGTCCAGCTATTTTTTGTTTTTGGTTGGTTTGTTTGTTTTCTTGTTGTTGCTTTCTTTTCTTTCTTTCTTTCTTTCTTTTCTAAGTTAGACAGTAGATAACAAGGGGAAAAAGGAGAAACAAATGTGCACACTGCACAAACGCACGCACACACTGGAACAATGGCACACACAGGAACAATGGCACACACAGGAACAATGACACACACTGGAACAATGGCATACACAGGAACAATGGCACACACTGGAACAATGGCACACACAGGAACAGTCTCACACATACACGGAGAAAAGCCATACGCACACTCAGAACCGCACCCCCTACACCTACACCCACACCCACACCTACACTCACACACACTTATACGCGAAGACCCCCATAAACCATACAAGCGCGTGCATGCTTACACACACGCACGCGCTCGCTCGCACTCGCTTGCACGCACACACACACACACACACACACACACACACACACACACACACACACACACACACACACACACACACACACACACACACACACACAGAGCTTTGCCTCTTCACACATGATCAAGAACAAGATAACCAAGTAATAAAAATATGAAGTAAATAAAAATAATAATATAGCTCCTTATGAGAATCACGATGTGACACTTAATAACAAAAACGTGAGCTCAACACTTGACGTCCGATCGCACATTCGTTATTGATTAGCTGTGAGAAACTTCCAGCTGATATCGAATCATTACAAGGAATACTGGACAAAGAATGACTGGCAAATAGAATGAAAAAAAGAAAGTAGGAAAGCTAAACGAGTGATATATCTGTCTACATGTATATACATGTACAAACACACACACACACTTACACACATACACACACGCGTGTGCGCGCACGCAAACACACACACACACACACACACAGTTAGCTAGCTAGATAAATAGATACGCACACACACGTACGCACACACATGCACACACACACACACGCACATACACACACTCACACACGTACACACACGCACACACGCAGATGCAGGCATGCATACACTCCTACGCTCGCACTGACAAAGACATACAAAAATGACAGTTTATATATACAGAAACACAGAAGTGATTACCGTATATGATACAGTAATGATGATGATGATGATGATGATGATGATAATAACAATAATAATAAACGACATAGAGAGCCCTCCGGTATATAAATGTCATTCAGGATTGTATGATGTTAATATAAAAAGTTGTGACATACTCACATAGTAGTAATCATTACATATTGCGTCACACTCGCACGCGTGCACGCGCGGGTGCACACACGCACACACACGCACACACACACACACATACACATACACACACACACACGCACACACACACACACACACAAGTGCGCGCACATACACGCACGCACGCGCGCGCGCACGCACACACACACACTAAAACCAGGGCTAAATAAATCCAGATTTACAGAACGTACTCACAATTCTTCTATCATCCTCATCATCATCATCATCAATCTTCTTCTTCTTCATCATCATCATCACCACCACCACCCCCACCACCACCACCACCACCATCATCATCATCATCATCATCATCTTCATCATCATCATCATCATCATCACCATGTGCCCTAACGCATGGCGTTGACGATCATGGCCCTCCATGCGAATCTCACTTTTGTCGCTGCAAGTACATCTCCCACTGCCTCTGTCTTTATCCACTGCGCAAGTCCGTCCAGTATTTTCTCCCTGGGTCATACTTGGTGCTCTTTTCCCTCCAGTTTTCTTGTTGTGACTAGATGCTCTAATTTCTCTTACCTCATAAATTGCCCTATAAATAGTGTCTGTCCTTTCATGATTGTCTTCATTAATGTTCATTTTGTTTGTAATTGTCTCTTTCAAGACTGTCTCGTTTGTTTTCTTTGCTGTCCATGGAACTCTTTAACATTCTTCTTAGTAACCACATTTCGGCTGCCTCAGTGTTGTTCTGACTTTGCATGTCCACTGTCCACGCTTCACATCCGTACAAAGATATCGGTTCTCTATAACACAGTGGTTTCCCGTTTCCTTTCATCGGTTTTGTTCGGACTCAACGCTAGCCTTTGTCGTTCCCACGAGGCAGTGAAGGTAGTTTTCTGTCAGGATTTACTCCCATAGCCTTGGTCTCTCCCAAGACAACCACAAGACAGTGGTGCTATTTGCCCATAGCTTGGGGTCTGGTTCGTGGGCACTGGGACATGTCCATATGCCAGTGGGCCTGCGTGCCACACGTCTTTGGACAAGACCTCCTCCGAGTCTCTCGAGTTTAACCTGAGTCTGTGAGGTGCTCAGTGATTGTGTGTCGCCATGGGGAGGCACAACGTAGGGCTTGCTGATGGAGAGGCTGTGTACTGACTTGTGCACTCTGCTCCCCTTTTCTCAGAGCTGCAAACAGCAGTGCTAGCCAGCTGAAAGCTAGAGGTGACAAGCACACAGTCACTAGCCAACACAACAGACGTGTCACATCAGCCATCAGGACACGCATTTTCTTTAGTGTCGAGTAATTAGGTCAAGAAGGCTAGCTTACACAGTGTGTGTGTGTGTGTGTGTGTGTGTGTGTGTGTGTGTGTGTGTGTGTGTGTGTGTGTGTGTGTGTGTGTGTGTGTGTGTGTGTGTGTGTGTGGTGTGTTGACTTGGTTTTGAAAACAAGGAGAGAAGAAGAGTTGTTTGTAGAGAGAGTTTGGAATTTGTTCGAGAATGATTCATCGCACCCGGACAATGGCATATGCGCTCTGCCTAAAGCTGCCAACGATAATGTGGAAGACTCCCTGAGCCTGTGCAAACCCTTACGTGCTGCAAGATCTTGAAATGGGAAGGCGGGGAAGGGGGCGAGAAAAGGGACCTATGAAACACTTTATTGACATCATCAGAACGACTGAAACATTAAGATGGCAGCGAATATGTCATTTATAGGTGATCATTACTTGGTAGTTAAACGATGTCTGGCGATACGTTTTTAGTCTAACTATGAAAAAAAAAGAAGGCAAAGCTTGGCAACTTGATATTGAATGTGGAATTTAAGGGAAGCGAATGAAGTTTGATAGGCAATGGAGTAAAATGGTTACGTTTAGATTTTATTTTATTCAAAATGACAAGAAACACACGAGGATGTTGGATGGAACCTAGAGCAGCACTGCTTCACCACTGATCAGATAGTCATCTCCCAGCTCCAGATTTCACATGGTAGCCATTTCGTCAAACAAAGGGAGGCCGTCCAGGTGCTGCATAACCCATACAGACCCAGTCGTCATTTACCTTGTTTTGCAAACCGAAATGGCAAGGTGGGGAGATGACAAACCCTTGGACATAGCCACTCAACACGCACCAACCAGATCCAGCCCTGCTACTGGACCAAGAGAAAACAAGAGGTACTCCAGTCACAACAGCTGGCAGACACAGCCTATTGTACTTTTCAGCTAGGTCTGACATGCCCCCCAAAGAAATCCCAAGTTCGGTGTCTTTCTGAGCTGTCAGCTGGACTGTCCCTGCAATCACCAAGACTACTTCCCTGAACCTAGGATCCAAACTGCAGGTCAGAGTTAACAAGAAACACCCGGGGTGCTGGATGGGACCGGGCAATGGCCACCCAGCTCCGTCTCCCTGTGTAGTACGTTGCTTGGAATGTTCACAGACAGCACTCATTAGCAGAAAGTCAAGCCAAGAGAGAACTGCGGTAGTCAAGATTATGCAAGACAAGAGGAAAAACAATTTAGTGGCAGACAGTATGAGAAAAGTTCTAATTGAAGATTACAGAGTTGACGATCTTGCAGAGCAGTGAAAAGAAAATGCTCATGCACATAAACCGATTCAGGAATAGCCAGCAAAATCGGCCAAGCTAAAACAACATTCAGAAGATGAAAAGCATTCTTACCAACAATGCTTATCAATTCACATCAGGGAGAGAGATCTAGGGTGTTAATAGAAGGATAATGTTTCACGGTTGTGAGGCATGGACAGTCAACACGCAAAATCAGAACAAGATTGAGGCAACTGAAATGAGGTTTGTAAAAAGAACGTTGAGAGTTCCCTGGACAGCAAAGAAAACCCACGAGACAGTCTTGAAGGAGTCAGACACAAGAAGAACATTTATAAAGAAGATTAGGAAAAGACAAGCAACATTTAGAGGACATTTTATGAGGAAAGGGGAATTAGAACACATAGTCACACAGGAAAGTTTGGGGGAAAGAGAACACCAGGGAAACCCAGGAAGAAAATATTAGACGGACTTGCAGAGTGGTTGAGGACAGACAGGGTGGAAAATGTACTTGCAGGGACAAGGGTTAGATTCGTATGGAGGGCCATGATCGCCAACGCCATGCGGCAGAGCACATGCTGCTGCTGATGATATCAAGCGTGGAGTCAACACAGACCCCATGATCTGTGCCAGCAGATTTTTCTGCACTATGTGAGAGCATTTACTAATACAAATATGTTCCAGAGGAGGGGGAAAGAGCATCTAGAACTATACATCTACCTTGTAGCCATTCAGTTTAAATGTATTGCCAGACACCCACTATCCAACACAGGTAACGCAGTGAAGCATGTTTTGGCTGACTGACGGGATGTCAGACAGTGCGGACTGTCATGTAGCTGAGTGTCATCTGCACATTGATGGTTTTTTACGTCATAGCCAGCTATTGCATTGCAGATTTAGTCTGAGCTACGGGACTGGGAGCTGAGCGTTGTGGCACACCATGCCTGAGGGATGAGGTTCACAGAAACGTGGTTAACAACACTTTTTGGGGTGCGGGCTGACAGATAGGAAGAGAACCAGCTGGGAACCCATAAACGCACATGAACGGGCAAAGGAATACACACACACACACACACACACACACACACACACGCACGCACGCACGCACACACACACACACACACACACACACACACACACACATACACACACACACACACAGCGCGCGCGCGCGTGCAACCATCCTCGAACACCCAGCCCCACACACTTACTTCCTCTGTAGCCACCTCCACCTACAGACTTCACCGTCTGACCCTCTGTAGCCACCTCCACCCACAGACCTCACCATCTGACCCTCTGTAGCCACCTCCACCCACAGACCTCACTGTCTGACCCTCTGTAGCCACCTCCACCCACAGACCTCACTGTCTGACCCTCTGTAGCCACCTCCACCCACAGACTTCACCGTCTGACCCTCTGTAGCCACCTCCACCCACAGACCTCACCGTCTGACCCTCTGTAGCCACCTCCACCCACAGACTTCACCGTCTGACCTTCTGTAGCCACCTCCACCCACAGACTTCACCGTCTGACCCTCTGTAGCCACCTCCACCCACAGATTTCACCGTCTGACCCTCTGTAGCCACCTCCACCCACAGACCTCACCGTCTGACCCTCTGTAGCCACCTCCACCCACAGACTTCACTGTCTGACCCTCTGTAGCACCTCCACCCACAGACCTCACTGTCTGACCCTCTGTAACCACCTCCACCCACAGACCTCACCGTCTGACCCTCTGTAGCCACCTCCACCCACAGACTTCACCGTTTGACCCTCTGTAGCCACCTCCACCCACAGACCTCACCGTCTGACCCTCTCCTTACATGACAAATATAAACACTAGACAAAAATCACAACATCTTAATTGACGGTAACGATGTTGACCAAGGTCTTGCTGGCCCGATGTGCATGATGGATCATAAATCGACTGACTGGTATTAATTGGAAAGAACCGTCCCAGGTGTCTCCATCAATTATCAGACAGCTGTGGGCTGTCATCAGTTAGACAGCTGGCTGTCGATCGTTCATAGCACATGTGTTGCAAGACTGTAAACATATTCTTGACTGGTATGTTTGACAAACTCCTTAACAAAGTTTGTGAGTCCATGCGAGAGCGCGCTCGTACATATGTATAATGTGTGTATATATATGTGTGTGTGAGTGTGTGTGTGCGTGTGTGTTAAAATAGATAAAGGAATTTTACCAGGGATAGTAATTTTGATGACAGAAGTTTTTAAGTACACCGAATACATGCTTTACACGGGATTTCGGTGTACCATCTCATATACAAAGACTGGGACCTTGGCCACAACTGGAATAAGAGTTGAAGGTTACGAAAATCCTTACATACTTTGAATCTTGTGTGTTAGTCCAATAACACTGGATCAGAACAGTAATGAAGGCATGAAGACATGGGAGATGAACGGTAGTATCAGTGTATAAGTGTGTACAAGTGTGTACAAGTGTGTGTGTGTGTGTGTGTGTGTGTGTGTGTGTGTGTGTGTGTGTGTGTGTGTGTGTGTGTGTGTGTGTGTGTGTGTGTGTGTGTGTGTTG
This sequence comes from Monoplex corrugatus, assembly GCA_030674185.1. Lineage (NCBI taxonomy): Eukaryota > Metazoa > Mollusca > Gastropoda > Littorinimorpha > Ranellidae > Monoplex > Monoplex corrugatus. The sequence continues at coordinate 74,806,658 of JAPXFY010000013.1, forward strand.
TAAGATGGTATACTTCCATTAGCAAGGAGGCACACAGTAATTATCGCTCGCCTTCCTCTCTGTGTTTTTTGTTATTTTTTCCGTTTTTCATTGTGTGTTTCAGCGTGTCTGTCTGTCTGTTTTTCTTTCTCATCTGTGCCTGTTTGTGTGTTTTTCTCAGGATCTCTTTAGCTTTCCCTCAGCTATTCCCCACTCCATCCACCCACACACGTACACAAACTGAAGATAAACGTAATCACCCTTGACAGAGGCGTAAAACCCGCCGCCTCCCAGACTATCCAGCAGTCTAAAATCCTCACCGCTGGGAGCGTGGCAAACCCAACTCTTCCGCCCTAACCCTGTACGGACAGATAGGCTTCAAGATTATTATGGTGGGGAAAAAAAACTTCACTCACTCCCAACTCACTCCCAGAGGCGTTTAACCATCTCTTCCTGCTGAATGGTCTGCCAGGAAGTCCGGAGATCATCCTGAAACAGCGGAACGAAAACTACAAATCCTGTCTGCACCTTTGGTGCTAGGAGATGAGGATGCTGAAATGGACTGTGTTGTCTGCTGTTTATCTCATTATTATTCATGATGTAATTCAGTAAAATATGACAGGTCTAAATTCGAATTTTGAGGTACACGAGCTGCTTTGTAAAGACCTGTAACTTGTTATGGCTGTATAGGACATCTTGTTATGGCTGTATAGGACATCTTGTTATGGCTGTATAGGAATCATGTTATGGCTGTATAGGACATCTTGTTGTGGCTGTATAGGACATCTTGTTATGGCTGTATAGGACATCTTGTTATGACTGTATAGGACATCTTGTTATGGCTGTATAGGACATCATGTTATGGCTGTATAGGACATCTTGTTATGGCTGTATAGGACATCATGTTATGGCTGTATAGGACATCATGTTATGGCTGTATAGGACATCTTGTTATGGCTGTAGAGGACATCTTCTTATGGTTGTATAGGACAACTTGTTATGTCTGTATAGGACATCTTGTTATGGCTGTAGAGGACATCATGTTATGGCTGTATAGGACATTATGTTATGGCTGTATAGGACATCTTGTTATGGCTGTAGAGGACATCTTGTTATGGCTGTAGAGGACATCTTGTTATGGCTGTACAGGACATCTTGTTATGGCTGTACAGGACATCTTGTTATGGCTGTATAGGACATCTTGTTATGACTGTATAGGACATCTTGTTATGGCTGTATAGGACATCTTGTTATGGCTGTATAGGACAACTTGTTATGGCTGTATAGGACATCTTGTTAAGAGATGGAGTGACCTTTTCCTCGACAAGATTTAAATTTCTTTCAAAATGGGTAAACCCCAAGGGAGGGAGAATAACAGGAGGAATCTCTTTGTTCCTGCACAAACGCCTCGTGTACAGTCCGTTCCTTTTGACACTTCTTTACAGGCAGTGGCGGCAAGAATCACATAATTGTAAGCTCTTTCTACTTGTCTCCTTCTGTCACCACCAGAATTTTAAGAAATGATTGTTATCATTTACTTGTCTTACTGTTGGGTGACTTCATTTGCCATTCCCAACTTTGGGGTAACACCAACAATAGTTTAGCCTGAGGTCTCATACTTTAAAAAAAACTTTCCCTGAGTTGGACATATACTGTCTAAATGATGGATCTTCTGCCTCTGTTCATCCTGCTAATGGCACACTTTCCCGTTTAGACCTGTCGGTGTGTGATCTGTCATTGCTATTGGACTATGACTGGAGAGTGCGCGATGATCTGTATGGATGTGACCACTTTCCTGTTAATAAATACGAATGCAGAAAATGAATCCTTACCAGAAGGTCTTTAATTTTAACAACGCCAACTGGGATCTTTTTCACTCTGAATGTCTTAGGTGAATTAGAGGAAGACAATAGTTCTGCAAAATAAAGAGCCAGAAGAAACTCTATCACACATCACAGTCAACTGTGCTAAAACAACAATGACCACTTCATCAGGTCACATAGGTCACACATTCAACACTCACTCATCATACCTTTCAGAAATGAATTACCATTGATTACTGTATACAGTGCGATGAGTCACTCGGCATCAATGTGGGGACCTGAACGACGTCAGACATGAGCACTATTCAGCAGATTCCTTATCTTCCACATGTCATTTTCAAGATTTTCAAGTTTTTACAATTCAATAGGTTTCATCGTATACTCGTATGATCGTACCGTAAAGATTTTTATACCGCATTACAGACTTGAAAGCTGATCATGTGCTTGGATTTTAAGTGTTGGCTGTTTAATTGGAGTTGTTTTTGACATTTTGTTAGCCCTTAGGGCCTCCTAAACAACATGAACTCAACTCCACCCCCACCCCCCACCCCCACCCCCCCACCATCCACCCCAGGCTGCCTATCTCCAGCTGTGACTAGAATAGAAAGGTTCGTGACAGAGCATTGAAAGGACGGCAAACGTATGTCTGCACGACATTTCTTTCATGCATAGCTTCATTTCAAACTGACGGCTGACTTTAGAAGATATAAAAGAAAGCGTTGCGCGCGCATGTGTGTATATGCATGAGAGAAAGAGAGGAAAGGGAGAAAGAGACTGGAAGAGGGGTGGGGACGGTTGCTGAAAACTATTATGTTCATGCAAAGTAGTACGTTATCGCGGATGGTACAAACGGAGACACAATCAAATACTGAAAGAGATCGCACAAGCGATGAGTACTCATCATCATCATGAGTACTACCAGGTGAAAACACGCCAGGCATCTACACGGCAAGAGGAAGCGAACTGTGGCCTAGAAAATCTGTGCATCCGGAACGTGGACGCAAGGTTCACTGGGTGTGCACATCAGATCTTTCAGAATGGAAAAAACAACAACAAACAAACAAACAAACAAACAAAAACAAAAACAAAACAAAACAGCAAATACCTAGGAATTATCAGCAAGAGTGACATGAGACAGGATACCATAATACTATACTCTCATTCATCAAAAAGTGTCATTATGATCGAGTTCACTGTGCCATATGAAAGTAGAATACAGGAAGCCTATATCCACACTTTTGTCAGTCTAGCCAGTAACTTGAGAAAATCTGGTTTCTTAGCCAACGTCTTGGCCATATTGGAGCAAGGTAGCCGGAAGGCACATCTGCCTGTGATTTCATGAAACAGCTCTCCATTTTTGGTCTGGGAAGGAGAGGACCAGAACCCTACAGGCGATGGCTGAAATAGTTCAAAAGGCAAGTCAACTTCAAAAGGCTTCAAATGTCCCCAAGAACAGCAGGTGTCCAGCAATGGTCAAGGCATCCGTTACAAGGTTGATTTGGCTCTGAGAACCAGAGTGTCTTACTAATGGAATTCAGCTTGACAGCTTGTTGTGTTTAAACTGTATGATAAACATTTATCAAAATTGTGTATGTGCCTGTGTGCGCGACCGCATATGTATCTGTCTTCATGGACGTCCACACACACACACACACACACACACACACACACACACACACACACACACACACACACACACACACACACACACACACACACACGGAGAGAGAGAGAGAGAGAGAGAGAGAGAGAAAGAGAGAAAGAGAGAGAGGGGGAAAGGGGGAGAGAGAGAGAGAGACAGAGACAGAGAGACAGAGAGAGAGAGACACTGGATATTCTCATATCCCACTACGCATGCATGCTTCAGACTCCGTCTTCATTCAAACTTTGGATTGATTTTTGAAGCAGCTTTGTGTATGTCTCACTGTTCTACATTTGAAGGAGCGAAAGCGTCTTCCTGATGGCAGGACTTTAGATTGGTTGGAAAGGACATGAATATGGCCTCATGCAGTCATTCTAGTCTTACACACCACATGATATCTGACAGAACACTAATCTGCCTTTCACCCACTATCTTTCCACTGACATTCGCCCATCTGTTCAAAGATTCTTACACTTTATTCTCAACCTACCTTACCAGTACAAAATTAAAACATCTGTTGAAAGATTCTTACACTTTACTCTCAACCTACCTTACCAGTACAAAATTAAAACATCTGTTGAAAGATTCTTACACTTTACTCTCAACCTACCTTACCAGTACAAAATTAAAACATGTTGATAAGAATTCATTACACTTGTTATTTTCAACTACTTACAGTACAAAATTAAAACATCTGTTGAAAGATTCTTACACTTTACTCTCAACACCTACACTATACCAGTACAAAATTAAAACATCGGTTGAAAGATTCTTACACTTATATCAACCACCTACCAGTAGAAAATAAAACATCTGTGAAAGATTTACACTTACTCTCAACTACCCTTACCATACAAAATTTATAAACATCTGTTGAAAGATTCTTACACTTTACTCTCAACACTCCTTACCATACAAAATTAAAACATATGTTGAATGATTTCTTACACACTTTATCTCAACCTATCCTTACCAGTACAAAATTAAAACATCTGTTGAAAGATTCTTACACTTTACTCTCAACCTACCTTACCAGTACAAAATTAAAACATCTGTTGAAAGATTCTTACACTTTACTCTCAACCTACCTTACCAGTACAAAATTAAAACATCTGTTGAAAGATTCTTACACTTTACTCTCAACCTACCTTACCAGTACAAAATTAAAACATCTGTTGAAAGAGATTTCAAGCAACGACAAAAAAGCAGAAAATAAATGTGTTGATTTCAAAGACCTCGGCTTTTGATGACAGTAAAGCCCGGACTGACATTTCCTTTTGACATAATCATCTTGTTGTCTAAATTGTATCTAATTACTTACACTGCTTATAGTGTGTATGTTGATATCAGCACGCTCGCATTGCAGTGGAATGCATTGTACATTCAGCTGTATCACCTGTGATAAAAAGATCAGGCACAGTATCTGGGGTTTTGTGGGAATCAACAATTTCTTCAGTTTTCCTCACATTGAAACCAAGATGATATTCATCACACCACTCTACAAACTTTGGAACTTCTTGAAAAATCAAACACCTCAAAAGTGCACATCTTTTAATGCTAAGTTATCAGAATACTTGATTAAAAGAATAAAGATGTTGTCTTGGAAGTCATCTGTATAATTATAAATAAAACTGGGGGAAGAGCAATACCTTGAGGAGAGCCAGTTGAAACATCTCTGGGAGAGGAGAGTATAGTTAAGTATTTGACAAGCTGGGTTTGCTCTGACAGAAAAGTATGTATGTTTAAATCACGCC
>JAPXFY010000013.1:74816855-74849355 GCA_030674185.1 Monoplex corrugatus
ACTTCATGCACACACACACGATAGCAAATTACCTTAAAATACAATAGTGAAACATCAGAACCTAGTCAAAGGAAATGATAGCAAAAACTTGATCTTGATCTTGTATGAAACGTGAGAAGAATTGTTTTTCTAACCTGTAGGGAAACATGTGTTTCTTCCAAACACTAATCCTTTTAAAGCAAAACAGCAAATGTTCTGTCAAACATCTAAACGACTCAAGCTAGAAGTCAACACCCAGTGGCAAGAAATGGGGAAGCACTGTACATCAGGAGGTCTGTAGGGGAGAAACTTCCTCAAGCCATTGGTTTGGTCCTAAGCCCCTTACACTCTAAAGGGCCGGGTTGAATATATGCCCCCTTTCGACAGAAGAATGGCAACCAGAAGTCATGACCTCGATGCGATTCAGTCCCCTTAGATATTAAAACCTAACAGCCAGACACTTGTTGACCGGCCTTTGTTCTGTGAGGAGGTTCTGCTGTTTGACTCTCCCCAGTTTTTTTTCTAACAACAACACCACACACACACACACACACATATATATATATCCACTAACTTGAACTTTTCCAACGCGGGCCTCGAGGCTAATAGAGCAGCTGTCTTCTGAATCAAAAGTTAACCAGCTCGGAAAGAAGTAGAAGCTAATGCACACCCAAAGTGGACAGCACAAGAGTGTCTGGCTGTACACATTTTGAATAACTTGTTGTGTCTGTGACACACTAGTGCCACACTGTACATGTACACTCCTACACTCCGTGCTTACCTGCATTGTATCCATGCACACTGACTCATCTTGGCACTCTATTTTTTATTTGACATGCATAGTCTATAAATAACACAAAAACACTTTTTTATAGTATGTTTATTTCCCAAACAAATACACAGACTAGAGAACGCGAGTTAAAACGTGAGAAGAATAAAAATGTGTGTAGAAACACAAACATTAATACAAACGTGTAGAAAACTACAAGAAACGAATCCGGAAACAAAGTGAAGGCGCATGTTGGGCCGAAAGGTTTTTGTCAAGTGTACAAAAGGACAAGAAATAAAACAGAACATCACGTTTCGGACATCAAGATGCACAGCAAACGACAGTTTATGTCTGTAGGATCTGTTCAACTGAGTCAGATACTCCAACAACATGTTGAAAAGAACGAACGAGTATCACTTTAAGAAGAAATAGAAGACTCCTGTGTATTAAGTTGTTGGCTGCTTACAATGGTTACTATGGCGATAATGATGATGATGATGATGATTCTGACGGCGATGCCGTTAGCCATAATGAAATTGATATTGAATCAGTTTATTTATTTTATTTATTTATTCATTCATTCGATTCACTGTCGTTCCACCTTTCTTTGATCAATGGGAGGTTCCTTTCCACTGTTTGTCATGGCTCATACTGGGTTCCCTCACTTCTTTGGCCTCTTGATGTCTATCCGATGGCTTGACTTGCAGACCTTCTTGTGGGGAGCTCCAGATATGCCATAACCTGCTGCAAATAGTGGTAGACACGAGGGGCTGGTGTGATCCTTCCCTGACCTCTTCATTTGACACAAAGTCATTCCATATGATCCCAGGATTCTACGCACGCATCTGCTGTCAAAGGCATGTAGTTTCTTCTCCTGGTTGGCATTAAGATGCCACGTTTTGCAACCGTAGAACAGTATCGATATCACGTTTAACTTGTAGAACCTCATTTTAATTCCAGAGGAAAACTTTCGGTTGTTGCATACTTTGCTCTGCTGGATGTCTGATGATGTTGTCTTTCCAGTTCGACATTTCAGTTTATGGTAAATTTCATTATTTCCGAGGTACGTATACATCAACATGAAGTTCTGAATGTCCTCAACCTTCTTCTGGTCAATGAAGACATCTATTGGTACATGATCCCCCTCCCCCCACCCCCATCCAACATGTTTTTTGTGCTGATGACCAGGCCAATATTTCCTGCATAGCCTCTCTAAGCCAAAACAACTGAAAGTCTTGAGCGTTATGTGGCACAGTGGCTATGTCGCCAGCAAAATCTATATAAGAAAAGTTCTTTTCTTCAACCCACTGCCCTCCCCCCTCTCCTCTTTGTTTTGGTTTTGCTTGTTGTTGTTGTTGTTGTTTTTGAGTTACGTGTTTCAGCACCGAGTCAGTGGGAATTGCGAAAAGAAGATAGGAGACAATAAGTCCTGGTCCAAAGCCAGTAAGGACTTGGAGTCTGTCACCATAGCCATCTTCTGCTGTGATCCGATACTTTGAGAATTTGACTCTTTGCCTGATACAGTTTTGTTTGAAATAGCTTAGCACTTCAGTATCTTCCAAAAGGATGGTTTGTGGATACAGTCGAAAGCTTTGATAAAATCTGTGAAGCTGATAGAAAGCGGACGTTGCTATACTATACTCTTCTCAATGATTCATCTCAGGGTGAAATGTGTTCCATGTATGATCGTCCAGAAGGAAACCTTTCTTGCTCTGTCCCGCACTTGGTTAAGCATGACCTGGCAGTAGACTTTACCCAGTACCGATAATAGAGTTAACCCTTTACTGATGTCACATTCTGGAAAATTTCCTTTCTTGAGATGCAGACCACCTCGCCATTCTTCCAATCCTCTTGTACGACGTCGGAGCTCTCTATGACTGCAGAATCTGCACATCCAGATAACAACAGATAACAACACAGTCCTCTCCACCCTTCAGCATCTTTTCTGTTATGCTGTCACAGCCAGATGACTTGTTGTTGTTCAGCGTCTTGATAGCTTCCCTAATCTCATCTTAATTGAAGTTCTCAGCGTTCATAGGAACAAATGAAACGGGTCTTCATTGTCAGCTGGAGTAGATGGTTCGGATCTGTTGAGGACCTCTGAAACGTTCAACCCATCTTTGCGAACGTGTCTTTACCCTTTGCCTTCACTTGTCCAAAGCTTGTCCGCATAATATCAGAATCTTCTTTGCATCTAATAGACGGCTCGCATGTTGTTACGTTTGGCGGCTTATCCGACATCTTCCGCTTTTTGTCTTGATATTTTTTGTTTCTCTGAGCACTTCGCTTCACCTCTCTGTCTTTCTCAGTGTTTTATTGGTCGTGGACCGTTTGTCAGAAGAGCAGTTGTGGCTTTTCTGGTGGAGTTATTTCCTTTCTGATATCAACTTCCGTCAAAGATAGAAGGAGATTTGAAAGTGTGCCAAGCAGATCTGTCGTTCTTGTTAATAAAACAAAACACGATGAATAAACATGAAATGAACTGAAATCAAGTCAAGTAAGTGTACCCGTCCAACAACATAATTATGGGATTGAGGGACTGAGAGGATGGGAAGACAGGTAATGTTAATGTCCTTGTTGCTCGTATGACAACTGGCTTGTGACAGGTAGATTGGATGAACGTCATCCCATCCCCACTAATACCAGCAACTCTCTTTCCCTTCCATCCACAACACTCTAGTTCATCCTGTCCGTCTGACTGCCTGTCTGTCTGTTGATATGTTTGTCTTTTGTGTGTGTCTCTCTCTATCATTCTGTCTGTCTGCCTGTCTGTTTCTCTCTCGGTCTTTCTCTCTCTCCCTCTCTCCCCCTCTTTCCCTTCCTCTCTCTCTACCCCCCCTCTTTCTCTCGCTCGCTCGCTCGCTCCCTCCGTTCGTTGTCAATTAAATAACAGTAACTCAGTCACGCCCAGTATTTATTATATCAGCTTCTGTGACCAGAAACTATCTTGACGTCTGTTTTGTGATAGTCTTAAGCGACTCTTTCTTTTCTCTTAAGTAAAACAGTCTGTTCTGCAAATGAATTCTATTATTAATATCTGACCATACGATGCTGTTTTTTTCTCACCGTCAGATCTGCAGACGAAATGACTAGTTTGGGAGGTCACTGCCAGGTGCTTCTTTGTTGTTGTTATTGTTGATATTTGTAATGAAACGACATAAAGCAAAATAAAGCAAACTAGTTCACTTCATTGATTCATCGAAAAACGCTGGCTTCAGGGACCAAACTTACATTGGATCCACCCTATTTACTGCAGCTTGAACTTGATTACGGTCATGAACATTTCCGGAGAAATTTGGAGAAGCAATTAAGAACAAAATTCATAACCATTTTGAGTGTAGGTGAGGCTTAGTTCTGCTGTCGCGTGTGTGTCTGTCGACAATCAGTTTGTTGTTGTTGTTGTTGTTGTTGTTGTTGTACACAACGTTGTTTCTACACCCAGACTATCGACATTCCCTTCACCGCTGCAGAAGACTGTAAAACGACGTGTTGGTAGACAATGGCTTTCATTTTTTGAGTCAGACCTGCAGAGGCTTTCACAGAACAACAGCGTCTATAAAATTTTTCATCTTCCAGCGTTCAGTTGCAAAGAAGAAGGCTACACAACAGAATAGTATTCTCCCAAACGTTGTTATGAAACGGTACAATAACCAGCTGTTCATGAGTACATAGGACGTATCAATATTCTGCTGTGCAAGATTTTTGTATATCTATCAACTTCCTACAGGTCCTCACTGTCTCTTGCAGTCAGCATCAGGTACAGATAATTGTTTCTCACAATCAGTCCTATGCGGTGGAAAAGCAGCATTGTTGAATGTTTACACAACTGTGTTATACAGATTGATATCGTTGTACGTTTTTTCCCTCAGTTTTCGTGTTTTCTTTCTTTCTTTTTTCTTTCTTTCTGATATACAAAGACTGTCTGTCTTTATGGGTGAAATGAGAGTGAGATCAAAAACCAAGAAGGAAGACCTTAAGTGACGTAACTGATGTTGGCAAGAAAGATAACTATCTACCTGTGTGTGTGCACCTGCTCTCTGTTAGTTTTCTTTTCGTTTTTCATTTATCGGCCATCTACCGAGCTGAAGCAGCTGGAAACATGGATAGTCTGGATATGTGCCTGCTGCCAACAGTGCACAATGTCTGTGGTACTGAGACACCTTTCATTCGTTTCACAGTATCGTCAAGGGGCTGCCTTGTTCATTTTTTTAAATTAAAGAAATAAAAAACAAAGAATAAAAACAAAGACACTGGATAAGCAAGGTTATACATCTACTTTCTTTTCAGGGCACATCATACTATATATAAATACAGCACTCACGTCATACCTCGCATTAAACAAACATTGACGTCATACCTTCTTTTAAATCAGCATTGACGTCGTGCCTTGTATTAAATCAGCACTGACGTCGTGCCTTGTATTAAATCAGCATTGACGCCATGCCTTGTATTAAACCAGCATTGACGTCGTGCCTTGTATTAAATCAGCATTGACGTCATGTCTTGTATTAAACCAGCATTGACGCCATGCCTTGTATCAAATCAGCATTGACGTCGTGCCTTGTATTAAACCAGCATTGACGCCATGCCTTGTATTAAATCAGCATTGACGTCGTGCCTTGTATTAAACCAGCATTGACGCCATGCCTTGTATTAAATCAGCATTGACGTCATGCCTTGTATTAAACCAGCATTGACGCCATGCCTTGTATTAAACCAGCATTGACGTCGTTCCTTGTATTAAAACAGCAATGACGTCATGCCTGTTTTAAACCAGCATTGACGTCATACCTTGTATTAAAACAGCACTCACGTCATCCATTGCATTGATACAACACTCTCGTTATGTCTAGTATTAATGTAACACTGACATCATACGTCATGTCACTATAGCACTCAGGTCATCAGAAGTGTCTGTTATTTAGTTACCAGTAACATAGAAGTTTGTTTTTGTGGCAAGACTGCGCATTGTAAAGAATGTTTATCTGTGGTGCATTCACTGAACCAGTCAGACTCTGTGTGTGTGTGTGTGTGTGTGTGTGTGTGTGTGTGTGTGTGTGTGTGTGTGTGTGTGTCTGTGTCTGTCTGTGTGTGTGAGAGAGAGAGTGTGTGAGAGAGAGAGAGCGTACAGTTTATTTATAAATATGTATGCATGCTAGTATATGAATGCTTCAATTTTGTTATTTTGAGATTCAGAACATATATACCTGGGAACGGTCATTTCATCAGATGGCAGATGCACATCGGAAATAGCTGGCAGAATCGGCCAAGCCAAAACAGCATTCAAGAAGATGACAAGCATTCTTACCAACAAATGCCTATCAATTAACATCAGGAAGAGTGTCCTTGAATGTTATATAGAACCAATACTGTTATACGGATGCGAGGCGTGGACAGTCAGCAAGCAAAGCCAGAGCAAGGTTGAGGCAGCCGAGATGGAACTCTCAACATTCTAATAATAATAATAATAATTACAATATTTATATAGCGCAAAATCTTGATAAAATCAAATCTAAGCGCTGAAGCAGACACACACGCAAGCACGCACGCACGCACGCACGCACACACACGCACGCACACACACACACACACACACACACACACACACACACACACACACACACACGCATGGCTATAAATGGGGAGAAAGAATAAAAGCAATAAAAGCAAGAATAAAACCAATGGAAAATTATAGAGAGCATAGCATATACAATTATATATTATAACCATGTGATTCCCTCCGAGCGGAGACAGGCTGCAGAGAGGGGGGGGGGGGGGGTTGAGTGAGGTTAGGATTTTATGCGGAGGAGAAAAGGTGAGTTTTGAGAACGGACTTGAAGGAGATAAAAGTAGGTTGCTGACGGACTGAGAGAGGAAGTTTGTTCCAGGAGAGTGGACCAGAAACAGAGAAGGCTCGTGGACCATAGGTATTGAGCTTAGTGCGTGGAAAGCGAAAAGTTAGAGGATCGGAGGCAGAGCGGAGGGTACGTGAGGGAAACCACATCTCGGCTGCTTTAATCTTGCTCTGGCTTTGCTTGCTGACTGTCCACGCCTCGCATCCGTACAACAGTATTGGTTCTATATAACATTCAAGGACTCTCTTCCTGATGTTAATTGATAGGCATTTGTTGGTAAGAATGCTTGTCATCTTCTTGAATGCTGTTTTGGCTTGGCCGATTCTGCCAGCTATTTCCGATGTGCATCTGCCGTCTGATGAAATGACCGTTCCCAGGTATTTGAACTTATTAACCTGTGTCAAGGTTGTGCCATTTGCTGTTATTTTGCAGGAGGGGATTTCATGTTTTTTCCTGATCACCATGACTTCAGTCTTCCTGCTGTTTAGTTCCAACTTCTTACCTTTGCTTTCTATTTCTAGTATATTCACAAGGTTTTGTAGGTCCCTTTCGTTTTCTGCAATCATGTATGTATGTATGTATGTATGTATGTATGTATGTATGTATGTATGTATGTATGTATGTATGTATGTATGTATGTATGTATGTATGTATGTATGTATGTATGTGTGTGTGTATGTATGTATGTATGCATATAATGTATGTATGCATGTATGTATGTATGTATGTATGTATGTATGTATGTATGTATGTATGCATGTAATGTATGTATGCATGCATGTATGTATTATGTATGTATGTATGTATGTATGTACTACGTATGTATGTATGTATGCATGTAATGCATGTACTCATGCATGTATGTATGTATTATGTATGTATGTATGTATGTATGCATGCATGTATGTATGTATGTATGTATGTATGTATGTATGTATGTATGTATGTATGTATCTGTATGTCTGTCTGTCGTCTGCCACCTTCGGTTTCTCTGTATTGTTGTCTGCAAGTGCATGAATTTCGAAAATGCGTAATGGCGTATTTGATCTCACGTGTTTGTAGGTTCGAACAAACTGTAAGTTCGAACAAAATGCTCATTTAGTGTTGAAAATACGGTGCTTCATAGTGAAGACCAAGAGAGAGAGAGAGAGAGAGAGAGACAGACAGACAGACAGACAGACAGACTGACAGTCAGAGAGATACCGAGAGATACTGAGAGACACAGAAAGGGTTTTAGGATAAGTCGTACTAGAAAGAGTAATCGATAGACTAATGAGAGCGTATAGAGATAAAGGAACCAGTCGGTATCTCCTGTGCCACATTAACTCCTGTATTTGTAGACACATTTTCTGTGGATTTTGCCTGTGATTGTAATATGAAATGGGAATCTGTGCATTAGGCTGTGTCATTGGAAATGTCTGGTATGGCTGTCGTTATACGTTATCAGACAGCCATCACGTTCGTAACAGCCCTACTTTTAAGTTGGTGATTGTCTACTTTTGTTCAGTGCCAGTGTTGCTTTACATGGCGAAAAGCAAACCCACCATCCTCTCTGATAATCTCTTTTTTCCGCCATTATACCACCTGTTTATTTCGCAATTTCTCTCTCCCTCTGTCTTCCCAGAGTTGGCTTTTGCTTACAGAAAGTGGTGTGTGTGTGTGTGTGTGTGTGTGTGTGTGTGTGTGTGTGTGTGTGTGTGTGTGTGTGTGTGTGTGTGTGTGTATGTGTGTGAGTGTGCATGTGTTCCTGCGTGTCTGCGTGTGTGCGTGTGCACGCGCAAACCCGTTGGTCTGTCAGAAACTATTTGCTTCTTTGTTTATTAATGTATTTATTTAAATTTTTATTTATTTATTTATTTATTTATTGTTTATTTATTCATTTATCTATTTATTTATATAATTTTATTTACATATCCATGTATTTATTGATTCATATATTTGTTGTCATTCTATATCTAATCTCATTTTCTGGGTGTGGTATTTTGGTATGTTCTTTCTTCTGTAACTTCCACATAATGTGAACTTTAAGATATTCTCTTTCAGCAATAATTGAAATGCCTGCAAAACTGATTTTCTCTGATAGCTTGGTAGAATGATTGTATACACTGATAAATGCTGCGAAAATCACCAAATGTCCATTTTGCTGCTGAATAGCCACTTTGATTTTGTCAATAGCACTTTGGCTTCGTCAATAGCTACTTGATTTGTCAATACCACTTTGATTTCGTCAATAGCCACTTTGATTTTGTCAATAGCCACTTTGATTTCGTCAATAGCCACTTTGTTCGTCGATAGCCACTTTGATTTTGTCAATAGCCACTTTGATTTCGTCAATAGCCACTTTGATTTTGTCAATAGCCACTTTGATTTCGTCAATAACCACTTTGATTTCGTCGATAGCCACTTTGATTTCTTGGTGTGTTTTGTGTATTGGATGAAATGGTACTGGTTTTTAACCTTGTTCTTTGGAATAACTAAAGTAAGTGTATATGTTTGTCGGTGGGTATACACATATGTGAAATGTTAGTAATTTTTCAAAGGAAAATTTCATATTAAATGTATAGGTACATCTGATGAATTAGAAGTTAGGATATTACTGTATCATGTCCGATGAACAGAAGGCACTCATTCATAGACATGTATGCTGCCCCCCCCCCCCCCCCACAAATAATACCACAACGCCCCAACCACCTGAAAGACAACACATTCGCTCATGAGAAAAAGGTCATGTTGTCAATCTGTCATACGAAAGATCCCATGTTGTCGGTGTGTCATAAGAAAGATCCCATGTTGTCGGTGTGTCATAAGAAAGATCCCATGTTGTCAATCTGTCATAAGAAAGATCCCATGTTGTCAATCTGTCATAAGAAAGATCCCATGTTGTCAGTGTGTCATAAGAAAGATCCCATGTTGTCAATCTGTCATAAGAAAGATCCCATGTTGTCAATCTGTCATAAGAAAGATCCCATGTTGTCAGTGTGTCATAAGAAAGATCCCATGTTGTCAGTGTGTCATAAGAAAGATCCCATGTTGTCGGTGTGTCATAAGAAAGATCCCATGTTGTCAGTGTGTCATAAGAAAGATCCCATGTTGTCAGTGTGTCATAAGAAAGATCCCATGTTGTCAATCTGTCATAAGAAAGATCCCATGTTGTCGGTGTGTCATAAGAAAGATCCCATGTTGTCAGTGTGTCATAAGAAAGAGGTCATGTTGTCAGTGTGTCATAAGAAAGATCCCATGTTGTCAATCTGTCATAAGAAAGATCCCATGTTGTCGGTGTGTCATAAGAAAGATCCCATGTTGTCGGTGTGTCATAAGAAAGATCCCATGTTGTTGGTCTGTCATAAGAAAGATCCCATGTTGTTGGTCTGTCATAAGAAAGATCCCATGTTGTCGGTCTGTCATAAGAAAGATCCCATGTTGTCGGTGTGCCATAAGAAAGAGATCAACGTCATGTTGTCAGTCTGTCATAAGAAAGAGGTCATGTTGTCAGTCTGTCATAAGAAAGAGGTCATGTTGTCAGTCTGTCATAAGAAAGAGGCCATGTTGTCAGTCTGTCATAAGAAAGAGGTCATGTTGTCAGTGTGTCATAAGAAAGAGGTCATGTGTCAGTCTGTCATAAGAAAAAGGTCATGTTGTCAGTGTGTCATAAGAAAAAGGTCATGTTGTCGGTCTGTCATAAGAAAAAGGTCATGTCAGTGGTGTCATAAGAAAAAGGTCATGTTGTCGGTCTGTCATAAGAAAAAGGTCATGTTGTCGGTGTGTCATAAGAAAAAGGTCATGTTGTCGGTCTGTCATAAGAAAAAGGTCATGTTGTCGGTGTGTCATAAGAAAAAGGTCATGTTGTCGATGTGTCATAAGAACGATCTCACGCTACTTGTCATAAGAAAATTCCATGCTGTCGGTGTATATTAAGAAATATTCAATATGATCCATTTCTGATAGTGCCCATGTTATCATCTGCCGTAACAAACATTTTATACTGTCCATTTGCCATAGGAAAGCTGGCCTCATTTTGTCCATCTGTCATACGTGCCTGATCTCATGTTATTCGTCTATCATAAGAAAGTTTCATGTTATCCATCTGTCATAAAAAATATTTCATGCTATCCATCTGTTCTAAGATATATTTATGCTATAAACCTGTACTGACTATGGTCTGATAATATCCATCTGTCATAAGGAAAGTTTCATGATATCCATCTGGCATGAGAAAGATCTGATATTATCCATGTAATTATTATGTATGCATGTGCGTACGTATGTATGTATGTATGTATGTATGTATACGCTTAGATTTATGTATGTATGTATGTATGCATGTATACGCTCAGCTTAGATTTATGTATGTAAGTATGTAAGCATGTATGTATGCATGTATACGCTCATATGTATGTAGGTATGTATGCATGTATACGCTCAGCGCTTAGATTTGATTTTGTCAAGATTTTGCGCTATATAAATAAAATATATTAAATAAATAAAAATATATTATGTCATAAGATAGTCTAATCTTATCTATCTGGCATAAGAAAGATCTCATGTTGTCTTTAAAATAGATCATATTATCCATCTGTCACAAGGAAATGCTTAGAATATCCATACGTCATGAGAACTTTCCAATTTTATCCATCTGTCATGAGACAGACCTTATGCTATCCGTCCGTCATGAATTAGTGTTTAGGCTAATATATCATATCAGATACATGTAGATCCATCTCTCTTATTCTAGCATTGAGTGCGTCTGCCATGGCAGTGTGATTATACAGACTGTCAAGACAGCCGTCTGTGAATGTATGCTATGACGACAATTACCATTTGCCCGGCATATGAAGCAGTCTGTTCCTTGCTTGGGTGCTGTCGTTCTGGCATTTGACTGATGAGCACAAATTGCCCTTCCATGACATCTTTCAATCAGACCACGGTTAAAGATGCAGTTGCGTTCCCAATAGATTAGATTATGTTTCGAACAACGGGTTTGACATGTGGTATTTCGTATGCAAGTTTTACTGTTCAGTTAGATTTCGTGTCAGTAAGATTTGATTAAAAAAAAGTGTTGGTATTTAAAATTTCAGAGATGAAATTGGTCATTTTTTCTTGTGTTACTTATCTATTCATTTATTTACAATTTTTGTGAATTTTTGAATATAAGAACTTACTATTAGGAAAACATCCCAATTTATTCTCTCTCTCTCTCTCTCTCTCTTTCTCTCTCTCTCTCTCTCTCTCTCTCTCTCACACACACACACACATACTATTCTCTCTCACTCTCACTCTCTCTCTCTCTTCCTTGCTACGGAATAAAATAAGCTATATGTGTACACTTTCATTACATAGGGATCAAACTAGACTGTTAGAAATGCACGAGTCTCTGCCCAAATAAACAACAGATCATCCCTGTTATTAATCAGGCATGACACCTTTCAGCTAAATAACTCTGCTTACTCTCTATTGTTGTACCAAGAAAGCGAAAGGGAAATAAAACCAATATTTGTCTTCACGTTGGCAAGTGTAGCAACACTTGCAGTTTTTGCAGGTCTGTGTTTTGTTGTTGTTTGTTGTTGTTGTTGTGTTGTTGTTTAATCCGAAACTGTAGAAATCAACAGAAGCGTAAATATCTAACCATCTTTCACACACACACACACCACACACACACACACACACACACACACACACACACACACACACACACACACACACACACACACACACACACACACACACACACACACACTCACTCACTCGGAGTCTGTGAATGTGTGTTGACTATCTGAAATAGATTTACAGTAGTTCTGTATAGTTTTTTTGTGGTTATTTCAGACACAGGCACGAAACAAAGCTTTCGATAGCGTCTATCAGTTGTAACAAAAGACTACATCTATGCTTACTTGGATTTTTCATGTTTAGAACTATCTGTTGCAAGAAAATAAATCAAAGATTCTCAATTTGATCATGTTGGGTCGTTGTTCGTCTTATCAGAGAAAACAGAACAAACAATAAAAAGAAACACTGTTGCAAACTTGTAAAAAGTTCAAACTAGTACAACAATTGAAACGCTGTAATAAATCTTCGAAACAACGTCACCTTGTGATTTATAGTTTTACTTCAAAATGAAGGCCAAAGACAGCTGCCATGTTTATAGGTGTATTACTTATTCTTGATGTCCCAACTGCTTGGCCTCGATTGGCAGAAAGGGACACCCAGATCGAAGAAAATGAAAATGTTCCTGAGCATGGAATTGATCCTATTTGGAACTCACTGCCACTGATTTGAGAGATTTGTTACCCATTCTCACAACAGATCACTTACTTTTCACACATTGTTGACATCAATGTGCACTTCCATTTCTGGCTGTATAATCATCCATTTTTATCTTGTACATATGTGCGTATTCTGAGGGGAGGGAGATGGTGTGTGTGTGTGTGTGTGTGTGTGTGTGTGTGTGTGTGTGTGTGTGTGTGTGTGTGTGTGTGTGGGGTGTGTGTGATATTTATTCTTCTTTATGTATTACACTCTATGTCTTGTAATATATGTAATAACAGCAGAAAGACTTCTGGTTGTATATATGGTGGGATATGGACAAAAGAGAATGAATGAAAATGACAGAATCTGAGAGACATGTAAATAATTATAGGACAGGCGATGATGTAATCCCGAGCTACTCAACAGGAGCCATCTTGAATTTGAATTTTCCCCTGCATCAAGAAGCATGGCAACATTTTAATCTGAATATTCTATACGTATTAACATAGTTTGACATAGTTTGAAGTATTCTCAAACTGGATACGTCTCTCAGAATTTCATGCGTTAAACATTGCCGTGAAGATAAAAGTTTGTGGGATTACCCAGACGCCCCAACACAATTATTTTTTTAAATACATTTTCACATTTATTTCACCGTCATCTGTACAAAGTAACGTGTGCCGATTTATAGCTCCAGATATAAGGTGTTCCTGTTCATATTTGTTCATTATTACCACTTTCCATCTTGTTCTTTCTGTTTTCTTGCTTGCTTGTTCTTTTCTTTAAAGTGCTTTCATGCTTACTTTTCTTTCTTCTTGTTATTCTTTTTTAACATTTATTTTTCACTTTAACATTGATAACAATACAAAAAATGAAACATGCTTCATTCGAATAAAACATGTTAATCAACTTCCTTGTGTATACTTTTACCTGTTTCATAAAATAGCTCCACCAGCGCAGTCTAACTTCATGCATAGATAGACGTTTTTATACACAAATACATTTACATGTATGTACACATAATACAACTATTTTGATGTTGTGAAAAAGTACTCAGAAAAGTATGTTTATAAACTGTCCCAGATTTGTCTAGAATCTTATTTTGTATTTCCCGACTTCCCCAACTGTCAAGGAGCTGGTACTCCTTACAACTGTTCATGATTGTCTCGTCCACATTGCTGGCATGTGCAGATTCTTCAGTTCTCTGTTGTTCAGTTCTGGCATTGTCACAAAGTTTGGACATGAAATTCCAATAGTAATTGTCTGTATCATCCTGTGAGAATGTGCTGTTCATGTGTGTGTCTTTTATCCCCTTCTCCGCTTTATGTGACATATATATATATATATATATATATATATATATATATATATATATATATACATATATACATACATACATATATATATACATATATACATATATACAAATATACATATATATATACACATATATACATATGTATGTATGTATATATGTATACAGCTTTAACAGGACTGGATACCCTTACGTCATAATCGTTATGTCTACGTTAATGTGTTGCATGTTTTTGTTTTTTTTCTCACCGACATGTGTTTATATGTATTATATCATTTTTTTGTTTTGTTTTCAAGTATGTAATTCACATCAATCAGGGCCTGTATCGACTAAACAATCTTGTATTCGTATTGGTACTCTCTCTCTCTCTCTCTGCGTATGTGTGTGTGTGTGTGTGTGTGTGTGTCTGTGTGCGCGCGCGCGCGTATGCGCCTGTGTGTGTGTATATGCGTATGTGGATCTGTGCGTGTGCTTATGTGGGTATGTGTGCGTGCACGCGACCGTGTGCACATGTTATATGTGTATATGCGTGCATCCGTGCGTGCGTGAGTGTATGTGTGTGTGTGTGTGTGTGTGTGTGCTTGTGTGTGTGTGTGTGTGTGTGTGCTTTGTGTGTATGTGTAATGTATGTATTTGTGTATGTGCGCGCGCGCATCCGTGTGTATGTGTGCATGGAAATAGAAAGGATAGAGAAAATAGTGCCAGAGAAAGATCTAAACATTGTGTGTTTGTGTATGCGGGGTGGTGGTGAGGAGAGTTCATAACCAAGTCATACTCGTAGCATAGCCTGGTCTTGAAAGGAGGAGTGCTGTGCTGAAATATCGGTAGGGAGTGTATTGTCCCAGTGGTTTTGGAGGGGCTGATGAAGATTGTAAAGTCTGTGAGGGGCAAGGTTTGTCTGCTGGGGACAGGCAGGGGAAGCAGACGTTGTGGACGGTTTGTTTGCACTGATTGGAGACACTGGAGTCTGGATGGAGCTGAAGTGTTTGCTGTACAGTGGGACTGGTAGACGGCGCTGGTAGCAGAAGAGCTGGTTTCGCCGTTCTGGTTTACGGTCTGTCGTTCTAATACTCGTCCATTGCGCCTCTCTCTGTCAGCCTGCCTGCCTGCCTGCCTGCCTGCCTGTCTGTCTGTCTGTGTCTGTCTCTGTCTCTGTCTCTGTCTCTCTCTCTCTCTCTCTCTCCTCTCTCTCTCTCTCTCTCTCTCTCTACCTCCCATGGGATGCCTGCCTGTTTTGTTGTCTTATGTCTGTCTACCATTTCCTGTTTCACTCACTGCCTATCTATTTATTTTATTCTGGTTTTGATGTAAAAGAAAAACACAGAACAAAGAACACATTTAAACTACAAGAACTTCGCTATCATCTTTTCAAAGACATTGGAGAAAACTATACCCGCACATTCGTTATCGCTACAGTATCAAACAGACGGTAAAAGATCAGATGGAACTGTCCCTTATTTTTTACAAGGGGAGAACATGCTGTTTTTGCAATTTATGTGGCCCATATATCTTTGGCTGTCGCCTTAACTAGACAAAGGCTCTTACGTTGAGAGGATTTAGCTTGCATGATGTATCAGTATTTGTGTCCTAAACCGGGCACATTCGAGGCGAAAATGTGCAGATATTGTTGTAAAACTCACCTGAATCTGTTGCGAGAAGAGACAGAAAAGGCGGTGAAAAGAAAGAGATCAATGAACGATTACAGACTGAGTCTTGATAGGAAATGGGAGAGAAAGTGGGGGGAGTGAGATATTGACACTGACACTGACACTGGCGCATTGTTGCTTGTGAAGGCAGTAAATCGAGGAGAGAGAGAGAGACAGACAGACAGACAGACAGATAGAAAGAGAGAGAGGGGGGGGGGGGGAGAGAGAAGAAGAACAGTAATGTGAAAAAGTGCATCCGAAACTGAACTTTTAACTTGATAGTTTCAGAATGGGGGAGCACTGTATTCTCTTTTGTTTGGATTTTCTAATTCTTCTCGAGACGGCCTGCATGTCTCCAGGATGGTCCTTCGTGTTTTGGAAGGAAATAATGAGACTACACTACATGTTTTTACGTACTGGACTTGGTTCCCTGCTTTCTTGTTGGTCTATCTTGATCAAAGCGATTCACGTGTTGAATGGAGTGCTTCATGCTGTTCATCTTAGCCAAGTGCGAATATTGTTTTTCTGGAAGATTCTAAAATGGAGAGATTCACATGTTAAACTTGACTGAAGTGAATCACGCTCTTAGTGTGTGAGAACGAGTCGTGTTTTTTTCTGTAAGATTGTAATTATTGTGGTTTTCCTTGTTTGTTCTGTGTTTAATTTTTTGTTTGTTTGTTTGTTTTTTCTGTTTCAGAGTATATAGATCTGATGGAATAGAAAGTTCATCAGTCACTATTACTGGGCTCATTGACAACTTTTTTTTGCAAACCCAAAGTAGGGAAGTGTATCAGATCATCATAAGATGTCGTCTCTGAGAGAAAACAAAACATTTGCGATGAAAGAATACTTCTGTCCACGTTTAAAATTCATACTGGTGGAACATGAACTATATAAAACTAGCATGCAGATTGCCAGCTCCGGCTTTGTGTTACAGATTCCATGTGTCCTCATGTACAGACCCAATTTTATGCAGATACACACACTACACTCCTCTTTCTTACATTCGTCTGTCCTCTGCGACAGTTATCACCGGTGTCAAGATAATTGGAGCTGCAAATATTGTCAGACCTCTGTGGCATTCTACTTTACCCGTCTGTCTGTCTGTCTGTCTCTGCCTCTGTCTGTCTGTCTGTTTGTCTGCTTCTATCCCTCTGCATATCTGTCTGTCCGTCTCTCTCTCTCTTTTTTTGTTTTGTTCTGTTTTTTGTTTTTGTTTTTGTTTTACAATAAATGAATATTTCCTTCATTGAGGAAGCGAACGAGCGAGAAAAATAGAGAGGGAGAGGGTTGATAATGGGGTTTGGGGGCTCATTGCATGGTAGAGAGGGTATTGTGTTGACATATTGATGTGGAATGTTTTGTGCAATGGGGATTGAATAAGCTGATGAAGTAAAAAGTTTTCAGAAAGCAGGAGTAGAAGATGAAAATGGCATGTTTGCTCCGATGGGAGAGGGTGCACTTTGTAAGTGGAGTAGTTGCTGTATCATAGGACACAGGTCTCTTATAGAAGAATTGGTTAGTCTATCATATTAATTCCCCCACCCTATTACTCAAGCTGGCAAGTTTAGTTTATTTTGCTGTGTCCCCATTTCGAAACATTGACAACGTTAGGCTTTCCGCAGATATTGGCGGAGTGTATATGGATACCTCTGCTTGCGTTGACTCTTTCTTGACGAAACTACAGTCCCATATTGTGCTATTATGTCTTTTATCGATGATACGTATATGATATTGCTTGATTCAATAACCGACAATTTGATTGATTGATTGATTGATTGATTGATTGATTGATGATTGATTGATTGATTGATGGGTCGGTTGGTTGGTTGGTTTGTTTGTTGGTTGGTTGGTCGGTTGGTTGGTTGGTCGGTTGGTTGATTGATTTCTTCTTTCTTTCTAAATGTGAAAAAGAAAACCCACTCTCCTTTTATTAGACAGTGATGCATCAAAATCATGGTTGTGTCTGCTTACTCTGAACTTTCATATTATTGACACACATGAAAACGAATTCAACTGACTCCTTTTCATAAAACACGACGCTTAACGGGTGCTGGTTTTTTTCCCATATTCTTTTTTTTTTCATAACGGCCAACTTAAAGTTTAGTAGGACACTTTGCGCTCCTAACGAAAGCATAAACTGAGTAACTGGATTGAAGCATGTCCTGATTAAAAGCCGAGAGATGCTGTTTGGACAAGGAAGAACAAAGTAAAACATGCTGAAATGGGCGAGAAAAATATTGAGAAAGTAAAAGAAAGAGAGGATGGGGGAAAGAAAGAAAGAAAGAAAGAAAGAAAGAGAGAGAAAGAGAGAAAGAGAGAAAGAGAGAGAGAGTTAAGACTTCAGACGTCAGAACACGTTACTCAATGGACCTGTCTGACAGCTTATCTTTGCTACTCTATGCACAAAATACAGCATAAAAACAAAAATAAACAAAACATAAAAAAACAATAACACAATTTTAAAACAAGTTATAGAATGAGTGGTGATAATATACTGACTTTTACATTATATGCCAATAGGCCATGCGCTTTACAAAAATATGAGAGACAAAAGCACAGACATCAAAATAATTGCATGTCAGCCCTAAACAATAACAACGAGAATAACAATGATAAAATAAAATAACGATTGGTAACAACACTGCTAGCAGTTTTATTGACATTTATGTGAAGAGAGTGTGTGGAAAAAGTAAACTACAGACATAAAATGGAAGGGAGAAAAGGAAGTAAAGAAAGCGTTAAGAACAAACATGGGGGTGGGGCTGGGGGAGGGGACACGCCAAGATGATAAGTAGACTACACATGCCACGTCGTAAGAAGTTCTAATAAAAAGTCAGTTTCCATATTTTATTTGAATTGCTCAACTGCATTACTTTTATCAGCTGCATTCCAGAAGCAGATAACCAACCGCCACCCCCGATATTTTTAAAGCAAGTACGTTAATCCTTAACAATAGAATGCAGGTGTATATTATACATTATTAATATTGAAGCATACGAGAAGAAAAACGCAAAAGAAGCAATAAAAAACAAACAAAGCGGTGTGGGGTGGGGGATCGGGTGAAATGACACGACAACTGTAATGCTATGATGCAAGGTGAACCATAACACGTACCTTCCTTCCTTCCTTCCTGTCCCTTAACCCTATCCAGGGTCGTGGGGGCTCCACATGGATGAACGTCGCACCGTCTGTCTCCACCTCTGTCTGTCATGAGCAAGGGTCTGGGTCGTGGCAAAGCTTTTTCCTGTCCATTCGTCAATATTGTCCATCCACCTTTTTCTCTGTCTGCCTCTTTTTCTTCCCCCCTGAACTGTTCCTTGGAGTATTGTTTTTGATAGTCCGTTAGTTCTTGTCACGTGACCATACCACCGAAGTTTCCTTTTTCTTACTGTTGTCAGAAGGTTTTCATAGTTTTTGACATGCTGTGAAATTGTTCTTCGCACTTCCTCATTGGTAATGTGGTCTTTGTATGAGATGCCAAGCACTCTTCTAAAGCATCTCATTTCTACTGCCAGGATCTTCTTTTGCAGTTCTGCTGTTTGTGTCCATGACTCGCACGCGTAGAGAAAGATTGACAGGACCAATGCGTGCATTAGCTTCAGGTTGGAAGTGAGGGCGATGTTTTTGTCTCTCCAGATGGGCTTCAGCTTGGCTAGTGCTGCTGTTGTCTGTGCTGCTCTTGCAAGAACTTCGGTTTTCGATCCCTGTTCACTGATAATGGCTCCGAGATATTTGAACTGAGCCACGGTTTCCAGCTCACTCCCGCTGACTGTAATCTTCTTTTCTATTGGTTTTGTGCTGTTTGTCATCAACTTTGTCTTTTCGGCACTGATCTCCATGCCATATCTGGATGATGTCTCGTCCAGGTGTTTCACCAGGTTGGCAAGTTCGTCTTCATTTCCAGCCAATCCATCGATGTCGTCGGCAAATCTCAAGTTGGTGATTGTCCTTCCTCCAATACTGACTGAGCCGTGATGGTTTTCAAGGGCATCCGTCATAATGCGCTCAAGGAAGATGTTGAACAAGGTTGGAGAGAGGAGACAGCCCTGGCGAACTCCAACTGATGTGTGAAACCAGTCCCCCACTGTGCCCCCAACAAGCATTGCGCTGCTCGCTTTTGCGTATAGCTGTGTGATGGTGTCAATAAGCTTCCTTCCCATGTTGTACTTCCTCATGGTGGCCCACAGTGCTTCATGCCATACTCTGTCAAATGCCTTTTTGAAGTCGATAAAAACGTGGTAGATGTCCTGTTGGTGTTGGCTGTATTTTTCGCATAGGACTCTGAGATTGAATATTTGTTCTGTTGTGCTTCTACCACTGCGAAATCCCGCTTGTTCTTCGGCAATAATCTCCTCTGCCTGTGGTTTCAGTCTGTTCAAAATGACTTTCAGCATCACTTTGCTAGCATGGCTGATAAGGCTGATCTTTCTGTAATTCTGGCATAGTTGTAAATTGCCTTTCTTGGAAAGTGTGATGATTAGTGACTGGGTCCAAGGTGTCGGCCATTCTTTCGTCTGCCAGATTTTGTTGCAGATTTTCCAGAGGATGTCAGTCACTGCCTCCCCTCCATGCTTGATCAGTTCTGCTGGGATGTTGTCCACTCCAGCAGCTTTTCCATCTTTCAGCGATCGTATTGCTGTTTCGACTTCTTCGCGTAGAATAGGGTGGTCATCGTCATTTGTTGATTCCTGGCATGTAAGGACAGTTGAGTCACCCTGTGTCTGGTGGTTGTAGAGGTCAGAGCAGTATTCTGTCCATCTATGGATGATTTCTTTATCTTCTGTCAGGCACTTTCCTTGTTTGTCTTGAATGGTACTGATCCTTGCCTGTCTCTGTGTGGTGAGTTCTTTCACCACTTTGTACGCCTTTATGCTGTTGTTCTTGCTTAGGCTGTCTTCTATTTCTGTGCATTTATTTTGTATCCATCCTTCTTTGGCCTCCCTCATGCCTTTTTTGATTTCTTTGTTGATGTTTCTGTAGTCTAGGGCTCCGTCTGTTGTATTTTTGACTTTCTTGATTTCTCTTCTTTTGTCACACATTTCAAGGATTTCGTCTGTAATCCAGGGTTGGGTTTTCCGGCGTTGTTTTCCTAAGAGGTCATTTGCAGTCTCTGTCATCACTGTGTTAAACTTGGTGGTCATTTCCTCCGCAGTTTCTTCTTGTGTGCTCAAACACGTACCATAGTAGAACAAATCATAAATAGCTCAGTACTGTCAACTTAGATCAATAGGGATGGATTAAAGAAATTGAATATTTAGTGGCTTTGATACAGAAGGATAACAACATAAAAGTGGGATGAATGTGGCTCATTAAATGTTTACGTGGATCTAGAAGTTTGAGTTTCAGTTTCTCAAGATGACATCTCCGCGCTGGGAATGAATTCTATATTCACTAACGTCATATGTGCCATATGATTGTAATTATGGCACAAGCCTTAAGCCTGCACAGAAACCTATGTTTTACTTAGCCAAAATAATTTCTTATTAGCATTGTATCAGTCCACCATTGGAACAGTTATGGTTACATGTAAATGGCATGTGTATCTGTGAATCTTATCTTCAAGGAAAAGAACAAATAAATGAAATAAATAATTAATTAAAGGTATTTATCACAACACAACTGGCCACTCATTCACAAAGCCTCCACTACTTATCAACAAGATAAAAACACTACCTCCTTCATCATAACCCTGCCAGTCTGTCATCCATTTTGCAAGAAAGAAAACAGGAAATAAACAAGTAAATAAACAAGTAAATAAACAAACAAATAAACAAATGAAAGGGTATTAGATGAATAAACAAGTTGGAAATGAGAAATAACAAATAGCAGTAACTACGCACATATACACACACGCATGCACACAGACATACACGCATATACATTCGTACAACATGAAGGCTGACAACAAAAATAACACAAGGACAACAACAACTACTACTGCAGCAGTAGCAACAACAAAAAGGAAGCACATATACACCAACCAACACTGATGCAGCAGATAATAAAACAAAAAGGTAGACAAATATCGGGACAAACTTAATAGACTTTTAGACAACAATCAACAAACAAACCATACACACACACAGACAGTGTGACAATGTTTTGTCCGTTCTCTAGTTGCCTTTTCCCTTTCTTCACTTGTCCTTTATCTCTGTTTCAGGAAAAGCCCAAACACTTTCCATTCCACGTTCAAAGAGTCTGCGTAGTGTTACTTTTGAGATGATACCAACATTATTCTGATTAATGATAGCTCTTCTTTTTCCTTTAGTAGTAGATTTTCGACCACTTCCACTATCTATTCCATTTTTGGGAAAAACGTTCGATAGTATGATGATTCACATTGTGTTGGCTAAGATGCAGTTTTAAGTGTCTAAGGACCTCAGACTTTCCAAGATGGAGAATTTTTGTTCTAGTGACGTTGGCTGTAATTTTGTCGACACGTTCATTTCCCTTCACTCCACTGTGTCCGGGGCAGGAAATCCACTTGAGATTTTGAGGATGATACTGCTCAGTTTTAATTAAAATATTTTTTCATATATTTCAAGCAGATATTTGTGAAGATATATTTTCCTTAAAGCTGTTTGGTAATGTGCATGACTTGATGTTGGTGGGCAATGTATTCCAGAGATACGTACCAAAATAGGAGATTTTTGTTTTAAACATGTCTAGTCTTGGTCTTGGAAGATACAGGTTGTATCTTGAATTTGTGTAGGGTGTTTGGCTTGGTATAATTAGTTTTATTAAATATTTTGGGTCGGATCTGTGCTAACGTTTGAGCATTTGTATGCTTTTGTTGTACTTAAGTTGGTTTTTGAGTGATATATATATATTTCTAATTTGCAAATGGAACGTGTCTGTTAAACAGAAAACAAAAATTAATGTATTCTTACACTTTTACTTCGTATATTTTTATTCATCATTACACTTTAGTGTTCGGTCTTTTACTTGAAATACTGTATCCCAAACTCAGCATCATTTCCTACAGAAAGACAATAAATATGTTGAGTGGTGTTACACGTATACCTTGATATACGTGCATGAATCTAGAAAAGGAGCCAACAAAGAGATTGTTACGATTTCAACAGTGTGCTTTATCAATCGCTCCATCCTCCACAGCGATGTTTGACCATGCCGGTCATGTTCTGCTCGGGAAATCGGGAAATTTCTTTGGAAATGATGATGCCTGCTTTTAGCTGGAAAGGAAAACTTCTATATAACAAGACAAGTAGCCCTGTTTTTTACTGTGGCGACCACATCTAAACACTTAATTCAAATGTGAGAAAATGTCCTATAAGACCTTGAGAAGCAGACTTTTTCCACGTATTTTTACCCACATAAATAAACTGTTCATTACATGACTGGAGGCATTTTGCTTTTTCCGTGTATTATTTTGTGATTTACTTTTACCATTCAAATATGTAATTTAAGCGTAAATACGCACAGTACACTGATTTCAATTTCAGGTTTTTAACTTAAGTCTAGGTGGAGACTACAGTTTATTGTCAATTGCAAATCCGAACAAGGACTATAGGAGAGAAAGAGAATGGAAGACAGAAACACCTGCCCATTTCCAGACTGAACACAGTGACCCCTGACATCTTACTTTCAAGATACACTATCATCTGACCGGCCTCCAAATTGACGGTGTAATAAACGAAAAGAGAGGATACCTGCAATATGGTACCAGGTATGGATTTTACCACCTTCTGTACTCTTTTGGCCTGAAGCCACTCTGTCACAGTTGTATACATATCAGAGGTGCTAAGAAAACGTTCTTTGATTTGTGCCGGTGTCTGTCATTATCCGACATCCCTTTAAGTCTGTGGCTGTCTTTTCCATTACCATGCACGATGCCGGCGTGCTGGCATTTGACTGATGAGCACAAATTGCCCTTCCATGACTTTGTTGAAGGTACTGTCACGATGGTCAGTTTGGTTATATTTTGCATGAATGGCTGGATACTGCTGTTTCCATGTGATTCTGAATTGGTCTGAAAATACTAGGTGTTTTTGTTCATATTAATTTTAAGAACAGAATTAAAGGAGATAAGAGTTTAATTCATCTGAATGAAAATTATTGTTTGTAGTCTTTTCAATCTTTACATTTTAGAATAAGGAAGAAACGCTCTCGCTGTCTCTTTCGCCCTCTTCTCTCTCTCTCTCTCTCTCTCTCTCTCTCTCTCTCTCTCTCTCTCTCTCTCTCTCTCTCTCTCTCTCTCTCCATTTTTTTGTTTCTTTTTCTTCTCTGTCTCCATCTCTCCTATTTCGTGAAGCTTGAGCATTTACTCACTCATTTCTAATAAACTAACTATAAGCATTTTGAAATGGATGAAATCAAGCAAACTAAAAACTGCTCAGCACCTCTTTATACTTACAAGTACATCTGTTATTTTCCTTTAGACATGGCACATGCACACTGATAAAATATGGTCATTTCTCACTTCATGTTAACAGACGAATGGAGAAAAACCAAACATAACTGTGAGTCAGGCTACTTTCAGACCTGAAGAAAGCGCCACGCCATTGCCAGCGAATCGGTCTATTTCCAATCCTGAAGAAATGCCAGATCAGAACAAGTCTGATTCACATTTCAAGCTATTCCCAGGCCATTCCCAGACCTCATAAAACATGTCAGAGCATTCCGAAGCCTGGTGAATATATCAGGCGTTTCCCGGGCCTAATTAAGTCGTCAGACCTTTCCCAGGCCTAATTAAGTCGTCAGGCACTCCCAGGCCTAATTAAGTCGTTAGGCACTCCCAGGCCTAATTAAGTCGTTAGGCACTCCAGGCCTAATTAAGTCGTTAGGCACTCCCAGGCCTAATTAAGTCGTTAGGCACTCCCAGGCCTAATTAAGTCGTTAGGCACTCCCAGGCCTAATTAAGTCGTTAGGCACTCCCAGGCCTAATTAAGTCGTCAGGCACTCCCAGGCCTAATTAAGTCGTCAGGCACTCCCAGGCCTAATTAAGTCGTCAGGCACTCCCAGGCCTAATTAAGTCGTCAGGCACTTCCCAGGCCTAATTAAGTCGTCAGGCACTCGCGGCCTAATTAAGTCGTCAGGCACTCCCAGGCCTAATTAAGTCGTCAGGCTTTCCCAGGCCTAATTAAGTCGTTAGGCACTCCCAGGCCTAATTAAGTCGTCAGACTTTTCCCAGGCCTAATTAAGTCGTCAGGCCATTCCAGGCCTAATTAAGTCGTCATGCACTTCCAGGCCTAATTAAGTCGTCATGCACTCCCAGGCTTAATTAAGTCGTCAGGCACTCCCAGGGCCTAATTAAGTCGTCAGGCACTCCCAGGCCTAATTAAGTCATCAGCACAACCAGGCCTATTAAGTCATCGGGCACTCAGATCTAATTAAGTCGTCAGCAACCAGGCCTAAATTAAGTCGTCAGGCACTCCAGGCCTAATTAAGTCGTCAGGCACTCCAGGCCTAATTAAGTCGTCAGGCACTCCCAGACTTAATTAAGTCGTCAGGCACACCAGGCCTAAATTAAGTCGTCAGGCACTCCCAGGCCTAATTAAGTCGTCAGGCACTCCCAGACCTAATTAAGTCGTCAGGCACTCCAGGCCTAAATTAAGTCGTCAGGCACAACCAGGCCTAAATTAAGTCGTCAGGCACTCCCAGGCCTAATTAAGTCGTCAGGCACTCCAGGCCTAAATTAAGTCGTCAGGCACTCCCAGGCCTAAATTAAGTCGTCAGGCACTTCCAGGCCTAAGTCGTCAGGCCATTCCCAGAATTGAAGAAAAAGCCAAGCCATTCTCAGGCCTGATTAATGTACCAGGCTATTTCCAGGCCTGAGTAATGTACCAGGCTATTTCCAGGCCTGAGTAATGTACCAGGCTATTTCCAGGCCTGAGTAATGTACCAGGCTATTTCCAGGCCTGAAGTAATGTACCAGGCTATTTCCAGGCTGAATAATGTACCGGGTATTCAGCTCGAGAATTACCAGGCTATTTCCAGGCCTGAGTAATGTACCAGGCTATTTCCAGGCCTGAGTAAAATGCTTGGCCATTCCATAATCTTTAGAAAGCCACCAATAGCAATTTGCCAATAACCATGTTTACATGTACTATCCTTTTACGAGACATACGCGCTATGGTTGTACTGATGTTTGACTGACTACAGGGTCACATTACTGTCAGTGTAAAATTTAATTGAAGTGTGTTGCTATAACTTTTAGAATCATGTTATGGGGTTTAATATTTTATATTTGAAAAGACACACACACACACACACACATACACACACACACACACACACACACACACACACACACACACACACACACACACACACACACACACACACACAAACAGACACACACACAAACAGACACAGACACACACACACACACACACACACACACACACACACACACACACACACACACCACACACACGCACACACACACATTCACGCAATCATCCAGACTCACATACTCACACGCACGCGTGCTCGGGCATGCGCTCGCGCACAGATGTAAATATACATACGCGCGCGTGCGCACGCACGCACGAATTCTTGCATACTGTCTGCTTTTGTATTATCAGACGAAGGAAAAGACCAAATGCAATTGTCCCTATTTTGGCCAGAGACAAACGCACTCTTGCTCCTTCTGTAAGGGCCATACTTCTTCAGATGTCCTGCTAACTAGACAATGCTTTTATATCGAGAGGCTCCAAACTGCATTGTGATGGTTTTGGCTTTCGGGTTAATTGGATAAGCATTGCATTTAAGCAGGCAAGATTGGAATTCTGTTGAAAGCTTGGCTGTTCTAGGATGAGAAAATTTTGATTAAAGGAGGATGGAGGATGTGTAAAGCAAGAAAGAAATAGAATGAGTAACAACTTCAAAATCGAGAGTTGTGATGGCAGTGGTCATAAAGAGAGAGAGGAGGCGAGGCAGAGAGCAGACAGACAGACAGACAGACAGAAAAGAGAGAGACAGACAGACAAACAGACAGACAGAAAAGAGACAGACAGACAGACAGACAGACAGAAGAGAAGAGAGAGACAGAGAGAGAGAGAGAGAGAGAGAGAGAGAGAGAGAGAGAGAGAGAGAGAGAGAGAGAGAGAGAGAGAGAGAGAGAGATGCCTTTCTAAGAAGTTCTCGATTTCTTCAAAGGAAACTAGAATAAATAAGAAAAAATTTCAGCTCCAGCTCTAATCCTTCAGTATCTGCCCAATTCATCGCCATCCCATTTAGACCATTATAACGAGTAAACCTAGATCAAGTGATTAAAGTTATTATTGCAATGCCTGAAAACACCACAGTGTTGTCCACATCCATGTCGCTCTTCTTTTTGACTGTAATTGAAGACATTTCTCCTATTGTGAATGAAGTTATGAATATCTCTATAAACACAGGTATCAGACAACTTAGCTTTAAACATACATACTCAACCTCCTGCTCAAAAAGACAAATCTTGATCCCAGCAATCAAACAATCTTTAAAAAAAAAGGGAGAAGAAAAAAGACCGTCGGCCTGTTTCCAGTCTTCCATTCTTGTCGAAAGTCTTTGAGAATAACGTCTTCTCCAGCTGATGAGTCACCTAGAAGCCAGTGATCTCTTTTAACCTTTTCAATCAGCATATTGTAAATCCCACAGTACAGTAAATGCTTTGTTGAAAGTTGTTAATTATCTTCTGTAGGATTCCGATTTTGGAAATGTGTCCATTCTGTCACTACTAGATCTTTTAGTAGCATCTAAGATCACTGACCATGACATTATGATCTCAGATTGTCATCCATAATTGACTGCGTTTGAACTGTTCTTGAATGGTCCTAGTATATCTTTCTTGTCAAACTCAACCTGTTGTCACCAGTAACAGTAGGTCAGGTCCATCTCTGCTGAAATGTGTATCCCACAGGGTTGTATTCAGTACCCTGCTGTCTTCTCTGTGCATTTACAACCACCTCACTCTGTTATTGAACACCGAGGAGTATTCTACCTTTGTTTAGCTGACGACCCACAAACGATCCTCTCTGCTTTCCGAGAGACATCTAAAGCACTTCTAGAGAAATTGAAAACCCCTGGATAAAAGCAAACAAACTGAAAATGAATGAAGAAAAAAAGAAAAACTCATGTGAATTTGTACAAACAAACCTATATTCATATTCTCAGTTCTTTTGCCATAGTGGATTTACCATGTGAAACGTGAGCTGTGCTTCCTTTGAGAGCGCATCGTCACAGTGTAGTTTCCACCCAGTTTTTTTTTTACCAAGACTCAAGAAAGGTTTGAAGCTTCTGTCGTAACTGCCTACGATTCTCGCTAACGACTTGTGGAAAGAAATCCCTCTCTGTATTTGGCACAACAACATGGAACTAGCTCCCTTCAGTGACTTTAAGACACAGCAGTTTGCTTATACAGAAAGCATCCCGAAGCACATCTTTTTCAGAAATATTTTTCCAAAATTCATAAGTGAAGGCTTATGGGCCTTTTTTGTCCAGACGTATTGCAGTTTCTCTTCTCCCCCTTCTCTCTCTGTCTGTCTAGATATCTATCTGTCTATCTGTCCCTCTGTCTGTCTGTCTGTCTGTCTGTCTATCTATGTGTGTGTGTGTGTGTGTGTGTGTGTGTGTGTGTGTGTGTGTGTGTGTGTGTGTTGTGTGTGTGTGTGTGTGTGTGTTTACATTAATTCTCCTTTGTAGATAGCAAATGCCTCTTTTAGTGGTAAAAGATCGAATTTGTTGCAATCTTGTTTTTCTATACATAATGTTTTCAGAAGATTTAGTTTTGAGGTTTGTTAATTCTGTGCAATTGATAATTGAAATTGTTCAGACGTTCGCCTGCCAGTAACTCGAGTTTCCCGTTGAGGCCTGGCCTTTTCTCCTCCGTTTGACTGGAAAATCGAACTGAACGTCTAGTCCTACAGAAGGGGGCGAAAAAGGAGTCAGACCCGCGTGCCTTCTGGCCTGCGCATGCTAAAGATCCCACGGCAATCGTGAAGAGCAAGGCATTTACCCGGCCGCTCGGTTAAAAAATGGGAGAGATAGGCAGATTGCCCAGGTCCCTCCCCTTAAAGGCCGAATAGCCTCATTGTCTTTCTGAAGTCTTGATAAAAATAGGGTGGCGCTACACTGCGGCGACGCGCTCTCAAAGTAGAGAGCAATCCGAGTTTCACGTGGTAGATCCATTGTGACAAAAGAAATAAAGATGAATATGAATGTGAATGAATTGAATATGATAATATGATATATTAATGAATATATGAAAGAATATAGGCTGGTAAGAATATGTCCTGACAGATAGTTTAGAATGTATCTTATACGATTTAACTTACACATTTTTCAAAACCTATTTTTGAATAGGTTACTGATCTGGTCATTCCATATTAATTATAATCCCCTGCCTTTTGTGAGAATGAACTTACTTTTTCCACTGGTCAGTCTCCTGTAAAAATAGTTGGAAGATTAGCTTTATCAGTGAGATTGAGTCTTTTTTGTCTGGCTGTAAGTTAGCAAAAGCTTGGTCGTTCTTCTGTTTTATTTTGGTGCTCGGAAGAGAGAGAGAGAGAGAGAGAGAGAGAGAGAGAGAGAGAGAGAGAGAGAGACAGACAGACAGACAGACAGACAGACAGACAAAACGGACAGAAGAAGAGAGAGAGAGAGAAGAGAGAGGAGAGAGAGAGAGAGAGAGAGAGAGAGAGAGAGAGAGAGAGAGATCATACTTCAGCTATTTTATTCAGAAAGGCCATCAGCCCATACTACATTTAACGAGATGCTTTTAATGCGTTACAACTGAAGTTGTCAATTACGTCAGAGAACAAGATTAACAACTGCAACAAAACAGCAACTACATATAAGGACATCACCGTTCCACTTATTTTAAATGCTTTGAGTAGGGAGAAAACGAAATTCTTTACAGAATTATAACAAGTTGAACTTAATAATAAGCACAGCTTAAACAAGTTTGGATTTCTGTAGTATTTTGTGGGATAGACTTTGATGGAGGATCATAAAAAGCTGGACAGAACAAAGTGTATCTCGTCTTGGTTTCATGCAGGCATTATGGACACACTAGAGTATCTATACCGCTTGATCTCCGTTGATGAACCATCAAAGTTGATACATCAAGCCTTAATTTCGCAATCAGTATTTTCAAATAAATGTCCAAGTCATGGCTAATATAAGGTGTAATACCATGGGAATTTACGTATGACCGATAAAAGTCATATCTTCCACTCATCTGAATCTGTCCATTCCACTTCTGCCTTCCGCGAACCTTTGTTGAAAAACACGGATAAACTGATTCTGAATTGTAGCTCCTTGAAAACGATCATCACAAAGCCCGTATTCACTTAAGCATATATCCGCACTTGTTAACCAGTTTCTTATTTTTCCAAGGTCTAAATCAAAAAGCATCTTATATGAATTTTTGGCAATTTAAAATCCTCTATGATCAGTAATTTTAAACAGTATTGTATTCATTGTACGGCCGAATGAAAAACAAAAACAAAAACAAAAACAAACAAAAAAACCCAAGGGAAATCTGTTTGTTTCTCTGCACACTAAATCATTTGATGTGCGTACATGCAGCCCCAGAAACCCTTTCAAAGCAAACAAATGTACTGCTCCACGACGTGAAACTGTTTTATCCCAAATCTAAACAATAGGCTGCATTTGCAAATAAAATATTTCTGCAAACATGTCATACGATTTATTATTTAATACATCCAATCTCTGTATGACACTAAGAATGCTTTCTTAGCACTGCTAGCAATATATTTACAGGCAAATCTCAAACTCAAACGGTAGAAAAATACATCCCCAAATATTTAAGAAGATTAACTACAGACATAACCATACCATTATACATCCATTTTTCTCCAGCAGTCAGATAACTGCCCTTTTCTAAACGCCACAACATTGCTTTTATTCATATTCACTTTAAGTTGTAGATAATGAGCTGCTTTTTGTAAAGTGTTTAACTGCCGTTGTAAACCTTAAACTGTTTCAGATAATAACAGGATATCAAGAGAGTGAGAGAGAGAGAGACAGACAGACAGACAGACAGAGATATATAAAGACAGAGAGAGACCGGGACAGAGAGAGAGACTGAGACACAGAGAGAGAGAGACAAAGCGAGAGAGAGACAGAGAGAGCGAGAGAGAGTTGTGGGGAGAGGCACGATGTTGGAGAAGTGTGCCAGGTCAAAGAAGGCGTGGTCATGGAAGGAGCAGCATTGTGCTGAAATATCGGTGGGGGATGTTTTGTCCCAGAGGTTTTGAAGAGGGTGATGAAGTTTGTAAAGTCTGTAAGGAGCAAGGGTCGTCTGCTGGAGGGAGGTAGGAGTAGCAGAAGTTGTGGACGGTTTGTTTGTTCTGAATGGAGACGCTGGAATCTGGATGGAGCTGATGTTTCTACCGTAGGACAGACAGCACTTAAAGCAGAAAAGCTGGTTTGTCTGTTCTGGTGTATGGTTTACAGTATGTGGTCCCCCCATCCTCCGCCCCTATTTTCACCAGTCTTTCACTTCCTTTGCACGCGTGCCCCTCTTTATAGCTATGAGATGCCTGTCTCTTTACATATCTCTCTTCAAGTCTTCTAGCTCTACCAGTCACTTTCTGTTCCTGGCTGCTTGTCTGTCTGCCTCTCATGTCTTTCTGTCTGTCCGTCAGCCTCGTTCTTACCACACTCCCCACTATGCGTACAGTTAAGCTCTCAAGTTCCGGATTTTAACTGTCAGCTTTCACTTTTTTAAACAGATGTAAAGATCTCTTTTGGGCAGCCATATTTCCTCGACTAGTTACGAAATCACATTGGTATGAATTATTTTTATATTCCTGATGATGATGATGATGATGATGATGATGATGATGATTGATGTTTGTGGCGCTTGTAGCGACTTATGCCATGCATTTATTAATTGGCACTTTTTACTAATACAAAACGCGCTACTGTTTAACAATGTAAGAGAGAAAATAATCACAAGAATTGATGTCGTCCTTCCCAAGAAATACGAGAAAGGAAGAGTGAAATATACTACACGTTTTCATTTTTTTTTCAGAATAAAACAAATGGTCAAAGATCAGATGAAATTATTTCACTTCTTGCAAAGTACAACACGTGCACTTTCTTCATTTAACAAGACAAAGGCTTTTACGTTGAGATCATTCAGCTTGCATTTCCAGTCAGTATTTTTGTTCTATACTGGGAACATGTTAACAGGAAATACGTAGATCATGTTGTAAACCTGAACAGACTCTATTTCAAGAAAATACAAATACTTTGATTAAGAGAGAAGATAGTGAAACATAAAACGTGAGACCTGGTAGAAAATGAGGCGGGAAGTCAGACAGAGAGAGAACGAGAGACAGAGAGAGAAAGAGGAAGAAAAGGAGAAAAAGAGAGATAGAGAGTGAGGGAGAGAGAGAGAGAGAGAGAGAGAGAGAGAGAGAGAGAGAGAGAGAGAGAGAGAGAGAGAGAGAGAGAGAGAGAGTTCTTCGTACCTGTTTTCTGTTTCATAAAACGGGCAGAGGCGACAATTAAACAACTCGTACAAAGAAACGTCAGAATCATACTGTCTTTCTGTTGGAACAACCAAGAAGAATTCTTTACACATCGAACATCCGTTTATTTTTATCTCAGCATATCTATATATGCTAGTTTTTTTTCCACGTTACGTTAAGCAAGTTAGCAACATACAAAATGATAAGTTCTTTCGGATATATCATATATTGTTCTTTCTGAT
>JAPXFY010000013.1:74851855-74856855 GCA_030674185.1 Monoplex corrugatus
CCTCCCTGTTGGCACTCTTTCGGTCTCCTTTTTGTCCCTCCCTGTTGGCACTCTTTGTCTCCTTTCTGTCCCTCCCTGTTGGCACTCTTTATCTCCTTTCTGACCCTCCCTGTTGGCACTCTTTGTCTCCTTTCTGACCCTCCCTGTTGGCAATCTTTGTCTCCTTTCTGTCCCTCCCTGTTGGCACTCTTTGTCTCCTTTCTGACCCTCCCTGTTGGCTCTCTTTGTCTCCTTTCTGACCCTCCCTGTTGGCACTCTTTCAGTCTCCTTTCTGTCCCTCCCTGTTGGCACTCTTTCAGTCTCCTTTCTGTCCCTCCCTGTTGGCACTCTTTGTCTCCTTTCTGTCCCTCCCTGTTGGCACTCTTTGTCTCCTTTCTGACCCTTCCTGTTGGCACTCTTTCAGTCTCCTTTTGTCCCTCCCTGTTGGCACTCTTTGTCTCCTTTCTGTCCCTCCCTGTTGGCACTCTTTGTCTCCTTTCTGACCCTCCCTGTTGGCACTCTTTGTCTCCTTTCTGACCCTCCCTGTTGGCAATCTTTGTCTCCTTTCTGTCCCTCCCTGTTGGCACTCTTTGTCTCCTTTCTGTCCCTCCCTGTTGGCACTCTTTGTCTCCTTTCTGTCCCTCCCTGTTGGCACTCTTTGTCTCCTTTCTGTCCCTCCCTGTTGGCACTCTTTCAGTCTCCTTTCTGACCCTTCCTGTTGGCACTCTTTGTCTCCTTTCTGTCCCTCCCTGTTGGCACTCTTTGTCTCCTTTCTGTCCCTCCCTGTTGGCACTCTTTGTCTCCTTTCTGACCCTCCCTGTTGGCACTCTTTGTCTCCTTTCTGATCCTCCCTGTTGGCACTCTTTCAGTCTCCTTTCTGTCCCTCCCTGTTGGCACTCTTTCAGTCTCCTTTCTGACCCTCCCTGTTGGCACTCTTTGTCTCCTTTCTGTCCCTCCCTGTTGGCACTCTTTCAGTCTCCTTTCTGTCCCTCCCTGTTGGCACTCTTTGTCTCCTTTCTGTCCCTCCCTGTTGGCACTCTTTCAGTCTCCTTTCTGTCCCTCCCTGTTGGCACTCTTTGTCTCCTTTCTGTCCCTCCCTGTTGGCACTCTTTGTCTCCTTTCTGTCCCTCCCTGTTGGCACTCTTTGTCTCCTTTCTGACCATCCCTGTTGGCACTCTTTGTCTCCTTTCTGACCATCCCTGTTGGCACTCTTTGTCTCCTTTCTGACCCTCCCTGTTGGCACTCTTTGTCTCCTTTCTGTCCCTCCCTGTTGGCACTCTTTGTCTCCTTTCTGTCCCTCCCTGTTGGCACTCTTTCAGTCTCCTTTCTGACCCTCCCTTTGCGTCTGTATGTGTGTCGTATTTACTGACACTCAAATTAGTCTCATTCTGTATGCTACATACATAAGGTATAGTAATCATGCTGTATACAGTATGACACTCACATCCTGTGTGTAGGTACACACACACAACACACACACACACCACACACACACACACACACACAACACAACACACACACACACAACACACACACACACACACACACACACACACACACACACACACCACACACACACACACACACACCACACACACACACACACACTCACACACACAGTTTGACATCCTTCGTGTCGCCATCGCAGAATTTTTGCCAATACCAAGGTGATTGGAACTGCAAATATTGTCGGAGTCTGTGCCATTCTTTGGGAATATCATGCTGCTCTCACCCCCCCCCCCTCTCTCTCTCTCTCTCTCTCTCTTTCTTTGTCTGTCTCTGTCTTTCTGTCTCTTTATCCCTCTCTGTCTCTCTCTTTCTTATTTTCTTCTTTTTTTTTACCCTTTTGCCCACGTGTATGTTGAACAGCAGTTGGACACTATGACACGAAGGAGTGAGAGTGAGGTTTTAGGGCGTGTTCACAGCAGGTCCAAGACTGGGAGTGGTGTGCTGAAAATGTGCTGAGAGATATTTCATTCAATTGGACAGTGAAAGGACCCCTGAAGCCGGTAAAGGTTTGGAAGGGCGAGGTTCTTCTGGTGAAGGCAGGCCACCATGACAGAACATGTGATTGACTTGTTTGCTTTAGTGGAAGGCGGTGGAATGTATCTGGAACTGGAACGATTACAGTATTGCTGGAAGACATGCATGGGTATGGAATAAGTCTCTCCTGCTCAGTCCTACTTATCCTGTTTTATACTCTTTCACTCTGTTTGCTCTCTCTCTCTCTCTCTCTCTCTCTTCTCTTTCTCTCTCTCTCTCTCTTTCTGAGTCAGTGTGTGTCTTAACCATTTTCTTGTATACAACACTCATATACCGTTCTATGATATTTTGACGGTAATGTTGATACAAAAATAACGATACTGATAATGATGATAATCGTCATCACATATGATATAAGACTAGGATTAAAACCGGTACTTCTTGTCTAAACAAGGACAAGAGCAGCAGAAAGCAAAGAGAGACTGAAGTACATGGTATTGTTTATTGTTTATTTCCAGACTGAGAATAGTGACCACTGCTTCCTCTTCAGGCACACGATCGCCCTTCGTTCTTTCCATGGAAGTTTAGTGACCCATCAACATAAGCACTTCAGGTCAACATGTTCTGTGTTTGGATTCCACAAGTGGTCAATGCAACACGATCACCCAACCGGTCTTCTCTCTAGCTTGAAATGCCACTCATGTATTATGAAACGCAAAGGGATTGCAGCCAGGAACGAAACAAACAAATACACATACATACATACACACATACAGACAGACAGACAAACACACAGACAAGCAAGCAAACAAACAATCAAACAAACAAACAAACAAACAAATATATAACTGGAAAAACAGGTCACCTGCAATATGTTATCAGTGATGGATCTCACCTCCTTTCGTGCCCGTACTGCTACAAATGAAGAAGGTGTAGTTTGTAGCTGTAGTGGGGATGCCAAGAAAGCAGCTGTGCCTGTGACTGTCAGTAACTGACAAGTCTCTAAGCCCATGGCTGTCTGTCTTAGATGTGTACCATGTCGGCGTGCTGCCATTTGACTGATGAACACAATTGCTCTTTCATGACTCCTTAAAGTCAGGCTATGGTTAAAGGTGCAGTCACATTATCATTTGACTTTGTTACAGTTAACACGCCAATTGGTCCTTTGCGTGTGAATAAAAATTCTCAATTAGAAGAAGGTAAAAATTAAAACTAAAAATATTACGTTCTTAGTTATTCTGATGTAGTTAACACAATGAAATTGATTTTAACGTGTTTTTTATAATACACATGACATCTTGCTGTCTTTTTGTTTTTCATAAATAATATGATGCTGAAATGAGTTATCAGCATTATCAGCAGTTACATGTTTAGGGACAGTGTACTCTCTTACTTTTATGAAGTTTGACCCATCACCTCTTTTTTTGTTCTCAGATGAAAGGAAAATAATAAATGTAATTGTCTATACTTTGGCAAGGGCAAAATACGTCTGCTTCTCCATGCTATGGGGGTGACACTTCTTCGGCTCTGTGTAGACACCCTGGGATATCGTATAGCCAAAAAGGATGATGAGGGTAGGTAGCAGGCACACATCATGTATGTGTATGTTGCGAGAAATGAGGAAGCTTATCTTTGCTTAAACGTTAGCGAGACAGGCCATTCCCGTGCTTGGAGAAAACTACGTACAGTAACATGCCGGTGACCATGCTCACTTTCCCTCTCCGTTCTCTCTGTCGAGATAAGCGTACTGTCGTTACGCTGATGTTTGGTTTTGTACTATTTGCTCTCCATTGACATCTGTTAATCAAACGTTTTTATGATAGAGTCACATTATTGCTGAATTGGGTTACACTCAATGTTATGTTGGTTGATGCCTGTTGCTTGTCTAACTTTTAAGAGTGCGTTTAAGGCTTTAAAGGTTTTTATATCTAAGGAAAGACATTACACATACACACACGTGGATGCACAAAATTTGATTACATGCTCACTGCTTTAGTCTCAGCTGATGGGTGCAACAGACCTATGCACGTGCAATACGTACTTTCTCCATCTTGAAGGGCCATGTGTCTTCAGCCGTCCCGTCAGCTGCAACATTTCCATACGTTGAAAGAATATGAACTGCATTGTGAGGCTTAGCTTTTTGTCCTGATTTTGATAACTATTAGATTTAATTGGAAACAGTGTAATTTTGGTGAAAGCAGAGGTGATCTTATGGTGCATTTTATGACAGCTGGGATGTGTGGAGAGAGAGAGAGACAGAGAGGGGTGGGATAGGTACAAACTGAATAGAATGAGCCATGATGGCAGTGGGTGATTACGAGGACTGGGAGAAAGAGAGAGAACTCAGAACGCGGACATTTGATGTAAGACCACCGGCCTGCAGACAAGGGGTTTCACGTGCTACTTGCACACATATGTCATTTGTGGCACACAGATAAAGGACATAAGAAAAGAAAGAGAAAAGCAAGCATTCACCAACATTATTATCAAAGACACTGAAATTTTTTATCCGTTTTGTTCAAGAGAGATGCTCAACTCTAACACGTAAAGCATAATAAATGAACACAGCAACGTCTGTAGTGACAGCCTTCCTGTCATTTTGTAGCAAAAAAGCAAGAGTGTTGTCATTTATATACCTATTCTTATAATCCTTGAAGACATATTTTTCTCTCAGCTGTTTATGTAAGTTATAGTCAGTCAGGAAATATATTTCGTTTTCCACTCTGTCACAACATACACACATCCTTAACACTTCACTGCACCTTTATTTATATTTAAATCATTTACACACATACGAAATTTAGCAAATCTTGCTCTAAACTTACTAATAGCTATGTCAAAAAGTTATTTTTCTAGTTGTACAAATGATATAAATGATGGCTAGGTGGCATACCTTTCACTGCTATTTATTTTACTAGACCAGTCCTGCCTGAAACAATCAGCCATTCTTTGTTTGTAGGTATTTAGAAGAGCCTTTTCACATCCTACGCCTCTGTTCAACCAAACCTCAGAGAACCCCGACTTGTCTAGACACGTTT
>JAPXFY010000013.1:74861855-74864355 GCA_030674185.1 Monoplex corrugatus
AATCTTTCCCTAAGGATGAGCGCACAGAGAAATCGACTGATATAGGTTTTGACTTGCTTGTACAAAAGTGCTTGTTCGATGCATCAGTTGCATACGTAAGCATTGTGAAAGTGCTTATTTTCGGAAATGGATTTATTTATTATTTTTCATGTATTTCATTTATTTCAACGAAGGTTGAGTGGCTGGAGTTGGAGGTGTAAACATGATAAATATAGATTCACTCCGACAGATCGCGCGCGCGAGTGAGAAAGAAGTGTGTGTGTGTGTGTGAGAGAGAGAGAGAGAGAGAGAGAGAGAGAGAGAGAGAGAGAGAGAGAGAGAGAGAGAGAGAATAAGACAACATTCTTTATTTGGTAGGGGCTGAATAAGCTCTTATGTGCTTTTTTATGTCTGGCCCTCCTACATAGCAGAACTAAAGTATTCTAAGAAAAAAGAAGTATGACATCTAAACATAATGTTATGTAATGTTAATTGTTGTATCTACATGTAAATTTGAAGAAAGAAGATACAGTTGCATACACATAAGAAGAAGAGAGGAGGAGAAAGAAAGAACTAGAACTAGAACTAAGGAGGGAGAGAGAGAGAGAGAGAGAGAGAGAGAGAGAGAGAGAGAGAGAGAGAGAGAGAGAGAGAGAGAGAGAGAATAGTCAGAGAGTCTGAGTTGTCCGTCCTGCAAGATCACGGCAAGTTATTCTCCTTGTTTCCTCACTCAGGTACACGTAAATGATCAGATTCATATTGATCTAAAAACTTTTGAAAACGTGGATTGCAGAAAATCTTTGTGAGAGAAAATGTTAGATGGATATCTGACCCATATTGGGAGAGGTTATATGTGATGGTGGCTGGTGCATCATGCCTTTTGCACTGTTGGTGCTTTGGTCGCCAGCATTTGACACTGGAGATACAGAAGGCAAAGTAATGGGTGGTGTCACCATCTTTTGGACCAATTACTTGTGAACAAAAGACACGTTGTCTCTGTATATCCAATTTATCTCTCTGTCTCTGCTTTCCTTTGATATTTGTGTCTGTGTATGTTTATGTATTTTCCTGTTTGTGTGTGTGACAGTTTGGTTCTCTCTCTCTGTCTGTCTCTCTGTCTGTGTGTCTGTGTCTGTGTGTCTGTCTGTCTCTCTGTCTGTCTGTCTGTCTCCATATCTCTCCCTCTCCCCTGTCTGTGTTCTTTTCTCTTTGTTTTTTTGTTGTTGTTTTTTTCTCCTCTATTTTTCTTTCGTGTGTGTAGCCAACATTCCATGGAGTGATGCTGTAGACTGACATTAGCTTTCCCCGTCTTTGTCTTTCTCGCTCCCTCCCTCTCCCTCTTTCTGTGTGTGTGTGTGTGTCTCTCTCACTTTCTGTGTGTGTGTGTCTCTCTCTCTCTCTTTCTGTGTGTGTGTGTCTCTCTCTCTCTTTCTCTTTCTGTGTGTGTGTGTGTCTCTCTCTCTCTTTCTCTTCCCTCCTGCCCCTATCCTGGGTTTCTTTGCGGATCTCCATGGTCTCTGTTTATAATTAATAATAATTACAATATTTATATAGCGCAAAATCTTGATAAAATCAAATCTAAGCGCTGAAGCAGACACACACGCAAGCACGCATGCACGCACGCACGCACACACACGCACGCACACACACACACACACATACACACACACACACACACGCATGGCTATAAATGGGGAGAAAGAATAAAAGCAATAAAAGCAAGAATAAAACCAATGGAAAATTATAGAGAGCATAGCATATACAATTATATATTATAACCATGTGATTCCCTCCGAGCGGAGACAGGCTGCAGAGGGGGGTTAGGATTTTATGCGGAGGAGAAAAGGTGAGTTTTGAGAGCGGACTTGAAGGAGACAAAAGTAGGTTGCTGACGGACTGAGAGAGGAAGTTTGTTCCAGGAGAGTGGACCAGAAACAGAGAAGGCTCGTGGACCATAGGTATTGAGCTTAGTGCGTGGAAAGCGAAAAGTCAGAGGATCGGAGGCAGAGCGGAGGGTACGTGAGGGAAGATAGATCTCAAGTAGGCTTGACAGGTAATCGGGGGCTGCGTTATTGAGGCTTTTGTAGCACATGGTGTCTAGTTTGTACTGTATGCGCTTTGATACAGGGAGCCAGTGAAGTTGTGCCAGGAGAGGAGATATGTGGTCAGCTTTTTTCTTTTTCAGTACAAGGCGTACAGCATTG
Organism: Monoplex corrugatus; assembly: GCA_030674185.1. Taxonomy (NCBI): domain Eukaryota; kingdom Metazoa; phylum Mollusca; class Gastropoda; order Littorinimorpha; family Ranellidae; genus Monoplex; species Monoplex corrugatus. Next base: position 74,864,039 of record JAPXFY010000013.1, read on the forward strand.
TTTTGAATGCGCTGTAGGATGTGAATGGTGGAGGCAGGAAGACCAGACAGGAGTGAATTGCAATAGTCAATGCGAGACATTATGAAGGAGAGAACGAGTTTTGCAGTTGTTTCGACAGAGAGATACTTCCTGATCAGCCTTATACGATGTTTCTGTTTCTCTGTTTCTTCTGTCCTCTTTTATTCCATTTCTCTGTCTCTTTCTGCTGTATAATTTCTCATAAATTAAGTCACTCCACTTATGTCTGCCCGCACCATTGATACGTCTGTCTGTGTCAACTGAACCACAAGACTGATTGCAGTCTGACCATGAGGAAA
>JAPXFY010000013.1:74876855-74879355 GCA_030674185.1 Monoplex corrugatus
GAACAGTTGTGCCAGTGCACATTCTCTCTCTTGTCTCTGTCTGTCTGTTTATCTGTTTGTCTGTCTGTCTGTCTCTTTCTCTCTCCCTCTCTCTCTCCCTCTCTCTCTCCCTCTCTCTCTCTTTCTCTTTCTCCTCTCCCTTATATGACAATATCATTTACTTTACACACCCAAGATGCGGTCACGTGTTAATAATAATGATGATGATAATGATAATAATAATAATGACAATTACAATAATAACAACATTTGTAAGGCGCCAAATCTGGATACAAGGATCAAACCAAAGAGCGCACACTCACCATTCACCAAAGCAATCATCCAACAACGACCAAAACTCCAGGGCACGAAGCACATGCAAACCCAAGGGGGAGACAGGAGGGCAGTGGGGCAAAATAATGAACATGTAGAGGGGGGAGACAGGAGGGCAGTGGGGCAAAATAATGAACATGTAGAGGGGGGGGGGGAGACAGGAGGGCAGTGGGGCAAAATAATGAACATGTAGAGGGGGAGGGGGGAGACAGGAGGGCAGTGGGGCAAAATAATGAACATGTAGAGGGGGGAGGGGGAGACAGGAGGGCAGTGGGGCAAAATAATGAACATGTAGAGGGGGAGACAGGAGGGCAATGGGGCAAAATAATGAACATGTAGAGGGGGGGGGGGAGACAGGAAGGCAGTGGGGCAAAATAATGAATATGTACAGGGGGAGACAGGAGGGCAATGGGGCAAAATAATGAACATGTAGAGGGGGAGGGGGGAGACAGGAGGGCAATGGGGCAAAATAATGAACATGTAGAGGGGGGGGGGGAGACAGGAAGGCAGTGGGGCAAAATAATGAACATGTAGAGGGGGGGGGGGGAGACAGGAAGGCAGTGGGGCAAAATAATGAACATGTAGAGGGGGAGACAGGAGGGTAATGGGGCAAAATAATGAACATGTAGAGGGGGGGGGAGACAGGAAGGCAGTGGGGCAAAATAATGAATATGTACAGGGGGAAGGGGGAGACAGGAGGGCAGTGGGGCAAAATAATGAACATGTATAGGGGGGAGACAGGAGGGCAGTGGGGCAAAATAATGAATATGTACAAGGGGAGGGGGGAGACAGGAGGGCAGTGGGGCAAAATAATGAACATGTAGAGGGGGGAGACAGGAGGGCGGTGGGGCAAAATAATGAATATGTAGAGGGAGGGCAGTGGGGCAAAATAATGAACATGTAGAGGGGGAGGGGGAGGACAGGAGGGCAGTGGGGCAAAATAATGAACATGTAGAGGGGGAGGGGGAATCATTGCTGGACAAAAAGCGATGTCTTCAAGCTACACTTGAAGGAAGACAAAGTATATGACTGTCGAGTAGACGGGTGAAGAACGTTCCAGTTGTATGGACCAGACACAGAAAAAGAGCGGCAACCGACTGTGGTACGTTTGCACCGTGGAATTTGTAGACAACTAGTATCAGAAACAGAACGGAGAGGTTGGGCAGGGGTATACATTTGGAGGTGGTCACGAACATAAACATGTGCAGTACCATTGATACACTTGCAGCATAATGTCTTGATTTTGTATGAAATTCTTTGAGAAATGGGCAGCCAGTTGAGAGAAAGAAAGTAGGGAGTGACATGATCATGCCTGATTTTACGAAGGGCAAAATGTGCCGCACAATTCTAAACACTTTGGAGGCATACACCAGAAGAAGCAGCCAAGCCAGAGAACAGAAAGTTAAAATTATCGACGTGAGACAAGATCACAGAAGTTGTAAGTTTAGATGCTGCTGAAGTTGAAAGATAATGGCGAATATAACTGACTGAAAAATTCACGGTTGACAGTAACGAGACTGACAGGTTTGGGTGATAAATTTCTGCATAGAGAGTTGAGGATCGAGAATAACGTCAATGTTTCTGACTGATTCAGAGAGTAAAACAGGGTTGTCACCTGGTTGAATAAAACGAAGTGTTATGGTGGAAAGATTGTGCTATGTGCCAGTGAACACTGCTTCAGTCTTGTCTTCATTCAATTGTAGCTAGCTTATTCTGTATCATCCAGTTCTGGATCTTGACATAGCAGTCACAGGCTTCGGAAAGAAGGGTTGAAGGATGTTCAGGGGAGGCATTGTTGTAGAGCTTGGGAGTCATCAGCATAAAAATCGTGTTTATTATTGTGCTGACTAATGACATTGGCAAGTGGTGTAGTGTAGGGTGTAAAGAAAACTGGCTTTGGGAGACTCCATATGCAAGTTTAACCAGCTAGGATTTAGACTCGTTTACCTCTCTCTCTCTCCTTTCCCCTCTTCCTTGTCTATCCCCTCACGTGAGTAGGACCTCGGGATCTGGGCAGCTCATGAGTTCTGTGTCTCTGTATGTGTATATGAGTTGTTCTCCAGAAATGGTAAATCCGCAGGGTGCATGCTTTATATGTCTCAACATATTTCTTCTGCACCTTTTGCACCGATGCCAATGGCATCTCATGCTTCAGTATACATTAAGGGATCAGTAACATCAGATTCAG
>JAPXFY010000013.1:74884355-74934355 GCA_030674185.1 Monoplex corrugatus
AAAAGCTACTGATTAACTGGATGACTTTTCAATGAATACATAATGAATGTTATTAACTCCATGACTTTTTAGCAATATCCTATCTTCGTTCTTCATCAGTATCTGTGCATTTTCTAACTCAGCAACTTAGACTTTGGTATCTTAGCTAAACATTAGATGTGAAGGGAACTTTGGAATAAGAAAAGGAGGAAGACTAATTAGATTATATTCACTTCTGACGCCCGTCCTCAGTAAGTAATCAGAATCCCTATTCAGGCAGTATTGATGAAAGAGGGAGAGGCACAGCAAAGAGGAAAGTATACGTGCAGTAGTCAGCATGCTATGTGGACGAAAATCAAAGAATCGATGCAGAAGAATAAGGACAGAGGCCAAGAGTTCTTCCTTCCTGTCACTACCTTCATCGAACTGCCCTTTACTGAAATCTGTGTTCCCTGCACCATGTGATAGCGGGAGACAGATAGGGGCACGGGGGAGGGGGGGAGGCTTCATCACTGGTAAATCTTTCCCTTCTGTGGGCAGTCTCCGCATTGTCTCTTCAGTTGATAGAACCACGCAATCAGTGGAGCCTGTAAACTTTGTGGGTCATCAGGACATTCTACATGTGTGGTGCTCTAAACATTGTGGGTCATCAGGACATTCTATATGTATGGTACTGTAAACATTGTGGGTCATCAGGACATTCTATATGTATGGTACTGTAAACATTGTGGGTCATCAGGACATTTTACATGTATGGTGCTGTAAACATTGTGGGTCATCAGGACATTCTACATGTATGGTACTGTAAACAGTGTGGGTCATCAGGACATTTTACATGTATGGTACTGTAAATATTGTGGGTCATCAGGACATTCTACATGTATGGTACTGTAAACAGTGTGGGTCATCAGGACATTCTACATGTGTGGTGCTCTAAACATTGTGGGTCATCAGGACATTCTACATGTATGGTACTGTAAATATTGTGGGTCATCAGGACATTCTACATGTATGGTACTGTAAACAGTGTGGGTCATCAGGACATTTTACATGTATGGTACTGTAAACAGTGTGGGTCATCAGGACATTCTACATGTATGGTACTGTAAACATTGTGGGTCATCAGGACATTTTACATGTATGGTACTGTAAAGAGTGTGGGTCATCAGGACATTCTACATGTATGGTACTGTAAACAGTGTGGGTCATCAGGACATTTTACATGTATGGTACTGTAAACAGTGTGGGTCATCAGGACATTCTACATGTATGGTACTGTAAACATTGTGGGTCATCAGGACATTCCACATTGTGGGTCATCAGGACATTCTACATGTATGGTACTGTAAACATTGTGGGTCATCAGGACATTTTACATGTATGGTATTGTAAACAGTGTGGGTCATCAGGACATTTTACATGTATGGTGCTGGGTGAATGAGTTGATAGACGTTGGAAGAGTTTCCTGGAGACCTGAGGACACTACAGTCATAGTATCTCTCCGACGGATGAGGCCTGGAATCAAAGAAATTTTAACATCATGGTGATAAACATCATAATGGAAACGGACGCATAGTGAATCATACTTCTTTTTAATGTTTATGGTATCGCTGCTGTTGTTATTATTCTTGACATTGGTGATGTTGTCGTCGTGTCATCTTTCTGTATCTGCGATAATTAACATCTTCGATGTGTCAGATGCTCTGTTTTAATAATAATCTAGGTCTTCATAATGAAAAACATGTTTTCATTCTTCCCTGTTCATGTTTGTGTACCTAGGGACAAACATAATTCACTACTTATGTCGAGCTTGTGCAACAGTTTTAAAGGAAATTGGACATTGAAGTGTGACATTTGAAGGTTTTTCTAAACAAGTGTGTTACCAACGTTTCACTATAAGCTATAAGTAGTGAATTAAAATAATGTTAATATTTTGAAAGGCAGCTATGTCTTTTTCTACCCCCAGTGCTGCTGTTTGTTCCCAATACATATTCCTTATTATCTTTAGATCTTTTCCATCTATATTGAGCGTTTCCAGGTGATTAATTAATTCTTCGTGTCTATCCCGATCAAAAGCCTCGGTATAATCAACAAAACATAATTATACAACCTTATTCAACTCAATGGAACTTTCTGTGAGAGTTCTTAGGACATTTGAATGGCATTAACACTTCTTTTCTCTTCAGCATATCCAGATTGGTCTTCTGCTATTTCTGTTTTGATTCCATTCCTTGTCCTCATAATTATTTCTTAAAGAATGTTTGTCACATGATTCATCAAGCTGATTTTACGATAGAGTTGGCAGTCTATATGGCCCCTGCTTTCTTTGGGAACGCAATAACTGACTTTGATTTATTTTCAGGACTTTTTTCAGTGTCATAAATTCCATTCAGAAGATCTACTACTTTTTCAAAACCAAATTCATCTTGATCGTCAATCATTTCTGTAGAAATATTGCCTCGTCTTTGGACGTTTCCCAGTTTCATCTTTTTCATCGCTGCTCTAACTTAACCTTTTATTATTGGTGGACCTTCGACGTTCTTTGTAATGATGTGTTCCTTCCTTCTGTCATCGTTAAAAAGGTCCTTAATGTACATCTATCTAACATTTTATCTTTTTCCATAATGTTAGTACCATCTTTCGATACAACCCGTTGATGTGCATGTCTTTTTCTTGTGAGCATTTTCTTTAGTGTTTCTGTACACAAATTTAAGGTGTTTTGTTTTGGTATTCTGTTTCTTTTCACTTTGTTTATAGCCAAGCTTCCTTAGCTTCACTGCATTTATTCCTGATTTCTGTATCTTTTTGTATTCTTCCTTTTTTCCCCTTTACTTTGCTATGTTCATTTATCAAGCCTGAAATTTTCCTGTTTTTTTTTTTTTTCAACTCTGGGGATTTCTTCACAAGCTTCATTTTAAATTAATGAGATTTTCAGATCTGTCGATTGTCTTTCTCTGTCCTTTTCATCTTATATCTATAAAAGCAAAAATTGGTCAAAACCGTTTCTTTCAAAACTATCTTATCACAAAATACCAGATTGAATAGAATGCAAAACTGAGGTGAAAGTTACACATCCGAAACGAAAATGGCTGTCACATTCTACCGTTCTTTTTGATGAAATTTGATATGATTCCTTGTTTTGTTGATATATATACATGTTTTCTCTATGACCTACATGCGTATGTTTATATATTCATCTTATTCGTTGTTGACAATGGCTGTACTTTATGCACATAGACCCTTCGTTCAAGATGTGGAAGTTTTGCATGTTTATTGTTTGATACAAATGATTCTACTTTGCTGATATTTTTTGTGTTTGTTCGAGAGAGAGAGAGAAAAGAAGAAGAAATACCCTACCACACACACACACACACATGCACTAATATTCTTTGAAATAGACAAGTCAGTAATACAAAATACTTTACCTAGTTGACTCAGATTCTATCAGCACTCTGTGTATGGATGTTTTGTTTGTTCTTTTTGATTCCCCCATGGGGGTGCCGGGGGCTCCCTCTGTATAAGTAGTATCCCCTTTTGAAAACTCTGTGCTAGAAATTTCCTCTCTTCTGTCAATCTTTTGGTTTCTTTCCTTCCTTGTTTGCTTTCTGTCATCTCTTCTTATCATTTTCTGCCTTGCTGGTCCATTCACCAGTATGTGTTCTGTAAAGCCTTACATACTTTCGCTTAGGAATGATAATTGGGTATATGCATACTTTCTCTTAGGATTGATAATTGGGTATATGTATTGACTGTATGTTTGGTTCTAAACAAATGTGCTATGCAAGAATAGTTATAGGTAATGTAGACCTTTTTACGTACGCTTTAGTTCCCTTAGTTATGTTGACGTTTGTACTCTGGTTAGTTGTTTTTTTTTTAAATCCTCTTGTAATACGTTGGACAGAATGGTCAACGCCAGGGGCATATCTTTAGATTATGTAGTGCATGCATTGATATGTGTACTTAATTTTCTTTTCCAGCTTTCCCCAACCATTTTGAAATAGATATAGTCTTGATATGGCTCTATGTAGTCGGCTGGGCTTTAAACAACAAGAATAGCAATGTTCCTTTTGATAGCTAATAGTGATTTAGTGATAAGCTGAGCCAAACAGCTTTGGATTTTATCTTGTATTGTTTCATACACACACAGATGCAGAGACACACGGACACACAGTCACACAGAAACACAGTCACACAGACACACAGACACACAGACACTCAGACACACAGACACACAGATACACAGACACACAGATACACACACACACACACACACACACACACACACACACACACACACTCACATAACACGAGCCAGATAGCTTTGTATTTTTTTCTTGCATTGTTTCATAAACACACAGACACACAGACACACACAGACACACACAGACACACAGACACACAGACACACACACACACACATACACACAAGCACACACACATATGTATATACATACATACATACATACATACATACATACATACATACATACATACATACATATATTATATATATATCATCATCATCAAGTGCCTTGCCACATAGCGTTGGCGATCACGGCCATCCATCTGTTTCTATCCCTTGTTGCCTCAAGCACCTCTTCCACCCTTTTTGTCTTCAGCCACTCTGAAAGTCTGTCCAATATCTTCTCCCTGGGTCTACCTGGTGCTCTCTTTCCCTCCAGCTTTCCTGTTGTGACCAGGTGCTCCAATTCCTCTTTCCTCACAAAATGGCCTCTAAATGTTGCCTCTCTTTTCCTAATCTTCCTTATGATCATGGAACTCTCAACATTCTTCTTAGACACCACATCTCGGCTGCCTCAATTTTGTTCTGGCTTTGCGTGTTGACTGTCCACGCCTCACAACGTAAAACATTATCGGTTCTATATAACATTCAAGAACTCTCTTCCTGATGTTAAGACAGGCATTTGTTGGTAAGAATGCTTGTCATCTTCTTGAATGCTGTTTTGGCTTGGCTGATTCTGCTGGTTATTTCTGATGTGCATCTGCCATCTGGTGAAATTTAAATTTATCAACCTGTCTCAAGATTGTGCCGTTTGTTGTTATTTTGCATGAGGGGATTTCATGTTTTTTACTGATCACCATGACTTCAGTCTTCTTGCTGTTTAGTTCCAACCCCTTACCTTTGCTTTCTATTTCTAGTATATTCACAAGGTTTTGTAGGTCCCTTTCATTTTCTGCAAATAACATGGTGTCATCTGCGTATCGAATGGTGTTTATATTTTTCATCAAATCTTTAATCCAGGGTATTTTTCTAGGATTCTCATGATGTTTTTGCTGTAAAGTGAAAACAGATCTGGTAACAAAACACAGCCCTGTCTGACTCCTCTTTTGATATTTTGGAAAGAGCTTATATCGTTTTCCATTGTCCTTGGAGCTGTTTGTTCCCAATACATATTTCTGATTATTCGCAGATCTTTTCCATCAGTATTGAGTCTTTCTAGTTGGCTGATCAATTCTTCATGTCTTACCTGATCGAAAGCCTTTGTATAATCAACAAAGCATAAATATAAATCCTTATATATATATATATATATGTGTGTGTGTGTGTGTGTGTGTGTACATATATATATACATATATATGTATATATATATACATATATATATACATATATATACATATGATATATATAATGTATATATACATATATATATATACATATGATATATATAATATATATATATACATATATATATATAAATGAAGAAATGTAGTTTACAAATATTCCATTGATTTTACATGCCCTTTCTCTTGACAGTTATTTGATGCTGATTTGCTTTTGTATACTCGCTCTCCGGTTTACTACACTCAGTTATTCCAGTCATTCACTCACATGGGATGTATTGGATAAGGTAGGTGTGCATGTGTCTTTGAAGCTCGTATCCGATAATGAATGGAAAGTCCTTCATGGAGCCGTATCACTAAATGGACAAAGGTAAGGTAGAGAGGAAAATATATGTGCGGGAACTAAGCGTGCAGTATAGAAGAAAATCAAAGAATTGATGTAGAATACTAAGAAGAGAAGGCGAATATTTTTCCATCTATCGCTACCTCCATCAACCTCTCTCTCATTGAAATAGGTGTATGTGTCCTGTGGACCAGCTGATGGGAAAGAAAAGTGGAGGGGAAACCATTATTGTCCTTTACCCATTGTTCAAATCAGGAATTCCTTGTGAGTTAGAGCCTGTTTTAATAGATGTTTTACATGTAGTGTCCTTAGTTGTGTTTAAATTTGTATTCAAGTATGTTTTTTTAAATCCCCTGTGCGATAAATTGGACTGAATGGTCAATGCCAGGGGCATCTCTTTAGATTATGTGCGCAAATCCATTCATATGTGTACTTACTTTTATCTTATCTTTTCCTATTGAAATATTATCTTTTGAAATGGTTATATCCCTGATATAGCTCTACGCAGTCGGCTGGGCTTATAACAAAAATAACAATAATAACAGTATGACTCCCTGTGGCATCTTTTATGGCCCATTTGGTAAGATGTGGAAGCGTATCTGGGAGATCTGAGAGACACTAAAGATCTTAATATTTATTTGTCTCTGACACATGAAACATGGAGACAATAAAAATTAATGTTAGCAGATGAGTGATAGCATCACTATAAATTCTGACACGTAATGGAACATCCTAGTTCTTGTTTATAATGAAGTTTCACATTTTCTGTATTAAAAACTGAAAGAATCTGAAATAGCTTTTGACAAATTATTCTGTTTCTTTTCTGCATGCGTGTGTCGTTTTTCGGATTCACTCACTCGTTCTGTTTGTCCGTCTGTCTGTCTGGCTGGCTGGCTGGCTGGCTGGCTGGCTGGCTGGCTGTCTCTATCTCTCTGTGTCTTTTTCTTTGTGCGTGACTCTTTCTCTATCTCTCTCTGTGTCTTTCTCTGTCTCTGTCTCTCTCTCTTTCTTCCCCCTCCCGTCCTCAACAACAACACCAAAACAAACAAAAAAAGTCATCAGCTTCCCTTCGATGTCTCAAGACCATACATCAACTTACAATCCACATCAAAACATTTCCGTCAACATTGCTTCTATAAATCCCCAGTTGACAGCTTGATTGGTTGCAGTCGTACGTGACCATGTCTTTACTCTACGGCTCAGCTTCCATAAGAGTGTGACTCAAAAGCCTTCGTTCATCTTGCCCTTTGCGTGATCAATGCGCTGTATAACCTTACCCCTTCATTTTGATGATAACTGAAAATAGGCTGAAGCTGTGTTTTCATTCCTTGGTGGAAAATTATTTATTTGTTTTGATATTGTCCCGTTTCATTCTGTTTTCAGACGGTTGTCGACAATGTTACTCGAATCAACAGATTCGTTCAGATTAATAACAAGTTCTACTCTTTGTTCCTGAGGAGAACAAATAATCACATGTGTACTGAAAATGATCTTGTTTCAGGCAACTATTTTCCAGCAAAGGGGTCACTGACATATCGTATTTGCAGTTTTTTTTAAACTAGATGTTTTACCAGGAAATTAGCGGTTAAGTACCCAGTTTGTCCCAGGCAAACTCTGATGACAGGAAAGGAACCGTGTTATTTGATTGTTTTTTTTTCTCTATCGTTTGTGTCACCCACCAGGACCTGGATATCTCTCCACTGATTCTTCTGTCTCGATGTAATGTGAAAAAAAGCCAAACCGAACTGGTTCTATGAGATATGGAAGAGAAGGATCATCAGTTTCGTCCGTATCAAAATCTATTGAAATTTTAGTACTGCAAAGTGCTGATTTTCGTACATAATATTTACGTAGAGAGACATGGGATGAATGGGGAAGAATACGGTGAAAAAGTAGGTATTAATTTAGAACAGTTAAGTGCACAGAGAGAGAAAGAAAGAAACAGAGAGAGAGAGAGAGAGAGAGAGATGTAATTGAACCATCAGCCCTATTTCAAAAATATTGGCAAAACATCTTGCTTACCAAAATAAGTCTGTAGCTCAGCTAATGCCTAGAGTCAAGTGCATGCATTGTTCAAGTATCTACCACCACTACCACAATTACCACCACCCCTACATACATTTACTTCCTCACCTCCTCAGAAGAGAAACAGAGTGGCGGAGAAAGAGAGAAAGAGAGAGAGAGAGAAGAACAGAGACAGAGACAGACAGACAGACAGAGAAAAGAAAGAGACGAGAAGAAGAAGACGAAGAGAAGGAAGAAGAAGAAGAAGAAGAAAGAAAAAGAAGAAAAGAAGAAGAAAAAGAAAAAGAAAAAGAAAAAGAAAGAAGAAGAAAAGAAGAAGAAGAAGAAAGAAAAGAAGAAAAGAAGAAGAAGAAGAAGAAGAAGAAGAAGAAGAAAATGCTTGACTCAGTTTGTGTTCCCTATCCCAGGGGCTGACTGGTAACGGTGCCATGGAGACAGGACTGTGGACCATGTCGACAGCTCATTGCAGTGAAAGTAAAGTACTGAACACCTTCACCTCTCCAAAGCGAAACATGACACTCCATGACGATGTGCATCATTTTCATTCTGATGCTACTAAGCTGCCAGTGAGCCTATTAAACATGTCTTAATAGTATATTATGATTGCATGTACCAATGTATTTGAAAGGGTTTTCATTGTTGCAATGTTCTGTCATTATCAATATCCATCAGGTGACCTAAGGGTAAAGCCGTACGCTGGTAATACTGCACACTACTGGTACTGTTGACAAACAGTTGATATTCCACAATGTTTTACACAACAGAGAGACAAAATCAACACTCGATGACAGTGATAGATAAGTACATAAATAAAACACAACTCACACACACAACACACACACACACACACACACACACACACACACACACACACACACACACACACACACACACACACGCACGCACACACGCACACACACACGCACGCACTCACACACAAACAATAACTAACTGAAATAAATCAACAGATGTATATAATAAAGTGTAATTGTAGCGTTTCCCTGCCAACAGTCAACTCAGTTCTATCATTATTTTGCTTTGCAAAAGAAACAGAGTCATCTGAAAAGAGAAACTAAGAAACACAATTCACATGCAAACACCCCCCCCCCCCACTCTCTCTCTCTCTCTGTCTCTGTCTCTGTCTCTCTCTGTCTCTCCCTGTTTTACCCAACTTCAAATCAAACTACAGAAACACTTAACGCCCACATGCGTTTTCAAATAATTCATATGACGAAAGATGAAAGAGAGAGAGAGAGAGAGAAGAGAGAGAGAGAGAGAGAGAGAGAGAGAGAGAGAGAGAGAGAGAGAGAGAGAGAGAGAAAATGTTGACAGTTTCCCCCTAATTTTATGGTATTCTTTAAATGAAACCAATCACATGACTTTTTACCCATCTCGAGAATTAAACGGGGAAAAGTCCTTGTTATATCGACGAATTCTTATCATAAGAATGTGACCCACATACATGGTATACCTCAAAGGTTATTCATATTCAGTTGGAAAATGTGTAAAAATATTCCAGTCCGAATGACTACAACAAAATAAAATAAATAACAAACCCACGTGCGCGCACACACACACACACAACACACACACACACACACACACACACCACACACACACACACCACACACACACACACACACACACACACACACACACACACACACACAAAACACACACATGTGCACATTTGAAAAATGAAATTCTTAAAACGAACCCGAATATGTCCGTTTTTATCCATGTAGGAAATAATTACACGCATCTGTACGTTATGCACGAGTTGTAGGCAAGCAAGGCCCAAACAGTGAAACAAGACATCCTAGCAGGAGGTTCGGTCTAAGTCCTCTCGGCTCTTACATGTAATCTTTGATTAGCAAAGTGAGTTAATAGGATTTCTTGATAGAATACGCCACTATGGACATTGAGTTAAGAGGTAATCTCAGATAAAATATATCTTTACCAACAGTAATTTAGGGGATGCTCTGGAATAGAATACGCCGTTAGGGATCATGAGTTATCAGGTACTCTTGGATAGAAGTCATGAAGAATAGTTATCAGGTACTCTTGGATAGAAGTCATGAAGAATAGTTATCAGGTACTCTTGGATAGAAGTCATGAAGAATAGTTATGAGGTACTCTTGGATAGAAGTCATGAAGAATAGTTATCAGGTACTCTTGGATAGAAGTCATGAAGAATAGTTATCAGGTACTCTTGGATAGAAGTCATGAAGAATAGTTATCAGGTACTCTTGGATAGAAGTCATCAAGAATAGTTATGAGGTACTCTTGGATAGAAGTCATGAAGAATAGTTATCAAGTACTCTTGGATAGAAGTCATGAAGAATAGTTATGAGGTACTCTTGGATAGAAGTCATGAAGAATAGTTATCAGGTACTCTTGGATAGAAGTCATGAAGAATAGTTATCAGGTACTCTTGGATAGAAGTCATGAAGAATAGTTATGAGGTACTCTTGGATAGAAGTCATCAAGAATAGTTATGAGGTACTCTTGGATAGAAGTCATGAAGAATAGTTATCAGGTACTCTTGGATAGAAGTCATGAAGAATAGTTATCAGGTACTCTTGGATAGAAGTCATCAAGAATAGTTATGAGGTACTCTTGGATAGAAGTCATCAAGAATAGTTATGAGGTACTCTTTGATAGAAGTCATCAAGAATAGTTATGAGGTACTCTTGGATAGAAGTCATCAAGAATAGTTATGAGGTACTCTTGGATAGAAGTCATCAAGAATAGGTATGACGTACTCTTGGATAGAAGTCATCAAGAATAGTTATCAGGTACTCTTGGATAGAAGTCATCAAGAATAGTTATGAGGTACTCTTGGATACAAGTCATCAAGAATAGTTATGACGTATTCTTGGATAAAAGTCATTAAGAATAGTTAAGAAGTACTCTTGGAGAGAATACGTCATTAGAGACAGGGAGTGAAGAGGTATTGTTGGATAAAATAATTATGTCATCAGGGACACAGACATGCACACGCAAGCACACACCTACGCGTGCAAGCACGCACACCCCCACCCCCCACCCCCCCACCCCAACACACACACACAGACATACACACACAACATACACACACACACATACACACACACACACACACACACACACACACACACACACACACACACACACACACACACAACACACACACACACACAAACACACACCACACCACACAACAAACGTTATAATAACAACAAGACTTAAAAGGATTTAAAGCGCAGATATACAGCGCTACAGGGGTGTTGGGCGGTGACTAGTAACAGGAAGATCTCCGATTCTAATGCGCTGTTCCCCAGTGAAAAGAGCTTATGGAAAAGTGTGTTGACCCCAGTAAAAGAGATTATGTAAAAGTGTGTTGGACCCCAGTGTATAAGGGGGGCCCAGTTATAAAGACATTATGGTAAAAGTGTTGTTGGACCCCAGTGTATAAAGAGCATTATGGTAAAAGTGTTGTTGGACCCCAGTGTATAAAGAGCATTATGTAAAAGTGTTGTTGGACCCCAGTATATAAAGAGCATTATGGTAAAAGTGTTGTTGGACCCAGTGTATAAAGAGCATTATGTAAAAGTGTTGTTGGACCCCAGTGTATAAAGAGCATTATGGTAAAAGTGTTGTTGGACCCCAGTGTATAAAGAGCATTATGGTAAAAGTGTTGTTGGACCCCAGTGTATAAAGAGCATTATGGTAAAAGTGTTGTTGGACCCCAGTGTATAAGAGCATTATGGTAAAAGTGTTGTTGGACCCCAGTGTATAAAGAGCATTATGTAAAAGTGTTGTTGGACCCCATGTATAAAAGAGCATTATGGTAAAAGTGTTGTTGGACCCCAGTGTATAAAGAGCATTATGGTAAAAGTGTTGTTGGACCCCAGTGTATGAAGAGCGTTATGGTCAGAGTGTTGTTGGACCCCAGTGTATGAAGAGCGTTATGGTAAAAGTGTTGTTGGACCCCAGTGTATGAAGAGCGTTATGGTAAAAGTGTTGTTGGACCCCAGTGTATGAAGAGCGTTATGGTAAAAGTGTTGTTGGACCCCAGTGTATGAAGAGCGTTATGGTAAAAGTGTTTTGGACCCCAGTGTATGAAGAGCGTTATGGTAAAAGTGTTGTTGGACCCCAGTGTATAAAGAGCATTATGGTAAAAGTGTTGTTGGACCCCAATATCATCATCATCATCAGATACCTTGCCGCATGGTGTTGGCGATCATGGACTTCCATCTGTCTCTATCTCTTGTTGCCTCAAGCATCTCTTCCACCCTCTTTGTCCGCATCCACTCAGCAAGTCCGTTTAGTATCTTTTCCCTGGGTCTACCTGGTGCTCTCTTCCCCTCCGGCTTTCCTGTCGTGACCAGGTATTCCAATCCCTCCTCCTCATAAAATGGCCTACAAACGTTGCCTGTCTTTTCCTAATCTTCCTTATGGAATGATCTTCGTGTGTCTGCCTCCACCAAGACTGTCTCGTTTGTTTTCTTTGCTGTCCATGGAACTCTCAACATTCTTCTTAGAAACCACATCTCGGCTGCTTCAATCTTGTTCTGGCTTTGCTTGTTGACTGTCCACGCCTCACAACCGTATAACAATATTTGTTCTATATAACATCCAAGAACTCTCTTCCTGATGTTAATTGATAGGCATTTGTTGGTAAGAATGCTTGTCATCTTCTTGAATGCTGTTTTGGCTTGGCCGATTCTGCTGGCTATTTCTGATGTGCATCTGCCGTCTGGTGAAATGATTGTTCCCAGGTATTTAAAGTTATCAAACCTGTCGCAAGGTTGTGCCGTTTGCTGTTATTTGCATGAGGGGATTTCATGTTTTTACTGATTATGACGACTTCAGTCTTCCTGCTGTTTAATTCCAGCCCCTTACCTTTGCTTTCTATTTCTAGTATATTCGCACGTTTTGTAGGTCCCTTTCATTTTCTGCAACCAGCACGGTGTCATCTGCGTATCGAATGTTGTTTATCATTTTTCCTCCAACCTTTAATATAGGGTCTTCCTCTAGATTTCTCATGATGTTTTCGCTGTAAAGTGAAAACAGATCTGGTGATAAAACACAACCCTGTCTGACTCCTCTTTTGATGTTTTGGAAAGAGCTTATATCTTTTTCTATTCTCATTGCAGCAATTTGTTCCCAATACGTATTTCTGATTATTCGTAGATCTTTTCCATCAATATTGAGTCTTTCTAGCTGGTTGATCAATTCTTTATGTCTTACCCGATCGAAAGCCTTGGTATAATCAACAAAGCATAAATATAAATCCTTATTCATCTCGATTGACCTCTCTATGATAGTTCTTAGGATGTATATGGCATTAATAGTTCCTTTCCCTTCCACAAATCCACACTGTTCATCTGATATTTCTCTTTTGATTCTATTCCTTGTCCTCATACATGAACAGGATTATGGTAAAAGTGCTGTCGGACCCCAATGTATGAACAGGATTATGGTTAAAGTGCTGTTGTTCAGCAACAAAAACACTGTCTGGACCTGACAGTCCAGTGGTACGGATATTTGTCATAGACTTGGTGCTGCAAGGGCTGACTTCATCTCTGAAATGAAATAAAGACCGTACCTGAAAGCTCTGCCATAACACTTGTCATCAGGTTAACAAGACAGTCCCAAGGGTGATGGATGAGATTCACAGCACCAGTGCCTCACCACTGTCTGGACAATCACCTTGTATAAAACTCGTTTGGTGCTCCACAATTGTAATACGTTTAGTAATACGTTTAGTATTACAATTGTGGAGCACCAAACGAGTTTTCTGTTGCTATATTTACGATGAAAATAGTAGTATTTGAAGGTCGCTAGAGGTGGGTAATGCACAATTTAGGATATCTAGCACTAATAGGAGCTGTAACAGTTATCGTTTGAACATTAAAGTTGCAGAAGATTTAACTAGAGTGTACTGTTTACCACACAGAACTGATTAATGCGAATACAGTGAGTTGTTTGTCACTCTGTCCATGTTCTTTTCCTGTTTCTTTCTGTCTTTTATCGTTGTTACGATTATGTCTGTAAGAGTTTTTATTGGGTTAATTTTATTACTTCATGAGTCTGACATTTTGCCTGTTTGCCTGTCTGATTTTATTTTTATCTCAGTCTTTTTGTCTTACTGTCACTGTGTGTGTGTGTGTGTGTGTGTGTGTGTGTGTGTGTGTGTGTGTGTGTGTGTGTGTGTGTGTGTGTGTGTGTCTGTCTGTCTGTCTGTCTGTCTGTCTGTCTCTCTCTCTCTCTCTCTCTCTTTCTCTCTTTGCCCACGTCCCCTTCCTTCTCTCTCTCTCTTGTCTGTTTCTGTCTCTCATATATTTTTTCTTTGTTTCACTCTGTGTCTGTCCGTGTCCGTCACTCTCTCCCTCCCTCCCTTCCTTCCTCTCTCTCTCTCTTCTTCTGTCTCTCCTCTGTCTCTCTCTCTCTCCTTCTGTTTCTCGTCTGTCTTTCTCTCTCTCTCTCTCTCCTGTCTCTCGTCTCTCGTCTGTCTGTCTGTCTGTCTGTCTGTCTGTCCTCTCTCTCTCTCTCTCTCTCTCTCTCTCTCTCTCTCTCTCTCTCTCTCACGTCCACAGTATATCCTTGCTCCTTATATGGAAACAATGTCGATAATGAAAAACACTTTTTATTCCAATGCCAAATTTTTGACACAATACGTGGAAAATGCAAAGTTTTTTAATCCGACATGGTCAAAAGAAAGATGTTGTATCTATTTTGTCGTCTGATGACGAAGTCATAATCAAGTCAGTGGCATTATACATTGCGGAAGCACAAAAAATAAGACATAAACACCTACAAGCCCGACAATAGTGCTATGAGAGACAATATCATACTGGGATTAATTTAAACTCTTTTGACTGATGTGGGCTATATTACGTTAACTCCAAAAGAAGCCGCTTTATTATGGACTCTGTTTTGTAAAGAGCTGTTTTCGTTTGCTTTATTTTGCTTTGTTTGCCGATAATTTAAGAGTAGCTAACAACATGAAAATAATGGTATATTTGTAGAATATCTTAGAAGTGGATATTGAAAGGGTATATAGACACTTAAGGGTCCACTATACATGTTAACAAATAAATAAATAAATAAATAAATTAAAGGCATAGTTATGTCCCTTGTTAACAGAGTATTATGGGGTAGTTATGTGAAGATTATATCATTACCACTAAATGTAAGGTTTGGGTGGTCGAGCCCAGATGTATCATCATAATACAGTTTTGATGTGTGTGTGTGCGTGCGCTCGAGCGCGCGCCCGCGTGTGAGTGTGTGTGGGTGCGTGTGTGTGTGGGTGTGGGTGTGGGTGTGGGTGTGTGAAAAAGATTTTGGTTTGCCTAAACCTAGGCAAATTATAGGCCTGAATGTAGGAACTCTGTTTTGATATTTTTTTGTTTCCATCATGTAATACTGATAAAATGGATGTTTGTTCATTATACATAATCTGAACATCTTCGACTGTGTAAAGAATGGATGCTCGATACTTTTTTGATTATGCGTACAGAATTTGTGCACATACAAAGAGTGGATTATGTGTCGCACTACTGGAAAATTGTTACCCCCCTTGACAAAAGACCTTTTCGGGTAATGACAATAAACAGTTTCAGTTCAGTTCTCTCTCTCTCTCTCTCTCTCTCTCTCTCTCTCTCTCTCTCTCTCTCTCTCCTTCTGTCTCTCGTCTGTCTGTCTGTCTGTCTGTCTCTCTCTCCTTCTGCTTCTCTCTCTCTTCGTCTGTCTTCTCTTTTCCTTCTGTCTGTTCTTCTGTCTCTCTCTCTCTTTCTGTCTCTCGTCTGTCTTCTCTCTGTCTCTCTCTCTCTCTTTCTGTCTCTCTCGTCTTCTGTCTGTCTGTTCTCTTCTCTCTCTCTCTCTCTTCTCTCTCTCTCTCTCTCTCCCTCTTCGTCTCTCGTCTTCTTCTCTCTCTTCTCTCTCTCTCTCTCTCTGTCTCTCTTTTCTCTCTCTCTTCTGTCTCTCTCGTGTCTTTCTCTCTCTCTCTCTTTCTCTCTCTTCCTCTGTTTCTCTTTTCTCTCTCTTCCTCTTCTGTCTCTCTCTCTTTCCGTCTGTCTGTTCTTCTCTCTTCTTCTCTCCTTCTGTCTCTCTTTCTCTTCTCTCTCTCTTCTGTCTTCGTCTGTCTCAGTCTTTGTCTCTTCTGCTTTTTCTCTTTGACTCCATCTTCTTCTTTTCTTCTCTGTCTCTCGTTCTTCCTTCTCCATACTGTTCTCTTCATCGTTAGATTATCTGTCCCAATCTGTTTCACTGTTTGTCTTCTCTGTTTCGTCCATGTCTTGGTTCTTTCGCTGTGTCGATATCTGCTCTAATCTGTTCGATTCGTCCGCTTTTGCATGTTTTCTTTGTCCATTCTTGATCACTGCTGTGCCCGTTCTCTACCACAACCACAGACTGATTCGATCAGACATGAGGGAAATGTGTCCCTGGAATACTGGGCTTACTCTGAATTCCTCCATTTTGGGTGTTCGATACGACACGTCTGATCACCTGCTGCTGCTACTGTAAACACTAGGGGGAGAGAGAGAATAGGGGCAGAAAGAGAGAGAGGTGGAGAACAAGGATAACGAGAGAGAGAGAAAGAGAGAGAGGTGGGGGGAAGGGCGGAGGAGCAGATAGAGAATTTGCTAAACAGTGTATTTGAAAAGACAAGTCTGCAAGCGTGGAACAATCAAATATTTGTTTTCTGTTTTACTCAACTTGTGTTTTATTATTTAAAATAAAAACTTTCCATTCATCCTGAATGTCCTTTGTCAGCATGTTTTCATTTTCGTTCGTACCGATTCGTTTTTTTAAGTCGTGCAGTGCATTTTCTTAGTCATTAACTGTGACTTCTTCAGGACATGTCCCAAATGGCACGTATGACAGACACTTATGAAATAAGAAACGGAGAGAGACAACTCACATTATTTCAAGTTCCTAGTCGCTGATCGGAACGTTTTGACCCAGTCTGTCGATAAATTACCCTCACTCATCCACCTAATCACTCACTTAATAAGCACTCAGACTGTGTTGTCATCATAGACGTAGTTACTCAGTAACGTACTCGATATATGACTAACTCACATTCTCATACATTCACATAGTCGTTATTGAAAAGAGTCTCAGAGACGTGTAAATTCGCCTTTGAAACCCTTCTCCAATGATGAACCAGTACCCGCTATTGGGCCATATTGACAAAAGTGAGAAAGGCAAGGCAAAGGGGAAAGTGTACGTGTGGAAGCTAAGCATGCAGTGTAGACGAAAATCAAAGAATCGATGTGGAAGAATAAGACCGGAAGCCAGAGTTCCTGTCCCTATCCTCATCGACCTGTTCCTTACTGAAATCTGTCAGACCCATGGACCCATCTGATAGCAGGAAGCTCGATACGTAGCGTCTCTGTCTCTTGTGTGGGCAGTCTCAGTATTGTTTCTTTGGGCCATGAAGCCACACAGTCAGTAACTGTCTGTGTGCGTCTCTTATCATTAGGACACCCGTGTTGTCCTAATGACACCATTCTGAAAGCTTGCACAGAGACTGAATGTTTTGATATGGGAATTTAAACATAATGTTAATTTTTGTTTGGTTTTACATGTTAGTCATAATTTACTTTCTCATTTTTCCTACCGTCATTTAGGCGTTTCCCTTCAATTGAAATCACTTGGTTTTGAATGTTAGATGTCTCACTGAAAATAATAACATGGTAATAAAGTAATACAACAGGAACACAAGCTAAATTCATATAGCTTCTTCAAATACTGTCTTAACGATTTGTTCTTGAAGGCCCCTATAAAATGCTTCATGATTGTGGCCTCTCAGTATTCAATGTCTAAGCATTTGGCAGAAGAATATGACAATCTACATAGTATGTGTAACATCAGTTGCAGTCTGTTGGAAGGATATTATGTAACATTAGTTGTAGTCTATCGGGAGAATACTATAATCTACATAGTATGTGTAACATCAGTTGCAGTCTGTCGGAAGAATACTATAATCTACATAGGATGTTTAACATTAGTTGCAGTCTGTCGGAAGAATATATAATCTACATAGGATGTGTAACATCAATTGCAGTCTTATTGCCTGCCAGGCCACTCCGACAGTAAATATTACATGTACATGTAGTATATGTGCCTCTCCTACCTTTGATAAACTGACTGAAAGATATCTAAATATGTCTTTCGGTTTTCTAGCAGAAGGTAAAAGCCTCACGACTCTATCAACACAGAGACTCCTATGTACTCTGTGAATGCAGGACAGATAAGGTATAGTTTGTTCTTTATTGTCCAGTGTTTGAAATATTTCTAACTCTAAAGTTATTACCTCAAACTATTATAGCCGACCGCCTATATTTAAACTGTGTTTGTGACTGAGCTTAAGGAAATTTCCATATCCTGATAATAGTTATCATCTTGTTAACCGTTGTGTGTGTGTGTGTGTGTGTGTGTGTGTGTGTGTGTGTGTGTGTGTGTGTGTGTGTGTGTGTGTGTGTGTGTGTGTGGTATGTGTGTGTGTTTGTCTGTGTGTGTGTATGTGTGTTTATCTGTGTGTGTGTGTGTGTGTGTGTGTGTGTGTGTGTGTGCGCGTGTTCGCGCGCGTTTGTGCTCGTGCGCGTATGTGCGTGTGTTTATGTGTGTGTGCCTGTGCTTTTGTGTCTGTGTGTGTGTGTGTGTAATTTATATTATTCATTGCAACTTGTTTTAAACACAGTTCATTAGTGGCTTTAAGACTTTTTGAACAAAAATCTGATTCAGAGTTTAGGTTTTTAAAACGTTATCGTACTTTTACCCGTTTTCTATGTAGCAATATGAAATATATAATTGTGAGAGTTGCATGATGCTTATATTGAACCTGAGTCCATCCATCTGTCTCCTATCCTTTTACCACACTGACAAATGCAACACAGCATTCATTCTGTCTTCTGTCTTTCTGTTTTTTTAACGTATTTCTGAAGTAAGTAATTGAAATTTTCCTTCTTTGTGTTTCAGGATGAAAAGAACCAGATCATCACTATCAGTGTCTGGCTTCGTCAGGTATGTACGTTAACTTTATGTGCTGTCTGCTTTCTGTCTTCTTGTTATCGTTGGGTTGAAAAAAAAAACGAGAGGAGAGAGAGAGAGAGAGAGAGAGAGAGAGAGAGAGAGAGAGAGAGCGCACTGTGTGTGTGTGTTATGTAAGACAACAAGCGACCAAAAGAACGCAAATTTTAATGAACATTGGTCATACGCCGCAATTCAAATAACCTTGGGTGTTTTGTAAACAATTGATAGAAACATTACACTAAATTGTTGATAATGTACATTGGGCATTTAAACACAAAATACTGCTATTTATTATATACACTTTGGGCATTTAAACACAAAATACTGCTATTTATTATATACACTTTGGGCATTTAAACACAAAATACTGCTATTTATTATATACACTTTTACCAAACGGATGTTGTTGTTTTTTTCACCCTTGCTCAGAAAGTTCTTTTCTTTGAAATGTAACCATGACAATGTCAAAACATACACATTGTGGGAAAGATTGACAGTAAAGAACTGGACACATTTTTATGTGATGTGTGAAAGTGTCGCCGAATCATTTGTTTTCATCTTCGTCACTCACCACCATTGCGCTCGTGGCCCGCCGGAAGGTTTCATACAGATTACTGTGAATGGTCAGTTTAACGGTCTGTCCAGTTTTAACTTTGAGAAGATTTTCCCATTCGGCTCCACCCAGTTAAAGTGGTTAAACGTTCCAGTGTACTCTTTGACAGTTTGTAATTTGTAGCAGTAAGTTCTTCATTGATACTGGTACTCTTTACTTCAAGCTTACGTCCGTTCATCACGATTTTGTTTCGTTTCTGCCTGTTGATAAAGCGTACCAGAATCGGGCGTGGTTTGGTATTACTTCTCCGACCATCCTGGTGAGACGCTTCTATGTACATCTTCAGGTGTAGTCTGGACCCTAACAGCGTCGTTGAAGATACGGCACTTTTCTGATGCAATTGTCTCTGGTTTCTGTTTCGTCTTCGGGTACCTAGAATGCTTCCACCGTTGCAGATATTGCTGAATTTCATTTTGTTCTTTTTCACACTGTTTGAGTCTTCTTTCTTGGTCTTTCAGTGCGTGTTGCAGCGTTTCATTAGTCTTCTTAAGTGCTATCAGTTCATTATGTTTGCGTTATTTGTTTCTGTTTCCAGAAGTTTATCTTCTAAAGTCTCAGTACTTTCCTTGGAAGATTTCGTCAATGTTTCTCATTCCTCCTTCAGACGGTAGAAGTCCTCTTTGATTACAAGATGTTCCACACACTCCAGCCGTTTGTTCGTGCTTTCTATGCCCGATTATACATCCATATCATCAGAAGGTTTGTCAACATGTGTGTTTTGCCTCTTTCGTTCTTTCTTTGTGGTGTCTCTCGATTCACAACAGCTGTGTCGCCGTCTTCGGAAATTGATGGATAATTTCTTTTAACTGACTTTGCTGGACTGTCCACATTTGGTTCATTCAGTCTTCACTGCACGCATGTAAGGAAACACACGGGGGCCAAGTCGTACAAACTGTCCACTGGTTAGCAGCACGGATCACCCGACAGTATACAGCACAGCCCACATTCTTTGTGCGCCTGTATCGTGCGGTGTTCACATCACACCTTCGTTAAGAGTCATATTGGTGTCTTCTTCTCACCGATGCCTATTCGTACGTACATATGTTGTGATAATACATGTGTTCATTGAGTAATTAATTAATCAACAATGCATACGAGCTTTTTGATACGACTTGTATCTGCGACGAAGGAAACTCCTCGTGGTAACTGTGAAGGGGACGTTATCATTCAATGAAAGCATATGAGCTCTGGCCTGTGACCTTGCTGATTTAAAGCAGTATGTTTCACTATGACATACGTATTTCCCCGTAGTTTTAAGAGATCTCTATCTAGCATATGTCTCTCTCCCTAATAGCATAAGACTATTCCTGGATGAACACGCCAATCAGTCTTTGCCTGAAAGTATTTTATTATGTGACAGAGAGAGTTAGACAGGAAAACCTTCTCTATTGATTCTATTCGCAATCACCACTAGAGATATCAAGACAGAGACAAATTCGTATTACAAAATTATATTTATAAAAACAAAAAACAATATGACGATAGTACAGATTTGAAAATCGGGCAAATTAGGTGAGAAATGGCCAAAGAAACATAATCCTATCTAATCCTCTGACATTTTAGCTTAGACACAGATCTGATCAATACAGTCTTGTTAACTTCTCTGTAGGTTTTACCTTACTTCTGTTTTTAATTAGTGTAATATTGGCTTATATATTTAAGATCACAAGGTGACATTTAAACCTAAGATCACAACGCGTTTGTATATTGCGCAGATATTTTGAAATAGGTGACAAATCAAAGGATGAATATGAATTTATTGAAGTTTTGAATGTAGTGATAATTTAATGGACAGATCAAGAAGCAGAGCATTTTTCATCGTGGAAAAATGTCCTCAGTATCCATCAAAATGACGGTTTCTTTGCGCGTTGGTCGTGTGAATTATTCATTTCCCGTATTTGAACAAAACGAAGTAAAATATGATTCTAGTTTGTACTAGAGAGAAGATTTTAGTTCATTCTCTGAAAAACTGAGATTCTATTTTATCCCAGCAAAACTGTTGAAACTTAATGCTACGAAAACTATGATTCCAGATTACGTTAGGAAACTCCCAGATTCCAGTTTGTCCTAGAAAACTCAAATTCTAATTCATCCTAGAGAAACTCAGATTTAGGTTTTTCGAAGAAAACACAGTTCTCATCATTACATCATTAATTATATTTTCACCCTACATCAGTCGTTTTAATTAATTCACTCTAGCGGACATATTCTCACTGTCTTTCCATCACAACTAGAAAAAATAATTCGAACATGCTCTGAACCATTGACAGATCTTTTTGAGGACTGTCCTAAATCCTTTCTTTGCCTATATCTTCGTGAGGCAAGTTTTATTTATGAGATTTAGAGACAGGGAAAGCGAGTTAATCTCAAACACCCTTTCTATCAGCCAATGGACGATCACATTTCCATTCAGGGACCCAGAGATGTAAGAGGCTGGGGACCTATATGTAGACAGCATATGGAGTGTTAGGCTGTTTTCATGAATGGTAATCACGTTTGTGTGTGTCGTGGGGATAGATGTGCTCATATTGAATTCAGTTATCTCTTGCTGTTTGTTTGGTTTGTAGTGGATAGGTTCTCTCTCTGTGTCTGTCTCTGTCTCTGCCTGTCTGTCTCTCTCTCTCTCTTTCCCCCCTCTCTCTCTCTTTCCCTCTCTCTCTTTCCCTCTCTCTTTCTCCCCGTCTCTCCCTCTGTCTCTCTCTGTCTCTGTCTCTCTGTACTTGTCTCTGTCTGTCTTTCTCTGTCTCTGTCTGTCTCTCTATCTGTCTGTCTCTCTTTCTCTCACTCTCCCCCTCTCTTTCTCTCTGTCTCTCTATTTCTCTCTCTCTCTCTCTTTCTGTTCTTCCCTCCCACACTCCCTTCTATCTCTCCCCCCTCATACACACGCGCGTACACAAGAACGCATGCACGCGCTAGCTCCTGTTTTCCTACCAATGTTTCTCGATCTATCGGTGTGAAACGACAGCAAATAATTTTACTTTTTTTGTGCCAATCCTCCTGTAGGGATTACAAGACGGCTTTGTACAATGCAAGAGAGCAGTCAGCAATGAACAAATAATGCCACATTAGCACAGATAAGAAAATAATTCAGATCAAATAAAAAATGACAAGAGAAACGTAACCCTACCTAAACTCCTAACGCTTCAAGCGAATAGACAGATCTGTTCATTACGATTATGCTAATGTCGCCGTAAGCTTTCTGTACTTTTCTTTTGAAATCTGTTTGACATTAGTTTATATCAGTCATGTATCATTTAAACCTTTAACAGCAACATGAAAAAATGTAAAAGTTAAATCAATCGATATAAAAGAGACTGAACTGTACACCAGCTATTGTGATATACACGCGTAAAGTCGTTGTCATAATTATGTAGTATGCCGTTTGAAAGTACAGTAATTGTTACTATAGAAAATGGACGGTTGTCGTTTTCATCAGTGCTTTAATCAGAAGCAAGAGATACACTTAACTTCTGCCAGTGGAAAATGAATGATCATTGTCATTGTCTGTCTGTGGATGATGTGTTTGTGTTCGTTTTGCTCCAATGTACCTGTCCAAACTCCCCCTTCATCCACTTTCCTTCAAATCCACAAAAAGTACGGCTACATGCAGGCAATGACAGATCGAATTTGTATCTTCATGAGACAAGTTTTATTTATGAGATTTAGAGACAGGGAAAGCGAGTTAATCTCAAACACCCTTTCTATCAGCCAGTGGACGATCACATTTCCATTCAGGGACCCAGAGAGCCAAGAGACTGGGGACCTGTATGTAGATAGCATCATGAGGGTGAGGGTGATTCCATGAATGGTAATTAGGTTTGTCTTGTCAGTAGGATGGATGCGTTCACATTGAATTAAATTGTCTTCTGCTGTTTCTGTTTTCTATGTAGTGCAGTTTTTTTCTTCCTTTCAGTGTTTGTTTTTGTTTTGTTTTGTTTGTGTTTGTTTTGTCTCTTTGATTGGGTATTTGTACATTTCTTTTTCCTTGCTTAGTGCCTCATTTTGGTGTCCAGTTATCACTACGGAAACATACAGAGAGAGTGAGAGAGACTGACAAATTGACTGGTAGGAAACAGGAGGGAAAATAATGGAGTCAGACCAGAGAGAGAAAAAGAGGGCGAAGGGGGAAGGGGAAACGTTTGACACAGTTCACCATTTACATCCTACAGCTTTTATACTTTTAATCTAATTAGTGGCCTTGCTGCACTCTTTCCCCGTGACTATGTATATCAAATCACGAATATCTTAACAATGTATTTTGATTAGCTAACCTGTATATGGTATTACCATCCCTGATATGATTCATAGTACGTAAATCCTAAAACACTGTCGTCTTCATTTCTGTCGTAGTCATTAATCCCCTCAAACAGTCACGTTATGATTTATTAGTGTATACAAACTGCACGAAAATTGTCAGCTGTTTTGCTTCAAGATCCCTTTTCCTCTCCCCACCCATTCTCTTTGCATCTTTTACAGAAATAAACACAATTCCCAAAATGCAGTAAACGTCAGACGGATTTTCCTTGAAGACAGTTCCAAGTTCCATATCTATATATCTACATGACAACTTTTACTTACGACATTTCGAGATGGGAGGAAAGCCAATTAATTGTTCTATCAGGGAGTGGACGATCACATTTCTTTTGAGGGCCCTTTAGGGCTGAGGGACTGGCGATCTGTGTAGATGGTATCTGAAAGATGATGCTGATTCCATAAACGATAATCACGTTTATGGGTGTTGTGGGGATGAATGCGGTAACATTGAATTAAACTCTCTCTTCTGTTCTATCTGTACTCTTTGTAGTGCATGTTTCTGTTTCTGTTAGTATTTCTGTAGTTATTTGTCTGCATGCTTGTTTGTTTCTTTGTTTGTTTTTCTGTTGTGTTACTGGTTGTTCGGTTCGTATATATTCCTTGTTTTTATGTTCTGCTACTCTTTACTTACCATATTTGTAAACAGAAATAAATGAATGAGAGAAAGAGAGAGAGAGAGAGAGAGTGTGTGTGTGTGTGTGTGTGTGTGTGAAAGAGAGAGAGAGAGGGAGAGGAGAGAGAGAGAGAGAGAGAGAGA
The DNA here is from genome assembly GCA_030674185.1 of Monoplex corrugatus. Classification (NCBI taxonomy): domain Eukaryota; kingdom Metazoa; phylum Mollusca; class Gastropoda; order Littorinimorpha; family Ranellidae; genus Monoplex; species Monoplex corrugatus. Next base: position 74,908,999 of record JAPXFY010000013.1, read on the forward strand.
GAGAGAGCAGAAATCATAAATTGATTAGTAAGACCAAAGTCCCATTGGAAGGGGTGTGAGCACATAAACATTGTGCAAAAACAGAATATAATACATTGTCATACTTGGATGATGCATACTTCAACTGTTTTGGAAGAAATACAATATGGGTCATACGTTCATACTTCAATAATACAATAGGAATATATAAATAGGTTTGACAGACATATATCAATACAATTTAATTTTATGACAAGCCAAACTCTGATCTGATCTCACACCAGTAGAACATCGCTTCAGGATAAGACATATTCTTTCCTCTTAAGAGCTTTGTAGACGTCTGTTGGCAGATTTCTTATTGTGCGCTCATTTTTTGAATCAGTGAGCATTATTAATCTGAAATCAGTTGGATCATGGTAGTATTTTGGCTGAAGTAATTGGCGTCTCAGATCTGGAAACAGAAAGAGAGAGAGAGAGACAGAGAGAGATAGAGAGAGACAGACACAGAGAGACAGATACAGAGAGACAGAGACAGAGTGAGATTTGATTATTGGATCTCTCACCCAATAAACTACGCGTGAACCAGTGGCAAGGTGGCTGAGGACTGGGGATTTGAGTGGATGAGGATATGTATGTATATATATATATATATATATATATATATATATTTACATCTCTCTCTCTCTCTGTATACATATGTATATATATATACATATATATATTTGTATATATGTATATATATATATATATATATATACATATATATGTATACATATATGTACATGATGATGATGATGATATGGTTTGTAGTGATATTGTCTTCTTTGAATTAAAGGGAATGAAATATATACATGACAATATCTCTTGTTGTTCTGATTGCTTACATAATAACCGTTTTCACATTGTATGATCTGAACAGTTACTGTTTGCAAATAACTTGCGATACATTTTTCTCTGATGTCTTTACTCTTCACAGAGAAAAAAAGGAGTGCTGTTCGCCAGTCTCCATGGTGGTGGCGCTAATGCAAAGAACTAACGACTGGAAGATTGTACGTTGAACCCCATCGCTCTTGTAAAATTCATTGTAGGATTTTGTGCCGGCTTATACCCAGAGGTGAACGTGCTTTGGGCTCACTGTGGAAATTGGGACAACACAGTCGAGTCTCATCAAGTTTACGGATAAGTCATTGAGGATGTTGCTCAAATCTTCTGACCAACACTGCTGGTGTCTGGGTTTCTCGGGCCTGGACGTCAGATTTTTCATGAACGTAAGCGTTAAGCACAGCCTTGTCTCGCAGTCTGAATCCAGAATGGAACTTCGTAGCATTAGGATTATCATCCACATCATCACCACCATCATGGTATTGTGAGAAACTGTCCCTGAGTTTGTGGTCATTAAACTGGTGTAGAAAATCAACAGCAAAAAATAAGAAAGTGCTGCTCATTTTCTGTGTGTTTACAACATGCACATAAAATACTAGAGGAAGATTTCTAGCATATCGTATTTGTTTTTCTGATCGTTTATACGTAATTTGATGTTGACAAATGCCATTCTAAATGTGTTTGTCGTTAACAACAGTAAGCGTTTCTTCAGCTTGTAGCGCAGACGTGAACTATACAAAACAAATCTGTACACACATATATATATATACATACAAAGACAGAGCGAACGATTTTTTCCACAAATCACTTTTCCTCCCAAACAGGCGTTCCAGTTTCCAGCCGTTTTATACTCCTTCAACCTTCATGACATCTAACCATACATACCATCAGCAAGAAACCATCAATCATCCTTTTCACAGACTCTCAGACACAGAAATCATGAGTCCCCAGTCAGATGTAGCGTTTTTGATAGCATAATGTCTTCCACAACATTCTTTCTCCTCTAGCATTTTTCGATCAGTTTCAAGGAAATTTCTCCAAAGAGTCCTCACTTTTATTCATCGTGCTATCAAATTGCAGTCTGTCCCATCAAAATGCCTCTGAGCATTGTCTTGGTTGGGCACTGACTGTGTCTGTTTTACTGTCAGAAAGGATAACTGCATCATTGATTTGAACCGGCGTACGTCAGGGTCACCATGATGACCCCAGTTAGTTGAAATCTAGTATATTATGCGCATAATAGAGGGTGTGATTTTCAAATTATGAAGTATTGTCGTTGGACTCTTTGTTTGTGGGTGGTGGGTGGTGGTGGTGGTGGTGGTTTATTTCGATTTTTTCTTTGTTTATTTTGGAAAAGAACAGGGAAATACAGAGGGACAGTGCCTTGATACTAAAAGAAAGAAAGAAAGGTAAAGAAACGTTATGAAACTATCCAAACCTTTTTCAAAATCTCCTTACTAATTTCAAGTTCCTCTACCTCGTTATAGTTTTCCTGTTATAGCATTCAGTGTACCTAGACAGGCCGATCACAGCACTATCGACATGCTGATACTTGTAAATGTAAATGTTCATGTTTGTGGGAATGGATGAATCACCGTAGTGAGCTTTTCCCGCACATTCACTTCTTACTCTTCCACTTTTGTCTGCACGTCTAATGTAGAAATCTGCATGTTAACAGTTTGTCTACTCTAGTTGTTATTTTCTTGTTGTATACGCCAATGTAAGTATATGAGTAATGTTTGATCAAATGGTTTGTTTACCACTAAATGTATCAGTCGTTCGAATCGTTTTCCTCTAATAACCGTCATAGCCCACATCATTTCTCCATGTGACGAAAGACGTCTTGAGAAAAATTCATGAGTGCAGTAATCTTTTAAAAGTCCTGGTTACAAGGTGCAGCTCACCCATTTCCCCATGCGACAATTCCGAGTGCCAGGTTTTATTTATGGCGTTCAGAGACCGGGAGAGCGAGTTAATCTCCAACAGCCGTTCTATCAGCCTGCTGGCCATCCCTTGCCTGTCAGGAACCAGGAGGGCCAAAGGACTGTGTAGAGATGGCGTCGGGAAGACGAGCTTGATTCCAGGATTCCGTGATTGTGTGCAGTTACTTTGGCATTGTTTCTTCTTCTTCCTTTCCGTCTTTCTCTTATTATTTCCATTACATTTCATGATTTGTTGTCTAGTGTTTTCGTTATCTGAATAACTTCTGGCTGTCCAAGTTTGCCTGAGAGAGAGAGATTATGAAAGGAAAAGCAGTGACGAGAGAGGAGAGAGAGAAGAGAGAGAGAGAGAGAGAGAGAGAGAGAGAGAGAGAGAGAGAGGGGTTATCATTTACAACCTATTTTTCTCTAGGAAAAGAATTAAAAACAGAGAGAGAGAGAGAGAGAGAGAGAGAGAGAGAGAGAGAGAGAGAGAAGCCACCACTTTTCTCTAGGTAAGGAATCATAATTATCCACATTGATTGGATGAATTTCTTCGGTTCTCTTTCTTCTCCCACACTCCGTCCTCTCCCCCCCCCCCACCCCACCTACCTCTCTCTTTCTGTCTGTTGGAGGTGGGAGGAGGGGGAAGTGACAATTACACAGTACCTGGCCACCTTTTTCTCTTCATATCAGTGGAAAATCACGATGTTCTAATTCGACAGGCAGTCATTCTTCCAAGCAACTATTTTATGTAACGTCTTGCTTCTTTTTCTTTTTATAAATCTCAGAGGAATCACTGGGTTCGTAAACATTTTTAGAAAAGCAGGCAGTTTAACAAAGGTGTCTGTGTTTTTGCCTTAAGCACGCCTTTCCTTGTGTCCCTTAAATCCTGATTTGCGACTGTGTAAGCACACAAGAAGAAAAAGAAACGCGTGATTTGTTGTATTCAGCTTGTGTTTGTCTCCAGGTTTTTCTCTGCCTCTATCGAAATACATTTTGTTCTGTGTGTCATCCTTTTATAGATACAGGTTATGATGTAGCAATGTACATCGTTTCAGTTCCATGCATTTTAAAGTCACTTTCGGCTTGCTTTGCTCCTGGCATCCGTAAAAGGATAATTGTGAAGAAGTTGTCATATTATGTTTATAAAGTTGTGATCTATTGCAATTTCTTATTGCACAGTATCTATTGCATGTTTCGTACACACATCTATTTATCGTGTCCTGTGATAGCTGTGAGCTTGTATTCCCTTCATATCAGGCCCTGACCTTTACATGAGTAAGCCATCTGAAGAAGTCCCTTGTTCTCTCTCTCTCTCTCTCTCTCTCTCTCTCTCTCTCTCCTCTCTCTCTCTCTCTCTCTGTGTTTCTGTCTGTTTCTCTCTTTCTCTTTCTCTCACTCTCTCTCTCTCTCTCTCTCTCTCTCTCACACACACACACATACACAAATGCACACACACAAATTTATAATACACACTTACATACTCAAATACATACTTATACACACACATACACACACATACACACACGCATGCACGCACACGCACACGCACACACACACACACACACACTCACACACACACACACACACACACACACACACACACACACACACACACACACACACACTCCTTCCAACCGAATATTTATCCTTTGTCCTTCCATGATGATTCCTAAGTCTTGTCAAAGCTAACACTAGTGAGTTTTGTTGTGATCCTCACTGAACACATAGCGATATAAAACTCATGGAACTATCTTACAGAACTTATTGAATAAAAAGAACTGTCCTTAAGCTAGTGTGCGAATATGATGCCAGACACCTCAGCATTTTAGAACCAGTTTCACAGCTTTCCTTTGCTGCTGTATCTTCACTGTTCCTACACACAGTCAGTTTCCCCAGTCACAACTAGGTGGACAGGGGAGGCCACTAATAAGTTTTCCTCGAACCATACTCCAACCCGTAAAGTCAGTCTGACTGGAGGACGAGAACTTCACTTGTGAGCTAGCACGTCTTCAGTGTGTAGTACAGTCCTGTATCCCTAAAACAGGTCATATGGGGAATGAGACAGTAGAGAACTCAGTACTGTCGGGTCACCTTTTACAGGGGTCATTGCGTTCTGCCATCCTGCCTTCATTTCCCCAACATTGAAGTGGATCAGGTGACCATTCACTGCTGGCTGTGATGGAGGCACATAGAAAGCTCACTGGGTGTGATTCGCACCCGTTTAAAATTGTGCTACCAGAGAGGCTGGATCTGTATGTCAACTGGGTCTGTAATGCCTGCAAATTGCCTCTCCAACAGGCACGTGTAGTGGGTTTTAGCTTCCAGACAAATAGTAAATTATCAGAACCGAAAGCCACACAGCCAGCCGCTTATGCTGGAAAAATGGTGATTACTGTGAGACCTGGAGCGATACAATAAATCAGTTTGTATTTTGACCCAAGCCCATTTCTACGTCCCTGAACACCTAGTTGTTTCTGCACTAAGTAGTTTAATTAGGCTTATTTTTTGCTAAATAACTGTAAGGCCCTACGTTGGTTTACGGGTGTGTCTTGTTTCTGTCGTTGGTCTCAAGCTAAGCGAACAGCCCAATTATTCAGTCTAGACTCCAGTGTCTCGGGCAGAAAAGCTGCTTTTCGCATCAAGAATAATTGCAGATGAGTCCCTCTAGGGCTTAAGATTGGTCCTTTAGGGCTTGTAACCCTCCACACTAGTTAGTTCAGATTTAGTCCTTTCTGAATGCTGTAGGTGACTGTGCACCAGGGCATGCTTTCCATCCATCAAAATGTGCACATCTTGTATTCTACCTGACTGAAATTTCGTGACTTTTCTTATCATACATGTGTCTACATGCGATGTCAAAGTGAGTCATTGTAGCAATTGAACAAACAAACAAAATGAAATTTAACCTTTTCTGTATAATATGGGTGTACCCATACTCATACTCTAGAAAAGCGATCACCAGCCTAATCTCCGGCTCTTTACCGTGTAGATGTGAGTTCATATACGTTAACCAAGACCATCTCTTTTTTTCCATAGCGAAAAAGGATATAATAATAAGAGTTCCGTTGTTTTTTGTTGTTTTTTAACCTTTTCTTTATCTAAAAAACAAATTATTGTTAAAAAGTATAACAACATCCTGAGAGCTTGAGTTATATGACGCAAAAATAACTTTGTAAACTCATTTAGATTGTACATTTTTTCCCAAATCTTTTATCAAAGTGTGTGTCTGGCGATCAATATATCGAGACTTGTCTTTGTTTTAAAAAGCGAAAAACATCCTTCCTTTTTTGCTAGTTACCCGATCCCTGACAATGAATGATGAAATAAGTAAAGTTGGCATTTGTTTATCAATACATTTTCCTTTAGAATACACACGATGTATTTTCCCTAAAATGTTGTTCACAACTAACTGTAGCACTACTGTAACAGCTAACAAACACACACATATACACATACATATACACATACGTACACACACACACACACACACACACACACACACACACACACACACACACACACACACACACACACACACACACACACAACACACACACTCCATACACACACACACATGCACGCTCTGCCTAGCCCGAATTTTCTCATTCCTCACCCTGTGACGATTATTTTCCGATTCGGTCAGTTGGTGTTAGAGACAAGATTGTTGCTATCACGCTACAGGAACATAAACACATCGTACAGTTCTCATTCAGATTTCCTAAAGACAGATAATCTGGCCTACAGTGATTTCCGCATATTGCCATTCCAATGGGCGTAGTGGAGTTAAGCCTTAAGAAGTGGATGTTGTGAATGCTAAACTCAGGCCAGTTTTTGATACAGACAGAATGTTGCGGACATCGTCACGTGTAGCAGTCTATTACTAACCTCCATTATAATCTCCCAGACAGGTGGACATTTTTCCCATCTCTGAGGTGAATTTGTGCGCAGACCAGCCCGTGCCTCTGTATGTATACACATGCACAACATAAAACAATGATGACAATAATGATAATAACAATAGTGGTGATGAGGAGGAGGAGGATGGAAGAAGAAGACGATGAAGAAGAAGAATAACAAAAATAACAACAACAATACTATTATTACTGCTGTCACTACTACTACTACTTACCTGTCTCACCTGACCTGTCGGCGTCACCGGGTTCAGTGTTGGCCGCTGCACTCTTTGACACCGCCATCTCCCTCCAAACCGCTCTTTATTGACCTTCGTCGACGACTTCTTGAATATGTAGGCCACTGATGTTGGTTATGATCTCGATGTGTGAGATTGGAGGCCTCTGTTTTTCCTTAAATAATGATTGCCACGAGGTCCCCGTTCTTGCAATGTCACACATTGTCAATACATTTCAATCTTTTCGTGTTGATGTCTGCTAGTAGTTTTCTGGCGGTATCATGTTCTTTCAGGACGCTTTCATTATTTGTTCTATGTGTCCTTTTGAAACGTAGTAATCTCCGATAGAACCACAGCTCTGCTCAAAATTTGGCCAAAGCAACCAGAAACGTTGAGATAGTTACACGTTTTCGGTGATATGAATGTAGTACGGATTTGGAGATAAAAATATAATTTACACCTAAAAGTGTCTAAAAATTTATGATTCTGTTATCAACAGAAGGAATGTCGACGTTAACTACTAGTGCCAGGAATAATTTTATAGTTTAATAAGCGTTATAAGCAGATAAATAGCTTTCCCGGTTAACTGAAGCTTTCACAGTTAATTGTATACACACTCAAGACGGCATTTATCAGATTCACATTAGACATAAGCACTCTGAAAATTAACATGAGGGAAAATTTTCTTTCGGCCTTTCCTGTTCATATTGTGAGCGTAGGGAAAATGAGGAAATAATTGGCATTTCCTATGCAATGTGTGGATTGTAGATAGATTAGAGGAAAGATATATGTAAAACATGATAAAAGTAGTACAGGCTTATTTCCTACTCAAATAGCCTAGACTACAAGAGATGTTTCCATGTATGTGTTTTACCACTTTAAAGTCATAGAAGAATGGGTTGTTGTAAACAGAATACAAAATAATTATTTTCACTAAACACTGAATTATTTCCACGTGCTCCTGTGTTATAAGCTGGAGATCTAGCATCAATATTCTGTCAGTTTTCTCATTCAGCCGTCCTGTCACTGTCTGTCTGTCACACACAAACGCTCACACACACACACACACACACACACACACACACACACACACAAAATACAGAAACCCGAAAACAGGAAAAGAGGAGAAAGTTTGTGGAACACAAAGTGACGTCAAAGTGAGGAAGGATTCATCCAGTAAAATGACGTCGTCCAAATCAAAAAGTAATGACTTTGGTACTGTACAGATAGGCCTAGTACAGGACTCTGTCCTGAGAGGTGTACAGAACAAAAGACTTGGCAGATCCTGTGACTTGGATGTTGCCATCAGTAAGGCGTTCAAAATGAGTGACCTAGAAAAACAGTTTGAGGAAATCTCCAAAGAACCACCTCCTGAAGCCATTGTGGGCTTAACGACCTGAAAGAAAACAGTCCTGAATCAGTCAGCAAACGCTTCTCACGTTCAATCAAAGACATGTACAAAAAGAGCCCACGTACGAAGATCATCATCAGCAAACTGCCTGCTGTTAAAAACGATGAATTGGACTTGAAGAGACAATTATTCAATGCACTCATAACAAAAGATCTCTTTGGATTGGATCGTGTGACTTTTGTAGCACATGACCAGATCACCAAGTTCCATCGCCTGAAAGACGGCATCCGTCCCACACCAAAAGGCTCCAACATCCTGGCGGGGGAACCTGGGCCGTCACGTCCGGCAGTTATTTTGGACGAGACCACGCAGAGGAATAAGATCTTCAAACCAGCCACCTCGGGGGTCCCAGTTTCCCTGTCCAGGATTGTCCCATGTCTACAAGGGACAGAGCCATGGTACAACCTGTACGACTCACTTCTGGATGGTGAACATACCTACCTCAGTATCAGTATTTGAGACAGTGACATTAGATCTAGATCTCTCTAGTGTCTTAGTCCGTGGATGGTGAACATATCTACCTCAATATCAGTATTTGAGACGGCGACATTAGATCTAGATCTCTCTTGTGTTTCGGTCCGTGGATGGTAAACATATCTACTCTCAATGTCAATGTTTGAGAAAGTGACATTAGATGTAGATCTCTCTAGTGTTTCAGTCATCAACTTCATTGTAGTAGCTTTTTGGGGGGTAATATTTATCGCCTTGAAAACATAACTGTCTTCTGCAAACGTACTAGATCGAACACATCGGGAAACAAATCTGTTTTTACTGCAGAACTATCAACTATACTAATGGCCTTAGTTTTCTCATCAAATCTAAAAAATAATGCTCCACATGTCCTCTTTTGTGTTGATTCAAAGTCAGTTCTTCAAGCTATAAGAACTCTCAATTCAAAAGTTACGAGTAGATCTGAAATGATCATTGATATTAGTAACTTTATACACCTCCTAGCAATGCGAGGATCAGAGATAACATTTATTTGGATTTCATCGCACTGTGGATTTTATCATAATGAAAATGTTGGCCTTTAGGCAAAAACAGGAGCGAAAGGATCAACAGATCCCTTGCAATTAAACACACACCTTTTTCGTTGTGAGAATATTACAGTATGGTAGAAAAAGCTCAGCGACTACGTTTTCAATTAGAAGAAAAGAAAGCAGCTTGTCTGGGACTTAATGTTTATCTAAAAAGGCAAGTAACATCTTTGTTTTGTAGATGGAAATTAAATTGCTTTAGGACAAAGTATGTAAGTAACGTTTCTTGTTTCTGTGGTAAGGATATATCAATCGATCAATATATGTAATTGTGACAAGTTCAGTGTCTGTTTACCCAAAATGTTACTTTCTTTTGTATCTTCACTTCAGTTAGTGATATTCCACAACTGGCATTTGATTTTTTCATTTCATTATTGAAAAGCCCCATCCGTTGATTGTTACAGTTTATTGCACTAACACGGTTTTTGTCAGAAATGTCTGTTCATTTACAAACATTGTTTATGAGAAGTCAGTTAAACTAGAACTGTAGAAGTCTGTTCATTTACAAACATTGTTTATGAGAAGTCAGTTAAACTAGAACTGTAGAAGTTTAATTTTTTTAAGATAATAATGTTCATTTAGATTTTATTTTTAAGTTTCTTGTTACGTTGTCAGTTATACTTTGACAATTTTCCTAATTTCATGTATGCCACATTCTTATTCCTCTAACCTTTTCCCTCTCCTCTTTCCATCATCGTCTAATATCACATTATGTGGATAGACATTAAAGGAAATTGAACACACACACACACACACACATACACACACACACACATACACACATGCACACACACACATACCACACACACACACACACACACACACACACACACACACACACACACACACACACACACTCACACACACACACACTGCACATACGCGAGCACACACGCACAGCACATACGCGCGCACGCAGACAACACACACACACACACACACACACACACACACACACACACACACACACACACACCACACACACCTGACTGTCGTCTTGTTCGTTCTGCAATGTTTATTTTGTTTTCTTAAGACAGTCGACAGTTGAGACACATAAATTCAATATCACGCTAAGGGAACATAAAAACGCCGTAAAAATCTCATTCAGATACATTAACTACATGTATAGACAGCCTGACTTGCCGTCATTTTTCACATTGCCATTCCGACAGTTACAGCCAAGTGATGAATATTCAGAAAACTAGTGCCCAGTCAGCTGTTAGTATAGAAAGAATTTGGATAATAGTACGACTCCCAGCAATCTGACAGGATCGGTGTTATTTTGAATCCCTCAGCTATCTTTTCCTTCATCGTTCAGTCCTCCAATTAGATTGTATCCAAAGTACTAGTAAGTAAAAGGCACTAATTAGGATCCAAAGTAACAAAGACATCTCTCAAACCATTCAAACACATTGTATTTTCTTTCCTGGAAGCACCTAATTATGACCTAAAGTAACTGTATCCACAATAACTAAGACGTATCTGAAGCCATTCAACATCTTACTTTTTTCCTAGGACGAAGGTATGCACACGAAAAAAAGTAGTCTCGACTGCCGTACCTTGGGAAGAAAATGTTCTTGCTATCTCTCGAGGAATTGTATATAGGTTGCTGTTGGTTTCCTAAGCCGCCAGCGCCAAGCTAATTCAGATCAAGAGACTCAATTCATTAAAAAAAAAACAACTATATATCCACTTCATTAATTTCACACTACATGTGTTCATGAAATCATTGACTGACAAAAACTACAGAATCAGTGCTTTATGGAAGTTTTAAAAGAAACGTTTTTAAGAAACTGACGGACTTGTAGAAGGTAAATCGTCATGTATTTACAGATTTTATGCTGGAGGCAGAAATTTCCTCTGAATTGATATTTTTACATGGGTTTATTGTCGACTTGTTTCGTTTCATCATCAACTTATGTTTGTGTGCGTGCTTTGACATTCTGTTATGCCTTTGACATTCTGTTATGCCACTCATCATTTCTCCATGCTCAAAAAAGAATTAGATTCATCCACACTAACTGCTTACATTTTTTTCTCAAAGGCAGTTCGGCGTCCGCTGATACAGGCCAAGTTTTATTTACGCAGTCTAAGGACGGGGGAAAGCGAGGTAATCTCAAACAGCCGTCCTATCAACGTCTAGGGGATCGTATTTCCATTCAAGGAACCCCAGGGCAAAGGGACTGGGGACCTGTGTGTAGATAGCATTGGGAGAGTGAAGCCGATTCCATGAAGGGGAATCAGTTTATGTTTCGTAAGGGTTAGGTGAAATGGAGCTCCATTAAATTACGCCATCTTCTTCTTGGGAATTTCTCTGTTTGCTTTCTCTCTTCAGCTGCTCGGCATTTTGGTTGGTTAGTGTGTTTGTGGCCACAGTATGGTTGCTCTTTCTGTGTTGTCAGGATTGGAAACAGGGAGAGGGAGAGAGAAAGAAGGGGGAAAGAGAGAGAGGAAGAGAGAGAGAGAGAGAGAGAGAGAGAGAGAGATTAAATTGTGCTTTTGTACTGTAAGTGATGGTGGTGACATAGTGACTTTGCTCACTCATGCCTCCTTTTGGTAATAGTTTTCATGACTTAAGACAAATATGTGAGTGTAAGTCTTCCATTTAATGTCTGTTCACACAGCTGTGTTTAGACAACACTAAATACAATACTGAAAGGCTTAAGATCTCATTTAACACATGTATTCATTCATTCATTCATTCATTTATTTATTGACTTCAATCTTGTCAGTTTCAGATCCTCATAAAAATTATTGATGACACCTCAGATCAGACGCATTCTTCTCTATCTGTTGGGTGCACAGCATTAGGTCATGTGTGATGCAGTCAGTCTAGTCTTGGACAATTGCTACCGACCCTTTTGTTGTTGTTGTTGTTGTTGTTTGCTGCTGCTGCTGCTGGTGCTGCTGCTGTTGCTACTACTACTACTACTACTACTACTACTGCTGCTGTTGTTGTTGTTGTTGTTGACGTGACCTGCCTCCTCTCAAGATGTCCTAAAATGTGTCATGGCGGGTGACGAGACTAAAGTAGGCAAGCTTGTGTCGTTCCACTGTTGCTAGAGGCGGTTACTGCGGGCTTATCAGGTGTCAGTCATATTGCATTTGTTTGTCATGTTCTATACGTATCTATTTGTCATGTTCCATACGTATTTATTTGTCATGTTCCATACGTATCTATTTGTCATGTTCCATACGTATCTATTTGTCATGTTCCATACGTATCTATTTGTCATGTTCCATACGTATCTATTTGTCATGTTCCATACGTATTTATTTGTCATGTTCAATACGTATTTATTTGTCATGTTCAATACGTATCTATTTGTCATGTTCCATACGTATCTATTTGTCATGTTCCATACGTATTTATTTGTCATGTTCAATACGTATTTATTTGTCATGTTCCATACGTATCTATTTGTCATGTTCCATACGTATCTATTTGTCATGTTCCATACGTATCTATTTGTCTTGTTCCATACGTATCTATTTGTCATGTTCAATACGTATCTATTTGTCATGTTCCATACGTATTTATTTGTCATGTTCCATACGTATCTATTTGTCATGTTCAATACGTATCTATTTGTCATGTTCCATACGTATCTATTTGTCATGTTCCATACGTATCTATTTGTCATGTTCATACGTATTTATTTGTCATGTTCCATACGTATCTATTTGTCATGTTCCATACGTATTATTTGTCATGTTCCATACGTATTTATTTGTCATGTTCAATACGTATTTATTTGTCATGTTCATACGTATTATTGTCATGTTCCATACGTATTATTTGTCATGTTCCATACGTATCTATTTGTCATGTTCAATACGATATTCTATTTGTCATGTTTCATACGTATCTATTTGTCATGTTCCATACGTATCTATTTGTCATGTTCCATACGTATCTATTTGTCATGTTCCATACGTATCTGTTTGTCTGTTTCGTACATATCTATTTGTCATGTTCCATACGTATCTATTTGTCATGTTCCATACGTATCTATTTGTCATGTTCCATACGTATCTATTTGTCATGTTCCATACGTATATTTGTATTTAGTTCATGTATGTTCATACGTATCTATTTGTCATGTTCCATACGTATTTTATTTGTCATGTTCATACGTATCTATTTGTCATGTTCCATACGTATCTATTTGTCATGTTCCATACGTATTTGATTTGTCATGTTCATACGTATCTATTTGTCATGTTCCATACGTATCTATTTGTCATGTTTCCATACGTATTTGTTTGTCATGTTTCATACGTATCTATTTGTCATGTTCCATACGTTTATCATATATTTGGTCATGTTTCATACGTATCTATTTGTCATGTTCCATACGTATCTATTTGTCTGTTCATACGTATCTATTTGTCTGTTTCCATACGTATCTATTTGTCATGTTTCATACGTATCTATTTGTCATGTTCCATACGTATCTATTTGTCTGTTCATACGTATCTATTTGTCTGTTTCATACGTATCTATTTGTCTGTTCAATACGTATCTATTTGTCTGTTCATACGTATCTATTTGTCTGTTCATACGTATCTATTTGTCTGTTCAATACGTATCTATTTGTCATGTTCCATACGTATCTATTTGTCTGTTTCATACGTATCTATTTGTCTGTTTCATACGTATCTATTTGTCTGTTCAATACGTATCTATTTGTCATGTTCCATACGTATCTATTTGTCTGTTTCATACGTATCTATTTGTCTGTTTCATACGTATCTATTTGTCTGTTCATACGTATCTATTTGTCATGTTCATACGTACCTATTTGTCTGTTCCATACGTATCTATTTGTCTGTTTCATACGTATCTATTTGTCTGTTTCATACGTATCTATTTGTCTGTTCAATACGTATCTATTTGTCATGTTTCCATACGTATCTATTTGTCTGTTTCCATACGTATCTATTTGTCTGTTTCATACGTATCTATTTGTCATGTTCAATACGTATCTATTTGTCATGTTCCATACGTATCTATTTGTCTGTTTCATACGTATCTATTTGTCTGTTTCATACGTATCTATTTGTCATGTTCATACGTATCTATTTGTCATGTTCCATACGTATCTATTTGTCTGTTTCATACGTATCTATTTGTCTGTTTCATACGCTATTTCTTATTATCAGTCATGTTCCATACGTATCTATTTGTCTGTTCATACGTATCTATCTGTCTGTTTCATACGTACTATTTGTCTGTTCATACGTATCTATTTGTCATGTTCCATACGTATCTATTTGTCATGTTCCATACGTATCTATTTGTCTGTTTCATACGTATCTATTTGTCATGTTCAATACGTATCTATTTGTCATGTTCCATACGTATCTATTTGTCATGTTCCATACGTATCTATTTGTCATGTTCCATACGTATCTATTTGTCTGTTTCATACGTATCTATTTGTCATGTTCAATACGTATCTATTTGTCATGTTCCATACGTATCTATTTGTCATGTTCAATACGTATCTATTTGTCATGTTCCATACGTATCTATTTGTCATGTTCATACGTATCTATTTGTCAGTTTCATACGTATCTATTGTCTGTTTCAATACGTATCTATTTGTCTGTTTCAATACGTATCTATTGTCATGTTTCATACGTATCTATTTGTCTGTTCATACGTATCAAATTTGTCTGTTCCATACGTATTATTTTGTCTGTTCCATACGTATCTATTTGTCTGTTTCATACGTATCTATTTGTCATGTTCCATACGTATCTATTTGTCATGTTCCATACGTATCTATTTGTCTGTTTCATACGTATCTATTTGTCTGTTTCATACGTATCTATTTGTCTGTTTTCATACGTATCTATTTGTCTGTTTCCATACGTATCTATTTGTCTGTTCATACGTATCTATTTGTCATGTTCCATACGTATCTATTTGTCATGTTCCATACGTATCTATTTGTTGTTATCGAAATTACGTATCTATTTGTCATGTTTCATACGTATCTATTTGTCTGTTCCATACGTATCTATTTGTCTGTTCAATACGTATCTATTTGTCTGTTTCATACGTATCTATTTGTCTGTTTAAATACGTATCTATTTGTCTGTTTCATACGTATCTATTTGTCTGTTCAATACGTATCTATTTGTCATGTTTCCATACGTATCTATTTGTCATGTTCATACGTATCTATTTGTCTGTTCATACGTATCTATTTGTCAGTGTTCATCCCCCCCGGGGGTCTGTTCAATACGTATCTATTTGTCTGTTTCATACGTATCTATTTGTCATGTTCATACGTATCTATTTGTCTGTTTCATACGTATCTATTTGTTCATGTTCCATACGTATCTATTTGTCTGTTCATACGTATCTATTTTCATGTTTCAATACGTATCTATTTGTCTGTTTCATACGTAATCTATTTGTCATGTTATACGTATCTATTTGTCTGTTCATACGTATCTATTTGTCTGTTCATACGTATCTATTTGTCATGTTCCATACGTATCTATTTGTCTGTTTCATACGTATCTATTTGTCATGTTTCATACGTATCTATTTGTCATGTTCAATACGTATCTATTTGTCTGTTTCATACGTATCTATTTGTCATGTTCATACGTATCTATTTGTCATGTTCATACGTATCTATTTGTCTGTTTCATACGTATCTATTTGTCATGTTCATACGTATCTATTTGTCATGTTCATACGTATCTATTTGTCATGTTTCATACGTATCTACTTTAGTCATGTTTCATACGTATCTATTTGTCATGTTTCATACGTATCTATTTGTCATGTTCATACGTATCTATTGTCATGTTCAATACGTATCTATTTGTCATGTTCAATACGTATCTATTTGTCATGTTCATACGTATCTATTGTCATGTTTCAATACGTATCTATTTGTCTGTTTCATACGTATCTATTTGTCATGTTCCATACGTATCTATTTGTCATGTTTCATACGTATCTATTGTCTGTTTCATACGTATCTATTTGTCTGTTTCTACTGTATGCTTATTTGTCTGTTTCATACGTATCTATTTGTCATGTTTCATACGTATCTATTTGTCTGTTCATACGTATCTATTTGTCTGTTTCATACGTATCTATTTGTCTGTTCATACGTATCTATTTGTCATGTTCCATACGTATCTATTTGTCATGTTCATACGTATCTATTTGTCATGTTCCATACGTATTATTTGTCATGTTCATACGTATCTTTTTGTCTGTTTCATACGTATCTATTTGTCTGTTCCATACGTATCTATTTGTCTGTTCAATACGTATCTATTTGTCTGTTTCATACGTACTATTTGTCTGTTCAATACGTATCTATTTGTCATGTTTTCATACGTACTATTTGTCTGTTTCATTACGTTATCTATTTGTCTGTTCATACGTATCTATTTGTCATGTTCATACGTATCTATTTGTCATGTTTCATACGTATCTATTTGTCATGTTCCATACGTATCTATTTGTCATGTTCCATACGTATCTATTTGTCTGTTTCATACGTATCTATTTGTCTGTTTCATACGTATCTATTTGTCTTGTTTTCATACGTATCTATTTGTCTGTTCAATACGTATCTATTTGTCTGTTCATACGTATCTATTTGTCATGTTCATACGTATCTATTTGTCATGTTCATACGTATCTATTTGTTTTCATAGTATCTATTTGTAGTTCATACGTATCTATTTGTCTGTTCATACGTATCTATTTGTCTGTTCAATACGTATCTATTTGTCTGTCCATACGTATCTTTGTCTTTCAATACGTATCTATTTGTCATGTTCATACGTATCTATTTGTCATGTTCATACGTATCTATTTGTCATGTTTCATACGTATCTATTTGTCATGTTTCATACGTATCTATTTGTCATGTTCAATACGTATCTATTTGTCATGTTCATACGTATCTATTTGTCATGTTCATACGTATCTATTTGTCATGTTCATACGTATCTATTTGTCATGTTTCATACGTATCTATTTGTCATGTTTCATACGTATCTATTTGTCTGTTCATACGTATCTATTTGTCTGTTCAATACGTATCTATTTGTCATTTCCATACGTATCTATTTGTCATGTTCATACGTATCTATTTGTCATGTTCATACGTATCTATTTGTCTGTTTCATACGTATCTATTTGTCTGTTCATACGTATCTATTTGTCTGTTCATACGTATCTATTTGTCTGTTCATACGTATCTATTTGTCATGTTCTTCATACGTATCTATTTGTCATGTTCATACGTATCTATTTGTCTGTTCATACGTATCTATTTGTCATGTTCCATACGTATCTATTTGTCATGTTCCATACGTATCTATTTGTCTGTTCATACGTATCTATTGTCATGTTTCATACGTATCTATTTGTCATGTTCATACGTATTATTTGTCATGTTCAATACGTATCTATTTGTCTGTTCATACGTATCTATTTGTCTGTTTCATACGTATCTATTTGTCTGTTCAATACGTATCTATTTGTCATGTTTCATACTACTATTTGTCATGTTCAATACGTATCTATTTGTCATGTTTCATACGTATCTATTTGTCTGTTTCATACGTATCTATTTGTCTGTTCATACGTATCTATTTGTCATGTTTCATACGTATCTATTTGTCATGTTTCATACGTATCTATTTGTCATGTTCAATACGTATCTATTTGTCTGTTCATACGTATCTATTTGTCATGTTTCATAGTATCTATTTGTCATGTTTCATACGTATCTATTTGTCATGTTCATACGTATCTATTTGTCATGTTTCATACGTATCTATTTGTCTGTTCAATACGTATCTATTTGTCTGTTCCATACGTATCTATTTGTCTGTTCATACGTATCTATTTGTCATGTTCATACGTATCTATTTGTCATGTTTCATACGTTCTATTTGTCATGTTCATACGTATCTATTTGTCATGTTTCATACGTATCTATTTGTCTGTTCATCGTATCTATTTGTCATGTTCATACGTATCTATTTGTCTTTCAATACGTACTATTTGTCATGTTCCATACGTACTATTTGTCATGTTCATACGTATCTATTTGTCTGTTCATACGTATCTATTTGTCATGTTCATACGTATCTATTGTCTGTTCATACGTATCTATTTGTTTCATACGTATCTATTTGTCATGTTTCATACGTATCTATTTGTCTGTTCATCTATTATTGTCATGTTCCATACGTATTTATTGTCATGTTCATACTATCTATTTGTCTGTTTCATACGTATCTATTTGTCATGTTCCATACGTATTATTTGTCATGTTCATACGTATTATTTGTCTGTTCATACGTATCTATTTGTCATGTTCCATACGTATCTATTTGCTGTTTTATACGTATCTATTTGTCTGTTCATACGTATCTATTTGTCTGTTTCATACGTATCTATTTGTCATGTTCATACGTATCTATTTGTCATGTTCATACGTATCTATTTGTTGTTCAATACGTATCTATTTGTCATGTTTCATACGTATCTATTTGTCATGTTCCATACGTATCTATTTGTCTGTTCAATACGTATCATTTGTTGTTCATACGTATCTATTCATGTATCGTATCTATTTGTCATGTTTCATAGTATCTATTTGTTTGTTCCATACGTATCTATTTGTCATGTTTCATACGTATCTATTTGTCTGTTCATACGTCTATTTGTCTGTTCATACGTATCTATTTGTCATGTTCATACGTATCTATTTGTCTGTTCAATACGTATCTATTGTCTGTTCATAGTATCTATTTGTCTGTTCATACGTATCTATTTGTCATGTTCAATACGTATCTATTGTCATGTTCAATACGTATCTATTTGTCTGTTCATACGTATCTATTGTCATGTTCCATACGTATCTATTGTCATGTTCATAGTATCTATTTGTCTGTTCATACGTATCTATTGTCTGTTCATACGTATCTATTTGTCTGTTCATACGTATCTATTTGTCATGTTCCATACGTATCTATTTGTCTGTTCATACGTATCTATTTGTCTGTTCATACGTATCTATTTGTCTGTTTCATACGTATCTATTTGTCATGTTCATAGTATCTATTTGTCTGTTTCATACGTATCTATTTGTCATGTCCATACGTATTATTTGTCATGTTCATACGTATCTATTTGTCTGTTCATAGTATCTATTGTCTGTTCATACGTATCTATTTGTCTGTTCATACTATCTATTTGTCATGTTTCATACGTACTATTTGTCATGTTCAATACGTATCTATTTGTCATGTTCATACGTATCTATTGTCTGTTTCATACGTATCTATTTGTCATGTTCATACGTATCTATTTGTCTGTTTCATACGTATCTATTTGTCTGTTTCATACGTATCTATTTGTCATGTTCATACGTATCTATTGTCTTTTCATACGTATCTATTTGTCTGTTTCATACGTATCTATTTGTCATGTTTCATACGTATCTATTGTCATGTTCATACGTATCTATTGTCATGTTTCATACGTATCTATTTGTCTGTTCATACGTATCTATTTGTCTTGTTCCATACTATCTATTGTCTGTTCATACGTATCTATTTGTCATGTTTCATACGTATCTATTTGTCATGTTCATACGTATCTATTTGTATGTTTCATACGTATCTATTTGTCATGTTTCATACGTATCTATTTGTCTGTTCATACGTATCTATTTGTCATGTTCCATACGTATCTATTTGTCTGTTCATACGTATCTATTTGTCATGTTCCATACGTATCTATTTGTCATGTTCATACGTATCTATTTGTCTGTTCATACGTATTATTTGTCATGTTCATACGTATCTATTGTCTGTTCATACGTATCTATTTGTCTGTTCATACGTATCTATTTGTCATGTTCCATACGTACTATTTGTCTGTTCATACGTATCTATTTGTCTGTTCAATACGTATCTATTTGTCTGTTCAATACGTATCTATTTGTCTGTTCAATACGTATCTATTTGTCTGTTCATACGTATCTATTTGTCTGTTCAATACGTATCTATTTGTCTGTTCATACGTATCTATTTGTCTGTTCAACGTATCTATTGTCTGTTCATACGTATCTATTTGTCTGTTCATACGTATCTATTTGTCTGTTCATACGTATCTATTTGTCATGTTCATACGTATCTATTTGTCATGTTTCATACGTATCTATTTTCTGTTCATACGTATCTATTTGTCATGTTCCATACGTATCTATTTGTCTGTTTCATACGTATCTATTTGTCTGTTTCATACGTATCTATTTGTCTGTTCATACGTATCTATTTGTCATGTTTCATACTATCTATTTGTCATGTTCATACGTATCTATTGTCATGTTCATACGTATTTTTGTCTGTTCATACGTATCTATTTGTCTGTTCATACGTATCTATTTGTCTGTTATACGTATCTATTTGTCTGTTCATACGTATCTATTTGTCTGTTTCATCGTATCTATTTGTCATGTTCCATACGTATCTATTTGTCTGTTCATACGTATCTATTTGTCTGTTTCATACGTATCTATTTGTCTGTTCATACGTATCTATTTGTCATGTTTCATACGTATCTATTTGTCTGTTCCATACGTATCTATTGTCATGTTCCATACGTATCTATTTGTCTGTTCATACGTATCTATTTGTCTGTTCATACGTATCTATTTGTCTGTTCATACGTATCTATTTGTCATGTTCATACGTATCTATTTGTCATGTTTCATACGTATCTATTTGTCTGTTCATACGTATCTATTTGTCTGTTCATACGTATCTATTTGTCTGTTTCATACGTATCTATTTGTCTGTTCATACGTATCTATTTGTCATGTTCCATACGTATCTATTTGTCTGTTCATACGTATCTATTTGTCGTGTTCATAGTATTATTTGTCATGTTCATACGTATCTATTTGTCTGTTTCATACGTATCTATTTGTCATGTTCATACGTATTATTTGTCATGTTCCATACGTATCTATTTGTCTGTTCATACGTATCTATTTGTCATGTTCATACGTATCTATTTGTCTGTTTATACGTATCTATTGTCTGTTCATACGTATCTATTTGTCTGTTCATACGTATCTATTTGTCTGTTCATACGTATCTATTGTCATGTTCATACGTATCTATTTTTGTTTCAATACGTATCTATTTGTCATGTTTCATACGTATCTATTTGTCAGTTCCATACGTATCTATTTGTCTGTTCATACGTATTATTTGTCTGTTCAATACGTATCTATTTGTCATGTTCAATACGTATCTATTTGTCTGTTTCATACGTATCTATTTGTCATGTTCCATACGTATCTATTTGTCATGTTTCATACGTATCTATTTGTCATGTTCATACGTATCTATTTGTCATGTTCAATACGTATTATTTGTCTGTTCATACTATCTATTTGTCATGTTCATACGTATCTATTTGTCATGTTCCATACGTATCTATTTGTCATGTTTCATACGTATCTATTTGTCATGTTCAATACGTATCTATTTGTCATGTTCATACGTATCTATTTGTCTGTTCAATACGTATCTATTTGTCATGTTCCATACGTATCTATTTGTCATGTTCATACGTATCTATTGTCATGTTCATACGTATCTATTTGTCATGTTCATACGTATCTATTTGTCATGTTCATACGTATCTATTTGTCATGTTCCATACGTATCTATTTGTCTGTTTCATACGTATCTATTTGTCTGTTTCATACGTATCTATTTGTCATGTTCCATACGTATCTATTTGTCTGTTCAATACGTATCTATTTGTCATGTTCATACGTATCTATTTGTCATGTTTCATACGTATCTATTTGTCATGTTCCATACGTGTCTATTTGTCATGTTTCATACGTATCTATTTGTCATGTTCCATACGTATTTATTTGTCATGTTCAATACGTATCTATTTGTCTGTTCAATACGTATCTATTTGTCTTGTTCCATACGTATCTATTTGTCTGTTCAATACGTATCTATTTGTCATGTTTCATACGTACCTATTTGTCATGTTCAATACGTATCTATTTGTCATGTTTCATACGTATCTATTTGTCTGTTTCATACGTATCTATTTGTCATGTTCAATACGTATCTATTTGTCATGTTTCATACGTATCTATTTGTCATGTTTCATACGTATCTATTTTTCATGTTCAATACGTATCTATTTGTCCTGTTCCATACGTATCTATTTGTCTGTTTCATACGTATCTATTTGTCATGTTTCATACGTATCTATTTGTCATGTTCAATACGTATCTATTTGTCATGTTTCATACGTATCTATTTGTCTGTTCAATACGTATCTATTTGTCTTGTTCCATACGTATCTATTTGTCTGTTCAATACGTATCTATTTGTCATGTTTCATACGTATCTATTTGTCATGTTTCATACGTATCTATTTGTCATGTTTCATACGTATCTATTTGTCATGTTTCATACGTATCTATTTGTCTGTTTCATACGTATCTATTTGTCATGTTCCATACGTATCTATTTGTCTGTTCAATACGTATCTATTTGTCATGTTCCATACGTATCTATTTGTCATGTTCTATACGTATCTATTTGTCTGTTCAATACGTATCTATTTGTCATGTTTCATACGTATCTATCTGTCTGTTCAATACGTATCTATTTGTCTGTTCAATACGTATCTATTTGTCATGTTTCATACGTATCTATTTGTCTGTTCAATACGTATCTATTTGTCATGTTCCATACGTATCTATTTGTCATTTTCCATACGTATCTATTTGTCTGTTCAATACGTATCTATTTGTCATGTTCAATACGTATCTATTTGTCATGTTCCATACGTATCTATTTGTCATGTTCCATACGTATCTATTTGTCATGTTCCATACGTATCTATTTGTCATGTTCCATACGTATCTATTTGTCATGTTCAATACGTATCTATTTGTCATGTTCAATACGTATCTATTTGTCTGTTTCATACGTATTTATTTGTCTGTTTCATACGTATCTATTTGTCATGTTCCATACGTATCTATTTGTCTGTTCAATACGTATCTATTTGTCATGTTCCATACGTATCTATTTGTCATGTTCCATACGTATCTATCTGTCATGTTTCATACGTATCTATCTGTCTGTTTCATACGCATCAGTTTGTTTCGTTTGAGATAGAATATATGGAAAGTTTCTTTTGGCACTTGGTCTCAAACGCCTGCATTGTCTTCTTTGAGTCAGCAGTAGCTATCCAAGTTTCACACCCATAGACGGGGAAGAAGTTTAAAAATGACTTTACAGTTTGTACTTTGTGATGAAGCTGAGGTACGGTTTCTCTGGCTCCTGCTAATTTGCCAATTGCTGTTATTGCTGTGCGATACTGACGTGTAATTTTGCCATTATCTCTGGTCAGCGTAGCTCCTAATAGTCTCGACAATTAGCAGTCGTAAGTTCCCAACCCTGCCTTACCTCAACCACAGGGGTTGTTTGAACGGCCGCGAAAGTGGCTGGGCATGGTGCTCCAGACACAGCCCACTTGCCCACTTAACATATTGTGAATTGTGAGACGTATGTGGACAGTTTCTAAAGTCATGTTTGAATACTTGTTGTCACCGCTATATCAGCTACACATGTTTACAAAACCAAAGGAGTATGTAAAACCGAATGAAAGAAGAAGGGGGATCGCGTGAGAGGTCTGTGTATTTGACGAGGCATGTGCCTATGAGTTAAGAAGCCAATAGACGTAAGTAAGTGACACGAGTGCTGCACAGACTTTCAGTTTGTGGTCAGCAAGATGCGTGGACTCAGTGAAAAGGGTCAGAGGATCTCTCATGATGTCGGACGTGACACGAAGTTAATCATCATTAGGTATAAATAATCAAGTACGAAATTCAAAATCAAGGTAGGTATTAACGTGCCAAACATTATTTCTCTCTTACATTAGAGCAAAACCTATTCAACTAAGACGAGAAAAGCGAATTGCAGTGGACAGGAAAAGGGAAACATGCAATATCTGACCAGCCTAGGGATGGCAATGATAGCTGTCCTCGAATTACTATGCGCGCTACCGTGACACTCCAAGAAAAGACTGTACCCCCACCCCCACCCCCACCCCTGCCAGCAATACCCAATAAATGGTACGGGGAGGCTAAGCCTTTCCCACCATAGTGTGGCATGTGATTAATGACGGTTATTATTCTGACGTCCACCGTCAGTCAGTGCCTTTCCTGCCTACAACAGTGAATGGCGCCACCTGTCTCTTGCAATACAGCTCTTTCCCCCTCCCATCTTTGACTGTGGGGAAGCACAGACACCACATCGTACGTTGCTTTGTATTGATCTGTGATCGTCTGTCACTTCTCTTTGATGTTGTGTGGTGAATAGCGTACCGGTATCATGAACGGAGTATTATTGGTTTGCTGTCGTTGTGGTCTGGGGTGTTTTAATGCCTTCCAGTCTGATTTCAAAGGTTCAACTATTTCTAGAGAAAACCTTTAATGTGTCTTCAGTTCACGCAGCTGGCAATAGGGGTCAGACCCTGCTGATGGTTAGAGAAGGTAAATTAGCGAGGCAGAAGAGACGGGCGCCAACTTCGTGCTGGCCCTGAGGAAAGTTGGGGTCGCTACCATGTCACTCGTGAAGAACTTCGGGGTAAAGCGAACTATTAACGCGCTTTTTTTTCAGATAGCATGTCATTGTTATCTTGAAGAGACGTTTCATTTTGCTTTTCTTCCTACCTTTCTTTCTACCTTGTGTTACTTGTATTGGAAGTGTATTGGAAGTGTGAAAACGTCTTTCCCTAGGCTCTTTTTATGCTGTGTCTGTATCCTTCATTCTTTGCAGATATCATCATTGCCACTACCTTGACAGAACTGGAATCTTTCAGGTGGAACCGGATGCCAGTGCTTTTGAATAATCAGCCGATCAACCATTATTTGCG
>JAPXFY010000013.1:74939355-74951855 GCA_030674185.1 Monoplex corrugatus
CATTATTGTTATTATTACCGCCGCAGCGCCTTATCATGGCTGGTGATCGAATGCTTTGTCATTCCTGTTGGCCTGAATACCTGGCCTGAATACCTGGCCAGCTCAGGGAATGTTCACAGTCTGGAAGGGGCGTGCACTCTTTTCTCCACTCTCTCGCCCACTGACGCTCGTAGTTCCACGTGTACAGTGACTGCCACGTGCAGAACGGCCTGTGCAGGTACAGCTGTGTTGTTCGGACAGTCTTCTCCCCTTGAGGCACAAGGACATTAACGTTTACCCAAGGCTGGGATAGTTCACGGGTTTGAAAACAAAGTTGTCTCTCTTCTGGATGGGCTGTCTTGACAGGGCTGACGATCTCCATCTACCGGGGGTTGAGCGTAATCTTTTCTACAGGCTTAATGCAAACACATCCGCGTTTGTTTCACTTCCAATCGCACCCCGACCACCGCTGAAGATCCATAGAGGAGAGCTTGAGATAAGAGGAATTTCTGTTTTTCTTTCAAAGAACCAGTCATGATTCAAAGAACCAGTCATGATTCGAATAGTGGTGGTCTGAAATTCTCTCTTTTAAAAACGGTGCTTTATCCATCATACCAGTTCCCCCTTACTACTACAACTACTACTACTACTACTACTACTACTACTACTACTACCACTACTACTATTTCTCTAACTGTTTCTACTGCCAGTACTATGAAAACTCCTCCCTTACTACTACTACTGCTACAACCGGTACTACTACTTTTTCTCTGCCTGCCTGTCTCTCTGTCTTTATCTATCTGTCTCTCTCTGTCTCCGTCTCTCTTTCTCTCTCTCTGTCTCTCTCTCACTCTCTCTCTTCTCTCTCTCTCTCCCTTTGAACCTTCTAGAAGGTTAGAAAAAAAATTCAATGACTTTACTTATGCCTTTATTTTTTAATCCAAAGAAAGGAATGTTTTCAGAGACTTCAAGATTTACTAAGACCCAGTAATGCCTGGTTATACAAATGTAGTCATTATAATCCTCACCAATTGGTACAGTTACCATCCACTTTTTATAATCAAATCACTCATAGATGCTATTTATGTTTCGCAAACAAAACATGTTGTAGAAACATTTCCCTTCCTCTGGAATAGTGACTATTTTTTAGTTGGCATAACTTAGTCAAAAAACGATTGAGTAGCCCGTCATACTCTGTTAGAGTTGTCTTTATATTTTGATAAAAACGCACTCTTTCCTGATCTGATAAGATCTCCATTTTCGATGGTCTATACGATATGCTGACCCAGATAACGGCCTGTAATTCTGGCTTGCTATTTCACAGCTGGATATTGCTGGCATGCTCCCTGTCATAACCAGAAGAGTCAGAAAAACCAAAGCCAATACCCTCAGAACTTGGAGAGTCTATTTTTCTCAGAGGTTCTTTAAAAAAAACTTGACTGTCACGAAGAATCAATACAGTTCAGAAGTGCAACAAATTCGCAAAAACGCGTGAAAATATTTTCAGTGACTAATTAGAAACAAACATAATGCCAGGACAACTTGGAATGAAATAGAACAGCTCACCAACAAACTTACCAGACAAACTGTCATTGGAGACAACACCAATCTAAGGAAAGATCATTTCTCAAATAAAGTCAAAGAAATAATTATCAGTGATAGAGAAATGAAGACAACGTCTCACCACTTAAAGATTAAACAGGTAATTCGGTGAACGACAATTTCCAAAGTTTAGAATGTTTTCATTCATCTCAAACAAAGGGGAACACATGGTCTAGAGGGTTTACATAGTAAAATACGTACAGTCTCAGCTCCTGTAAATAAATTATGCACTGATCAATATCAGTTTTACAATCATTTAATAGAAGCTTATGTAATTCCTAGATATGTCAGGAGACAAACTGCAAACCTATCATGTACCATTCTCTTAAAGCCCCTTGAGAAAAACACATGGATAAATCACTACACATATGATTACTTCATCCGAAACAGAATGGGTTTAGAAAAGAATTCTCGTGTCAAACACTAACAAGTCTTATTGGCCAGCATAAACAACAACGAATGCATTTGTGTCTCGTTTATCGATTTAAACAAATCTTTTGATGTAACTCACCAGGAACTTTTGCTACAAAAAGTAAGGGCCTGTTACCAAACAGCAAATGCTGATCAGTTCCTATCTCACCAACAGACAACATCTAGTTCTCAGTAATCTCAACTACATCTGAACTCAACAATATAAAGTGCTAAGTACCTCTAGGTTCTGCTCTTGGTTCGCTGCTCTTATATATGTATATATATATGGCACTATGATCTGTTTACAGATGATACAATAAGTCATATTGATGTAACGAAAGGGTCTAATATATTCCAAAACTGTACATAATTTCATGACCTGGACACAGCTAAATCATGTTATTTCACGAAAACATTCTAAATGTATGGTTATAGCTACAAAACAGGAAGAACAGTTCTCATCTTTTAAAACACTACATATGTACATTAAAAGTCATGTTCTGAAAGTTGATTTTATCAAAATCTTCGGCGTAACAAATACACGATAATCCATCCTGTTTGTAACCATATAAACAAGTCATGTAAAACTATTTCAAAAGCAAATGTTTGGGTTAGCTAAGATGAAACATTTCTTGAAGCTAAAATTAAGAAAATTCTTCGTCTAGGCACCTACCCAGCCGATGATTGACTATGCATTTACTCTTGAAACTAAGGTAGTGGTAATGTTCTCAAGCCTCTCGTTAGTCTGCGTAAGCGAGCTTGAAAACCACAAGTGTAATAGAGCCAAACTGTAAGGAGTTAAATATTTTACCATTAAAACTTAGATTTCAGTTTGTCAAAGGAACGTTTTATGTATATTACAATGAATGTACCCAGGGAATGACTCGAAACATGGAGCAAAGCTGTAGACTGTTGACGAGACGTCAATGCTTACGTGTGGATGTCATGGTGCCACGTCAAGTCGCACGGACCAAACATGTCTTAATTCAAAGGGAGAAAGGGAAAATGTGGGAATTACCTTGGCAACTTTCTTTCCTTTTTTCTTTTTTTGGGGGCGGGGGGTGAGATAATGTATCATTTCATTCCTAGTCATCCATTTGTGTCTTTTACTGTGTATTACACACCATTATTACCATATAATTTTGTTTCGTTCAAAGGAATGGTATGACCTTCGCTTGCGGTGGGATCCCAAAGAGTATCAAGGGGTTGACATTCTCTACATCCCGTCTGACCAGCTCTGGAAGCCAGACATTGTTCTCTACAATAAGTGAGTCCTTCAGACTTTTTGTTGTCTTATGTTTGGTTGGTTGGTTATATGGTTGGACGGTTGATTGATTGGGTAGTTGTGTGGAGAGTCATTTGGGTGGTTAATAGTTACGGAGTTGTTGTTTATTGTTCGTTTTGTGAAAAGTGAGTAGTAGAACGATAGTAAAGATTCCCCTAGAAAGGTATATATGTTGGTGGGTATGTGTATGCGTGTGTGTGTATGTGTGTGTGTGTGTGTGTGTATGTGTGTGTGTGTTAGAGAGAGAGAGAGAGGGGAGAGAGAGAGAGAGAGAGAGATAGAGGTGTGTGTGTGTGTATGTGTGTTTTCAAATATATGTGTGCGTGTGTGTATATGACTGTGCACGCATGCACATGTGCGTGCGTTTGTGCAGGCGTGTGTGTGTGTGTGTGTGTGTGTGTGTGTGTGTGTGTGTGTGTGTGTGTGTGTGTGTGTATGTGTGTGTGTGTGTGTGTGTATACTCGCGCGCGCGCGCGTGGTGTGTGTGTGTGTGTGTGTGTGTGTGTGTGTGTGTGTGTGTGATTGCAAGCATGATTGTACCATCATCATCACTATCTCTCTGTCTGTCTTTCAGTCATCCTTTTTCTTTATAATTGATAATTGATTTATTCTTTGTCTTTTTACATTCAGATGACTCACAATATGCAAGAAATTATATACGGTTATATATAAACACATACACACATACACTCATACATACAATCATACATACATACATACATACATACATACATACATATACATATATACCTACGTACATACATATATATATATATATTATGCATGTATTTTGTACATATACACCATGCACACATGATTAAAACTATGATCATAATACCTTTTGCAAACAATCCTGCAATAAACAGGGCATCTTGACTTTTTGATTGCACGAACACTCAATATGGTAAAATCAGGACCGTTAATTTTAAGCACTACACCCCCCCCCCTCCCCACACACACACACACAAAATCAGTCAGTAGATAAAAATTCACAATGCCTCGAGTTTTTTTGTTTATTTTTTTCATTTCTCACAAACGCTCATTATCGTAGATAAGGGACGATCCTTTTTAAGCAGCATACACCCCACCAACAGAATAGTCATCATTATGTGCCTTGACGTATGACTTTAACTATCATCTCCCTCCATACGAATCTACCTTTGTCGATGCAAGTATGTCTCCTACTCTTTTTGTCCCCACCCCAACACTGTCTAATATTTTCTCCCTGAGGTGCCTAGTGCTCTTTTCCTTTGTAGCTTTCAAATTTCTCTTGCCAAAAAAATGTTCTATAAATGTTGCTTGTCGTTTCAAAATAATTTTTATTATTGTTCTTTTTACGTTTGGTTATTTTAAGACTGTTTTCTTTGTTTTCTTTGCTGTCCATGGAACTGTTCACGTTTTTAGAAACAACATTTTAGCTGCCTCAATCTTGTTCTTACTTTGTTTGTTGATTGTCCAGGCTTTGCATTCGTATAAAAGTACTGGTTCTATATAACAATAAAAAAAAACTCTCTTCCTGAAGTTAATCGATAGATATTTGTTGGTAAGAACGCTTTTCATTTTCTTGAGTGCTATTTTAGCTTGGCCGATCCAGTTCTTCTGGATATTTCTAGTGTGCATCAGTTGTCTGATGAGATGACTATTCCCATATATTTGAACTGATCAACTTGTTTCAATATTGTGCAATTTGCTGATATTTTACATGAGGGGATTTTTTTTTCTGATTACCATGACTTCAGTCTTCTTACTATTTATTTCTGCTTTCTATTTCTATTATATTCGCAAGATTTTGTAGATATATTTTCATCTTCTGCACTTAGAACTGTGCCATCTGCATAACGAAGACTGCTTATCATTTTTCCTCCAATTTTTATTGCAGGACATTCTTTTAGGTTTCTTGTGATGCTTCGCTGTAAAGTGAAAACAAATCTGGTTGCAAAACACGTCCCTGTCTAGCTCATCTTTTGATATTTTGAAAAGAACTTTCTGCTCCCTTGCTGTTATCCCAACACAGTCCATATTGTTCTTCGACCTATTCCATCAGTATTGAGTGTTTCCAATTGGTTGATGAATTCTTCGTGTACTACCCGATCAAAAGCCTTGGTATAATCAGCAAAACATAAACACAAGTCTTTATTCCATTTGATCGCTCTTTCTAAGAGATTTTTTAGGATATATGTAATGATGTATATGTATGCATTAACATTTCTTTTCCCTTCAAAAAATCCGCGTTGTTGTATTGCCATTTTTTGTTTGGTTATATTCTTTGTATTCGTCATGATTATTCTTAATAGAATCTTTGTCACATGATTCATCAAAATAATTGTTCGATGGAGTTCGCATTATATACCCTCTATCTCTCTCTGTCTCTCTCTCTTGCTGTCTCTCTCTCTTGCTCTCTCTCTCTCTCCCCCTCTCTCTCTCTCCCTCTCTCTCTATCTCCCTCTTTCTCTCTCTGTCTCTCTCTCTCTGTTTCTCTTTCTCTCTCTCTCTCTGTCTCTCTCTTTCCCTCTCTGTCTCTCTGTCTCTCTCTCTCTCTCGTTTCCTCTCTCTCTTTCTCTGTCTTTGTCTCTGTCTGTCAGTCTGTCTGTATGTCTGTCTGTCTGTCTGTCTGTCTCTCTCTTTCTCGTTTCCACTCTCTCTTTCTCTGTCTTTGTCTCTGTCTGTCAGTCAGTCTGTCTGTCTGTCTGTCTGTCTCTCTCTCTCTCTCTCTTTTATGTTTTTCCTCATCTTTGTCTCCTTCATCTCGTTCTCCGTTACTACTGTTCTTGGTGTTCCTCTTTCTGTCCGCTTCGCTCCTTCCCTTCCTCCACCCTCCCCGTCCCGCTGTTATCTCTCCGACCCCCCTCACGTTTCTTCTGATTCAAAAGCATCCAGGCCTGCAATCAAGGGGAAATGTGAAGAGAATAGGAAGCTGATAACACATGGTGTTCACGTGTCATTAACTAATTGTCATCAGCCAGGCACAGAGATGCTGGTGTGGACAGCTGTTATCACAAGAACAACGTCTGTCTGAATGGCTCTCTGATGATGATCACGTTCACATGTCAGATAACCACTCGCTCACTCTCACACACAAACACACTCACACACACACACACACACACACACACACACACACACACACACACACACACACACACACACACACACACACTATGATACACACACACACACACACACACACACACTATCACACACACACTATGATACACACACACACACACACACATATATACTATGATAATACACACACACACACACACACACACACACAGACACACACACACACACAGACACACACACACACACAGACACACACACACATACTATGATGACACACACACATACACATACACACACACACACACACACACACACACACACACACACACACACACACACACATACGTACTATGATACACACACACACGCGCGCGCGCAGGAAACAGTACAGATGCACACATGCGCGCGTCACACGCACGTATATAGAAAGACAGAAGAGAAGAGGAGGGGAGGGGAGAAGGGATGGGGATAGAATGGTTGTCAAAGACAGGGGTGTGCTGTGTGATGATGTGGGGATAGAATGGTTGTCAAAGACAGGGGTGTGCTGTGTGATGATGTGGGGATAGAATGGTTGTCAAAGACAGGGATGTGCTGTGTGATGATGTGGGGATAGAATGGTTGTCAAAGACAGGGATGTGCTGTGTGATGATGTGGGGATAGAATGGTTGTCAAAGACAGGGATGTGCTGTGTGATGATGTGGGGTTGTCATGTGTCAACCAAGCTAGTGAACAACGCATTTTAATTTCAAGGACCGGGTCATTACTCATCTCTGACCCTATCTGTCACTGGTTCAGAAATCAGCTGCTTGAGAAACGAGGTAGGCAATTCAGATCAACATTAGCATGTGCTTGCGTTGATGTGGTAACCATCATCATCACCAGCAGCAGCAGCATAATGATAATAATGATAATAATGAGGATGATAACAACAACAACAATAATGACAATGATAATAATGATAATAATAACAATAATGATAATAATAATAATATTCATAATAATCATATTCATACTAATGATAATAATAGTAACGATGTTGATGATAATGATAAATCATTCTTGTATACCAACATTTTCAAACTTCAGTTGGACTCACTATGTATTACACATTTGACAAAATTCAGAGTGTACTATAAACAGAAACACTAATTATCATACATAAACAGACATTCAAATACACATTGATAAGTACACACACACAACTACTTAATGAATATGTACTCATGATGTCCAGCCATATATACCCCCGTCCCATATATATATGATAATAAACGGCCAACAGAATAGGCCAAGCCAAAACAGCATTCAAGAAGATGAAAAGCATTCTTACCAACAAATGCCTATCAATTAACATCAGGAAGAGAGTTCTTGAATGTTATATAGAACCGATAATGTTATACGGATGTGAGGCGTGGACAGTCAACAAGTTAAGGGTAATGATTAGATGCGCCGCACTGTTCTAAACCCTTTGCAATCTAGCAATTTGTTCTGCTGGTCAGCCAGATTGCACAGAATTACGGTAGTCTAAATTGGAAGTTAATGCAGCAGTGATAAATTATTAACATTATCTTTTGAATATATGGTCGTATGGAAGTGATCCTCCTCAGCTTCAAGTAAGAACTACGGCTAATGTGTTCTTGAATAGACAAACTTTGGTTAACATTTACTCCCGAGATATTTCACAGGTGTTTGGAATGAAACATCAGCACCATCATTATTTGCACACTCACTGCCAGACTGTCCAAATTTAGATATGGTATGTGTGTGCATGTGTGTGTGTGTGCGAGCATGTGTGTTTGTGTGTGTCTGTATGTCAGTGTCTGTATGTATCTGAGTGTTGAATTTAGGCAAGATAACACATTCATTTGTTATAAGAACCTATGATAGGACTATAAGACATATTGGTTGTAATCATTGGCAAAACACATAATGATTTCGACAGTTAATGATTTCACATTTCATGTTATCATCATCAGCTTCAACGAGAACATAAATGTATAACCGCTACTAAAAAATCTTGGAGTTTTCCTAAGTACAAGCAAAACATGTACTTGTAAAATGACCGTCAGCAAGCTGCTGTGTTCAACCTCAGAAAAAATACCAAAATCGCAACATGGAACGTCAGAACATTGTTGCAAAAAGGTAAATTAGACAATATCAAAATGGAAATGGAAAGGCTTAACAATAGTATTTCAAGACTAGGGAAGTGAGATGCAAGGGGGCAGGCATGATAACATCAGGAGAGCATACAGTAACATATTCTTGTGCAAACTCACATGAAAGAAGAGTAGGAATCGTAGTGGACAGGGACAAATCAAAATCAGTTAAGGGATATTGGGCTGTGTCCGACAGTTTTGTTGGTTAAATTGGATGGCAGGCCATTTGATATCAACATCATTCAGGTGTATGCACCAACATCCGCAAGTACTCAGGAAGATATTGACAACTTCTACGAAGTAATAGAGATAGCCAAGGCCCAATGTAAATCACAGGAAGTTACAATGATAATGAGAGATTTTACATGTAATACTTAAGTGGGACAGGATAGGGTGGAGGATGTAGTAGGACCTCATGGCCTTGGTACATAAAATGAAAGAGGAAGGAAACTTGTAGAATGAGCACAGATGAATGAGTTCATAGTAGGAAACACCTGGTTTGAGCAGCCTGATAGAAGAAAATGGACTTGGTTGAGTCCAGGAGATGATACCAAAAACGAGATTGACTAGATCCTGATCAATAAAAGATTTAGAAATTCTTAACTGTCAGCAAAACACTACCACGCGCTGACTGCGACAGTGACCACAATCCTGTAGTGGGAAGATTAGGCTGAAATTACGGAAAAGGAAACAGACCAAAAGCAACATTAAACTAAATCTTGGACTCTTAAAGACAGATGAAGTAATACGTAAAAAAATTAACGTACATGTTCAAAACAAATTCAGTGCTCTGGAAGACGTTGGTGACACTGAGGAACAATGGACAAACTTGAGAAATTCGATAAATGAAGCTTATGAAGAAATCTCTAAAGTAGATTGAACAGCAAAAAAGAACTGGATGACAAAAGAAATCTTAAGCTTGATGGAGGAACGCAGGAAGGCAAAGAGAAACGAGGAGATATACAGGAAGATAAACAAAGAAATCAGGAATAGGTGCAATGAAGCTAAGGAAGCTTGACTGAAAACAAAATGCAAAGAAATAGAAGACCGACACAAAACGGATCCTCAGA
Source organism: Monoplex corrugatus (assembly GCA_030674185.1). NCBI lineage: Eukaryota > Metazoa > Mollusca > Gastropoda > Littorinimorpha > Ranellidae > Monoplex > Monoplex corrugatus. Next base: position 74,948,925 of record JAPXFY010000013.1, read on the forward strand.
GTATGTACAGACGAATTGATGAAATTGTCCACAGGAAAAATACATGCACATCAAGTGGTTACATAAAATCGAAAGATGGTATGCTTATCATAGAAAAAGACAAAATATTAGATAGATGGGGAGAGTACACTAAAGGCCTTTTTGAAGATGACAGAAACGAAGAACGCATTATAAGAAAGATGAAGTCAGAGCAGCACTGGAAAAGCCCCAGGACCAGACAACATTACTACAGAGATGATTGAAGTCCTGGAGTAATCTGGTATAGAGAAAATAAGTCCTCCTAAATGAAATTTATGACACTGGAAAAATCCCCAAAGATATGTCAAAATCAATTTCCATTGCACTTCCAAAGAAGACAGGGGCTATAGAATGCGAAATCCATCGCACAATCAGCTTGATGAGTCATGTAACAAAAATCCTATTAACTGTTTTCCGTTCTGAGACTTGTTATGATTTTTCACGAAACTGACAGTATATTTACCAGAAAGCAAGCCATTTCGTCAAATATTAACTTATATTATCAAATTATATTATCAAACTAAACACCATAACACTCAGAAATGTTTGCGGTTTCAACTGATGTATAGGATGCAGCCTTTATTTTGATAGATTTTATAGTTCCAAATGGAACGATTTCGCTCTGGGAGAATGGAAGGGGGTTAAGAATAATCATGATGAGGACAAGAAATAGAATCAAAAGAGAAATAGCTGAGAACAGTGTGGGTTTGTCGAAGAGAAAGGAACTATTAATGCCATATACACCCTAAGAACTATCATAGAGAGGTAAATCGAGATGAATAAGGATTTATATTTATGCTTTGTTGATTATACCAAGGCTTTCGATCGGGTAAGACATGAAGAATTGATCAACCGACTGGAAAACTCAATATTGATGGAAAAGAGCTACAAATAATCAGAAATATGTATTGGGAACAAACAGCTGCAATGAGAATAGAAAACGATATAAGCTCTTTCCAAAATATCAAAAGAGGAGTCAGACAAGGTTGTGTTTTGTTACCAGATCTGTTTTCACTTTACAGCGAAAACATCATGAGAAACCTAGAGGAAATCCCTGGATTAAAGTCTGGTAGAAAAAAATGATAAACAACATTCGATACGCAGATGGCACCGTGCTAATTGCAGAAAGTGAAAGGGACCTACAAAACCTTGTGAATGTACTAGAAATAGAAAGCAAAGGTAAGGGTTTGGAACTAAACAGCAAGAAGACTGAAGTCATGGTGATCAGTAAAAAACGTAAAATCCCGTCATACAAAATAACAGCAAACGGCACAACCTTGAGACAGGTTGATAAGTTTAAATATTTGGAACGATCATTTCACCAGACGGCAGATGCACATCTGAAATAGCCGGCAGAATCGGCCAAGCCAAGACAGCATTCAAGGAGATGAAAAGCATTCTTACCAACAAATGCCTATCAATTAACATCAGGAAGAGAGTTCTTGAATGTTATATAGAACCTATCATGTTATACGGTTGTGAGTCGTGGACAGTCAACAAGCAAAGCCAGAACAAGATTGAGGCAGCCGAGATGTGGTTTGTAAGAAGAATGTTGAGAGTTCCATGAACAACAAAGAAAGCAAACGAGACAGTCTTGATAAAGGCAGACACAAGATTATTCATAAGGAAGATTAGGAAAAGACAGGCTACATTTATAGGCCATTTTATGAGGAAAGGGGAATTGGAGCACCTGGTCACAACAGGAAAGCTGAAGGGAAAGAGAGCACCATGTAGACCCAGGGAGAAGATATTGGACAGACTTGCAGAGTGGCTGAAGACAAAGAGGGTGGAAGAGATGCTTGAGTCAACAAGGGATAAAAACAGATGGAAGTCCATGATCGCCAACACCATGTGGCAAGGCACATGATGACGAGGATGATTTGCAAAATGTGTTGCTTCTAATACATCGTCTATATTTAGCATTTTGGACTAAGATTGTGGAGGGTATGTATTTTGGATATAGCATACTAGATACAGTTTGATGAAGGTACATATTTTCCTGAACCTGTTTCATCAGTGTAAATATCCAAGAAATGAAAGTCATCTTGTAAGTGAGTGAGTGTGCGTGTGCATGTACGTGTGTGTGTGTGTGTGTTCGTTCGTTCCTTCCTTGATTTAACGTCTTTTCACTATGAGTGATATTAGACGGTGTGTGTGTGTGTGTGTGTGTGTGTGTGTGTGTGTGTGTGTGTGTGTGTGTGTGTGTGTGTGTGTGTTGTGTGTGTGTGTGTGTGTGTGTGTGTGTGTGTGTGTGTGTGTGTGTGTGTCTGTCTGTCTGTCTGTGTGTTCGAAAATTTCATAAAAGAAACAAGGAAGCAAGCAAAATTTCTTAATTGACATGGTCTGTCTCTCATGCTTTTCATTTCTGAGTGTCGATGAATATGGGTGAGGGATGGAAATGTTGGATGTCACAGCTAATGGAAATCTGTCACTCCCAAAGCCTCCAAAGGGTGTACCGCCCATTGGAATTAAAAGACCCCTATTGTCCTTAGAATAAGCGAATTTTTCTGATTCATCTTTTTTTGGTGGCGTCTGTTTATCGTTCTCCGTCTTTTTGTATGTTTTTGTCACTGTCTTTTTCTCTGTCTCCCTCTCTCTATCTCACCTCTATGTCTCTCCTGTCTCTCAATCTCTCTGTCTCTGCCTCTGTCTGTCTGTCTGCCTCTCTGTCTGTCTGTCTGTCTGTCTGTCTCTCTCTCTCTCTCTCTCTCTCTCTCTCTCTCTCTCTCTCTCTCCATCCCGCTCTTGTTTCAACAGGATCTTTTTTGGTTCACATCTTTATGTTGTCTGTGTGTCTTTTTCCTTCTTTCTGTCTGTCTGTCCTCCCGGACGGGACCACCATCTTGTCGTAGTCAGGAGGCTTGAGGTCCCAGTGATCCCTTGAGCTATGCCGACGGGGGCTACTGGATGGAA
>JAPXFY010000013.1:74956855-74961855 GCA_030674185.1 Monoplex corrugatus
GCACTTACGCCTGAGATGAGAAGTCGAGAGAGAGAGAGAGAGAGAGAGAGAGAGAGAGAGAGAGAGAGAGAGGAGAGGGGGGAGAATAACGTTCTTAATTTTCTAGGATAATAGATGAGCATTTGTGTGCTTTTTGTTTTACGTCTAGTTCTTGCCTAAAGTTGTAATAAATACGTATCATAAGATACTAACAGAAAGATATGACCCAATCATTCTAGAAAATGTCAGTTGTTATATCTACATTTTTAACGTAAACAATACAACATTGTGTACATTGAAAAAATACACAAAGGTATAACGAACAGAAATGAGCAGAAAATATAATCAGATACAGAGAAGGAAGGAGAGAGAGAAAGAAAGAGACAGACAGACAGACAGACAGACAGACAGACAGAGACAGAGAAAGATAGAAAAAAATCAGATTCAGGTTCAGGTTCAGACCAAAACCGTTGTGTGAAGGAGGGGATCATTACAGAGTATGTTTTTCATGTGTGATATCAGTGAATTATGCTACAGCCATTTACTCTTAGCTGAAAAATATTATATAAAAGAATTGCCAAATTACTTATAATATTTTCATCCATCAACACCATTGATAAATGTTTTTGAAACGAACATGTTATCTTGTTGGAACGCGTCTTATACGACTGTCACTCAGTATGGGACATTTCAAAGAAAAATGAACTTCATCCTCTTTTGACTCTGTTGAGAGAAGTATAATATGCCAGCGCTGCCTGTGCATGTTTGAATCGAAAACGTGCATATTTATGTCAAAGATACAAACATAAGTCTGGTTGATACAAAGTTCCAGATGCCTGTCGGTTTCTATCAAAAGATACGATTTTTTGAGAATTTTGAATAGCTGAAAACTGAACAAGTTGAACTTAACATTTGTTTGAATACGACTTACTCAACTTTGCCTTCAGTGTCTACTGAACATTGACAAAGATCAACAGTTTTATTACCCATTTCATGACTTAAGCAGGCGTATCTGAAATTAAGTTCACGAATGCAAGCACGGATATTTGGCACCCAGTTCTGTTTTCCTCTTGAACTTAAACCATACAAGATGTCATTAACTTTATGTGATGATGTATCTTGAAAGATCCCTATAAGCAGCCATAAAATTCGAACGAGTTAAAAAAGATCCCTAACTATCCATAAGCATTAACAACTGGCATGAGATCACCATTATGCGAAACGCAACAACGTTAGTTGTATTCATATTGACCTTTAACTGTAACTCATAGCTGAGTTCTGTAGACTATTTATTTTTATTTGCAATCCAGACTGTTCCTGAAAGCGAAATAACGTCATCATCTAGCAAACATTGAAAACTCCATAGATTATCTTACAAATTTTCCACCATGTCTTCCATTATAAATGGCTTTTATTGCGTGTTCTGTAATAAATATTGGGAAAAAAAAAGAATAGGACCCCATGGCACAAATTGTACTGTCAGCAAGTTTTGCACCAACATCTTGAAACTTTTAGTACAATATCTTTTCTCGAACAATATTCTGGCCATAGAAGTTTGCGTTTATAGAGTGAAACGCTTTAGGATATAGAGTCAAATGTTTTAAAGTCTGTAAAATCTGCATAAAATTTACAATTTTATGAAAAAATTCTGCCTAAAAGCCGGTAAAGTAAACAGGATTATGGCCACTATCAATTATCCGTGCTTGATGGTACCTGTTATATTATTTCAGATTGTTATTTTGTTTTATCAGCATCTTGTTTTGTATAAATATGTTGTCTGCTAGGTCTGCTCTGCCACTACGTCTGTGTCCAGCGCTCAGTTCAACATTACCACATTTCAGCAATAAAATTCCCCGTACAGGAACAAGAGGAGTAAATCCTTCGATGACATCGCCACGTATGGTTTGAATTGTCAATGTGCTACAGAAATGGTGCCTCTTTCTTCACCACACTTTGACATATGAACGCCATGAAGGTAGGCATCAAACCGGCACAAACTCATGGAATCTCAAAGATGCGTTATATATTTAGGCATGATGACGTCAAGGCGGTATCAAGCACAGGTGATGGCTCCAGCACCAGAAAATGCGTGTTAACTGCGGATCTCCTTCTTGTGGCTGTTTACACCCCGGAGACGGAAATGCCCCCTCTTTTTCATAAGTGTGAGAGAGAGAGAAAATGAGAGAGAAGAAAAAGAAGAAGAAGAAGGAAGAGGAGGAGAGGGAGAGGGAGCGGGAGGTCATGGAGATAAACATTGCTGTCCACAGAAAGAAAGCTTTTAAGATTGTTAGACTTGACCCAAAACAAGTGTGACTGCCCGCGTTCAAGCAAACAGGAACCAGAAAAAAAAACACGAAAAAAGAATAAGAACATGTATTTAATACAACAAAACAAGGAATCCTTTTCCCTTACTGGAGGGAGCAGCAGGGAAGTTTCAGTTTTTCCTCCTAATTTTTGTATCTGTTGTTTGTTTGTTTGTGATCTTACGCTAGACAAAGGCCAGTTGGCCGAAAATTTGCGCCTGCCTTGTCTTGTTGTATTAAATACGCGTTCTTATTATTTATTTATGTTTTTTTGCGAGTTTTTTCTGGTTCTTCTTAGACTTGATCAAACAAAAATGAAGTAGAGTGTCAGGATAAACACGGCAACTGTCTCATACAGGAAAAAGACGTCATAAACAGATGGTCTGAGCACTATTCTGAACTGTACAACAAACAGAGCAAAGGATATCCAAGTGTTGCAAACAGTTCCAGATTCATCAAACAAAATGATTCCCTAATGCTCTGTGATGAAACTGTAGCAGCAGTGAAGTCGTTGAAATGATGTGAGGCTGCAAGCATTGACAGCATCCCTTCAGAACTGTTGGCACATGGCAGAGAGGCAATAACTGATATCCCAGGTGTCATCCGTAAAACATGAGGCAAACAGAAGAGTGCCCATGCCATGAACCCAGTCATTAATCGTCACCTTTCTCGAGAAAGGAATTCTCCATCACTGTCTGTACTGTCGCACTATTAATCAGTCATGGCAACAGATGCCATTGTTGCTAAAGAACTGGCCAGATTCCGCAAGGACAGAAGTACTATCGAACAGATTCTTAACCTGTGAACCCTTTGTAGAAAACATCTGCAACACTGGAGGGTGTCCTATCATGTTTTCACAGACTTCAAGATGGTGTTTGACAGAGTCTGGCAAGAGATACTATAGGCCACAATGAAGATATATAACATTGGGCAAAAGCCAATGAATACTATTCAGCAAGTATACTCTAAAACAATCAGTGCAGTACTTACACAGGGTACTATTAGTGGTTCAACACTTCAGTCGTAGTTCGTCAGGGCTGCCTTCTCTCCCCAACATTTTTCAACATATTCCTGGAGCGCATCATGACTGACGCTCTCTAAGATCATGTCAGCACAGTCAGCAGTGGAGGAAGAACCATCACTAACCCTCGCTTTACAGATGACATTGATGGTCCGGCAGATAAGGAATAAGAACTCGCCAAGTTTGTTAATAAAAGACAAGGTGACAACTACAGTAATGTCCAAGCTGAACACTGTACAGAAGGACGAAAACACCTCCGTCAAACACAATATCAGGCGCTGGTATATTCTATCTTTCTGAAAGCATTTGAGACATGGAATGTCACAGCGGATTTCGAAAGACGAATCCAAACCATGAAAATGAATTAATGTTATCGCAAGATGCTAAACATCAGATTCACTGATCTTTATCTCTAATGAATAAGAGCGCCAAAGCATCAAGCAAAAAAGAAAAAAGAAAAAAGAAAAAAAAGAAAGAAAAAAAAAAAAAGAAAAGAAAGAAAAGAAAAAAAGGATGCACTGGCAAACTTTTAGGATGGACAGAGAAACAATTTGCAGAGAACCAGGCTTTGGCACACAGCCGACATAGCTGGAAGAATCTGGTGAACGGTTCGTTAGGGCGGTGCCCCAGTTACCGTTCAGGGAATGAAGAGAAGAAGAAGGGGGTGAAGACGGAGACGATTTATGGCTGTAAGGCGATGATGCTTTGTAATCCTTATCAGGAATACGATGACTACACCCACACACTTTCTGAGAGGTAGGGAAATTCCATCAGAAATATTTTTCACGAAACTATGAGTGTAACTTGAGAAACAGAGGGAAAGGCAGACGGATATATAGAAATCCAGGCAAGGAAATGGATGGATGGACATCCAGAAAAATAGAGAGGGAGACAAAAAGAAATGGATTATAGTCAGGCAGACGTAATGAAAGAGCAATATATTAGTAATGTACACTGCATTGCTTCATAAAAAAAAATTGTATCCATATTGATGATTTCTCTTTTTTCCTCATGTTATCAGTTATTACACAAAGTTATGTTCTCGTTTCTGAAAGCACATTCTGTAATAAATCTTTTCCATCAAAAACCAAGAAATACACCATATGGATTCATTGCACATCATGTTGAAACGTTTGTGTGGACACTGAAATTAGAAGAGCAGACAGAACTATATGGATATTTTTATTTTTGCTTTGATATTTGAAAATGGATCGGAAAGACCTCTCTGGACGCCCATTTCATGAGTGATCATTTGGAATTTAGTTTGATGGGTTTGAATGCGTGAAGATGGTTATATCGATGTGAAGGGTTGATGATGAAGGATGCAGATATTTTCCGAAGTGCATGTTTCTGTGAGAATATCGGGCATGTGTTGTATTTGTCTTTCTTTCTGGGAGGAGTAAACTTTATATTAGATTTTCTATATCCAGCCGTTGCTCAGAGCGCAGGCTGTTCTATGAAACAAAAACAAAAACAAAAAAACACACAAAAAGTATCAATAGTTCCTTCTCTCTAGTAAATAAAGTTTCTTTTCTCCACTATATCGTCACACACCTGTACACAGGCATTGTATCCACACACTCTTTTGCACATGCGCGTGCGCTCATACGCACATTTTAACAAAAGCACAGACACACGATCGCAGAGACAGAGAAAGACAGACAGACAGTCAGACAGACAGACAGACGGACAGACAG
>JAPXFY010000013.1:74966855-74991855 GCA_030674185.1 Monoplex corrugatus
AACATTACTTTTCCTGCACAACTCTGTTGACAACATTGCTTTTCCTGCACAACTCTGTTGACAACATTGCTTTTCCTGCACAACTCTGTTGACAACATTGCTTTTCCTGCACAACTCTGTTGACAACATTGCTTTTCCTGCACAACTCTGTTGACAACATTGCTTTTCCTGCACAACTCTGTTGACAACATTGCTTTTCCTGCACAACTCTGTTGACAACATTGCTTTTCCTGCACAACTCTGTTGACAACATTACTTTTCCTGCACAACTCTGTTGACAACATTGCTTTTCCTGCACAACTCTGTTGACAACATTGCTTTTCCTGCACAACTCTGTTGACAACATTACTTTTCCTGCACAACTCTGTTGACAACATTGCTTTTCCTGCACAACTCTGTTGACAACATTGCTTTTCCTGCACAACTCTGTTGACAACATTGCTTTTCCTGCACAACTCTGTTGACAACATTGCTTTTCCTGCACAACTCTGTTGACAACATTGCTTTTCCTGCACAACTCTGTTGACAACATTGCTTTTCCTGCACAACTCTGTTGACAACATTGCTTTTCCTGCACAACTCTGTTGACAACATTGCTTTTCCTGCACAACTCTGTTGACAACATTGCTTTTCCTGCACAACTCTGTTGACAACATTGCTTTTCCTGCACAACTCTGTTGACAACATTACTTTTCCTGCACAACTCTGTTGACAACATTGCTTTTCCTGCAAACAACTCTGTTGACAACATTGACTTTTCCTGCACAACTCTGTTGACAACATTACTTTTCCTGCACAACTCTGTTGACAACATTGCTTTTCCTGCACAACTCTGTTGACAACATTGCTTTTCCTGCACAACTCTGTTGACAACATTGCTTTTCTCCTGACACACTTGTTTCGACAACATTGCTTTTCCTGCACAACTCTGTTGACAACATTGCTTTTCCTGCACAACTCTGTTGACAACATTGCTTTTCCTGCACAACTCTGTTGACAACATTGCTTTTCCTGCACAACTCTGTTGACAACATTCTTTTCCTGCACAACTCTGTTGACAACATTGCTTTTCCTGCACAACTCTGTTGACAACATTGCTTTTCCTGCACAACTCTGTTGACAACATTGCTTTTCCTGCACAACTCTGTTGACAACATTACTTTTCCTGCACAACTCTGTTGACAACATTGCTTTTCCTGCACAACTCTGTTGACAACATTGCTTTTCCTGCACAACTCTGTTGACAACATTGCTTTTCCTGCACTAACTCTGTTGACAACATTGCTTTTCCTGCACAACTCTGTTGACAACATTGCTTTTCCTGCACAACTCTGTTGACAACATTGCTTTTCCTGCACAACTCTGTTGACAACATTGCTTTTCCTGCACAACTCTGTTGACAACATTACTTTTCCTGCACAACTCTGTTGACAACATTGCTTTTCCTGCACAACTCTGTTGACAACATTGCTTTTCCTGCACAACTCTGTTGACAACATTGCTTTTCCTGCACAACTCTGTTGACAACATTGCTTTTCCTGCACAACTCTGTTGACAACATTGCTTTTCCTGCACAACTCTGTTGACAACATTGCTTTTCCTGCACAACTCTGTTGACAACATTGCTTTTCCTGCACAACTCTGTTGACAACATTGCTTTTCCTGCACAACTCTGTTGACAACATTGCTTTTCCTGCACAACTCTGTTGACAACATTGCTTTTCCTGCACTTGCTTTTCCTGCACAACTCTGTTGACAACATTGCTTTTCCTGCACAACTCTGTTGACAACATTGCTTTTCCTGCACAACTCTGTTGACAACATTCTTTTCCTGCACAACTCTGTTGACAACATTGCTTTTCCTGCACAACTCTGTTGACAACATTGCTTTTTCCTGCACAACTCTGTTGACAACATTGCTTTTTCCTGCACAACTCTGTTGACAACATTACTTTTCCTGCACAACTCTGTTGACAACATTCTTTTTCCTGCACAACTCTGTTGACAACATTTTTCCTGCACAACTCTGTTGACAACATTACTTTTCCTGCACAACTCTGTTGACAACATTACTTTTCCTGCACAACTCTGTTGACAACATTACTTTTCCTGCACAACTCTGTTGACAACATTGCTTTTCCTGCACAACTCTGTTGACAACATTGCTTTTCCTGCACAACTCTGTTGACAACATTGCTTTTCCTGCACAACTCTGTTGACAACATTGCTTTTCCTGCACAACTCTGTTGACAACATTACTTTTCCTGCACAACTCTGTTGACAACATTACTTTTCCTGCACAACTCTGTTGACAACATTGCTTTTCCTGCACAACTCTGTTGACAACATTACTTTTCCTGCACAACTCTGTTGACAACATTGCTTTTCCTGCACAACTCTGTTGACAACATTGCTTTTCCTGCACAACTCTGTTGACAACATTACTTTTCCTGCACAACTCTGTTGACAACATTGCTTTTCCTGCACAACTCTGTTGACAACATTGCTTTTCCTGCACAACTCTGTTGACAACATTACTTTTCCTGTACAACTCTGTTGACAACATTGCTTTTCCTGCACAACTCTGTTGACAACATTGCTTTTCCTGCACAACTCTGTTGACAACATTGCTTTTCCTGCACAACTCTGTTGACAACATTACTTTTCCTGCACAACTCTGTTGACAACATTACTTTTCCTGCACAACTCTGTTGACAACATTACTTTTCCTGCACAACTCTGTTGACAACATTACTTTTCCTGCACAACTCTGTTGACAACATTGCTTTTCCTGCACAACTCTGTTGACAACATTACTTTTCCTGCACAACTCTGTTGACAACATTGCTTTTCCTGCACAACTCTGTTGACAACATTGCTTTTCCTGCACAACTCTGTTGACAACATTGCTTTTCCTGCACAACTCTGTTGACAACATTGCTTTTCCTGCACAACTCTGTTGACAACATTACTTTTCCTGCACAACTCTGTTGACAACATTGCTTTTCCTGCACAACTCTGTTGACAACATTGCTTTTCCTGCACAACTCTGTTGACAACATTGCTTTTCCTGCACAACTCTGTTGACAACATTGCTTTTCCTGCACAACTCTGTTGACAACATTGCTTTTCCTGCACAACTCTGTTGACAACATTGCTTTTCCTGCACAACTCTGTTGACAACATTGCTTTTCCTGCACAACTCTGTTGACAACATTGCTTTTCCTGCACAACTCTGTTGACAACATTGCTTTTCCTGCACAACTCTGTTGACAACATTGCTTTTCCTGCACAACTCTGTTGACAACATTGCTTTTCCTGCACAACTCTGTTGACAACATTGCTTTTCCTGCACAACTCTGTTGACAACATTACTTTTCCTGCACAACTCTGTTGACAACATTCTTTTCCTGCACAACTCTGTTGACAACATTACTTTTCCTGCACAACTCTGTTGAACAACATTACTTTTCCTGCACAACTCTGTTGACAACATTCTTTTCCTGCACAACTCTGTTGACAACATTACTTTTCCTGCACAACTCTGTTGACAACATTACTTTTCCTGCACAACTCTGTTGACAACATTACTTTTCCTGCACAACTCTGTTGACAACATTACTTTTCCTGCACAACTCTGTTGACAACATTGCTTTTCCTGCACAACTCTGTTGACAACATTACTTTTCCTGCACAACTCTGTTGACAACATTACTTTTCCTGTACAGTGTTGATGGGCAACTTCAGCTTGAAATCATCGATTCAAAATGAAGTTACCGAAAGATGACAGCAGTTTCAAAAATCCAAAAGCAATACAAAAGCTCAACCCCTGCCAACGCTGGAGTGTGGTGATCATGTATTTGTACAACTGTCCAAAGACGGCATTGGTAATCTGCCAGAGTCACTGCAGCCAGGATAGTCTAAGACCATATCACGCCAAAAACTTCACATGGCCAAACTTTCGACGACACTTGTCATTTCATACGACAGTCTTCCCAGATACCATCATCTGCTGTTTAACAGCCCATTCTCACACAACAGTTGGCTATGGAGCATGCACCTACACATGGATCACCTCGATTAGATACTCCGGTAGTTTCACTCTCAGATATCTGCAGAACAAGAACCGGAAGTGGTCGAGCAATGGAACCACCTTGAAAACTTAAAGTTTGATTTTATTTCATAGAAGGAGATGTAAGTTATCAATCGGTAATCGGTACCACTGCTCATAGGAAGTTATTTCTGTCTCTATGTATGCAAGAGTAACGTCCCTAGTTGGTATGGAGTAATCTCCCTTTTTGTTTACACAACAACAGCAACGGTGCCCGACAGTCGCCTCCAGGTCTAATGGGGGTAAAAATGCTGATCAAAAACAAATCAACGTTACAACAAAACAAACAACATTGAGAGGCAGATAGCTTGAGTGACAGACAGAGAGGGGATGGAAGGGAAGGAGACAGATATATATATATATATATATATATATATATATAGAGAGAGAGAGAGAGAGAGAGAGAGAGAGAGAGAGAACAAGACAGAACAGACAGACAGTGAGACAGCACAGACAGAGAACAAGACAGAACAGACAGACAGCTAGACAGCACAGACAGAGAACAAGACAGAACAGACAGACAGCGAGACAGCACAGACAGAGAACAAGACATAACAGACAGACAGCTAGACAGCACAGACAGAGAACGAGACAGAACAGACAGATGAAGAAACAGAGAGGCACACAGGCAGACATGCAGTCTTGGACAGCACCAGAGACAGATAGGTAGGGGGTGGGGATGGACAGGCAGACAAAGAGACACGACAGGCAGATAACGAGACAGAAACAGAGAGGCAGACAGACAAAACAAAGGTCAAACAGCATACAAGATATGAATAATCTTGTTGGCCAAATTCTCAGAACTCTATGTTGACGATTCCCCTCGCTTCTTATTACGATCAGTTATCACGTAAGATTCTCTTCTCGTTTCCAAGAACACTTTCTGCTATAACTCTTCTCCATCAAAAAGCACACAATCTGGATTCAGTGCATTTCTATTCGCGCTGAGATGTTTTGTGTGGACACAGATATTAGAAAGAAAATGCCGATTTCCATGCAAGAGTCTCTTCTGCAATGATATGAAATAATGAATGAAACACATTTTTGCATGCTCAGTTCGGAACCGATAATCGTCTGCAATGTAGTTTTGTGATTTTAAATGCGTGATGAAGATTCTGTTGAACTGCGTGTGTTTACACCTGTAATGTAGATAGATATGGAAGTGGATTGTCAGTGTGTATCGGGAACGTTGTGTATTTCTTGTGTATTAAGATAAAGATTGTGTTGGAAAAGGTGGCATTTTATCAACTCGGAGTGTGATGAATGGAGTCTTAAAAACCTGTTCACGTCCAGTTGACCTGTCACTCTGTGTACGGATGTTCTATGAAATAAAGAAACAGAATCAAACAAATGAATAAAATAAAAACGTTCAGTGTTTTTCTCTCTCCATAAATACATCACATACACACGCATGCGTACGTTGAACGTTGTACTCGCGTGCGCGCGAACACACACAAACACACACACATACATACATACACACACACACACACACACACACACACACACACACACACACACACACACACACACACACAACACACACACTCACACGCACACTCACACACACACATGCACGCCACACACGTACGCGCTCACACGCATACACATACAGACACACACACAGTGGGTGTGTGAGAGAGGGGAGGGAGAGAAGAGAGAGAGAGAGAGGGAGGGTTTCGACAATGTCATTGATGTATTGACAAAAATTGTGGGCCCATTTTGGGGGATAGTGTCTTTTTTCGTCCACATTATGAGTTACCACGCAAACTTCTCTTCTATTTTCTGTCTTGATTCTTGTCAAACCAAAGACCAAGAAACACTGGATTCATTGAGTTTCTATTCATGTTGAGAGGTGTCACATGGGACACTGAAATCAAACCCATCAGGCAACAATTTGAATAAAAACAAAACGACGACGACGACGACGACGACGACAACAACAACAACAACAACAACAACAAACCATAAAATGATTATACTTTGACGCCCATTTCAGAGAGACAAGTACACGTAGACCTTGGTCAGAGGACTTGGATAGCATAATAGCGGATAATATTCTTTTTCTAGGCGTTTTATCTTTGTCTAAAGATACAAGGCAAATAATATCAATGAATCAAATGGTGGATAGTATTTGTTTTCACATTGAGTGGGGAAAGATTTTAAATAGGCCAGATTATAGTGGATGATTTCTTTCGTGGGTTTTTGTGGAATATATTACAGCGGGAAGGATAAAACAGGGAAATGAAAAAACACATATGCAGACCAGTCCATCACTACCAGGGAGATGGGAGTTATCGGCCTTAACTATGATGAGTGCACCCACCCGCTAATAGAGATAATTGATTCCTGCAACATTTTTGACACAAAGATCTGTGCTTGTAGCACGCGCGGCTGAGCCGATGAGAAAGATGAAAAAAAATAATAAAAAAGAATAAGAGGGAGACATACACAGAGAGAGTGAAATACAGATCGACTGACAGGCAGGCAGGCAGGCAGGCAGGCAGGCAGGCAGACAGACAGGCAGACGGCAGAAAGACGGACAGAAAGACAGACACGCATGCACGGATGCACACACGCACGTGTGTTTAGGGAGAGAGAGAGGAGTTACGACGACCCTCCTCTCCACAGTCTCAATCCAACCTCTTTCTTCTGTGCAATATCAGGTATCACGCGAATGTCCCCCCTGTTTTTCGTTAACACCATTTGTCTGGAGTCTTTTCTATCAAAACCAAATCAAGTCTGCAATACATTCAATCCATTTCTGTTCGCTTTGTATGATAGATTTTGTAGGGGCACAAAAATAAGAAAAAGAGAGATTCTCCTCTGAAACATATGAAAGAAAAATATTCAATCAGCCAATCAATCAAACAACCAATCAATCATTCAACACAGGCAAAAGCGAAACATGAACGTATATTTTGACGCCTTCAAGAACTTACTGCTGGATGGGGCTCGGCCGTTTGGAGATATAATAACAATGAGCCATAATTGTGGGCAGATGTGATATTGCATGACTTGTCTAGTGTGAATATGATCATTCTTTCGTATTGAGATAGTCTTTTGTGTGTTAGTATAACAGGCACTTTTTCTTTGTTTCTTTCTGTTTCATTTTGTTTTATTTTCTTTCGTTCTTTCTTCCATCCTTTCATTTTTCTTATTTTAAAGGTAAAGGTCTCTGTTTAGAAGGAAGGTAATCCATGAAAAGAACACACACACACGCACGCACGCACGCACATGCACACACACATACATACACATACGCACACACACACACACACACACACACACAAACACACACACACACACACACACACACACACACACACACACACACACACACACACACACACACACACACACACACACACACACACACACACACACGAAGCCAATCAATCTTTGTGTCCGCACGTGCACCATACATACACATGAAAAAAATGCACATATAATTATATGCACGCACACAAACACATGTATCCCTCCCGCACACACGCGCGCAGACGCAAACGCGCGCGCGCGCGCGCCACACACACACACACACACACACACACAAACATACACTCACACACACACTCACACACGCGCACACACACACACACACACACACACACACACACACACACACATACACACACGTGCTCTCTCTCTCTCTCTCACTTACGCACGCGCGGGCGCATACACTCACATACGCACGCACATACACAGATGGTAAAAGTGCAGAGAGTCACAAAAAAGAAAAGAAAGTGAGGGGGAGGAGGGGGGAGGGAGGGATATAGGAGAGAGAAAGAGAGAGAGACACAGAGAGAGAGAGAGAGAGAGAGAGAGAGAGAGAGAGAGAGCGCCAATGAAAACATTTGATAAGCAAGGCACAGTAACATTTTTCAAAGCAGATCATAAATCAGTTTCCCGTGTGTTGGACATGGTAATGACAAATTACACATTATGTGAAGAAAGAAGAAAAAAATATTGAATCATCAACAACAATCATCAACAACAAAGCAATAAAAAAATCAAAAGCATATACCAAAGACTATATCAATATCATCCCAAAATATACCATTTAACTCCTTGAAGCAATTAAATGACATTATGCATCAACCAATTGCCACAGAAAAATGATCGTGCACTGTGCCATCCAGTCAGTTTACTATTGACCACATACCCACACCGTCCCCTCTCTGACCCACATGTTTAAATGTATACCCATTTACACACGCACGTGCACATACACATATACACATACACAGTACTTTTTCGCGAGCATGCTCACATGCACACACACACACACACACACACACACACACACACACACACACACACACACACACACACACATACACACACACACACACACACACACACACACACACACACACACACACAGAGGCATACCACTATTGGGTGTTCTCAATTTAAGAAACCAGAGATGGTTAGTACCGAATAATTAAGTGCTGTGTTCCTTTTTAGTTTTAGTTTTAAAAAATGAAACACAAATATTGCCACATTCAGTATTGTTTCCAAAACGTTCTTACCAATAAATGCATACCAATTAACATCTGGAAGAGAGTTCTTCTGTGTTATGTAAAACCGATACTGTTGTACGGATGTGAAGCGTGGACAGTCAACACGCAAAGTCAAAACAAGATTGTGGCAACTGAAATGTGGTTTCAAAGAAGAATGTTAAAAGTTGGATGGACAGCAAAGAAAACAAACTAGACGGTCGTGAAAGAGGCAAGCACAAAAAGAACATTCATGAAGCTGATTAGGAAAAGACAAGCAACTGTCATAGGACATTTTATGAGACAAGAGAAGTTAGAGCTCCTAGTCACAACAGGAAAGCTGGATGGAAAAAGAGCACCAGGTAGATCCAGGGACAAAATATTGGGACCACTTGCGTAGTGGATGAAGACAGAGGGGATGGGAGATGCAGCGACAAAAAATAGATTTGTATGGAGGGCCATGACCACTGACGCCATGACTATGATCGTGATGATGATGATGAGTGCATGTTCCTTTGAAATAATTTGTAATAAGTACGGTAGCTCCTTTGGAGAGAGAGAGAGAGAGAGAGAGAGAGAGAGAGAGAGAGAGAGAGAAGAGAGAGAGAGAGAGAGAGAGAGAGAGAGAGAGAGAGAGGCAAAGCAAAGAAAAACACATAGAAAGATTTACCACCCAAACATTCAATATTTAAGTGATCCGAGAAACAAGGCGATTCTCTCAGATGCATGCATTTGTCATTTCACAGCGCTGACGGAGACTTTGTCATCACCTTAGACAAGAAGGCCACAGTGCACCAAGATGGCCGCATTCTGTGGGAGCCCCCAGCCATCTACAAGAGTTACTGTCCCATTGACATGGAGTTCTTCCCCTTCGACATGCAGGAATGTTTCATGAAGTTTGGTACGTGGAGTTACAATGGCAACGAGGTGGACTTGCAGCACGTCTGCAACGGCACGGTGACGGGCGAGGAGATCGTCATACAGCGAGGTATCGACCTCAAAGACTACTACCAGAACGTGGAGTGGGACATCATTAATGTGACAGCTAGGAGGAAGGTGTGTGATTACAACATTTACTTCTTGCTGATTACTTGCTTTGGTCACTTGGCTGAGTGGTTGTCTGACTGATTGATTGAGTGGTTGTCTGACTGATTGATTGAGTGGTTGTCTGACTGATTGATTGATTGAGTGGTTGTCTGACTGACTGATTGAATGGTTGTCTAACTGACTGATTGATTGAGTGGTTGTCTGACTGATTGATTGAGTGGTTGTCTGACTGATTGATTGAGTGGTTGTCTGACTGACTGATTGAGTGGTTGTCTGACTGACTGATTGAGTGGTTGTCTGACTGACTGATTGATTGAGTGGTTGTCTGACTGACTGATTGAGTGGTTGTCTGACTGACTGATTGATTGAGTGGTTGTCTGACTGATTGATTGAGTGGTTGTCTGACTGACTGATTGATTGAATGGTTGTCTGACTGATTGATTGAGTGGTTGTCTGACTGATTGATTAAGTGGTTGTCTGACTGATTGATTGATTGATTGAGTGGTTGTCTGACTGATTGATTGAGTGGTTGTCTGACTGACTGATTGAGTGGTTGTCTGACTGACTGATTGAGTGGTTGTCTGACTGACTGATTGATTGAGTGGTTGTCTGACTGACTGATTGAGTGGTTGTCTGACTGACTGATTGATTGAGTGGTTGTCTGACTGATTGATTGATTGAATGGTTGTCTACTGACTGATTGATTGAGTGGTGTCTGACTGATTGATTGATTGAGTGGTTGTCTGACTGACTTGATTGATTGATGGTTGTTGCTGACTGACTGATTGATTGAGTGTTGTCTGACTGATTGATTGAGTGGTTGTCTGACTGATTGAATTGATGTGGTTGTCTGACTGATGATTGATTGAGTGGTTGTCTGACTGATGATTGATTGAGTGGTTGTCTGACTGACTGATTGATTGATGGTTGTCTGACTGATTGATTGATTGATGGTTGTCTGACTGATTGATTGATTGAATGGTTTTGACTGACTGATTGATTGAGTGGTTGTCTGACTGATTGATTGATTGAATGGTTGTCTGACTGATTGATTGATTGATGGTTGTCTGACTGATGATTGATTGAGTGGTTGTCTGACTGACTGATTGATTGAGTGTGTTGTCTGACTGATGATTGATTGAGTGGTTGTCTGACTGACTGATTGATTGATGGTTGTCTGACTGACTGATGATTGAGTGGTTGTCTGACTGATTGATTGATTGAAGTGGTTGTCTGACTGATGATTGATTGAGTGGTTGTCTGACTGATTGATTATGATTGAGTGGTTGTCTGACTGATTGATTGATTGAATGGTTGTCTGACTGACTGATTGATTGAGTGGTTGTCTGACTGATTGATTGATTGAATGGTTGTCTGACTGATTGATTGATTGAAATGGTTGTCTGACATGACTGATTGATTGAGTGGTTGTCTGACTGATTGATTGATTGAGATGGTTGTCTGACTGATTGATTGATGTTGACTTGAATTGAGTTGTTCTGACTGATTGATTGAATGGTTGTCTGCACTGAATGTGATATGAGTGGTTGTCTGACTCTGACTGATTGATGTATATGTTGAGTCTGATTGATTGATGTGATGGTGATGTGATGCTGACTGATGATTGAATGGTTGTCTGACTGACTGATCAGTGATTGACTGGTTGACTGACTGACTGATCTATTGATTGTTGACTGTCTGACTGATTATATTGATTGTCTGACTGATGACTGATTGCTGACTGATTGTATTGATTTGATCTGATTGACTGATTTATATGATTGTCTGACTGACTGACTGATTTAGTTGATTGACTGATGACTGCTTTATTGATTGTCTGACTGACTGATTTATTGATGTTTGCTGACTGACTGATTTATTGATTGTCTGACTGACTGATGATTTATTGATTGTCTGACTGACTGATGATTTATTGATTGTGACTGACTGACTGATTTAGTGATTGTCTGACTGACTGATTGATGATTGACGGGCTGCTGAATGACTTGACTATGATTATTGATTGTCTGACTGACTGATTATTGATTGTTCTGACTGACTGACTTGATTTAGTGATTGTTCTGCTGACTGACTGATTGATTTATGATTGTGATGACTGATTGATTCAGTGATTGATGGCTGATACTGATGATTTAGTGATTGATCTGACTGACTGACTGATTTAGTGATTGTCTGACTGACTGACTGATTTAGTGATTGTCTGATTGACTGACTGATTTAGTGATTGTCTGACTGACTGACTGATTGATTTATTGATTGTCTGACTGACTGACTGACTGACTGATTTAGTGATTGTCTGACTGACTGACTGATTGATTTATTGATTGTCTGACTGACTGACTGACTGATTTAGTGATTGTCTGACTGACTGACAGATTTATTGATTGTCTGACTGACTGACTGATTTAGTGATTGTCTGACTGACTGATTTATTGATTGTCTGACTGACTGATTTAGTGATTGTCTGACTGACTGACTGATTTAGTGATTGTCTGACTGACTGACTGATTTATTGATTGTCTGACTGACTGATTTAGTGATTGTCTGACTGACTGATTTATTGATTGTCTGACTGACTGATTTATTGATTGTCTGACTGACTGACTGATTTAGTGATTGTCTGACTGACTGATTTAGTGATTGTCTGACTGACTGTTGGCTGCTTGCTTACCCTTTTTCGTTTCTGCCTGCTTGCTCAGCTATGTGATCAGCTGCTTGGTGGGTTGATGGGACCCGGTCAGTGATTTGGTTGGTTTGGTTTACTGGGCTGTTGGAAGGTGTGATGGATTGATTGATCGGCTGATTTGGTTGACTACTTGTGTGATTGTTTGGATGGGTGTCGGTTACCAGCCGCCTAGTTTTTGATGATGTTTATTCTTTGTTTGATTGGTTTTTGATATTTGGTTAGTTGGTTGACTGGCTTGTTTGGTTGATCACTTTTTTGTGTTGTATCTCTTGTTTTCTTCTTTTCTTTTTGATCTCAGCTTAGTTAGGTTGTAAGATAATCATTTACTTTCATCGGTTGATATGATGTGAAAACTGTAATACACATGTTCCTCTGTCCATGTATATCGCATTATTGTCTGTACAGTGTTATACACACACATACAAACACATACACACACACAGACACACAGACACATAGATGTGTATATATATGTGTATATATATATATTATATGTATACATATATACGTATATATATATAATATATATATATATATATATATATATATATATATATATATATATATATCAATATAAACAAGAGAGAAAGGACTTTCAAGATCTCACATTCACGTTCAAAATCAGATTATAAATATTTGCATGAGACACGCATCTGCCGTCCAGGAGAACTGTCCGATTTTATGTCTGGGAGAATATCTGACATGCAAGGTGAATCACATATTGATTTTGATTTCACCCATTGCTACCACAACACCTCCACTCTGCTCCGGTTGTGCGTCATTGTTTAAAAGTCGACACCCACCACCCACCCCACCACCACCACCACCCCACGATCCCCATCACCACACTCACTGCAAGTAATCCCTAACTGAACTGAAACCGGAATGTTTTGTTGAAACAATTCTTCGCTCCTTTCACTGCAGTCAAACCAAAGTAACAAAATGAAAACATCAATCCATGTTTATGTATATGTTTGTGTACTTGTTGCAGTGACTGATTCAGTAGCTAATTGTCTGGTTTACATGCTGATTGGCAGACTGACTAATGAATAAACAGAACGAGTGTATTTTCTTGGTGATGTTATTGTTGTTATTGTAAACACTTGTGTATATATATGTACACACACACACACACACACATATATATATCTATCATATACATATATATGTATATATATATATGCATATATATATACATACATATATATATATAGATAGATAGATAGACAGATACATAGATACATAGATAGATAGATAGATTCATAGATAGATACATAGATATGATTGAAAAGAATCAAAAGGAATCACTATGAAGCATGGATTTCTTCATGTAGAAGTGACCGCCATTTTTTTTTAATGAACATTACAATTTTCTGGGTGCATGAGTACTGGTGTATGGTATTGATATAAAATCGTATAATTGAAGGATTAACCAGAGTCATGTATTTTTCAGTCTGGCGATTCAAAAATGCAATATTGATGTTGATAATGTTAGACAACACGAGAATACCCACCTCCACCTTAACATCTGCACACATATCGCTCGCTGTTTTCTCTTTTTCTCTCTCTCTCTCTCTCCTCTCTCCCTCTCTCTCTCTCTTCTCTCTCTCTCTCTCTCTCTCTCTCTCCCCCCCTCTCTCTCTCTCTCCCCTTTTTTCTTTTTTTTCTTTGAAAGTGTATCGTTGCCATGTCTCATGTCTTTGTGGATTAAATTTTCCTTGCTTTCGATCCGAGCTTCAGCCAAGGAAAAGATCGATGATGCACTTGTTTTGAAAGACTTGAACAATTGCAAATGCCAAAACTGATGCAGCTCTATATAGCAAGAGCCATGACCTTTCAATATTGGAACGGACATTACGCAAGAATGTTATGTATACATTTTGTACGTTACTTGGGGCCGCTACTTGTGCTTCTTTTGCTGAAACTTAGATAAGGGACTCGCTGACAGTGCACACCAAATGTTGACTTGTTGGAGAAACGGATATAAGACGATGTGATATACGACAGTGACACAGATTATGATAATGACTCAAGTCGGGAGATGGAGAAAATAGCAATAAGACTTGAATGGCAGAGAGCATATTACCAAGGTACGATATAATATGAAACATAGCATAACAAGACGATACAGTATCAAAGAATCACAAAATATTGCAATGCAAAACAACAATGATTGATCAAAAGCTAACACGACACAACATGGAGCAGTTGAACTGAACCCGGGAGAATGTGCCTTTTGGATATTCGCTGTGAATCAGCAAATAGATAAATAAGGAAACAAATAATTCAGTGAATAAGCACGCACTTTTAATACGATTGTTAGTTAATTGATGTGATAGTAATACAGAGAACACATTTCTGCCACACGTACATATCTTTCAATTGTTTTGACTGGGTTTTTTTTTAATTCAACAAGATATACCGTTGCTGTTGTCATTGATGTTGTTGATTGAGGGGGTGGTAATTATGGCGATGGCTATTTCCTTTCTTCGTTCCTACCTTCCTTCGTGTATGCATGCATGCATGCATTTGTTCTCTAAAAAACAAGAACGAGAACAATACCCATGAAACTGTTCACGTCCCACAAATCACTTAAACGTCTTCGATCCTCCTACAGGACAATGATGCTATGAATAACACATTTTTGAGGAAGACATAAAACGTCTTGTTTTTCTCCTTCCTGGGGAGTTGCTCTGGTGGTAGACCATACTACAAAAATATTGTGACATAGAGATAACTGCATCATCTAGTTAAACGTACCATTGACATTGTTCGTCTTTTTCTCTTTTCCTTGGACACGCAGGTTAAGTTCTACCCGTGCTGCCCTGAGCCGTACCCGGACATCACATTCAACATCACCCTCAGACGGCGCACCCTGTTCTACACCCTAAACCTCATCATGCCTTGTGTCTCCATCTCCTGCCTGTCAGTGCTGGTCTTCTACCTGCCGTCAGACAGCGGGGAGAAGATCACCCTGTCCATCTCCATCCTGCTGGCCCTCAATTTCTTCTTTCTTCTCCTGTCTGATATGAACCCGCCTACCTCACTGGTCATTCCGTTAATTGGTGAGTTTTCAAGGGGATTGGCTGTTGTTGTTGTTGTTGGTGTTATTGTTGTTGTTGTTGTGATGATGCTGCGGTTGTTGTTGTTGGTGATAACGACAAACGATTGAATCAACCAGCTGGCCTCGGTGGCATGTCCAGCTAAAAATTCATTATAATGCCTGGGGCAGGAATTTATTTCTTGACTTAATCATTTCTTCACAGAACAATGTTTCACCAGATGTTAGTTTTCTTTACACAGTTTTTTTTTCCCCCATTAATTCATTTATTATCCATTTACTGAGGACTGAGGGCATTGTTTGAATGAAAGAGTTTCGTGTGTTGCCAGATGAGGTTATGTAATACTGGGGTAGCTTTGTTTTTTTTCTCTCTGCTGGGTGTAGAAGTAGCAAGTGTGAAGAACCTGTCATAGGGCGGAATGTCACCTGTCTTGAATCATGGTGAACCTTTTTTGTGGAAATCCAAACACCAAAAGAAGGTCGCTATCTGTTTATGTGCTGTTCTATTTGTACCATGTCTTTGGTTGGCTCAAGAAGGAAAATCTCAAGTAAAATACAGTTCACGATGTCTTTGTGGTCTGTTTGACGTGATAGTTAGACGAGGTGCCATGCATAGGTTTTACGTAGGCTCAGGAAGTCTGCCAGATAACTGCTGGCAGATTTGAACGGAGCACTTATGGACGTGTCTGAGTGCGACGAATCCCTCTTGAACAGACTCCAAACTTGTATGCAGTCTCTTAGAGATGTATTCCGTCATGAATAGGTTACTGTCATGAATATATCACTGTCGATGAGGGTTCTTTAGTGAGTGTGTGTGTATATGTGTCTGTGTGTGTGTCTGTGTGAGTCTGTCTCTGTCTGTCTGTGTGTTCTTATGCTTTGTTTTGTTTATTGATGGTGATGGTTCTGTTTTGTAATAACATAATTTGTCCAGTGAAACCCGGAAGTCAAGCAGATCAGAAACTGTTGACATGCTGAGAGCAATGACGGGACACAATCTTTACATGGCGCATAGAATAGTTCATATCTCAACACATTTGCCTATGCATAACAACAGCACGGCGTCTTGGTGTCTACTGTCATCGAGAGACGCGTGGATGGTGGGGCTGGATCAGAATATTGAACTGTAAAATTCGTCTTTGGCAGGGTAAAGAGTTTGGCGAGGTTTATTTTATACCCCCTCCCTTCAAGCGTGGGATGCAGGGAGCGGTCTGGTGGAAAATGAGGCAATATGCCGCTTCGATGAGCTCCAATAAGTGTTTGGGGTTTCCTAGGCAACCGATATCCTGTATCCTCATGTGCAGACACTGCCCCCGTTCCTTTCTTTTTTTTTCTGTCATACACTCCCACACTCTGTTTTGACTCGGGTTTATTTCCTGTGTGGTTTATTGCATTGTTTCATTTTACGTCTGTTTTGTCGGTTTTATGTAAAAACTTTTCAATATTTTGTTTTCTTGAAAACCAGGGAGCAGTCTCGCTGCTTAGCATGCAAAACTTGTTGATTTGGGGGCATTGTATTGGCGAAATCAATATTTTGTTTTGGGGCTGTTTTTTGTGAGACTTGATATTGCATAAGGGTCGCATATTATGTCGCTGGCTTAAATCAGCAGACAGTTTCAGCACACGGAGATGAAAATGAAATGACCCAGCTCTTCAAACACTGCCTTCAATTGTCATACACCGCTGGGGAGTGGCCACCTTTTGCAGTCATGACAAATATACTGAAATCGCCTTTCTCTCTCTTTCTCTTGGCGCGCGCGCGCGCGTGTGTGTGTGTGTGTGTGTGTGTGTGTGTGTGTGTGTGTGTGTGTGTTTACGAGCGACCCCTTGTATTAAAGATTGTGAAAATTTCAAATAAACATGATAAAGTTATATCCTTTTGAAATGCTTTCATATTTTCATGCTATGATAATAGATATGGGTAGTGCTGATATTCAAATGGTGCACTCAAACAGCCACCGTCGTTTTCTGTTTCGCACCCGGCTAACAAATGGCATTGGGGAGGGAGTCCGTTCAGTTTGGACTGTTGTAGAATCAGTATTGTGCCACAATCGACAGCTACCAAGACTTGATATTTGCTATGTCACTTGGAAGACTGGGACCATACATTCCAGTATCATCTACTTAAAAGATGAATCACCAACAGTAGTTCGTATGTTGTCTGACTAACACGACAGAGGCATGTACATGTATGTCTCTCGTGCCTAGTTGACACCAGAATGATGACGCATAGACTACAGCCCCATCACACAGTTCCAAACCAAAATTAGAGCCCCACAGCATCATCAGTATCATAATGGTCAGATTGTTACGACTTGGTACACCAGTATGGAAAATGTGGCGGATTCTGTGCTGTCCGTGTCCATTCGTCTTGATACTTTTACTGTTTCTGTCCTCCTGTGCCGTTAAGTGTGGAGGGAATATGCAGCTTTCAGACGTGGGCCAGATGGGTACTGTCTGCCATAGTAAGGTTGAGTTGTTTCTTTCACACCTTCTGTCCATCTTTTCCTAGGATCCGTGCCTTTTCATGTTATAAGCTTCGTATGCTGGCTGTTGGCTTGGAAGCCTCATGAGTTGACTGAACCATTTCAGCCTGTTTTGGCCTTGCTGAACTGCCTTCTGAAGTCTTGTGGCATCATCTTCTTTCTTCATCTCTTGTATTACCATATCTCTTTTTGCCTTCCCGTTAGCCTTTGATCACCATTCCATTTTTGTTGATCCTAGTCCCTGCCTACTGGTCTGCGTGTGCCCTGTTAATTCTCTGACCATGAGGCTTTCTTTCGCTGCGACCAGCGCCTCCCTGACTTTCTGTTTCCTACCAGTCCTCAGCTTGGCTGGATTGATCTCACAACTTATCTCCAGAGTCTTCAAGCATGCTAAGAAGCCTGGTAAAGTTGTCCTGTTTTCTGTAATGTTAGAGAATAATATATCCTGGTAAAGGTGTCCCGATTTCTTTAGTGTAAAATAATATATCTCATTAAAGGTGTCTGTACTTTGCATAGTGTTTGTGAACAAAAATATGTTCCGTTACAGTTGTTCTGTTTTGTGTAATGTTAGAGAACAATATATCCCAGTAAAGTTGTCATGTTTTGTGTTATATTAGACAACAATATATCCCGTGAAAGGTTCATGTTCATGTAAATTTAGAGAACAGCATGTCCCGTTAAAGTTGCTGTGTCTTGTGCAGTGTTAGAGAACAGTATATCCGATTGTAAACCTGTCCTGTTATATGTAGTCTTACAAAGCAGTATATTAAAATTGTCCTCTTTTCTGTAGTGTGAGAGAACAATATATCCCGTTAAAGTTTCGTCAGTGTACAAGCCTGTTTTGGTTTTGTTACTTCCTGACATGAAAAAGAAAATGTTCCAAGACAGCTGTAGGTGTACTTAAACAAAATAAAGCATTAAACTGTCCACTATTTGGAATTCATATTAGAGAACACTTGATACATTTATTGTTCGGTAATGTTTTGTAATATGTATTTTATGTACTCTTTTAGGGAGGTGTTTCAGCTGAATTTTGTATGGATGAATCCTCTGAATGTCTCTGTCTGTCTCTGTCTTTCTAGCAGCTATCTTTCTCTTTGTTTGAAAATATCGCGCGTGTGTTCTGTGTGTCTGGTAGCTTGCGCTGTGTGTGTGTGTGTGTGTGTGTGTGTGTGTGTGTGTGTGTGTGTGTGTGTGTGTGTGTGTGTGTGTGTGTGTGTGTGTGTGTGTGTGTGTGTGTTGTATACATAGAACTTCGTCCTTGTTTGTGCTAGTCTGTCCGTCTGTCTCAATTTCTCGCGGTCACACTCATAAGCGGGCTTTATGTATCTAGATATTTTTGTTTATTATTTATGTATTTGTTAATTGTTTACCCCTGTATTTATTCATGTATGAAGAAAACAACCACTTACAAAAATGTCAAAGCAATAAGCGCGCCAATGGAGTCCACGGCCTGAGGCATACAGGCACCATGGATACCGGGGTTAGCAAGAAATAGAATAAACAGATACTTTGATAAATAAATAATCATGTGTAATGGACTTGTTTTCTTTAATCAATTATCCTCTTTTTTTTAATTTGTTTGATACAGACATGTGAAATACAGAGAGATGGGGTGGTGGTGGATGGGTGGGTGTGAGTATTTTGTAAATGCCTGACGGTGTTAGTGATGATGATAAAGATCAGTGCACTGTGGTGACCAGCCCTTCTTGGAAGGGCAGTCTGAATACCACATGGAAAACCCGTTGTTGATGTCAACGTAATACAGTACAACAACGTATGTACAACATGTACAGCACAATACATTACAATAAAACGCAAAGCCGTGCAATAGAGTACAGTACATTATAAAGTTCTCTCTGCTTTTTTTCCCTCCAAAATTGAAGGAAATAGTAATGAACGCTGAACTATTAATGTTTTCCTGGTAATTTGGTCAGGTTGTAGTGATGAAATAGGATCAACGTTCCATTTTCTATAAAGTCAGGAAATAGGAAAACATCAGTCATTAATTCCATATATGTTGTAAAGGGCTGTCTGAAGGGGCACAAGTCGGTGTACATTACAAAGTATATATGGAATTCTTCTACTCGAACAGAGGGTTGGTTCAAGTACCCCCCCCCCCCCCCCCCCATATTTCTCTCAAATGTTGGTGAAACACCAGTGTCCCAGTGACTCAAGTCCCTTTCGAAGACATTCCGAATCACAAAATCCCATGGCAGTGCTGTGTATGTCTATACATGCATATCTTTGGGTGCAGTCTCAGTTGAAAATCGTCAAATCTTTTGACTGGGAAATGAGAAGTCCAGGGTTTGATTACTGTCGAGACAGGTTTTTGTGACCTCCAGTAGACTGTGACCCATCCAATAGACTGTGACCCACTCAGTAGACTGTGACCCATTCAGTAGACTGTGACCCATCCTGTAGACTGTGACCCATCCATAGACTGTGACCCATCCATCCAGTAGACTGTGACCCATCTCGTAGACTGTGACCCATCCTGTAGACTGTGACCCATCCTGTAGACTGTGACCCATCCATAGACTGTGACCCATCCTGTAGACTGTGACCCATCTCGTAGACTGTGACCCATCCAGTAGACTGTGACCCATCTCGTAGACTGTGACCCATCCATAGACTATGACCCATCCTGTAGACTGTGACCCATCCATAGACTGACCCATCCTGTAGACTGTGACCCATCTCGTAGACTGTGACCCATCCTGTAGACTGTGACCCATCCTGTAGACTGTGACCCATCCATAGACTGTGACCCATCCTGTAGACTGTGACCCATCCTGTAGACTGTGACCCATCCTGTAGACTGTGACCCATCCTATAGACTGTGACCCATCCATAGACTGTGACCCATCCTGTAGACTGTGACCCATCCTGTAGACTGTGACCCATCCATAAACTGTGACCCATCCATAGACTGTAACCCATCCTGTAGACTGTGACCCATCCTGTAGACTGTGACCCATCCTGTAGACTGTGACCCATCCTGTAGACTGTGACTCATCCTGTAGACTGTGACCCATCCTGTAGACTGTGACTCCCCTCCCCTCCACCTTTTAGACATTTGAGTCTTTGTGCCCTGTGACAAACCTGCCCGTATCAAATATCTGATCCAACGCTGGGATTTGTTGGACAACAGACATCAACACTTTATAGCTGGTCAATCAGTGTAAGCTCTCATGTCGTTACATCCCACTCAGTTATTTGTACATACAGTCAGATCTACCTGTTTGAGTCTACACGGGTGCCAGTCACGCCCGCCCAATTTGATATGTGTGTGCGACGTCCAGTTCGCCCAGCTGTGAATGAGTGCCTAACCCTCTTCGGCGCTAAGGAAGGTAAAGCAGTGAGACAGAAAGAAGTGGGTTCCGCCCTCAAACATCTGACCTCAAAGCGGCACAGTCTCTACCACCTCACTCCCTATTGGACCCTTGATTGTTTGGGGGCTAGCATTGCCTTTTTGTGTATTGTGTGTGGTGTTTTGGTGTCACTGGCTTGACATGACTGTAGTTGTAACCTGTGTTGTAGCGTGGTTATTTTGTTACACTGCTGTATTTACCCACATTGTCCTATGGCCTGGACGTGGCCTGTGATTATTTTTGTTCTAATACTTCAACATCATTAGCAACTTGTATGGCCATGTTTGTGTGTGTGTTTGCATGTGCGTGCATATGTGTGTGAGTGGTGTGTGGGGAGTGGTGTGTGTGTGTGTGTGTGTGTGTGTGTGTGTGTGTGGTGTGTGATGTGTGTGTGTGATGTGTGTGTGTGTGGGGGGGGGGGGGCAAGTTCTGTATTTATGTGCCTATTTTAACACCCTCCTGAATCATGTCTCATCAATTTTCATTGATTTTCTCGCCCCCCCCCCTCCCCCGGCCACCTGACATATCGGTGTCAGAAATGAACCCAGACGGAGCCCCTTGAACACAAAGTTTCTGCCTACGACCGTACATGATCACAAACACCAAGGTCAAATGTATAGTGGGAGCAACACTGGTCGGCCATCATAGTCATCGACAGAGAATAAAGTGGTTTTGTCCTCTGCTCAACATGCAACCATATCTGCTGGCTTAACAAGCCTACAACAAAGAAACATGTCTATTGAAAGCGAGAGGCAGACCAAGAAAGACCTGGATTGATGGCGTGGAGAGTTTGACGTCAGACAACATTTTTCATTTTCAGGCCTTCCACCTTGTTGCTGACCGTCGGCTCTATATCCCCTAACATGATACAGGATGATAGAAGCGGACAGATAAGAGAAGAAAACAAAGATATCCTTAAAGCCTTCATCATCAGCAGAACTTCAAAATGCACGCGTTGTTTCTTTTCAGGCAAGTACCTTCTGTTTATCATGGTGGTGGTGACGGCCAGTATCGTGGTGACAGTATACACTATTCACGTCAACCTCAACTCACCCACCACACACACCATGTCGCCCTGGGTCAGGCGAGTCTTCACCCAGATCCTCCCTAAAGCGCTCCTCATCAAGCGACCTGAGCTGGATAGAAAATCTCAGGTGACTAGTTTTGTTTGCTACAGTCACTTTGCACGTACACAACGAGATTTGGACAGTTCGGGAACACTGGCAGACACATAGACTGGCGCACATACGCTCACGTGCATACATACGCACACAAACGCACGCACACACACACACGTACATACAAACACCACACACAGGCACGCACACACACACACAAATACACACATATGCACTCATGTACGCTGGAAGACATGACTACACAAACCCCACATTCACGCATACATGTTTGCATGATAAGTGTGTGTTTGACTTGAAGTGAGTGACAATAAAACCAAGACGATGGTTTTTAATGGACGAAATAATCCGCATAATGTCTTTTATTATGAACAACAACAAAAAAACAACAACAACAAAAACACAGACTGTAAATACTGTCAAATACTTAAGGATATGATTTAGTCGAAGTAGTAAATTGTATAAGGATAACTAACTGCACATGATGAAGCTATCTTTTGTTTATTGCAGACAGCCAGAAATCAAGCTTTGCCTGTCAGTTTTGTTCTTAAGTCATATAAATCGACAGTTGTACCTGTATATACCATTTTGTATGGGTGTGAATTATAGGGGAGCGAGAACTTGCTTGTGAAACTGCAGTTTAAATACGTGAGGCAATTGTGCTGACTGAGAAGGTGTAGGGGGAAACGGAGTTATATCCAATTTCAGTACGGGGTTATTCTAAAATGACAACCTACAGAAATAGTTTGATAAATTATACAAAGTTCGCTTTGATTTATATTAAAAAATATACTGTTCAGACTGGATAGGACATCATCAGGAAATACTGATTGATTGATGGGTTTTGATTTTGCTTGGGATTTTCAAAATTTTGCAAATACAAATTGTATTAACATGTTACTTACCTACTCCAGAATAATGACCAGCAAGTCTGGAAACCAGAAGTAAGTCCGTATTATATCGAAATTTCAAAAACAAATTTGGAATAGAGAAATGTGTGACACAGTTACAAGACGTTCATGTTTTTCCTTTGATTAAATTTTGATGTGGACTGTCACAAGAGTGAGACTGAATTAGGTAGACACAAAAGGTAGAGACACAAGTAAGCTACATATGTATGTTTTGTGATGTTGGTGCCTTAGAACGTGACTTTCACTTTATTTTCGAATGTTCAAAATTCCTTGATGACCGACAAAGGTTTATTTCGCTAAAGATTCTGACAGTCTTTCAGTGTTCTCATTGAGTAACTACATTTTTGGAAAGAAAATCAATGAACGGAAATTATGAAAAAATTATCAAATTTTCTAAAATTGTGTAGTTATCTTTCGAACATTTGAGTAGTCTTTTGTAAGACAATTTCAAAAGTACCTTTTTCTTTGAGTTAAGTTCTTTTTGCTTCATTTTATATAATAATCCCGTTGGATTTTCATTGATTTATCGTCACCTTCCAAACTCCAACTGGGGTTAAAGGATCTATTAAGAACTAAAACATTGAGACACTGTGTATGCATGTATGATTACATTGTCGCCATAGGTAACCAAAATATGTGCATTAATCGGTACTGTTTTTCTGTTATCTCTTCTTCTGCTTCTGTGTCTTTCTCCCTCTCTCTGTCCATAAGTTTTCTTTGTCTGCCCGTCTGTCTGTCTGTCCGTCTGTCTGTCTGTCTGTCCTTCTGTCTTTGTTTTCTTTATTTTCTCGTTCCAGTGAGAATTTCTCTCTCTCTCTCTCTCTCTCTCTCTCTTCTCTCTCTCTCTCTCTCTCTCTCTCTTCTCTCTCTCTCTGCTTTCTTTGTCTCTCTTCTCCCTGTGTGTTTCTTTCTTCATCTATGTCTGTGTACCTTGTATTCTATCATAACAATTTCAGAACCTCTAAGTTATCCACTTCATGCCTCCTGCTTCTGGAAACCTATCATTTGTTTTTGAGGAATCTATCTAATATCCAGTCATCCATACTCAGTGAATCTATCTAATATCCAGTCATCCATACTCAGTGAATCTATCTAATATCCAGTCATCCATACTCAGTGAATCTATCTAATATCCAGTCATCCATACTCAGTGAATCTATCTAATATCCAAATCATCCATACTCAGTGAATCTATCTAATATCCAGTCATCCATACTCAGTGAATCTATCTAATATCCAGTCATCCATACTCAGTGAATCTATCTAATATCCATCATCCATACTCAGTGAATCTATCTAATATCCAGTCATCCATACTCAGTGAATCTATCTAATATCCAGTCATCCATACTCAGTGAATCTATCTAATATCCAGTCATCCATACTCAGTGAATCTATCTAATATCCAATCATCCATACTCAGTGAATCTATCTAATATCCAGTCATCCATACTCAGTGAATCTATCTAAAATGCAGTCTTTTTTTGTTTTGTTGTTTTTTTGGTTTTTGATAAATCCGTCTGTCTTCCATCTGTTCTGTCTTCTTTCTGTCTTTCAGTGTATGTCTCCGTCAATAAATCTCCCTCTGTTTCCGTTCTCTGGCCGTGATACCCCTAACCAATGGCTGACTAAAAGTTAAATTCGAATTATTATCGTATGGTTTTT
>JAPXFY010000013.1:74996855-75069355 GCA_030674185.1 Monoplex corrugatus
CTCTCTGTCTCTCTCTCTCTCTCTCTCTGTCTCTCTCTCTGTCTCTCTCTCTCTCTGTCTCTCTCTCCTCTCTCTCTCTCTCTCTCTCTCTCTCTCTCTCCTCTCTCTGTCTCTCCTCTCTCTCTCTCTCTCTCCTCTCTCTCTCTCTCTCTCCTCCTCTCTTTCTCTCCTCTCTCTCTCTCTCTCTCTCTCTCTCTCTCTCTCTCTCTCCTCTCTCTGTTGTGTGTGTGTGTGTGTGTGTGTGTTATGTCTGTCTCTCTTCTCTCTCTCTCTCTGTCTCTCTGTCTGTCTGTCTCCTGTTCTCTGTTTGTATGTATGTATGTGTGTATGTATGTATGTATGTATGTGTGTGTGTTTGTTTGTTTGTATACACACACACACACACACACACATATATATATTAATATATATATATATTATATATTTTATGTTGTGTGTGTGTGTGTGTGTGTGTGTGTGTGTGTGATATGTGGAGCCTTATCATTTTCTGTAGTGGTTTGTTGTGTTGCTATTGTGTTATGCTGGCGTGAGAGGGATAACCTACAAGGACACAGGGCATCAAGATGGAATGAAGAGCATGTTATATATGGGCGTACTTTTGTTAAGCTTGGATTGCTTTTCCTTGTGCTGTGTTATGGCAGGGATGGCAGAGGACGATTCATTTTCCCCTGGTTCAGACATGAATTGGTAGTAAGAGTAGTAACACCAAACTGTATTGTTTTGTCATATAAAGAATAAAGCTGTTTTGGTTTGAGTCAGGTCATGATAATGTATTGTCACTTTATGTGATATTGTGGGACCATAAACAAGACCATAGTATCATCAGTCCATTCGAAGCGCCTTGACGATTACATCATAATGTTTTGTGATCAGTGAATTTGTGTTTTGGTGCCGTACTATACATCTTTCAGGATCTCACAAATTTACAGCACAACACACAACATAACCCATCCCAACCGAATCAAATCAGATCCTGTTCAACATGATTAAGTTTGTTTGTTTATTTGTTTGTTTGTTTGTTTGTTTGTTTGCTTTTTGCGTCAGTTTTTTCTACCAGTTCGTCATCGGTCGTCTGTGAATTGACTGCAGACAACAACAAGACATCACACAGGACTACCAAAGTCGCCCCGTTTAAATGTTTTTATCTGCTGTCTAGGTATCGAGTGAACAGCGCTGCTGGCGTCAGTGGAGCTTAATACGGTTCTTTGCCAGGCAGTTCAAAGACAGAGCCGAGGTGCGGTAAAAGATCCAAGAATTCTTCTTAATGGGCTGACTGGATTTTGTTGCCTCTTTTTTCCCTCTAGAGTCAGATTTTGCCGGGAAGGAGTGCACTGCATGGTCAATAGAAACGAAAGGAGATAACGAGGTGGCGGTAAGACAACACAAATCGTATGGATTTAGTTGGCTTGGATTTCGTTGTGGTGTTGTGTGGTGAGTTGTCTTGTCTTGTCTTGTGTATATGAGGAAGGGGGGTATGTGTGCGCGTATGTTCGTATGTCTGTGTATGTGTGTGTGCGTGGGGGGGGGGGGCACTTAGTCTGTCTGTTACTGTACTGTTTACTTCGCCATACAATCTGGGACCATTTATCACGGTGCTGTGATGATGGTGACGATAGAGACGATAACATGATGCTGTGGAGCTCCATGTAGGACTGAAACTACGTGGCAGGGCTGTACTCTGCTATTATGATGTATCCTGGCGTGAGCCAGGACCGAGAGATGCAGACACCTCTGATGTTAGCCAGGACATTTGAGCAAGATGGTCAATGCCGCATCCGTTGATTAACCACTAGGACTCGGCGACTGGTCGCATAACAAAGTCTGTTAGCAATATTATCACGGCTGTTTCTGGACGGATCTTTATCAGATATTGGTCAAAGGTGTGGACATTTGAGGATTCGCATATGCACTATTTGGAGGACAAAGTGATAAGGTCAAGGTCACACTGACCAAAAAAGTACCTAAAACCAAAAGTCACTTTCACGAGAAATTCAGACAATGTTCAAAAGTTGTTTTCACAGTCGTAATAGTCTGCTGTTGTCCACTGTACACATGGTTGTCTTTGAGTTGTAACAGTCTGTTGTTGTCCACTGTATACATGGCTGTCTTTGAGTTGTAGCAGTCTGTTGTTGTCCACTGTACACATGGTTGTCTTTGAGTTGTAGCAGTCTGCTGTTGTCCACTGTACACATGGTTGTCTTTGAGTTGTAGCAGTCTGTTGTTGTCCACTGTACACATGGTTGTCTTTGAGTTGTAACAGTCTGTTGTTGTCCACTGTACACATGGTTGTCTTTGAGTTGTAGCAGTCTGTTGTTGTCCACTGTACACATGGTTGTCTTTGAGTTGTAACAGTCTGTTGTTGTCCACTGTACACATGGTTGTCTTTGAGTTGTAGCAGTCTGTTGTTGTCCACTGTACACATGGTTGTCTTTGAGTTGTAACAGTCTGTTGTTGTCCACTGTACACATGGTTGTCTTTGAGTTGTAGCAGTCTGTTGTTGTCCACTGTACACATGGTTGTCTTTGAGTTGTAACAGTCTGTTGTTGTCCACTGTACACATGGTTGTCTTTGAGTTGTAGCAGTCTGTTGTTGTCCACTGTACACATGGTTGTCTTTGAGTTGTAACAGTCTGCTGTTGTCCACTGTACACATGGTTGTCTTTGAGTTGTAACAGTCTGCTGTTGTCCACTGTACACATGGTTGTCTTTGAGTTGTAACAGTCTGTTGTTGTCCACTGTACACATGATTGTCTTTGAGTTGTGACAGTCTGTTGTTGTCCACTGTATACATGGTTGTCTTTGAGTTGTAACAGTCTGCTGTTGTCCACTGTACACATGATTGTCTTTGAGTTGTAACAGTCTGCTGTTGTCCACTGTACACATGGTTGTCTTTGAGTTGTAACAGTCTGTTGTTGTCCACTGTATACATGATTGTCTTTGAGTTGTAACAGTCTGCTGTTGTCCACTGTATACATGGTTGTCTTTGAGTTGTAACAGTCTGCTGTTGTCCACTGTACACATGGTTGTCTTTGAGTTGTAACAGTCTGCTGTTGTCCACTGTATACATGGTTGTCTTTGAGTTGTAACAGTCTGTTGTTGTCCACTGTACACATGATTGTCTTTGAGTTGTGACAGTCTGTTGTTGTCCACTGTATACATGGTTGTCTTTGAGTTGTAACAGTCTGCTGTTGTCCACTGTTACACATGATTGTCTTTGAGTTGTAACAGTCTGTTGTTGTCCACTGTACACATGATTGTCTTTGAGTTGTGACAGTCTGTTGTTGTCCACTGTATACATGGTTGTCTTTGAGTTGTAACAGTCTGCTGTTGTCCACTGTACACATGGTTGTCTTTGAGTTGTAACAGTCTGCTGTTGTCCACTGTATACATGGTTGTCTTTGAGTTGTAACAGTCTGTTGTTGTCCACTGTATACATGGTTGTCTTTGAGTTGTAACAGTCTGTTGTTGTCCACTGTACACATGGTTGTCTTTGAGTTGTAACAGTCTGTTGTTGTCCACTGTATACATGGTTGTCTTTGAGTTGTAATAGTCTGTTGTTGTCCACTGTATACATGGTTGTCTTTGAGTTGTAACAGTCTGCTGTTGTCCACTGTACACATGGTTGTCTTTGAGTTGTAACAGTCTGCTGTTGTCCACTGTATACATGGTTGTCTTTGAGTTGTAACAGTCTGCTGTTGTCCACTGTATACATGGTTGTCTTTCTATGCGAACATTGTCAAGCTGACAGTGATGGTAAGAAGTACAAAATATGTATGTTATGCAAAATTATGTTACAGAAAGGGAGATTATTAGAATAGTTTGACCATCTTGTTTTTCTGCTTTATGGACATGATTTTAATCTCTCTTTAAATGGGGTGATTATTTCATATAAAGCGGAGGGTGAGTGCGTGTGTGTGTTTGTGTGTGTGTGTGTGTGTGTGTGTGTGTGTGTGTGTGTGTGTGTGTGTGTGTGTGTGTAGTGTGTGTGTGTGTGTGTGTGTGTGTGTGTGTGTGTGTGTGTGTGTGTGGTTTGACACGAATTTCTCAGCTCATTATGGGTGAGTCTTTACCAAATTTTGTTCAATGGTTTTGACTATTAAGGAGTCGCAAAAGTAAAGTTGGAGGGCAAGACGCCAAGGTGTGAAACTGCCTAAAATCACCACTTGTCAAAGGTGTACGTTTGTGAGATGAACTTTTAAGTGCAAACAGGCTTTGTAGACAACTTGGGACCACTATAAGATGAAGTGTTGATAAAGCAGTGTGTGACGTAAAGAATAAATGATATCATCATCAAATGTAGTGACAATATTCCATACGCCAGAGACTACACACACGTTGTCTAGTCAGAAGTGTGTTTAGGAAAAGATGAAACCAATAAAAATGAAGTCTATTCCATTAATTTAACAAGTCACGGTGGCCAGTGATTAGTTAAACGGATTGACGACTAGGAAAGTATATGGAATCAACCCCTTGGGGTCCAGATCATAACAGGCTTTCAGCTCCTACCATGTCTGACCCAAATTGTGAGCATGTTCAAGACATGTTTAGAAAAACTGAAATCACAAAGGGGAGTATCATCCTTACTGACGATGCGTCTTGAAGGTGTTGCTCAAATTCTCTGACCAGTACTGCGTGCAGTGGTTGACGTGTGTGTATAGTGTAAACAGACACATAGATAACAGCCCTGTCACGCAGTCTCAGTTCCGATATACTTTGAACAGTTGATAACTTTTTTTTTCTTTTTGCTGATACTGTGGCTGTGAAAGGCATTGGGCTGAGAAGTAACTGCTCATTGTATGATTTTGGATGACACCAAAACAAAGTGATATTACTAAAGATTGGAGTTTATTCAAGAAGCAGTCATCACACTCAGACAAGTCCATGCACACTGCACACAGCACACAGCTGTGTCAACAGTTATTTGGCCGACTCCCTAGGCTGTCGGAAGTCGCCACACTTGAAGTTGGTGAATGGGACCTGAAATACACTAAGCTAGGACCACCAGACTGATGGAAACATTAAGATGTGCAGCACACAGGCCAGATTGTACTGTTGCAGGCTAAGATTGAACTCCAGATATCACAGATTGTGTTCACGGTTCTGTCTTGCTCTGCATGTGTTGGGGCAATTATTTGTTCTGTTCTTAATCATTTTTTTCATAAAAGGGAAATCATAGAAAAGCTTATCATCTTGTTTTCTTTTTACATTGTGGCGACTCACCTTTACTAACAGACTTACAATGTACGTGTGTGTGTGTGTGTGTGCGTGCGTGTGTGTGTGTGTGTGCGTGCATGCGTGCGTGCGTGTGTGTGTGTGTGTGTGTGTGTGTGTGTGCGTGCATATATATGTGTGCACTTGCTTGCGTTTGTGAACGTGTACTCAGTGTGTTTGTGTTTGTGTGCTCTTGTTTGAGATAGAGTAAGAGAAAGAGACAGACAGACAAAACAGGCAAGCAAATCCATTTATAACAAGAGTTCTTTAAAACGTTGTCCCTACAGATATACTTGTCTTTTGTGGGGGCAGTACAGTGTCATTTTCATGGTTCTACCATTAAGGAAGATCTTTTTCCTTACCCAGTCCAGCCTATCTGGGGGCTTCAAACACACTACCTCTACCTCAACTCCACAGGAATTTGTAGCACTGACTTGATATATTTCATACGACATAAACAACGACTTTTCCATATAGATAAACAGCATATTGAATGCGTTCGGTTTGCTTTGCTTTTGCCTGGCTCTATCTTGGATGCTCCCTGAAGAAGACAACACAATTTAGCGGATGCAATAATTCAGAAAGATGTACACACAAAGAGAGAGAGAGAGAGAGGAGAGAGAGAGAGAGAGAGAGAGAGAGAGAGAGAGAGAGAGAGAGAGAGTATTCATTATCTGATAAGTGTAGTAATGGTTATACTTACACGAATAATGTTTCCATTTGTCAACAACATGTACACAGTTGCTCCCATATGGACATTCCACATACCTACGCGCTCACAAAACCCGATTTATATGACATCCAAGACAAAAAATATTAGTCATAATAATAATAATCATTATCATCATCATCATAACAATAAACAATAATAATAATAGTAGTAGTAATAATAATATCAACAACAACAATAATAATAGTAATAATAATAGATGATGATGATGATGATGATGATGATGATGACAATAATAATGGTTATGATGATGATGATAACGATGATAACTTTATATAACAAAACAAGACAGGCACAAGTTTTCGGCCAACTGACCTTCGTCATGCGTATTTATTTTGTTTATTTCCCGTTCCTATTTGCTTGAAAGCTGGCAGTAACTTTCATTTAGATTCAATAATAATAATAATAATATGATAATTACTATTCTTCTTCTTCTTCATTATTTTTACTATTATTATTATCATCATTATTATTATTGTCATTGTTGTTATTATTATTATTATCATTATTATTATTGTTATTATGGTGATGATGATGATGATGGTGATGATGATAGTCCATTTGTTTAAAGCAGAATCCATGCCAAATCGTGCTTGTTGCAATTGAGAGAGAGAGTGAGTGAGAGAGAGAGAGAGAGAGAGAGAGAGAGAGAGAGAGAGAGAAAAGAGAGAGTTGATAATATATTATCATTACTTTTGTTAAGGAGAACACCTCCGTCAGTGAGGCCAATAGCAGTAAACGATCTATAGCGATCTGTGACAGCAACAGAAAGAATGGCGGTGTAGTGTTAGTGCAGCCAATGAGGGCAGGACAGTGAAGATATACTGCCACATAACACACTCTTCCTCCCTCCTTCACATTTGGGCAGACCACAGACTCCTGCGGACAGGAGGGTCCTGCATTTCTCACCGGCTTTATCCAGCAGTTCCTATTCGTCTACTTTCAGTTAGCTGTCGATGGCTGATAGCTGCTTGCTGACTGACCCCCTTCCATCTCCTTTCTACGCCTCTATCAATCTGCTGGAGAGAGAGACTGCACGAAGACAGGATTAGGCGGCTAGCCGATGGCGGGATGATTTGGCACGGAGGCCAGACACCTTTTTCTATGGGCCTGTAATGAACAGTTTGACCGGGCCGTATTATACAGTCTTAGGCAGCTGAAAGAGCGGAACTCAAAGGACGAGAGCAGTTGATGTAGTGTGGGAGGATGTGTCAAACAGAAAGGAGCTGGGCTTTGTCTGCCTGGGTAGAACTGACGCCCCTGATTTGGGAAATGGGGTGTCAGGGTGTAGCGGTAATAGTGCTCGTCATCTGCGGGCAAAACGCATGATGAATATCTAAAAGAGAGAGATCTTTAAACCAGTTGCATAAAGATTGGAAACTGGAAAATATTCACAAGTAGTCTCATTTTAAGAAAAAGGCAGTCCATTCATTTAAGGCAAATATAACAAATACAAAATTTAAGGTCATATACTATGTGATCGATACTAGGCGGTCTATCTCCGGATGAATCTCAACAGTATGCATTTTAATCGACCATGCGTGACAAAAGATAATAGAGACTGAATTATATATGCATATATATTCTTACACATACACGTACACACACACATAGCCGCCTAATACATATACATACATACATACATGTACATACATACTATATACATACACACATACATACATACATACATACATCATACATACATACATACATACATACATACATACATACATACATAAATGCATACGTACGTGTTTACATGCATACATACATAGATGTAGATATACACATATTGCGTGTGCATGTGTGTGCGCGTGTGTGCGATGTGTGTGTGTGTGTGTGTTGGGTGTTGTGTGTGTTGTGTGTGTTCCTCTGTCATTGATCTACTAAATCTAAATCTCCAAACACCTTTCTGGGCTTGCTTACATATCTCATAGAAAGCCACAGACTGTGATCGTACATTCAAAATTTCAAACACTGCATAAAAATTGCAAATTCATAGAAGACTGAAAATAATTTTTATCTCAATCTTATACTGCGGTTTCTTGGCTCTCCCACTTGAAGTTCTGATGGAATAGACTGTTATAGTTTATGTTATATTCAACATTCTTATCATTTGACACTTTTACTTCCCAGTGTTTGGATGCTCAGTGTAATGTGGTTGTCAAGTATCCATGAACTGTTCAATTTGTTGAAACTTAGCAACACAATTCTGTAGAGAACAATGTATCATTGATCATACAGTCCTCAAAACATAATGACAACGGAACTGAACTGAACTGCAGGAAAAGCCATGAAGGACATTGACACAAGAAACAAAATGGAAATAGAAATACATCGTTATCTATATCTGAATATTATTTCTAACTAGATAATGAAACATAAAAGATAAACAGAATCCACATGCGTGCCAACCATACTTATCAACACATACGTGCCAACCATACTTATCAACACATGCGTGCCAACCATACTTATCAACACATACGTACCAACCATACTTATCAACACATACGTGCCAACCATACTTATCAACACATGCGTGCCAACCATACTTATCAACACATACGTACCAACCATACTTATCAACACATACGTGCCAACCATACTTATCAACACATACGTGCCAACCATACTTATCAGCACATACGTGCCAACCATACTTATCAACACATACGTGCCAACCATACTTATCAACACATACGTGCCAACCATACTTATCAACACATACGTCCAACCATACTTATAACACATACGTGCCAACCATGACTTATCACACATACGTGCCAACCATACTTATCAACACATACGTACCAACCATACTTATCAACACATACGTACCAACCATACTTATCAACACATACGTACCAACCATACTTATCAACACATACGTACCAACCATACTTATCAACACATACGTGCCAACCATACTTATCAACACATACGTGCCAACCATACTTATCAACACATACGTGCCAACCATACTTATCAACACATACGTGCCAACCATACTTATCAACACATACGTGCCAACCATACTTATCAACACATACGTGCCAACCATACTTATCAACACATACGTGCCAACCATACTTATCAACACATACGTGCCAACCATACTTATCAACACATACGTGCCAACCATACTTATCAACACATACGTGCCAACCATACTTATCAACACATACGTGCCAACCATACTTATCAACACATACGTGCCAACCATACTTATCAACACATACG
The DNA here is from genome assembly GCA_030674185.1 of Monoplex corrugatus. Lineage (NCBI taxonomy): Eukaryota > Metazoa > Mollusca > Gastropoda > Littorinimorpha > Ranellidae > Monoplex > Monoplex corrugatus. Next base: position 75,006,039 of record JAPXFY010000013.1, read on the forward strand.
TGCCAACCATACTTATCAACACATACGTACCAACCATACTTATCAACACATACGTGCCAACCATACTTATCAACACATACGTGCCAACCATACGTATCAACACATACGAAAGCAAAGTGTTTACAGGACACAGTTGTATACAGACCTTGCTTCACCACTCCTAAGCCATTGTACAGATTGCACACATGGTAGATGGACTTTATGACGACCTATTCTTATGAATGATTAAATCGGGCAATGAATTTTCCTATGCTATTGTTTAATAATGCCCTGTAAGTGACCTTAGCAGAAGTTGTAAGAAGGTCTCGATACCATAGCAGAGGAAAATGGGGCTGTCCGCTTCCTTTAGAAACGATTCAGAGCTGACGAAGCTGGCTTGTGGGCTTTTGTCCTGATCTCCAGCCTATCTCACAATGGATCCATAGCACAGTGTTATAGTCTAGTTTGCTCTTACCCCTGTCCCATCTCTCTCTCTCTCTCTCTCTCTCTCTCTCTCTTCCTCTCTCTCTCTCTCTCTCTTAGTAAAATATGTGTCCTACTCCCCCTTCCCGCCATCCCCTCTCATATCGTGTATGGGCCGGTGGCTTTCGCATGAAAACCGTGTCAATGCCAGTGTCTCTGTTCTTCTGTCTGTCTCTGTCTTTTTCTGTCAACGTCTTTCAGTATCTATCTTTCTCTTATCTCTCTGTCTGTCTGTCTCTCTTTCTCTCTGTCCGTCTGTCTCTCTCTCTCTCCCTCTGTCTCTCTTTCTGTCTCTTTGTCTCTCCGTCTCTCTCGCTCTCTCTCTCTCTCTCTTTCTCTCTGTCTGTCGCGCTCCCCCCGCTCTCTCTCTCTCACACACACACGCACATACACACACACACACACACACACACACACACACACACACACACACACACACACACTATCACCGCAACAACAACAACAACCACAACATATGTTACTGCGATTATCACAACTATTCAGAAGTTTTGAACTTAAAAGTCGTATGCCGTAATACAGAGATCACAAAGAGAGTTGTAATGGCTTAGCTTGCATCTCACCCCATCGTCCATCGCACACCTCTCCCACCCTCACCAGCCCACTCACAACACCATTCAGAAAAGCACGGGACAGGTTCTCTCCCCTCTGACAAATTCTTCCGCGACAGGAAACGTTCAGATCGATCCGAGCTGCTCGCCCAGAAAGCGAAACGCGGTGATTTATCGTCCCTTTCCATGGAATTGACCCAGCCGCCATTTTATTTGCGTCGCTCGTTATTGAAATGCCCCGCGACCGCTTACCCCGTGCACGTAGAGGGTGAAAGACAAGTGCGGGGAGAACGAAGACGGACAGGACGAAAAAAAAATATAAAAGAAAGGAAGCGCAAGATGGTCAAAGAAAGAAAAGACCGGATGGGCAAGCCATAGTGACAGTGCATCTTTCATTGTTCTGACCGATTTAGATTCGTTCGACCTGAAAAGAGATGTATTTCTTCCAACACGTACGGCAGGATATCTAACATATTCATCTCACTCACTGGATATGTTTTTTTTGATTGAATAAAGTCCGTGCCAAAGTACTTATACATCCCAGTTGGGTGGTCTCCGTCTGTCTCACAAGACGGTTAAATCTCACAAGACGGTTACATCTCACAAGATAGTTAAATCTCACAAGACGGTTAAATCTCACAAGACAGTAATCTCACAAGACGGTTAAATCTCACAAGACGTTAAATCTCACAAGACGGTTAAATCTCACAAGACGGTTAAATCTCACAAGACGGTTAAATCTCACAAGACAGTTAAATCTCACAAGACAGTTAAATCTCACAAGACAGTTAAATCTCACAAGACAGTTAAATCTCCTTAAATCTCACAAGACGGTTAAATCTCACAAGACAGTTAAATCTCACAAGACAGTTAAACAAGTCTGTGTCTGTCTACCACAGCTTGTACAGCGTGTGTGGTGGTCGGACAGACCAGTGTTGGAGTAGTGATATTTGCTGCACACGACCCATCCGTAATTTGATGGATGGATGTTCCTTTCTCTGTTGCCTTCTCTTCACTAGCTGAGTGACTTGTTCCTCTTCAGCGCCATTGATCTCCTCTTTCACAGTTTCCAGCGACGTTTTCCCACTCGTTTACATCAATGACAGCAGAGATTAAGTCTCTTTCTCAAATGACAGTGTATATCGCAGGAGCGGATTCTGGCAGCTTGAGACTCGGTCTGAAATAGGCCATAAAAGTGCACGTTGTTTGAAATGTGTCCTGTCTTCAATCTGTACGAAGCTGGCAATCAGAGACGTCAGTTACAGAAATCTGACGACACTTCTCCAGCACCTCAATTTTCAGAATTGTATGTTCCATTCTATACATGGAGGGAATTCAGATTTTCATGTCTGGCATGCGTCGTCAACGCTCAGCTGCCATAAGTTCAGTTGAAGAGTCTGTCTACAAGCGTGGAAGATGATCCTATGTATGGGAAATAATTGCAGCACCAATGCCATACATTTATATTCACGATAATGTGAACATTAGACAACTTTTATTCAAATTTCAGTATTCAATTATTCATAGACCAGTTGTTTTAGCTGTCAGGGATTTTTGTTTTGTTTTCATAGTGTTTTGGGTTTGAGTGTGTGTGTGTGTGTGTGTGTGTGTGTGTGTGTGTGTGTGTGTGTGTGTGTGTGTGTGTGTGTGAGAGAGAGAGAGAGAGAGAGTATGTGTGTGTGTGTGTGCGAGCGCGTGTGTGTGTGTGAGTGAGTGTGTATGTGTGTGTGTGTGTGTGTGTGTGTGTGTGTGTGTGTGTGTGTGTGTGTGTGTTAAAGTAGTTTCATGTGTACCTGACCATGATCTTCGTTTGATTGCTGTCGATTTCGTCGAAATTTGCCCACCGAGCAATGGTACTCGGTCCTTGAGAGGGGCATTCAGCATTATGACCTGGATGTGGCCCACAGAGTTAAGGGCCGAAACACTTGCTTGACGGGGTTGTTCCTGTGAGGACCTTCTGCTTTCCGGCTCTCCCAACAGTTTCTTACTACTTCATGTGTGTAAAGGAGGAAGGGGGGAGATGGGGGATGTAGGTCCGGAATACACTTCAAAACTATTGACCATGTCCACTTTACTTGAATATTGGCATCTTTTTGACTGTGTGTGAGGATCATTAAGGGACTGTTGGGTTTGGTATGTGAAAAATATAGGTACAAATAAGAATTTCCTGTTAATTTAATATTGCTCAAAGATTGGGTGAGAGGGGAGAGGGATCACTGTCTCTGATTCTGTTTGTCTGTCCCCTGACTGTCTGTATCTGTCTGCCTGTGTGTATATCTGATGTCTGTCCCCGGACTGTCTGTATCTGTCTGCCTGTGTATATATCTGATGTCTGTCCCCTGTCTGTCTGTGTGTATATCTGATGTCTGTCCCCTGTCTGCCTGTGTGTATATCTGATGTCTGTCCCCTGTCTGTATCTGTCTGCCTGTGTGTATATCTGATGTCTGTCCCCTGTCTGTCTGTATCTGTCTGCCTGTGTGTATATCTGATGTCTGTCCCCTGACTGTCTGTATCTGTCAGTCTGTGTGTATATCTGTTGTCTGTCCCCTGACTGTCTGTATCTGTCAGTCTGTGTGTATATCTGATGTCTGTCCCCTGACTGTATCTGTCTGTGTGTGTATCTGATGTCTGTCCCCTGACTGTCTGTATCTGTCAGTCTGTGTGTATATCTGATGTCTGTCCCTTGACTGTCTGTATCTGTCTGCCTGTGTGTGTATCTGATGTCTGTCCCCTGACTGTCTGTATCTGTCTGCCTGTGTGTATATCTGATGTCTGTCCCCTGACTGTCTGTATATGTCTGTGTGTGTATCTGATTCCCTTTCTCTGTATCACTGTCTCTATTTCTCGCTCTCTTTTTTCTTTCTGTCTCTTTATTTCCTTTACAAACGAACAAACACACACACAAACACAGACACACACACACACACAAACACACACACAAAGACACATACACACACACACGCCAGCAACACAGCAACGCATATGCACCCTACACGCACACACACACACGCACACACACACACACACAGACATACACACACACACACACACACACACACACACCCCACATTGAACATTGTTTGATAGGTTCTTTAACGCCATTTAGGGCATCGAGCATAACAGCATTTAAATGAAAATCCAACAGGGTTATCATATAACATGGTGCACAGAGAACTTAGTTCAACAGAAAAAGTGTACTTGAAACTGTCTTAGGATTGACTACTCAAATATTCAAAAGATAATTTCACAGTTTTAGAAAATTTCATAAATTTTCCTAATGTCATTTTTTTTCTTCCAGAAAATAATAAACTTACACAATGAGAACATTGATTTAACTTTTAGGTATTTTTGTGTAATAAACTTCTGTCGGTCGTCAAAGAATTTACAACATTCGAAAAGAAAATGAAACTCGTCGTCTAAAGCACAGGGATCTCAAAACTTACGTATTGTACTGTGTGTATCTACCCCTGTGTATCTACCCCTGTGTATCTACCCCTGTGTATCTATATATATATATATAATATATATATATATATATGTGTGTGTGTGTGTGTGTGTGTGTGTGTGTACGTATATCTTTTAGTGTCCTTAATTATGTTAAAATTTGTATTCAGGCATGTTTTTAAATCCACTTTGTGTAAAACCCGGATGGAGTGGTTAATGCTATGGGCATCTCCTTGGAATTTATATGCGAATGCATTGGTATGTGTGCTTAATTTTCTTTTCCTATTTTTCCTATTGAAATGTTACGTATATTTTGAAACGGTTATAGCCTCGAGATGGTTCTGTACAGTCGGCTGGGCTTTAAACAAAATAACACAAAACAGCACTGATATTGGATAAAGGCTCGTTTCGCCATACAGCATCTCAATCTTAGCGCTTGTAAGTAATTTTTACAAATGTTTCAAAGTTTAAGCTGTAATTTCTCGAGCAAGCTGAAGTTGTCACACCTTCCTAATTCACACACATACAGTGATATAGGTACAACAGCAGTATTATATAAATAGAACACTATTGACTGGCAAATCTTGATTTTTTTGTCTGCAGTAAAGAAAACATCGCTTTCTGAGCTTGTTCATGTGCAGCTGTTTTTAACCTCATAAAATTTACCAATTTGACAAAATTCTATCCGTGACTGTTTGAACGTATTTACAGTTTCAATGTTTTTCGGTCCATAAAAAAAGACATCAAGTGGACCAGTTTGACCATAAACCCATTGCCTTGGTTTTATTTTCATTAACTTCAAGTTTCCAACGGGTACAATAATCATGTAGAGTGTCTAGAAATTTGTATAAACCTCTGTCAGAGTCTGATAATAAAAGGCTATCATCAGCGTAATGCAATCACAGTTACTGAGTGAAATGAATCAGACTTGTATTAGGGGCACCAAAGTCAATGCTACATGGAAAACACTGATTATCTAACAAATAGTGCTCAAGATATTTAGATACAGAGAAAAGAGAAGATGTGAAAGACTGTACCCTTGTCTAGCTCCTCCAAAATTGCCAAAGAAACTTGATCTTTTGCTGTTCACACACACACACACACCACCACACAACACCCACACACACACCACACCACACATACACACACACACACACCACACACACACACACACACACACACACACACACACACACACACACACACACACACACACACACACACACACACACATACACACACACACACAAATTGACTGTGCATACTGACAAAAACAACAACGTTTAAAAAACTGGCCACCGACACCTTCTTTACACACACACACACACACACACACACACACACACACACACACACACACACACACACCACCACCACCACCAGCACATACACACACACACACACACACACACACACACACACACACACACACACACACAAATTGACTGTGCATACGACAAAAACAACAACGTTTCAAAACTGCCAACCGACACCTTCTTTACACACACACACAACACACAAACACACACACACACACACAACACACAAAACACACAAAACACCACACACACACACACAAATTGACTGTGCATACTGACAAAAACAACAACGTTTAAAAAACTGGCCACCGACACCTTCTTTACACACACACACACACACACACACACACACACACACAACGCACGCACGCACGCACGCACGCACGCACGCACATACACACACACACACACACACACACACACACACACCACACACACACACAGAGCATACAAACAACATCACGTCGTCCCGAATCTCAACCCTTCTTTCTTCCTTTCGTTTGAAAACAAAAACAAAAAAACAAAAAAAACGAAAGAAAGGCAGGAAAGAAAAACAGAAAAGAAATAACGTGATGCCTTCTTATGCGAAGAGTCGTAGAGAAATATGGCTCATCCCGGGACGGCTCTGATGAAATGCGATATGCTTCTCGCGCAAGATTTGGAATTGGCGTGGATGCCTTGTTGGTCGTTTCTCTGCCGCGGCGGTTTGGTGGCTATGGCATTGGGGAGACGTCTCGCTATTCATTTCTGGAATATGATTTGAATGGCTCCTGCCGGGAGATAAACCCCGTCTCTGTAGAGTCCTTTTGTTTGAATATGATGACAGATTCCTTGATATCCCCTGCTCTTCTGTGCGTCTCTGTCTCTATTTTGACGTTTTTGCCTGTCCCTGTTTGTCTGTATGCTTCCCTTCCCCTAGTCCTCTCTCTTTCTCTTTCCTTCCTTCCCCCACCCCGTTCCTCTCTCTCTCTCTCTCTCTTCTCATCTCTCTCTCACACACACACTCTTTCTCTCTCTCTATCTCTCTCTCTCTCTCTCTCTCCCTCTCTGTCTGTCTGTCTGTCTGTCTGTCTCTCTCTCTCTATTTCTCTCCCTCTCTGTCTGTCTCTTTGAGGCCATCTGTATTTCTATCTCTGTTTGCCTCTGTTTCTTTCTCTATTGTCTTATTGTTCCTTCAGTTTGTTCCTGTTTTTCTCTTTTCCTCTGTATCCTCCTCACTTTTCCCTTCATCTTATTTCCCTTCTAATTTCCTCCCTGTCTCGTTCGTCTTTGTCCTTATTTTCACTTTCTTTGTTTCTTTTTTCCCTTTGTCCTCCTTCTATTCTTCCTCCTTGTCCACCTTCTCCATGCTGCTTTGTCCTCTTCCTTGTCTCTTTGTTTTCTTCTCCTCTTTGTTCTTCTTCACTCCTCTTTTCCCGTCTTCTCCGTTCTCTTTACCCTCCTTCAGTCTGCTTTGTTTCATTTCTCCCGTTTTTGTCCTCCTGCCCTTCTGCCGTTGTCATCCACCTCTTCCTCTTTGTCTACCTTCTCCCTTGTACTTTGTCTTCTTCTTTTCTCTTTGTCGTCCGCCACTCCTCTTCGCCTCTCTCTCCTCTTTGTCCTTCTCCTTCCTTCTCATTGTCCTCACCAGTCCTCTTTGTCTTCTTTCTCCTTTCCTCTTTGTCCTCATATCCTTCGTCTTTGTCCTCATGTCCTTCCTCTTTGTCCTCCCCTTTCTTTTTGTCCTCTTTATTTTCCTGATTTTCTTAATCCTTCTTTCGTTCCGGTTTGTCCTCATTCTCCCTTTTTCTTTGTTGTCCTTTTCTCCGCTTGTCATTGTTTTTCCTCTTGCTTCCGATTTGTCCATCTTCTCCTCTTTCTGTCCTTCTTGTTTATTTTGTTCTTCGTCTTAATCGCATGTCGTTGGGAATACAATAATTGTGCTGTTTAACATTTCAAGGAAAAGAGAAAAAGAAAGAGTGAAAGGTAGAGGACGATAGAAAAAGAAAAAATGATGAGAAAAAAAAAACAGAAAGAAAAGAATAGACAGTATAAGATATGAAGACAGAGGCAAAGAAAACAACCAGAAAAGGCATTGCATTGTTATCCAGGTCATTTTTTTGTTTCTGTTTCTGCTTTATGTAAGACAAAATTATTGAAAAAATAATAGCGCTGCAGCTGTCTGTAACATTCTTGAAAAACAGAGACACTACTTAATAATTCTTTTGCACCTTGTTTACGACTTGTTCTGAAATGAACTCTTTCAAATTGGGAATATCATCTCCATCTGGAGCTGTACATTAAATCACATCAAACGTCAATCACGAAAGGCTAAGGGACGGACGTAGAGATGGGGCTGAGGTGAGCTAGGGTATTATGTATGCTTTGCAAGTCCTCAGAGATGAGAACAAAAACCTCCCTCAGCAATTGAACGTCTACGAATTTACTACCAAGAACGCTATCTCCCCGTAAATGACATTTCTAAATTAGGTGAAAAAGACTAGTGGTCATACCATATCAAAGTTATGTCCTTTCTTGTGCCTTATATGATCTTGATCAAGGAGGGGGTGATGACGACCGAATTTATGTATTTGCTATTCCTCGGTGGTAAATCAACTGAAATTGGAGGCAGTGGTGGTCAGTAACTTGCACTTGGGGTCAAGATATGCACATTAAATGTGCACACTCTTCAGAGGCATTAAGCAGAAGTTAACTTGCACTTGGGGTCAAGATGTGCACATTAAATGTGCACACTCTTCAGAGGCATTAAGCAGAAGTTCTGCCCGGAATTTCGTAAAGATTTTCATAATATACTAATCTTAGTTATTCCGAAAAAGCTAAGAGCTTGTTGTATATACTTGATTGTGTTAGTCTCAGTAAAACTTTATGCACTTGTGAGCTAAATCAAGAACGTGATTTTTTTGTATCCATGATCTGTTAAGAATGTGGATATGTGACAAACTTTGCTTCAGAGCCATTTAAAAACGATCAACATATCTTTCACAGCAGACTTTGATAACAATTAAGAAGACAGAATTACCTACTGTATTCTTCGTGCTCATTGCGAATCAGTCATCGTTGATTTTCAAGAACGATAACGAACTAAATTTTCTATAATTTGTAAGCCACACAGATAAAGAGAGTGTTGTCTTAAATCCATCTACAGTCTCTAAGCTCATATTGTAAAGGAATAAAAAAAAAGAGCAAAATAGAAAGGAAAAGTATGAGCAAATTAGAAGTTTGGATACACTCATTTATATTTAGACATATATATTTCGTTAATGTCAGGTATGCAGCGAGAGACATGATCATGCTGTAGGCCCATCTCCTCGTGTACACTAAAGAGACAATGAGCTGTAAGTAAGAAAGAGCACGTCCAAACTAATCAGAAAGCTTGAGATATGTTACAGACAGCAAACAACACAACTTCTCTCGTTTCGATCTAAAACCATTCCAGCCATGTCATGAACGGATAATGAACTTCAAACCAAAAACGTCAAGCTGGCCACTGCAAGCATCAAAGGGAGGCGTCCAGTTAGACAAGGCCATCTCGGAGCACGCACGATTCGCATTGTCCTAATTACCGTTAATGACGATTGGCAGAGAGAAAGGCCTGCAATTTCCTTCTGGGCTGGAGGCGTCAGACCACTGTTGGTTATTAGCTGCCACGTGCAAGACCATCAGGCTGCCACTGTGGACGATGAGATTTTCTGCCCAGTCCAATCACCATCTACAGTTAAACTCACGTGCTTCGTGTAGCAGATTTTACTAAAGGGATGTTTAAGAGCTGTCTGGCTTGGTCTCCCTAGGATCGATGGTAACTTTATCTGAGAACATGGACACATACTCTTTTTCTAATTCACTTACACTTTCTGAATCACACAGATTTGTGTGAATCTATTATTTTATAATGGCGTAACATAAGCAGGTCACAAACCTTATTGCTGTCATTTGTGTTTAAAGTTCAGCTGACTGCGTAAAACTATATCAGGGCAATAACTGTTCCAAGACATACACATTATTTCAACAAGGAAAAGAAAGGAAAACAAAATTAAGCGCTCATAACAATGCATTTGCGCACATAATCTAAGGAGATGCCGCTGACACTGACTATTCCGTCCAGTAAAAAAACACAACTAAGGACGCTAAAACATATAAAAGCGGGCCTAAATAACCTAAAACTGCAAAGCATATCACATTTCCCTACAGTAAAAATGACTTAATACATGTATCCAAGTATCAGTCCTAAAAGAAAGTACGTAAGACTTTATTAAACACATACAGGTGAATGGACCAGCAAAGCAGAAAATGCTAGGAAGAAATAATAGCAAAGGACCAAGGCAGAAACAAAGAGAGTGACAGAAAAGGAAATTTGCAGCACAGAATTTCCAGAAGATGGGGGTAGGCCTACTGTTTAGACTGAAAGGGAGAAGTCAAAAGACATGGCTCCTTCCAAAATCTAGCCGTGTGTTATAGACGTGAGTGTATATATAAGCGTATGGTGTATGTGTGTATGTGACTGTAGGGGAGAGAGAAGGTGTGTGTGTGTGTGTGTGTGTGTGTGTGTGTGTGTGTGTGTGTGTGTGTGTGTGTGTGTGTGTGTGTGTGTAGCCTATATCACCAATACTGTTACACGGTTTTGAGGCGTGCACAGTCAACAAGCAAAGCCAGAGCAAGATTGAGGCAGCCGAAATGTGGTTTCTAAGAAGAATGTTAAGAGTACCATGGACAGTCAAGAAAACAAACGAGACAGTCTTGATGGAGGCAGACACAAGAAGATCATTGATAAAGAAGATTAGGAAAAGACACGCAACATTTATAGGCCATTCTATGAGGAAAGGGGAATTAGAGCACCTGGTCACAACAGGAAAACTGGAGAGAAATAGAGCGCCAGGTAGACCCAGGGAGAAAATATTGGACGGACTTGTAAGGTAGCTGAGGACAGAGAGGGTGGAAGATGTGCTTGCGGCAAAAAGGGATAGATTCATATGGAGGGCTATGATCGCCAAAGCCATGCAGCTGGGTACATGATGATGATGATGATGATGATTTTTGTAGGCCTCCTTCGGTCATGACTGACCATGGACAAAGTACATCCGTTCTAATGTCTAGATGGGCTGTCTGCTTGGTCCAAGCAGCGTCGCCTGTGACTGTACAGACCAATGCGAGAGAGGCAGTCTCTGTCGCAGCGGTCGCATGTGTATGCTGATGCTGGTCTGTTGGCTGTCATCCCTTTTCTGCGAACTCGCTTTTCTGCTGCAGCAGCTGACAGTTTGTCCTCACCAATCCGCAGCTGTTTCTTGAGAGTAGTTCTCCAGCTGTTGCGATCGTCTGCGAGGTCCTCCCAGGACTCAGTGTTGATCTCAAGCGCCTTCATGTCACGCTTGCAAACGTCTTTGTATCTCAGCTGTGGGCGGCCAATGTTTCTCTGCCCTGTGGCAAGCTCACCATAAAGGATGTCTTTTGGGATGCGACCATCTTCCATGCGGCAAACGTGGCCCAACCAGCGCAGCCGACGCTGTCTCAGCATGGTATGCATGGTTGGGAGGCCAGCGCAGGTTAGGACTTCGGTGTTGGTCACCTTGTCTTGCCAGGAAATGCCAAGTATGCGCCGTAGGCTTCTCAGGTGGAAGGTATTGAGCCTTTTCTCCTGATGAGCATGCGTGGTCCACGCCTCGCTGCCATACAGCAAGGTGCTGAGGACACAGGCGTTGTATACAGCCATCTTTGTCTTTGTGGTCAGCTTGGGATTTGTCCACACCCTTTGTGTGAGGCGGGCTAGTGTTGTGGCTGCCTTCCCGATCCTCTTGTCGACCTCTGTGTCAAGGGAGAGGTTATCGGTCATGGTGGACCCAAGATATGTGAATTGATGGATGGCTTCAAGCTCGTAGTCATCAATGGTGATGGCTGGTGGAGATGGCGTGTCTTGGCCCAGGACGTTTGTCTTCTTAAGACTGATGGTCAGACCAAAATCTTTGCAGGCCTGGGAGAAGCGGTCCATTAGTGACTGCAAGTCCCGCTGAGTATGGGTCACAACTGCGGCATCGTCGGCAAATAGCATGTCTCTGATGAGGGCTTCACGGACCTTTGTCCTTGCTCTGAGGCGGGCGAGGTTGAAGAGCCTGCCATCTGATCTGGTCCGCAGGTGGATCCCTTCTTGCGCTGTGCTGGACGCATGCCTCAGGAGGAGAGCGAAGAAGATTCCAAAGAGGGCTGGGGCCAGGACGCAGCCTTGTTTCACACCGCTGCGTACGTCGAAGGGCTTGGAGAGGTTTCCGTTGAACTGCACCATCCCTTTCATGTTTGAGTGGAAGGACTCAATTAAGCTGTGCAGTTTGGGGGGGGGGGGGGGGCAGCCAATTTTTCGGAGAGCCCTGAAAAGGCCATCTCTGCTGACTAGGTCAAAGGCCTTGGTGAGGTCAATGAATGCCACATACAGGGGCATCCGCTGCTCTCTGCACTTCTCCTGGATTTGGTCGAAGGGAGAAGACCATGTCTACCGTGGATCTCTCTGCTCGAAAACCACACTGTGATTCCGGGTAGACGCGTTCAGCCAGTTTCTGCAGGCGGATTAGGAGGACCCGAGCATAGACTTTGCCAACAATGCTGAGGAGCGAGATACCTCTGTAGTTGTTGCAGTCGCTCCTTTCGCCCTTGTTTTGGTACAGGGTGACGATCTTGACGTCCCTCATGTCCTATGGTACAGCTCCCTCATTCCAACACTGACAGAGAACTGCGTGCAAAGGGTGCAGAAGAGAAGTCTTGCAGTGCTTGATGAGGTCTGGGGGAATTCCGTCGTTGCCAGGTGCCTTCCCTGATGCCAGGCTATCAATGGCCTTGCTGAGTTCGTCCGCAGTTGGCTCTGCGTCAAGTTCTTCCATTACCGGCATGCACTTGGTGGCATCGAGGGCTGAGGGGGACACCATGTTCTGTGTGGAGTAGAAGTCGGAGTAGTGTTCCGCCCATCTTTCCATCTGTTGGCTAGGATTGCTGATTACTTCCCCAGTGGAGGATTTGAGGGGGGCGATCTTGCTCTGTGTTGGTCCCAGTGCCTTCTTGATGCCATCATACATTCCTCGGATGTTGCCTCTTTCAGCAGCACTCTGTATCTCTTCGCTGAGCTCTGTCCAGTACTCGTTTGCGCAGCGCCTGGCGTTAAGCTGAACCTTACTTCTGGCAGCCCTGAGGATTTGCAGGTTCTTCTCACTGGGTGACCGCTTATACTTGGTGAGTGCGGCACGCTTGGCCTCAACAGTGGGAGTCATCTCTGATGATTTGGCCTCAAACCAGTCATGGGACTTCACAGTTTTCTTCCCAAAGGTGGCCATAGCAATGCGGTGCATGGTGTCTCGTAGCGTTTCCCATCTCTCAGTGGCAGAGTCTCTGGGCTGCAAAGCATCGTATTCTCTCTGAAAGGCCTCTGCGAACTGTTCTACAAGATCTGGCTGAGACATCTTGCTGACGTCAATGCGAGGGTTCCCTTGTTTCTTTGAGCAGTGGAACTTCTTTGGTTGTAGCCTGATCTTGCAACATACCAGAGAATGGTCTGTGTCGCAGTCTGCGCTGTGATAAGAGCGAGTGTGGAGAACGTTTTTGATAGCGGCACGTCTTACTAGGATCAAATCCAGTTGGTGCCAATGTTTTGAGCGGGGATGCCTCCAGGAGACTTTGTGCTGAGGCTTCGTCTTGAAGAAGGAGTTGGCGATGCACAGTTCATGGCAGGCGCAAAACTCAAGCAGTCGCTGTCCATTCTCATTCATTTTCCCCACTCCAAAGGAACCGAGGCAGAAGGGCCATGAGTCATTGACTGCACCCATTCTGGCGTTGAAGTCGCCCAGGAGAACAAGTTGTTCTGTCCTGGGGATGTTCCTTATAATATATATATATATATGTACATATATATATATATATATATATGTATGTGTGTATGTATGTATGTATGTATGTGTGTATGTATGTATGTATGTATGTATGTATATATATATATATATATATATATATATATATATATATACGGAAAGAAAGAGAGAGAGAGAGAGAGAGAGAGAGAGAGAGAGAGAGAGAGAGAGATACATTATGAACATTTGGACTCAAACAAAATGATAAAAGAAAGAAATGAATAGTTATGAAATGTTTTTTAAAAAGTTTAAAAAGTCAGAAAATTAAAAGAAAGAAATAGAAAAAGAAAGAAATTAACAAAAATAAAATAAAACAATAAAAAACCGATCGACAAAAATCTTCTTTGTCCTCCCCTTGTCCTGTGTGACACTATGAGGCAGGAACACAGGGTAGATGTCGTCAGCCTCAGGTCTCAAGAAGCGGACTCAATTATTGGGCTGTGCGGGAAGGCCGCTTATCCCTGCACTGATCCCCTCCCTCCCTCCTTCATCAATATCACCCTCCTGCAAATCCCCTTTATCCCCTTCTTTCTGTTTTCATAATGACCATCTCTCTCTCTCTCTCTCTCTCTCTCTCTCTCTCTCTCTCTCTCTCTCTCTCTCTCTCTCTTTCTCTCCATCTCTTTCTAGCTCGTTGCTCTCTCTGGATGGAAAAACACCACTGTATGTTCATTCCTTTTCCCTCATTGGAAAGGATTTACACACACACATACACACACACACACACACACACACACACACACACACACACACACACACATATATGTATATTATATATATATATATATATATATATATAAATATATATATATATGTGTATGTATATATATGTATATCATATATATATGTACACATATAGTGATATATGTATATATATATTGTACATATACACACATACACACATACATACACACATGCGTACATACATACATACATGCATGCATACATACATACATGCATACATACATACATACATTCATACATACATAAAAACATACATACATACATACATGCATCCATACATACATACACACATACATACATACATACATACATACATACATACATACATACATACATACATACATACATTCTCTCTGTGCCTCTTTGTCTCTGTGTCTGTCTCTCTGTTTTTCTCTCAGAGACATACATACATACATGCATACATTCTCTCTCTGCCTCTTTGTCTCTGTGTCTGTCTCTCTGTTTTTCTCTCTCTGTCTTTCTCTTTGTCTCTTTGCCTCTGTGACTTTCTCTTTTTTACATAAAAAATAACTAGTCGCACGAACTGTTCAATCTACAGTTTGTTTGAATTTCTTGAAGCCATTGCTTATATGTATGAGTTACTGTGTGAGTGGAAGAGAAAAGCCTGTGCACTAGCTGCACAGTGTACAACAAGCAGCGTACACAGTGCAGTCAGTAACACATCCTTGTCCTCATATGGATGGGTCCGTTGACCTTGACCGTAGCACCATGGCGTCCAGTGTCATGCATTCGAGATTTCTTAACGGTTTGCACCTTTAACCCTTCAAACGTGGTGAATAATCATCGACAAACAGCTGAGAAAATCTTTCCTGACACATTTTTGTCACTGTGACACAGACACATACCTCTCTCCAATCGATATGGAATAATCTCCTTTATTGTCAAAACAGGAAAATAGAAGATGAACAAAAACTACGCTCTGTCAGGGTGTTGCACTTTCTATGGGGATGCAGTTCGCAGTGTTCCCTGTAAAATGTCCTGTTTAGACTAAAGAAAGCAAAGGAAATCCAATCCAGTCCATTCTTATGCACTCTTTTTTAAAAAAAAAATTTTCAACAACTTTCTGCTCATCCTGGTTCTGTGGATCCCTGTTGTGTACATCTGTAATTCACACGGTACACACACAAAGACAGGTTTGTATTTTGAACATTCAAAACATCTTACGTATGTAAAGTTTGATTATCTTCACTTTTTTCATTGTTTTCAAAGTTGCTTACGGCATTTTTTACTTTTCTAACCTTAGTGTTGAAGACCATCGCCATGTCTTCAGGGTCTAAGCGACATAATTCGAACTTTTGGTTTTATTTCAGGTGATGATAGTTGGTCGGAAATGTCACATTAAAGGGGTGTGCCTTTGTTGTTTTGTTTGTTTGATTTCTGTTTGTTTCTGTGTTTGATTTTGGGGTTCGTTGTTGTTTGGTTTGTTCTGTTTCTTCTTTGAGGTAAATTGGACTTAGTCGCCTGATTCTGCCTGTTGAGTTTGACAACACTTGTGTTGCCTGTGATACAAATAGTGTCAAGTGGATCGCATCTCGTCAACATTGGGGTACTTTTCAATAAATTAATATATCATAGTGTTTCCGTTCACTGGTCATTCTAAACATGCAATAACTTCAATGAAACACTTAAATCCCATTTGTGATAAATTGGACGCAGTGGTCAACGCCAGGGGCATCCCCTTAGGCTTCGTGCCCGAATGGACTGACATATGTACTGAGTTTTCTTTTCCTTTCTTTCGTATTGAAATATTGTGTGTGTTTGAAACGGTTACAGTCCTGATATGGCTCTGATATGCAGAAATGTATTTTTACATGTATTTCCTCTATCTGTCTGTCTGTCTGTCTGTCTTTCTGTCTGTCTGTCTGTCTGTCTGTCTGTCTGTCTGTCTGTCTGTCTCTGTCTCCCCTAAATATATACAATAAATATATATATATATACATATATATATGTATATGTGTGTGTGTATGTGTGTGTGTATGTGTGCGTACGTGTGTCTGTCTTTGTGTTTGTGCGTGTGTGTGTATGTGTGTGTGTGTGTGTATGTGTGTGTGTGTGTGTGTGTGTGCGCGCACGCGCGCGCGCGAGCGCGCGCATGTGTGCTTACTAGTACATTTAACAATGCTAACGTTTTCCGTCTACATTTTTTGTATTGCTATAAAAACGTGTCCTTGTACGAGGATATATATAACTGTTATAGACAGTATTCATTAAAGCCACATGTTCCTTTACATTGTTTATTTTTCTGTTTGACATTTCTGCAAATTCTGCAATGTAAGAACACTCTCATTGAAGAAATCTATACTTCTGTTGGCAAAGTGTAATCGTGGGTTTTTGTTTTGTTCTTTTTGTGTTCTGTTTTGTGTCTGTGTAATTTGTCAGTTACAGGAGTACTTGTAGTGTTTTACTTTTCAACTGTGAAAGATCATATCTTTGCACAAATCGATAGAGATAAGGCCGATGTGTAGTCACTTTGTCTCCCTTCTCTTTGTATGTGTAACCAACGAAGTCTTAGTGATTCTTCTGAAAAAGAAAAAGAAGGAAGAATAAAGAAAAAGGACGAGAAGAAACACATGCACACACACACACACACACACACACACACACACACACACACACACACTCACACACACACACACACACACACACACATACACACACACACACACACACACACATACACGCACGCGCGCACACACACACACACACACAAACACACACATACATGCGCACATACACACGCATGAACGCACAAACACACGCACGCACACACACACACACACACACACACACACACACACACATACTCGTGCGTGCACATACAATCCTCACTAAAATAATATAAGAAAGTATTAAAAGAAGTTGAAAAAGAGATAAAGGGGATTTGCGAGTGGGTGAATTGATGAAGGAGGGAGGTAGGGAGGAGATCAGTGGAGGGATAAGCGGCCTTCCTGTACAGCCCAATAATTGAGTGTGTTTCTTAAGACCTGAAGCTGACGACATCTGCCCTATGTCTGATACAGCCACACTAGAGGATGAGACATACTTTTGTATTCTTTGAGAGGCAAGGCGCATGGATGAGAATGATGGCTTCGTTTTTGAAATCTTTCTTTTCTGTTTTTGCCGTTTCCCTATTGAAATATCTTGTAATTAGAGAGATCTTCAATCAGGATCAGCCATGTATTTGTCTGTTTGTCTCTCCACACGTCACCTCCTTCCATTGATTCTCTTTTTCGAAACAAAGAATGGTTCAGTTAATACAAACGGACATGCCAGCTGAGGTCAAATCTTAAGATCTAAAATATGTATTAAAAAGGCTTTCTCTGGAATATTTTACTAAAAGACTTCCTCCTCTGTGTTTTAATGTGATTCTTCTACTGCCACAATCACAATACACAAATCGAGAAGAAACATTCTGAGTTTACTTGAGAAAGACATTAAAGTCGAACATTTGATCCCTCTACAACAAGGTGTTCGGCTGTTGTGCACAGTAAGAACAATCACAATACACGGTAGATATACTGGACCGGCTGTCCACAGCTTGTGTCACGGACATACATATGCAGATTCTGCTTGTAAACTTCTTCTCCTTCTCAGCCAGTCTTCCTCATATGCATGTATGTATGTATGTATGAATGTATGTATGTATGTATGTATGTATGTATGTATGTATGTATGTATGTATAGTATGTATGTAAGAGGGAATAATTTTTGTTTTTGTGGATTTATTCTAAAAATGGAAAATGAGTTCAGTAGCCTGTCGCCATGTTTTTCCTCCAGTCGTGACTGGTTGAGTGAAGTAAGACGTGTCAGAGACATGCCTTGTTAGGCATGGCCACCACCAACAGTGGGAGCTGATTAAACAGCGGACCTTTATCTCCTTCTTTAAACGTTGCTTGTGATTGATTATCTCCCTGATTAACCCTTTCATTTCTTTACCCCAACCACCAGCTTCTTGAAAGAAACCGTCGAAGGAGAGGGATAGGGTGAGGGGAAAAGGTTAACAGACATTCTTGTCCAGTCTCTTCCCTTATCACTCCTATATTCCCCTTCGTGAAAGGTCATTTCCTCCGTCTCTTCTGTGTTCATTTTCTTTATTGTGTTGTTCTGTAGCTCTATGTCTCGTTAGCTGATTAATTCAATTCAATACACGTTTGTTAATCCTCATTTAGACAACATCATGTGCAGACACTGGACTTGCACTGCATATTTATTAACACACAATCACAAATCTATCATTCACCATTAAAGAATAAAAACGTCTCAACAGATCAAACCATCCACAAAACACAGCAACAAATAACCACAACATAGGTTAATTTGTGATACACTCATTTACTTAGATTTAGAAAAAAATGGGCTTTTGCTTTGCATGAACTTTGAGAAATACTTTTGATTTGTAATAAGAAGGAGGAAATGACCTTTCACGAAGGGGAATATAGGAGTGATAAGGGAAGAGACTGGACAAGAATGTCTGTTAACCTTTTCCCCTCACCCTATCCCTCTCCTTCGACGGTTTCTTTCAAGAAGCTGGTGGTTGGGGTAAATTTTGTCAAAGTTTTAGAAACATATGGGTTTGGGGGAAATCTGTCAAAATGGAGCGAAACATTCTCAAGAACATAAAAACAAAAGTTCATTAATGGACAGACGTCAAACTGGTTTCCAACAGAAAGGGGCTGTAGACAAGGTGTACCACTTTCTTCTTCTCCATAATTATTTATGATATGTGTCGAAATATTAGCAAATGTGACCAGGGAAGATAAAGACACCAAAGGCATAGTGACTGAAAACAGAGAGTACGAAATCTCTGTTTGCATACACACACAAAAGCAAACAGACACAACAGATAAATCCCCCTTCCTCATAAAATGGCCTATAAATGTTGCCTGTCTTTTCCTAATCTTCCTTATGAGTGATCTACTTGTGTCTGCCTCCATCAAGACTGTCTCGTTTGTTTTCTTTGTTGTCCATGGAACTCTCAACATTCTTCTTAGAAACCATATCTCGGCTGCCTCAATCTTGTTCTGGCTTTGTTTGTTGACTGTCCACGTCTCGCATCCGTACAACAGTATTGGTTCTATATAACATTCAAGAACTCTCTTCCTGATGTTAATTGACAGGCATTTGTTGGTAAGAATGCTTGTCATCTTCTTGAATGCTGTTTTGGCTTGGCCGATTCTGCCGGCTATTTCCGATGTGCATCTGCTGTCTGATGAAATGATCGTTCCTAGGTATTTGAATTTATCAACCTGTGTCAAGGTTGTGCCATTTGCTGTTATTTTGCATGAGGGGATTTCATGTTTTTTACTGATCACCATGACTTCAGTCTTCCTGCTGTTTAGTTCCAACCCCTTACCTTTGTTTTCTATTTCTAGTATATTCACAAGGTTTTGTAGGTCTCTTTCACTTTCTGCAATTAGCACGGTGTCATCTGCATATCGAATGTTGTTTATCATTTTCCCTCCAGCCTTTAATCCAGGGTCTTCTTCAAGGTTTCTCATGATGTTTTGGCTGTAAAGTGAAAACAGAGCTGGTGACAAAACACAACCCTGTCTGACTCCTCTTTTGATATTTTGGAAAGAGCTTACATTGTTTTCTTTTCTCATTGCAGCTGTTTGTTCCCAGTACATATTTCTGATTATTCGTAGATCTTTTCCATCAACATTGGTTGATCAATTCATCATGTCTTACCCGATCGAAAGCCTTGGTGTAGTCAACAAAGCATAAATACAAATCCTTATTCATCTCATTTGACCTCTCTATGATAGTTCTAAGGATGTATATGGCATTAATAGTTCCTTTCCCTTCCACAAATCCACACTGTTCTTCTGCTATTTCTCTTTTGATTCTATTCCTTGTCCTCATATATATGTATATGTATAAATATATAAAGATATACATATATATATATATATATATATATATATATATATATATATATATATATATATACACTCAAACACATACGCTGTGTTTAGTTTTCTGGCGAAGCTTTGAAGACAGCAGGACAGTGATATTTACATGTCCAGAATAGTGGCAAGGATGGCTGCGGACATGATCAACGCAAGTATTTTTAAGCACAGACGTGTAAGAATCAACATAAATAATCGCTTTGGTCATTCTGAAGAATCATCTGTTGTTGTTTGTGCAATACATAACCATTAATTAAATGGAACCTAACCACTTCATTTTTGTGATTCTTTTTAATCTCCATTTTAAAGGTGATTATTTTATATGAATCGAAAGTGTGAGTGCGTGTGTGTGTGTTGTTGTTGTTGATTTTGTTGTTGTTGTTGCTGTTGTTGTTTTGTTGTTTTCGTTGCTTGCAACGTAAAGTACAATGAGCATGCTTTGACATGGACTGTTTATGCCAGACAACTGGAATTATGTTATTACTGTTTTTATTATCATCATGATCATCGTCATCATAAGCATATCAACATCATCATCATCATCACTATTATGTCTTTTAACATAACCTGTTATCAAGATTTTCTCAGCTGTTTTTGGATGGAATTCTACCAAATTTGGATCAAAATTGCAATCAGTTAAGTAGTCTCAAATGCATAACACAAGCTAAAATCAACCCTTTTTGAGGACGCTGTAGTGAATAGCACTTTCTCAGTGCTACAAAATGAATCTGACATTTGTTTTCTTAGCATTGCACTTCGCTGCATGCAGGTAGACCGAGCATCCATTTTCTCTTCATTTGAAAGGAAACCTATGAAAAATGATATAGATACAGGCTGTTCATATGTTGAAGTTGTTTCAGTATTTTATTTTCTGAGTAATTTTGTAACATTCTTGAATGAATTGATGTGGATTCACAGAGTTTACAGTGTGCTAAGTGTCTGTAAAATAAAAGAAAGGAAATTGTTAGAATGGTGATTTTGGTTTTTGTCTGATTGCAGGAGAAGAGAGACTGGGGCTACATTGCCATGGTGATGGACCGTTTCTTCCTTTACATCTTCACCACTACCTATGTCTGTGGCACCCTGGTCATCTTCCTGTATGCCCCTTCCCTCTACGACCCCCGTGAACACATGTCTGGTGTAGACCCAAACAGCACCTGTCAGTATTGAACACAGCATCCATTGTAGATTCAGAATGTTTAATTCAGAGAGACTGAGGATAGCTGGCACAGAGGGGGTTCATCCGTTCATCTGTCTTTACAATCCTTCTGTTGAGAACTTCTGTACCGTCTCTCTTAAATTGATCCCGCTATCTGTCTTATCGTGATCTCGCCATCTGTCTTAAATTGATCTCGACATCTGTGTTAAATCAACCCCGCCAGTACTGAAAGGTGACTAACAAGGAGTTTGTGGAGATAGGAAAATCAGATTCAGATGGAGTGGTTTCTGATAGTGAGGTACATGTTGGATTGCTACAGGGACTACCATGTCAGGGTTATTAAGCCTTGCTCTCCTTTACACGATCCCAGAGAAAACATGTATGACGTAGATCCCAATCACGCTGACTGGTAATAAAAGAGGAGGGGACTAAGCGTATATGTCTATTTCATCAAGTACTCCCGAGTGCATGTTCAGTATCAGTCCCTAGAGGAATGCAAGTTTTGAAATCACACTGATGATTTACATCACGTTTAACAGTGTACCTGTCTAGGCAAGACTTTGAAAGCGTCGAGACATGCTTGAAGGCAAACTAATGTGTACTGAAAAGGAATTGTTATCAACAGGCGAAAGGTGTATCATGCACGCCAGGAGACAGACTTTTATCTGCTGTGTGTATCCTCTTTTTTATGGCCCATGTGGTTCATAGTGTAAAGCCTCTTGGACGTTTAACTCATGTTTTTTTATTTTATTTTAGTGCTGACTGTAGTGGGTGGGTTAATTAAAATGTGTGAGTGAAGAAGTGCAGATGCTGTGGGACACTCCTCTCATCTTGTACGTGCCCCCTCCCCCCGGTCCCACCCTACTCTTGCAATTCCTGTGAGCGCGTCAAGTTTTGACATCCTGCTGTCCACATCAAATGTACCAGTGACTGACTGTGCCGTCGGTATGTGTGATGGATGTGGTCGTTTTCCGGACAATCGGCCTCAGTGGACCCAAGGAGCATGAGTGTCAAAACTGCGTGGAAGTATTAACATTATTGTAAGACTTTTTCACGGATGAGTTATTTGCAGTGGGTGGAATGGGGCACCCTGGCATTATGATTGCCTTCTGCCAACTGTGACCTCTGTAAGTACGCATTTAGCGATATGACCACCAGAGCAATGCCAGATTGAAATGTAAAGAGAGAATCCCATGGGTGACTTGCATGAGAAGCTTTCAGTGTGTAAACTGAACGTTGTTGGACAGAGGAAAGAGGGTGATAGGCACGTGTGCTTGTCGTCCCTCATCCACCTCACCAGTACCGTTTTGGTCGCTCACACCACCCCTACGGGTAAAATGGTATAACAGACAGAGCATTGTGTTTAGTACTATTGTTCCACTTGCAAAGAATACTTTTTCTTGAGAGAATGGTGAAGGTACCCTGATTCCTGTGGCTACTGTCTGTTTTCCTGTACAGGCCATGTACTTGTATGTCAACAACTGATCTTTTTGAGGCTTCCACCCCCAGAATATAGATTGGAGCAATGTGCTTTACAACATTGCTGTAGACTTCATCGCCATCCGCCGTCATCCTTTTTCGCTACTATCTTGGCCAGCATGAGCACATTATGTCTAGTGTTCACCCTATAGCATTCAGTAGTATGGTTTTTGCCGAGTAGTATTCACATGTGTAATTATTGATTTTCTTCTTGTTATTTAGTTGGTTGTGTTACCCATAGTTAGGCAACGTGTGAGCACTTTCTACAGGTGGGAGGAGAGGGCAATTGATGGTGGATCTCGGGCTGGTTGCATTCATTTTGGGGCTGATATGTTGCAGCACGGCTGTCATCTTCCAGTAAATGATTGTCCCCACAAACATGCTCCTGCCTGGATTCTATGAGCGTGGCTCACCACGAAATGAAGAATTTACTCAATTTTCTTTCTTTCATTTCTAAGCAATTCTTTGTTCATTTTTCTTTTATTTCATTCATTTATCAGTAATATAATCATTCATTATTTCTCTCCTTCAGCTTTTGTTTCTTCCGGTCGCTCATTCATTCATTCATTCATTCATTCATTCATTCGTTCATTCGTTCATTCATACGTTCATACATTCCTATATTCATTCACCTGTCGACACCTCTACTTTGCTTTCCATTCTGTCCCTTTTCCCTCCTTTTTGTTTGTTCTATTGTTTCATAACCTTCTGTATGAGTACTGTGATTATGTTTTGCCGAGTCCATGATCTTAATTAGCTGTGGCACTTGATGAATGACGGGTATTGTGCTATTTATTAAGAGTGTTGCCTGTTTTAGCGTCTTTTTTTTTTTTTTTTTTTTTCGTTTTTAGAAGTGGATGAAAGTGAGGATGCTGAGATCAGTATACACATACGCACACACACACACGCGCACACACGCACACACACACACACACACACACACACATCAGTGCGTGCATGTGTATGTGTGTGTATGTGTGTGATCTCTCTCTCTCTCTCTCTCTCTCTCTCTCTCTATATATATATATATATATATATATATATATATATATATGTACATATATATTTATATATATATGTATGTATGTATGTATGTATGTATGTATGTATGTATGTATGTATGTATGTATGTATGTATGTATATACACAATAAAAATGACAACAATCCGAAAAGAATTACAGGCGTAGAATCAAAGGAAAAGAAGAAAAATAGAACAATCTTAAAAATGATTTCTAATAAAATATTGACTTTCCTATATCAATCGGTTGTTCGCTTTACAAAAACACGAGAGACAAAGGCAGACATACGTATGCAAATACATGTCAGTCAACGACAACAACAGCAATAACAATAACATCATAAAAATGATAGATTTAGTACATCTACCAATACATAATTTAAGCCATAACAATCGCAACTATTGAACAGTTGAAAGCAATATTATAAACATGCACACACCCATATCTATATCCATATATATATATATATATAATATATATATATATATATTGTGTGTGTGTGTGTGTGTGTGTGTGTGTGTGTGTGTGTGTGTGTGTGTGTGTGTGTGTGTGTGTGTGTATAAAATTGCAAACAGAAAAAAATGAAGACAAGAACGTAATGGAAGCATTAAAGCAAGGGGAGAGAGGGGGGTATATTGAACTCCAAGGCTTTGCTGAAATCGGATGAACCATAAATATACACAACGTCAAAATGTTATAATAATGAATCATGATGAAATACGGGCTTTCACATGTCAGTCGGTTCAGTGCTTTACAAAAATGTGACAGATAAAGGCAGATACACGTAAAAATATGTCAACCGCAATAATAACAAATTGCAACAACGAAACAATAACAATAACATAATATTTGTAGTTGCCATATTTTTTAAATCGTAGTGATAATAGCAATAAAATAACAACACCATAAATTCTGGTGAATTAGTAACAATATTGTAAAGTGACATTGAGTAGATTTACAGATATGTCTAACTCTAAGCCACTGAAATCGAGGTTTAGATATTTGATGCCATGGTCAGAACATGAATACAAAATACATGCATGGATAGTTGACACAAGTAATTATCAAAGCAACAATCAAAAATAAACACGGGAGAATACGAAACACGCGTTATTGAAAACAATAAATAAAGAATCACTAACCAAAATTAGTGGCCTAATACTGCTTACTAGGTCTTGAAAATTATGACTAACCACATCAGTGGCCTATGAATGCATACTAGGTCGTAAAGAAGACTAATATAGAGAATTTGACACAAGACAAAACACACCAGGGAAGGATGACTGAAGGGACGTCTATACGCCAGTGTACGCCAAAGGACACTCTATACGTCAGTGTACACCAAAGAAGACTCTATACGCCAGTGTACGCCAAAGAACACTCTGTACACCATGTGCACCAAAGGACACTCTGTACGCCAGTATACGCCAAAGAACACACAACAATTTCCCTAAAGTCCACGGTAGGCCAACGAGATACCAGAGCTAAAGACACCAGACCTCTTCTTTTTCATTTCAATTGGTGAAACTCGTGGAAGACAGCAGCAGACAGGATTCTCTGTTTCTGTCTCTGCTGAGCAGCGATAAGCATTTCTGGTATATTGAAGTCAGTCGCGTCTTTGGCATTTGCCACCCAGTTTCTCGTCTGTCTACCAATACGACAACTCCTTCCTTGGCACAGTTAAGGATGGTCTTGCACAATGCATCATGGCAGGTAAGAATGAGAGCTTGCATTTTGTGACAATATCAGAAGCGATGCGGCTCATGCTGGCCACTAAGGTGTTGATCTCAATCCATACATGTACGGACCCAGACACCATAGTCTATGTTTGAGGCAGCAGTTTCCACTGGCACTTGATCTCAAATTATCTTTTCTGAGTTAGGAAGCAGCGTGCAATTTTCACAGAGTTAGGAAGCGGTGTGCAGTTTTCAGAGTTAGGAAGCAGTGAGCAATTTTCACAGAGTTAGGAAGCAGTGAGCAATTTTCACACCAGTAGAGGACAAAGACTATGTGTAACATTTGCAGTGTGTATTGGTGGTCGGTTGATGCTGTCGGATTCTTTATGCACATGTCTGTGCGTTTGCCGCCATTTGTGGTCAGTGTAGTTTCCAGATGTTTGAAACTTTGACCTGTTTCACTGTTTGGCCATTCCAGACCACTTGTACATGGCCAAAATATTCACATACTACACACGGCAACTCATTTCTACCCCCTTGGAAATAACATCTTCGACTAAGTAAAGTTGTGTCCTACAACGGCTATTGTTATTACTGTTACCACTGTTATCATTACTTTATGATCTGTTCGTTATTATTATAACTGTTGTTAGTATTGTTGTCGTTAGTTATTTTGCTTAGATTACCTCTCAAATCATATTACAATACTGTTTTTTATTAAGTATATTTACACTGCAATGTTGATGTATTGGTGTGTGCATCCAACTATGTTTGTACTGCGTTAACATATTGACATAGCAATCCTCCCCTGCCCCCTCATCCCTGGATGGATGTAAAACGCAAGGAGCAATTCTAACGTTGACCGTGTGCGCTATAGCATTATCATTATTATCATTATTATTGTTATTATTATTATTGTTATTATATTTTGTTAATATATTATTGTTATATATTTGTTAATATTATTATTTTCATTGTTGTTGTTGCTGTTATTAGTGTTCATTATTGTTGTCGTGGTTGTTGTTGTTGTTAAGTCTCATAGATGACCACCAAACTGTTTCCGGATTCCGCCAACAGCAGCGAAAATAGCTGATTTTTGTTACAGATACCTGCTTGTTGTGTGCGTTGTGTTGGCATGTAGTGTTTGTGCTCCTTGTTCCATCTCGTATCGCCAAAATAAATTGTCTTCCTGGAAGGTTTCCTTTCTCTTCGTGTTCTTTCTTCTGCTTGACTGAGATTGACTGAAGAGGGTGTTTAACTCAACTCTGTGTCACTCGTTTCCTGCACTGATACGATTTCAGTTGTTAAATACATATATGTTTCTTTTGTTAGATAGATAGATTGATAAATAGACATACATACAGACAGACAGATATGTAGACATCATGTTTATCTATTTATTCATTTGTCACAGGGGATACACCATGTGCGAATCGGGCTGCTCTCCCACAGCGGAATAGCTCAGTTGGGAGAGCGTTAGACTGAAGATCCAAAGATCCCAGGTTCAGTCCTGGGTTCCAGCACAGAACATGGTCCGGCGGTTGACAACATGTATTAAGGTTTGTGCCGTGATCATTCTGGATCTTCTCCATCACATGGCACCTGTGACGTTAGTGCATATGGAATTCATTCCGAGCGCGGAGATATCATCTTGAGAAATTGAAATTGAAATTGAAATCCCAGGGTCAATGTCGCCGCTGCAGAACACCCCTACAATTCGTTTGTTGTTGTTATGTTGTTGTTGTTGTTGTTGTTGTTGTTTTACATATGTGTATTTTTGTTTAATTACGAAAGTGGATTTTGCTACAAAATTTTGCCAGGGACAACTCTTTTGTGGCCGTGGGATCTTTAATGTGCGCAGAGTGCGTAGTTTATCATCTTATCCCAAAGGGTAGCAGCTAGTCCACCACTAAAGATCTGGTGGAGTGTAAGAAAATCCTTATCCAATCCACGATTGGATCCCGGGTTTCTGGAGTCGTAGACAGGTGCTTCAATCACTAGGTCATATAATCTGGTCCAAGGGTTTCAAGGCTACAGGTGCTGCGTTTTTGTTTTTAAGATTCTCTCTCTCTCTCTCTCCTCTCTCTCTCTCTCTCTCTCTCTCTCTCTCTCTCTCTCTCCCTCCATCGCTCCCCTCTCTCTTTCTTTCTGTCATGCGTACGTCTATCTAATCATTACCTTTTAATATACTGAAGGTGGAAAGACAGGCCCGATACAATGCACTACTGTGGCTATTCAAATGTATTTAGAAAAAAACAGGATCAGGAACATCCCTTTCGTCTACAATATGACCAGCCAGGCAAGATGAGCTGATTCAGCCATACATTCTTACCACACGAGGATGCATGGTAACCATGATACTGTATCTAGTGGCATCCAAGCGAACACTACTATCATGGCTTCACTGAAGAGACAGATAGGAAGACGGGATGGCTGAACAAAACCACAATGTCGGGTCATAGCTGGAAGGTTTTCCAATAACCTGGTCTCTTTGAGAAAAAGGTGTTAAAACCCACACCTACCAGGGATCAACGTTTTCTGGGCTGTGCCCGTCAACTGATACCTCACACACTGAGCAACAAGTCCTCTGCCTCATAGACATATTTTCCCAAGCCTGCAAAGATTTTTGTCTGATCATCAGCATGAAAATGACGATCGTGCTGACCAAGATGTGGACACTCCACCTGTCATCACCATCGATTTTTACTAACTTGACGTCGTCCACCAGTTCACTTACCTCGGGTCCATCATCAGCAACAATCTGTCCCTCGATGCCGAGCTCAACAAGTGCATTAGCATGGCTGCAGCAACCTTACTGCTCGCGTCTGGCAGAACCCAAGGCTAACACCTCCGATCAAGAAGACAATGTACAACGCCTGCATCATCAGCACTTTACTGTATGGCAGCCAAACATGGACAACACATGCTAAACAAGAGTAAAAGCTAAACAGCTTTCACTTTCGCTGCCCTCGCCGCGACCTCGGCGTCAAGTGAAGCGACAAAATACCAACCGCCCAGTCCAGGTCCTAGCTGAGGAAAAGAGAGCCAGGTGGAAAGCGAGCTCCTGTGAAGGCAATCCCGTGGCTAGCATCCATATGTGTATCCAATGTCGCAGAGACTGCTTTTCCCTCATAGACCTTACCAGCCACAGTCGACACTGCTCCAGAAACGTCAACTCGGCACGACACTAGGGCGCATCATCCATAGTCGACACTAACTGAAGGAGGCCTACTACTACTCTTTCAAACATGATAAACTCGTGGTTAGCAGCCATAAATGAAACAAATTTATCAGAAAGTCTCTTCCTAGACTTTAATAAAGCATTCAGCCTCATTGATCATTCCACTTTTCTTTCAAAATTTACTATTCGTAGTTACAATCCCCATATCTTTCCATTCTTCAAATCATTCCTTAAGAAAATGACTCTACATGTATATGCCCATAGATGTATCTCCTCTGAAGGAAGGGAAGGGTATCATTTGTGTACCACACGGCTCAATTCTAGGCCTCATCTTATTTTGTATCTACAACAGTGACATACCCTTACAGATAACATCAAACTCTACTGGATGTCATACGTTTGCTGACCACGCTACTGTTAAACACGTCCGTGAAACATTTCTGAAATCCGAGAAAGAGCATAACTTTGTGTTAACGAAATATCAGACTATAAACGTTGTAATGCAAATCATATGCACCTCAATTCTTAAGGAACCCCCTTCCCCGCGCGCGCACACACACACACACACACACACACACACACACACACACACACACACACACACACACACACACACACACACACACATACACACACACACACACTCACATACATACACACGCACAATCAATCAATCAATGGCAATACGGAATCACCAAAAACATCAACTATCTGAATTATATCTTAAATTAATTTTAAATAATGTAGATTTAATTTTTGAACACGACAAAATTTTCATATTGGAAGTCCACGTTGATCATAT
The DNA here is from genome assembly GCA_030674185.1 of Monoplex corrugatus. NCBI lineage: Eukaryota > Metazoa > Mollusca > Gastropoda > Littorinimorpha > Ranellidae > Monoplex > Monoplex corrugatus. Next base: position 75,035,701 of record JAPXFY010000013.1, read on the forward strand.
AGTAAAACTTTTTCTGAGACCGTAGTTCTCCTTAGTAGGCTTTCATACTTTATCAACATTGAAGCTAAAAGTAGATAAAAAAAAAAGACTGCCCTTTTCTTAATCTCTTCCATACTGACTGTGCATTTACAGTATTGGATAATTGCTGTGAAGTTCTATAGAAAACGTTAAAGCGTTTATTCCCTGTAAAGAAGAACGGGAATTCTGTTATTTATTGACAGGTCCCTAACCAAAAGCCAACATTTTTGTAAAAGAACAAAAGTACCATCACTCACAAACCAACTGAAGTACAGCAAAAGCACACAAAAGTGTCAGATTGTACAAGTATCAGTCCAAAATACTTTACAGAACTGTTTACCGATACAAAAACACAAATTCAAGAAACAATCTTCATCTTTCAAGACCAAGAATAGACATACTTAAAGCAAGTACCCCTTTTTCGGGTATAAGTCTCTGGAATACAATGCCCACCAACACCAAAGTCATGCACACCATTACACAGCTTTAAACAAAAGCTTCACAACTGTTTGCTTGAAATAACATAAACATTCATTTATTGATTGAAAGCGTTTGTCCATTACTTTATTATGCTTAAAAAGTGCAACTACTGCTACTACTACTGTTCTACTTCTACTTCTGCTACTGCTATGTTGTTGTTGTGATTGCTATGGTTTAACATTACTTGGCCTCACGTGTACCTGCCTTTATCTCTTATCCGTTTTTAATGCACTTGACGGATTGACATATAGAAATTGATATTATATTGTAACAGTTTTGATAACTTCTTTGATGTAGCACGCTTCATGGTTCACTTACCTTTTGATATGCCTGTATCATGTGTGTAGAATCGAAAGGACTACCTGTGAGACAGGTCTGGTGGGATCTAATGCGTGTATTCTTGAGTAAGAAAGTGTTGTTCATGTTTTGAAGTTTCACTCTTTCTCTCCGTCATGTTAAACGTATCTAAGCTATGAAAAATGTCATGAGCTTACAGCATTAAAAATCACTTTATTAAAGTCGCACAGCCACTTAATTCACAAATTACAGATTTTCTGAACGTTTTGGGTCAAAAACAAGCAAGGGTTTTTCGTTGTCCGTCGTTTAGGGATAATGACCACTGATCACACAGGACTTGGGTTTCGTCGTTTAGCGATAATGACTATCGTCAAGGTTAGGGTTTCATCATTAAGCGGTAATGACTACCAATCAAGAACTTGGGTTTTTTTCATTTAACAGTAACGACTGCTAATCATCAAGTACTTGGGGTTTCATCATTTAGCGATAACGACTACTAATCATCAAGTACTTTTGGTTTCATCATTTAGCGATAACGACTACTAATCATCAAGTATTTGGGGTTTCATCATATAGCGATAACGACTACCCATCATCAAGTACTTGGGGTTTCATCATATAGCGATAACGACTACCCATCATCAAGTACTTGGGGTTTCATCATATAGCGATAACGACTACTAATCATCAAGTACTTGGGGTTTCATCATATAGCGATAACGACTACTAATCATCAAGTATTTGGGGTTTCATCATATAGCGGTAACGACTACTAATCATCAAGTACTTGGGGTTTCATCATTTAGCGATAACGACTACTAATCATCTAGCAGTTTCGTGTTTAGCGATGATGACCCTTAAATATTAGGGAAATTGGGTTTTGTCATAAAGCGATAACGACTTAAGGGTTTTTACATTAATATCATAAAGGACTTGGTTTTTTTTGTGTGTGTTCATCAATAACGACTGATGGTCATCAAGGACTTGTGGGTTTTGTCGTTTAGCAATGATGACCACTAACCATTTAGGAAGTGGGGCTTAGTCCTGCACTTGGGTGTGCGCAGATAACTGTGAAGGCCAATGCACACCTAGGAGACCTTTTGGTAAAGTGGGCGTGTCAGGTATGCCTGTAAGTCTGAGGTTTACCGGCACTTCAAGACATGGCGTGCATCTAACGTACTGCCCCGTAATGTGTGGTTTTTCTCATTCGACTACACGTCTACAGTCGGCATGAAGCTTTTTGTTGGGTTTCTGAACATTGCAGTCCGGATCACACTGTTCCCAGGAGTCCACATCCATAGTCAGTGCTTCAGGAAATATTGCATAAATTAAGGGTAATGTTGAATTATTCAATCCACACAAAAAAATCGTAACAGAATACTGATATTCAGAGACAGAAAGAGAGTGATTGGACAGAGATACAAGACAGACACAGAGAGAGAGAGAGAGGGACAGAGAGACAGACAGACAAACAGGCAGACAGACAGCACCAATTTCCTGTTTATCCACACATTCGTGCCGGCAGCTATCACTGAGCTGTAATCTGACAGAGTCAGAAAAACTCTTTCAGGCCAAACCATTAATGAACAATTCCGAATATCGTATCATGTTGTCCCTTCCGTTATTGCACGTGCGAGCTAGGGAAAAAAAAAGAATGATAAAATCAGCAGTAGGAATCATGCTTTTTGCCTTTTATCACTGGTATTCCTTGCTTTGAAAACATGGTGCAGGTTTCGTTTCCTGAACTTTGTCGGTCACACGAAAACAACACTAACTGACATATGTAGCTTCAAACTGAACCAGATTCAGTTAAAAATTGAACAATGCAGTTCTTATCAGAGACCAGATAACTTTAGTAAAGTTCAACCATCTCTCTCTCTCTCTCTCTCTCTCTCTCTTGTCTCTGTCTCTGTCTCTCTCTCTCTCTCTCTCTCTTCTCTGTCTTTCTCTGTCTCTCTCTTTCTCTGTCTTTCTCTGTCTCTCTCTTTCTCTGTTTCTGTCTCTCTCTCTGTCTCTCTGTCTCTGTCTGTCTGTCTGTCTGTCTCTTTTTCTCCCTCTCTCTCTCCCTCTCTGTCTCTCTTTCTTTCTTTCTTACTTTCACACACACATAACACACACACACACACACAGGCGCGCGCACACACACACACACACACACGCAGGCGCGCGCACACACACACACACACATACACACAGGCACACACCCACACACACCACACACACACACACACACACACACACACACACACACACACACACACACACACACACACACACACACACACACACACGAGTATAGCAGAGGGAAGCGATTGTTTCCGCATAGGTTAAAATGTGAAAAACCAACTCTGATATCCAGCCTGGAATGCTCTGAAAAGGAGGCAAAGTACATAACGTTACGTTACGTTTCTATTGACTACTGCCATTGTCGGGGGACCTGAGGGCAGAAGATGCTGAAGTCCTCCTCCTAGCCGGTCTGTCTGCGGCCCGCTCCAAGAGTTCTGGCATAGTCATGTCTGTCGATAATAGCTGCCGGCATGAATACATCAACTAAAACGCTATATGTATGTGCGCGCGTGTTCCCGTATGTGTATATGTGAGCAATGAAAATGTACATATCAGACTTCAGAATACTTGATCAATTAAGACTAGTTACATTAGGTCCCGTTAGACCTGTCTCATAACTAGTCCTTGTTATATCTAAACAAAAAATATGTACCTGAAAAATTAACCGTGACACATTAAATGTAAAACAAATTATGAAATGAGTTGATACAGTTTTGACTTTTCTATACATGTCAATGGCTTGTGCGTTTTACAAAAGCATAAGGGACAAAGGCAGACATATGTAAATTAATACATGTCACCCTTAATAAGTACAACAAGAACAACAATATTACCGGTAGCAGTTAATATTCCATTAAAATATAATAACTCACAGATTTAAAATCAAAAGAAAAGAAGAAAATAAAGAAAACATTAAGAACAAACGGGAGGGGGGGGGGGGGGTACACGTGAACTAGTGCAGTGATGAAAATAGATTCACACGTGCCACGTCAAAAGTGTGAGATAATAGGCCGATACATGTAAAGCAAGTACGTGTCAGTTCTTAACAACAGCAACAATGTATATTATAGATTACTAATATACGAGAAAAAATGAAAGTAAAAAAAACCAAAGAGACAGTAAAAGACATATAGCATCAACCCCCCTTTTAGCTTGTAAGCTTGTGTTGGTAACCGAGACTATTTCAGTGGGACAAATACTTTTGGCTTTAAGGAAATGGGATGTGCACAATCAATTTTAGGTAATGTAGGCCATCTGTTTACACAGTGTTTGTTCTTAGTTATCTTTTCAATTTTTATTCGGGTTTGATTTGTTTAAACCCCCTGGTAATAAATTGGACGGAGTGGTCGACGTCATGGGCATATCCTTAGATTATGCGCTCAAATGCATTGACATGTGTACTTAATTTTCTTTTCCATTAATTTTTCTCCAGTGAGATATGGTGTGCTTTTTGACATGATTATAGCCCTGATATGGCACTGTGTAATCGGCTGGGCTCAACAGTAACAATAACAATAACAACAGAACATGAGACCATAGTCTAATTAAAAATGTTAACCATCATGAAACGTGGCATCCACATATGTGCTGCGAATCTCAAAAAAGGAGTTGAAAATGATAAAGCATCTGGTCCTGATGGTATCATTGGAGTTCTGTCGAAGAATTCAAGTGATCAAGCAGTTTGTTTGTTGTTGATTGTATCCCAAACTTTAAGATAACAGTGACTTTCGCCAGAACTGGAAGAATCGATCATTTTGCAACGTTTTAAGAGAGGAGATGTCAATGATCCAAATATTATTGGGGTATTTCTCGTCGAAACAAAATGTTCAGTACAACCATCAACAGTTATTAGAAGAATGGAGAGAAGAAAATAACATCTCAGATTAGGCTTTAAGAAAGAATGCTCAACATCTGATCATGATTCTGTTTACTTTTCTACCTCTTCTACAGAAACAGTTTACTTAAAATTGCTAATTTAATATGATCGTTATAAACTTTCGGAAAGCTTTTGATTCCGTCAACAGAAATTTACATATGACCTTTTCTTAAGCAAAAATGGGAGCAAAGGTAAATCAAATATATAAATCCAAAGCAAATATGACATTGCAAAGTCTAAGGTAAAATGTGGTGTTAGATTGTATCAATTGTACAGCTGGAGTGAAGCAAGGAGACGCAAGTAGTCAAGTATTATTTTGTCCGTTTATTATCAATTAATTAGCATTAGACTATGAATAATGGCACCATTGTATCATGTGATGCATTTACCTTGCCTGTTCTTTGTTTTGGCTTACCATATATAATTGTGCAGGGATTTAGTGTACCATGTAAAATGCATGAAACATTATACGATTTAGATGCTAATTGAAAGAAATAATAGGAATCAAATGTAGCTGTGACTGGATGGCAAAAGAAAGTTAGAACTGAATGACAAAAGAAATTATAGGCTTGATGGAGGAATGGAGGAATGGAGGAAGGCAAAGAGAAACGAGGAGATATACAGGAAGATAAACAAAGAATTCGGGAATAGGTGCAATGAAGCTAAGGAAGCTTGGCTGAAAACAAAATGCAAAGAAATAGAAGACCGACACAAAACGGATCCTGAGGGTATGTACAGACGAATTGAAGAAATTGTCCACAGGAAAAATACATGCACATCAACTGGTTGCTTAAAATCGAAAGATGTTACGCTTATCATGGAAAAAGAGAAACTATTAGACAGATGGGAAGAGTACATTAAAGACCTTTTTGAAGATGACAGAAACAAAGAACACATTATAAGAAAGAACGTTGAAGGACCACCCATAATGAAAGATGAAGTTAGAGCAGCACTGAAAAAGATGATACCAGGAAAAGCCCCAGGACCAGACAACATTACTACAGAGATGATTGAAGCCCTGGAGGAATTTGGTGTAGGAAAATAACAGTCCTCCTAAATGAAATTTATGACACTGTAAAAATCCCAAAGATATGTCAAAATCAATTTTCATTGCACTTCCAAAGAAGACAGGGGCTATAGAATGCGAACTCTATATCGCACAATCAGTTTGATGAGTCATGTAACAAAAATCCTATTAAGAATAATCATGATGAGGACAAGGAATAGAATCAAAAGAGAAATAGCAGATGAACAGTGTGGATTTGTGGAAGGGAAAGGAACTATTAATGCCATATACATCCAAAGAACTATCAAAGAGAGGTCAATCGAGATGAATAAGGATTTATGTTTATGCTTTGTTGACTATACCAAGACTTTCGATCGGGTAAGACATGAAGAATTGATCAACCAACTAGAAAGACTCAATATTGATGGAAAAGATCTACGAATAATCAGAAATGTGTATTGGGAACGAACAGCTGCAATGAGAATAGAAAATGATATAAGCTCTTTCCAAAACATCAAAAGAGGAGTCAAACAGGGTTGTGTTTTGTCACTAGATCTGTTTTCACTTTACAGCGAAAACATCACGAAAAACCTAAAGGAAAACCCTGGATTAAAGGTTGGAGGAAAAATGATAAACAACATTCGATACGCAGATGACACCGTGCTAATTGCAGAAAATGAAAGGGACCTACAAAACCTTGTGAATATACTAGAAATAGAAAGCAAAGGTAAGGGGTTGGAACTAAACAGCAGGAAGACTGAAGTCATGGTGATCCCATCATGCAAAATAACAGCAAACGTCACAACCTTGACACAGGTTGCTAAATTCAAATACCTGGGAACGATCATTTCACCAGACGGCAGATGCACATCAAAAATAGCCAGCAGAATCGGCCAAGCCAAAACAGCATTCAAGAAGATGACAAGCATTCTTACCAACAAATGCCTATCAATTAACATCGGGAAGAGAGATTTTGAATGTTATATAGAACCAATACTGTTATGCAGTTGTGAGGCGTGGACAGTCAACAAGCAAAGCCAGAACAAGGTTGAGGCAGCCGAGATGTGGTTTCTAAGAAGAATGTTGAGAGTTCCAAGGACAGCAAAGAAAACAAACGAGACAGTCTTGATGGAGGCAGACACAAGATCATTCATAAGGAAGATTAGGAAAAGACAGTCAACATTTACAGCCCATTTTATGAGGAAAGGGGAATTGGAGTGCCTGGTCACAAAGGGAAAACTGGAGGGAAAGAGAGCACCAGGTAGACCCAGGGAGGAGATAGTGGACGGACTTGCAGAGTGGCTGAAGACAGAGAGAGTGAAAGAGATACTTGGGGCAACAAGAGATAGAAACAGATGGAAGGCCATGATCGCCAACACCATGTGGCAAGGCACCTGATGATGATGATGAAATGTAGCTGTGAGTTTGTGTTTATGTGAATATGGGTTTGGGCATATATGGCTGAACTAGAGCGTAGGAAGTTTAAATTGATTTGTACATGCTTTTCGCCAATGATTGATTGACTGTAGACGGCAAAACTGGAATTGTCACTTAATAATATCCAAAGATTCAGTGTGTATAGGACATTTTGTACCATGTCCTTGTAAGTCATCTTTGCTATTAAATTAGATCAGAGTTTCAGATTTGTAACAATCAAGGTTTAAATGAGATATATCTGATTGGGCTGTGTACAGTTATGGGCACAAAGTATGTAGTAATCGCTACCTAATATGTCTGTTATTCAGGGAATCCAAAGAAAGGGATCATATTGTTCTGAGCTTTAAACAACTTTCAGATATAAGAAAACAATTCATACAGTCTAAATATCATCGACAGCCCTACTTAATTCAATTGAGCATCTTGATGTCTTCAACAAAATCAACCAACACTAATGTTGCATGCAACTTTCTTTTGGTGTAAGGTAATAACATTTCAAGAAATAGCAATTTCACAACAACAGTAATTACTTGATGTTTAAATTCATGGACTGTTATCATTATGTATAGTATCACGTATTGTTCATTAGCAGTTTATAAGAGGCGCTGGCCTACATCATGAATAAAGTATCTGAAAAGTCTAAAGTCTAAAGTCTGACCTACCTCTCTCTCTCTATGTCTCTCTCTCTCTATGTCTCTCTCTCTCTATGTCTCTCTCTCTATGTTCTCTCTCTCTCTGTGGCACACTCGGGTATGCGCTCACCCACCCCCCATCCCCTCACACACTACAGCCTCACGCACTCACACACGTATGCACGCACGCACGCACTCACAGATATCGTGAAAACAGTCAAGGGTTTACATCTAGTTTGGTTGGAGATGTTTCCACTATCCAGATGAATTTGACAGCACACTCACAATAACGCGCGCGACACACACACACACACACACACACACACACACAACACACACACACACTACAACACCCCACACACACACACACACACACACACACACACACACACACACACACACACACACACACACACACATACAGACAGAGACACACACACACATCACACACACACACAACACACACACACACACACACACACACACACACACCACACACACAACACACACATTCACACACATAAACACGCACATCTTTTTCCCTTCCTTAAACTCTTAAATCAATCAGAATGACAGCCTAAAACAGGGCGAAGAGTTTCCGCGCACATCAGAAGGAGCTGCCGAAAACGGCGAGATAATGGTGTCCTGCACCATGCCCTGGTAGACAGGAGTGGTGGTGGGGATGGAGAGACAGGGTGAGCGTCACACTGGGGCATTCACAGAATAGTTCACATGGGAGGGGAGGGGAGGGGATCAACACTGCTTGCAGTAAGGACGTTGGAACAAATACTTGGATGAAGGGAAAGGAAGAACGACAGGTGTTTGAGAGAGAAAGAGACAGGCCTTAACATCACCATGCTATACCATCATTCTCTCTTCTCTCAGTTGCCTGACCGCATAAAGCATGTATTACCACTTCAAACTGCACCAACTATTTTTCAGATTATACATTGTAATTCCTTGTTCAGGCTTTGGTTTTTTTGGTTTTTTGTTTGTTAGTTAGTTTGTTTGTTTGTTGTTTTGTTTTGTTGTTGCTTTTTGTTTTTGTCAAAATACATCTTAGATGAACGTCAAACAAATGTAAGCGTGACCATTGAAAAGTTTGATTATTTTCCCTTGGACTTGACATTTTTAGAGGATGAGAGCCGAGAAATTGTGACTGACAATTTTTTGTATATTTATTACTCATACATGCGCATGAATACATTCAAACACACTCACACGTATGTACACATGCATGCATGCAACCAAAACACACACACACACACACACACACACACACACCACACACAAACACACACACACACGCACGCACGCACGCACCACACACACACACACACACACACACATGACTTATTATAAGTCAACCTGGAGCGTGACTCAACTCGCACACACACAAACACACACACACACATGCATCCGTCTAATATCACTTATAGTGAAAAGACGTTAAATCAAGCAACGAACGAACACACATGCATGCACGCACACACACACACTACTCTCCTCTCTCTCTCTCTCTCTCTCTCTCTCTCTCTCTCTCTCTCTCTCTCTCCCTCTCCCTCTCTCTCTCTCTCTCTCTTTTTTTCGCAACATATCAATCGAACGGAAAAGAACGAGCACTTTGCTGTGATGGTGCATTCAATTTCGCTAACAACATAGAAATATCCCCACAACACTTCTCTGCCTCTTGCTATTCGACGCGATGGAAATGGCCGCAATTACAGCAAATTGGCGAGAAACCTGGAGAGATTCTCGCCTTTTGGAAATGTGTAATCTTCAGATCGCTGAGAGTGAACGCTCTTTTATCACTCGCTTATTGTTTAAAGGAAACACGTTTTAGCATTTGATTACTAACATGGTTTGAATATTTTGTGATAAAATGTACTCGTAACAGTGATTCACACGGAAAACTGTCAGAGCTGTTGGCTTTTCCGGTTAATTAGAATTAATTTCAAAACGCCTGGTGATATCGCATACAAAATATTGATTTTGTTTACATTTATTTTGTATAAAGAATATGAAATGCACTTAGTTCTCACTGACTTAATGCTTTCATGTTTTATCTCTGATGTTTTGCACACTTTATGTGACGTAGCGCGTATGATTTTAGCCACATGACCTGGCAATTTCTAGAACAAACTGGAAATAAAAATAAAATACCGTTTTATTCATTCGTCTGTTTAAATACTAGAATAGACTGTTGTATAGCGATCCAGTTTCTGTGCCACACCTTTTTGAAGGAAAAAAATATAACAAATGAAGCATGTTTGCTTGTTTGGCTTCTGTTGAGTACATTTGTGTTAATTACGGATATTTTGTTCTATGATATGGTCACATCATATGTTTTCGGTTTCATGTTAGTTCTAAGAGAAACAAATCTTAATTTATCAAAATGTAACCTATTTCACATTGACTGAAAGGTTGTTGTGCGTCTTGATCTGTTTGTCAACAAAATACGTAAACAGAAATATTTCACTGGTTCACTGAATTCACACCACAGAGGCGACCACTAAAGAAGTGAAAAGTACGTAGTCTGCGTTTCAAACTGCACTTTTTAAAAGTTGCTTTTTATATTGATTTCTTTATGTAATTTTATTTACATCAAATTGAAATTTTTGAAATATATCAAATTATATGTGATCATATATCAAAACTTCTTTTAGAGTTTTCTATGCACAAACAGCGACTCAGCAAGCCTTCACCAGCCCATCAAACATTGACGTCGCTGAACGGATCCCTCGTGATTGTTGAAGTGGATTGGATCCTCCTGTCTGTTAGCAGTAGGCCTGTAAGCTTCCAGATGTGTACAAACCATACGTATATTTACCAACTGACGCAAATACCTTGTTCATACATATATACATACATATATACATACATACATACTAATACATACATACATACATACATACATACATACATACATATATACATACATACATACATACATATATACATACATACATACATACATATATACATAATACATACATACATACATACATACATACATACATACATACATACATACATACATACATACATGTGTTGATGTTTAATGTGCCATCCCTCTCAAGCTGTGATAACACTCATTCTGTACATGTATTCCTACTGTGACTGCTGTCGGCACATGTCCAGTAAACTGTCTGGCTTTGTCATGGACTCGGGCAAAACAAGCTGATCCACCTTGCCGCTAGTCAAAAGTCAAACGATTAGGCATTCAACTCTATAATCTCAAAATGAAATATTTAATTTATTCAAACACTGTTCGCTTTCTCGACTAAGCCGCTGATGTTATCTGTAAAAGTCATATCAGGCCGTCATGTTGAATATGTTATGTATATTGTCACTACCGATAAAGTTAAATGAATATTAAAAATTAGTGCCACAGAAACGTTGGATACAGTCTGATGCTTTTATTACATTATAGAACTTGAAATGCTGTTATGAATGCAAGAGTATTGCATTGAAACAAAGAAAGAAAGAGAGAGCGAGCGAGCGAGCGAGCGAGCGAGCGAGCGAGAGAGAGAAAGACAGACAGACAGACAGACAGACATAGACAGAGAGACAGAGACAAGAGAGAGAGACAGAGGCAAAAGAGAGATGTGAGAGAGAGACAGAGAGAGAGAGAGAGAGAGGCAGGCAAATTCTAAAGGGAGAAACAAGGAGATACAATTATAAAAAAGGGAGCGTGGAAGAAGGGTTGGGGACAAGGAAGTTGTGTCAAGCAGATAATGACCATTCATTGTGCAAGTGAGAGGATGAAGGAGGATCAGTCTGGAGGAAGAGTGCAGAGAAGGGAAGGAATGCAGGGAAGAAACAAAATTAACAAACCATACTTAATGGAGTGGAAACCTCCCAGCCAGATGGGAGAAGAGATCAAGAAAAAGGCAGTAAATTAACAGGAGTGAAAAACAGTAGATCAATCCATGGCAAACTGTCATCTTGAAACTTTCATATATATTCCGCAATTCTGTAATGAGAAGAGATCCCATACATTTTATGATACTATTTCAAGGCTTTATTTCTGATCTACATGTAAACCGTTCGTCAGAAAATCTTTTTGATGGGATTGGTTAATCAGCTGTCACTGACACCAATAACAATAATGAACAATAATAATAAGAAAAATCAGCAGCAGCAGAATAATGATGATGATGATGATGATGATGATGATGATGATGGTGGTGGTGGTGGTGGTGATGGTGATGATGGTGATGATGGTGATAATAATAATGACAATAATGATAATAGTGATAGTAATAATAACAATGATGATGATGATGATGAACAATGATGAACAATGATGGATGATGATGATGATGATGTAGTAATAATGATAACAATAATGATGATGAATGATGATGATGATGTAACAATAATCGTAACAATAATGATGTTGTTGTTGATGGTGATGATGATGATAATGATGATGATAAAAACAATATAACAACACAAACATAAATAATAATTGTAAACATGAAATTACTAATGATGAAGATGATGTTGATGACGATAATAATAACAAGTTTCATCTTATTGTTATTTCATTGTTGTTTGTTGATTGTGCTGGTGTTATTATCACGATTATTATTATTATCATCATTATCACTATTATTATCATTATTTTTTTTTTATCACCATCATCATCATCATCATTAACATACTTTTGTTATTATCATTACTATTATTATATTATTCTTGTTGTTAGTCTGATCATTCTTTTCTCATTATTTTATTCTTATTATTGTCAGCATTATTGTTGTTGTTGTTGTTGTTGTTGTCTTCGTCGTGTCGTCTTCCTCCTCCTCTTTATTAACATCATTAATATAATTATAAACAGTAGTAGTAGTAATAGAAGTAGAAGTAGTAGCAGCAGCAGCAGTAGCAATAGTAGTAGTAGTAGTAGTAGTCGTAGTAGTAGTAACAACCATCATGAGAGAAAGGTCAGGCCGGGCTCATTCTATGCAGGCTACACCAGAGAAATAGAAATAGACTTGGCAAATGTCTATTCAGTATGGCAGTCCGAAAATCAAAAAGTGGACAATTTCTTCACACACATGCACACAACATGCACAGTCAGAACAAGGTTGAGGCAGCTGAAATGTGGTTCCTAAGAAGAATGCTAAGAGTTCCACCACATACAGCAAAGAAATCAAACGAGACAGTCTTGAAGGAGGCAAAAACAAAAAGAATATTAATGAAGATTAGGAAAAGACAAGCAACATTTACAGGACACTTTATGAGGCAAGAGAAATTTGAGCACCTAATCACAACAGGAAAGCTGGGAGGAGAAAAGCACCAAGTAGACCCAGGAGAAAATATTGGACGGACTTCGAAATGGATGAAGACAGAGAGGTGGGAGATATACTTCGAGCGACGAAAGATGCGTATGGAGGGCCATGATTGCCAACGCCATGCAGCGAGGCACATGATGATGATCATACACGTATACACACATACGCGCGCGCGCATGCGCGAGCGCGCAAATCTCAGCCTTTTGTGATCAATCGTCATTATTTTCAACACCTGGTAAAAAGACAAACTGTTGTAAACCTGAACAGCTAAAAGACATTTCGAGTCTCCAGATCGTCATCAATCAGGTTTGTCAACGACACTTCCAAAATGACAGCTATGACAACAGATTGGCCACAAGAAGGGGAAGATTACCATCTATTTGCAGTGTGTATCCCTCAAATGGTTGTTATTGTGAGAATGTTAAGTTGTTGTCCATGTTGTTAACAAAATAGCTTTCATCGTTACAATGAACATTTTAACCGTCCTCTCTCAGTTATCTTGGTTATACGAAATTTAAAAATAAAAGAAAGCTGCGAGCCTTGATTTTATCACTGGAGAGCTACTGAAAACTGGAACAGATGACATAACTCAGTTTTTCTTGAAACTGTGTAATACATCTTTTGATGATGGCTTGCTTCTAGAAAGCTGGTCGGAATCAATAATTTCAGAAAGGGGATGCCAGTAATCCTGACAATTATAAGGGGATTTCTCTCTGTAATATATATAAGCAGAGCAGCAAGTTGTATAGCACCATTATCAATAAAAGGTTACAGGACTGGGTTGAAATCAGTGATATGACAGGAGACCCCAGGCTGGATTTCACAAAGGTTATTCCACAACTGATCACATGTTTACTCTCCTTTCATTTGTTTAGAAGCAGTTTTCTTGTAATCGAAAAGCGCATGCTGCTTTCGTTAATTTTGAGAAGGCGTTCGACTCAGTGAACAGAAATTTGCTATGGCCCATTTTGCTGAAGGTGTGACGGTCAAGTTGTTTCAACCTATAAAAACGATGTTATCAGTTAAATGTCATATTCGTTGTGGGTCTTGTTTAACAGATTATAATAATTGTACAGCTGGAGTTAAACAAGGCAAAATGTATCATCTGTTATTTCCTTTATTTATTAATGAACTTGTTCTAGAAGTTATCAACAGTGAGCATCATGGTTCCAACTTTCCACAAGAATTGTCAAATATATTTATTCTGTTGTTAGCTGATGGTATCATGTTACTACCTGAAGCGGCTGTAGGGTTACAGAGGCAGGTAAATACACTAAAAACCGCTAATACTCAGTAACTTAAAGTAAATATGAGTAAAAGCAATATTGTTGTGTGGAGAATTGGGGGTTATTCGGCCAGTAGAGAAAGATGGATATACGATAGTATGGTTACGCCTGTGGTCAATGTTTACAAATATTTGGGGATTTATTTCTCTACGCTTTTGAGTTTTACTTTAGCTCGTAAATATACAAGTAGTGTGGTTAAGAATGCTTTGTTGTGTGTCACGAAGCGACTGGATATATTATGTAATAATTCATTTGATTTATTTATTAAATATTTGATTTGCAGATACGACCTATTATATTACAAGAACAGAATTTTTGGATTGGATAACGCAGGTAAACATTGTGAAGCTGTGTATTTGTGTGAAAAAAAGTTTCTGGGGTTACATATGCGCACATCGAATGAGTTAGTGTATGGAAACGAACAGTTGGCCAGTGCAGTGTGTGCTCAGCTGTGCAGTGCATACGGTACTGATTAAGTCTGCTGAGGATGGAAATAGACTGCCAAAAAGCCATGTGAGATGCTGTTTGATTTGGATTTTAAAAGAAAGAATAGCTGGGTAACAAGTGTACGCATACGCTTAAATGAATATGGATTTGGTGATGCTTTTTCCTCATTCCCTCCCTCTTTCTTTTCTTCCTTTTTTGTTTTTTGTTTTTATTTTTGTTTTGTTTTTTGGGTTTTTTTGCAGTTGAGGACCTGGAAATGTGAATCAATACATCCGTGTTTTTCGACGAAGATTAATTGTTAGCAGATGGCGAAAGTGAAATGATCATGTAAAGACGAGTGGAGGATATGGTTTTCGTAAATTCCCACAATACTAAGCCTTATGTTAGCCTTAGATATTCATTTGAAAAGGATAGCAATATTGAGATTTGGTGTATCACGTTTGATGCTCGTTCAAGCAGCCCAGAAACGCTGATTTGATAAGTGCATGGATGCAAAAGAAGGTGAGATACACTTTGTCTTCTGCTGTCCAGAATTTCATGTTTTTCGAGCGAATTTATCCCTCAAAATAGTATAGAAATCCACGTATGTTTAAGCGATGTTTAATATTAGGCTCAACTCTCCATGAATCTATTAAGAATTCGGTTTGTTTCTGCTTAAATCGTTTAAAGTAAGAGAAGCTGTTTTGTCTTAATCTGCAGCGTTTTTGTTGTTATTGCTGTTGTTGTAGTTGTTGATGTTGTTGATGTTGCTGGTTTTTGTCAGTTATTGATCTTGTTCTCTTATGTAATTTATTACTTTTTTTGCAATGCATCTCTTCAGTAGGCGCTGTTGGCCTTTTCAACCATAATATCTGGTCTGAACCCGCTCTCTCCCCCTTTTTCTTTCTCCTCTCGCTCTCTCTCTCTCTCTCTCTCTCTCTCTCTCTTGTCATTAGAGAGACATAAGGAGAGCAAATGAAAAGAGAGAGACAGACAGACAGACGGACAGACAGACAGACAGAGACAGAGAAGAGAGAGAGAGAGAGAGAGAGAGAGAGAGAGAGAGAGAGAGATGGAAAATGTAGCAAAATGGTCTTTACAAAATTAATCAAAGAACGAGACGGGAGAGAAAGGATGCCGTGCCTTCATGAAAGATTTTATTCGCAATTTTTAATGCATTTCCTTCAAGTGTCCATTGACACTACCTCCTTGTATAATGAGAACCTTGTCCATACAGCTCGAGGACACAAAAGGCGTCATTGGCGGCTTGGTGCGGCTTCCGGACAGTTGGGGTCAGATTGAAAGAGTGTGGAAAGGGGAGCATTAGGCTTGCATTGTTTTTCATAGCATGGGATCTGAATGTCAATGTTCGACGCTACAGAGATTTTTTACAGTGTGGCAAAGTGTGAAAACGGTAATCTGGAAAAAAATATTTGGAATATTATGAAGGATGCGTGTGTTTTAAGAAAAGGGAAGTGAAAATGTTACGATGCGCGAAACGCTGTTGTTATTGTCAACTTACTCTCTTTGTCTCAGCTCAAAGTTATAGACAGGGCAATGAATAAAGATAAAAAGTGAACGACGTGATGTATCAAGATCTCTACGGAAAAATGTTGACATTGGTCAATGACTGGGTAAAACAATGATGCTGTCATAAACTCAGTTGCTAAATGAAGATAACACAAGTGATCAGGATAAAGTTATGTTGTCATTGAGGCTGACGAACTTCACTGCTCATTGAGTCAGGGTTTTCTAGATCAGTTGTACATAATGCAATAAAGTGTGCACACTGTCGATAGTCTGACATTGCTTTGCTGGTGTATGTATGTGTGTGTGTGTGTGTGTGTGTGTGTGTGTGTGTGTGTGTGTGTGTGGTATGTGTGTGTGTGTGTGTGTAAGTGTGTGTGTGTGGTGTGTGCGCGTGTGCATGAGCGTGCGTGCATGTGTGCATGTGTGTGAGTATGTGTGTCTGTGTGTGCATGAAGCTGTAGACAAGTCTTTTCAAAGAAAGCCTTATTGTATAGAACCGGTACATGAGACAGAACAGAGAAAGGTTAAATATGGATCAGGAAGGGGGAGGAAGTGGAACAAGAATGAAAAGAAGCAGTAGAAAGACAGAGAGCCCCAAAACACAAATTGGCAACGGCAGAAGACAATACCAGACCTTCACAGGAATGTTTCACTTTCTATGGGAGTGTGTGGCCTGGTTGACAAAGCACCTGCCTCACACGTGAAAAATTCACGTTCCAATCATGGATCGGACATGGGTTTTACTCTCTCCTCTACCATTGTTTACTGTTATTTTAAGTGATGCTCCAGGTGCTTGTTTTTCTGAAGACACATCAGTTCTAAGTCTTATTATAGCCTATCAAAGTACCCCCTGGCAGCAAAAAAAAAAAAAAAAAAAGACAAAAAGAAAGTGACAAAAAATGTAGAAAAATTCACTTTCATATGAAAAGAAAACTATAAGCACATAGGAAAAGAAAAGAAACACGGGTGCCACTGCATTTTCGCAACATGCTCTCTCAAGATAAAGCAGCCCGAATTTCACAGCTACAGGGTAAATCCATTCTAAAAAAAAATCAAAACAAAAAACCCCCACAAACTTTGAATATAGATATTCACTCCTTCGATATTCCTTTCTGTTTTAACCCCACCCCCCTCTATCTCTCTCTCCTCCCTCCCCCCCCCCCCCCCCCCCACTCACCAGATTGCCTCCCTCCAGATCTGTGACAGACGTACGTTACACGTCACAACAAGTGATACAATCACTCTTCCATCCCTCACCATCTTGCCCTCAACCCCAGCGGCCAGGGATCAAGTTTGTGTGGACAGTGGGCAAGATAACCCAATTTTATCTCTTTTCTCCAAACTCTCTCTCTCTCTCTCTCTCTCTCTCTCTCTCTCTCTCTCTCTCTCTCTCTCTCTCTCTCTCTCTCTCTCCTATTCAGCCACAGTGATTCCGTCTCCCTCCAGGCATAAGAGACATTCTGTGACGGGTCCTGTCAAACTGTTGGAAATATGCGTCAATCCGCTCTCTCTATTTTTCTCTGAGTGTCATCATGGTGCAACATGTTCGCAATTGCTAACATGAAGCCTGACTGGCCTAATGTGGAGGTTCCTTTATGTTACATCTAAGATTGTAATAATAGCCATTTCCGTCCATCACACACGTACAATATGGTACCCAAGGACACGTATAGGTTACAATCCTGCATCCACTTTTCTCAAAATGGAACTTTTCTTGTTTTGTTTTGTTGGTTTGGTTTGGTTTTGGGGTGACTTTTGTGCCTGATTTTTTTGTTTTGTTTTTAGCCTAAAATGATTCTAGAGGCAGAACTGGACGGGACAAAGTAAAGAAGAAGAACAAAAACAAACAAACAAAAAGAGAATATGAAATCGATAATGCTGTAAATGACACTGACAACGGCGACGATGACGACGATGATATTTTACAAAGAAATTTTACTATTAAGCATTAAACTGTACTGTAACCCTTCCCAGTTACTCTTGTTCTGTGAGTTCCATTATTCCTATTATCCCATCAAAGACCACAAAAAAACACGAAAGAAGAATACGAACGCGTATCTAATACAAGACAAGACAGGCGCAAATTTTCGGCCAAACGGCCTTTGTCAAGCGTAAGATTACAAACAAACAAACACTAGATAAAAAAAATACTGAAACTTCCCTGCTGCTGTCTTGTCTTGTTGTATTAAATACGCGTTCGCATTCTTCTTTTGTGTTTTTTCTGGTTCCTGTTTGCTTGAACGCGGGCAGTCACACTTGTTTTGGATTCCACCGAAGACCGTTTTTATAGTAAAGTATGGCGTAATATTTGTATAAATGACGTAATGTACACGACAGGCTTATTAAGTATGACATGGGGTACCAATATTATTACATCTCTCTCTCTCTCTCCTCTCTCTCTCTCTCTCTCTCTCTCTCTCTCTCTCTCCTCTCTCTCTCTCTCTCTCTCCACTCTCCTCTTTTTCCTTCTCTACCGTTATGACCAAGCCCAAAACTTAAGGGGCAGATAGCAAAACTTCCCTGATGTTTCGTATTTCTCCCTTAAATCATGGTATATTTGTTCTCCCATACCAATCAAGAAAACAGATTTCCCCCTTAAATTATGGTGTATTTGTTCTCCCACATCAATCAAGAAAACACATCAGTTAATTGTACATGGAAGATAAGACATATTGGTTTGCTTTTGCACTGGTTATTACACACACACAAAATCTAGCCTATGAATGATATATTCAGCAGGCCAGGAGACAACATCCCCACTATCATGAAGTCATCAATCATAATATGGTAAAAGCTGTCCCAGATTCTGTGTCCCTTCACGCCCTGATCTAGCGGTGACGTCAATTTCGCTTTCTTCTACTACTGCCGTGCATGAGGTGAATTCACGTTTAGGTCTTTAATGTCAGTGATTCATGGGGACTATCGTTTGATGGCCGTAATGATGGTCTCCCTGCCGGGAGTATCTCACTTCGCCTGGCTCTGAGACTGAACGATAACTATCGTGAGTATGGGGCTTAGCAGGCAGTGTCCTGGATCAGTTCGATCAGAACAACTACTGCTGAACTCCACAGAAGTAACTCAGCAAATATCTTTTATTTATCTTTAACACTTTTAAGTGTTTATGCGAATAGACCTTGTTTCTTGGGGGTGTACATTGGTTTGAATTGTTTGGTTGGTTTCTTCCTTACTTGCTTGTTTGCATATCTTTATGTGAGATTAAATATTTGATCAAAAGATTGCTTGAGAAAAGTTTAACTAGTGGTAATATTACTAAAACGTTTTACATTTTCTGTCACAAACGTTATCAAAGCTATATATCTCATCAATTGATGAGCGAAGTAACTAAGCTGAAATACATGCAGAGTGTTATTTGAAGAAAGTGTTAAAAATCATAACCACCCATGAATTATGTTATTCGCCTTTAGGTTAACAGTATTAATTGCAGAAAGTATGAAGAATGATGGTTGTATGACGATTTTGAAAAGGTTTTTGTCTGTTTAAGAAACGTTCTTTATGCTGTATTGTCAAAAGTGACTGATTTTAGATTTGGAACTAACTGCAACATTCACAGTAAAAGCGCCATTCTGGTTCACGATTTTTTTTATCAGTGAAAATTAGAAAATTGCCCCCCAACCCTGGAGGTTTCAGTCTTGCAATTTCATGACTTTCCACGCTGGAGATTTTTGTTGTTGTTTTTTTTTTTTTTCGGTCTCTTTCCATCTCGCTCAACACAACATAATAGGTTTGGAAACCAGCTATCTGTAGCGTATTCCTTCTGTAGACTTAGACTGCAAAATATGTGTGATGTGACACACTTTTTGAAGTGAAGCTTTTCTAAGGTGACATTTTGTTGCCTTATCCCCTGACGCTTTATTCTCTGACGTCACTCATTTTCGGTCTCCAGCAACATTAATAATAATAATAATTACAGTATTTATAAGACGCCAAATCTTGACAGTTTCAGTTTCTCATTTCGTACGCACTAACGTCACAGATGCCATATGTATCATGGCACAAGCCTTCAGCCTGCACATAAACCCATGAGCTGGCCAGGTCCTGAGGTCCTACCTAGCCTGTGTTTTACCTAGTCTACACTTTTATAGTAGTAATGTATCAGTCTATCACTGGAACAGACATACCCATGCAATCGACAAGTATTACCTTACAATATGAAAAATAAGTAGTTGTAGTAGAATTTATTGTTGGGAAAGAGATTTTTTTTTTTATAAATTGGATTTAAAAGCAGAAAGATTAGGCGTTAAACCAAGGGGGGAGTGGAAGTCTATTCCAGGCAGACGGCCTGAAACAGGAAAAGAACGCTGACAGACATTTGATAGGAACCAGAAAAAACACGAAAGAAGAATACGAACGAGTATTTAATACAACAAGACAAGACAGGCGCAAATTTTCGGCCAACTGGCCTTTGTCAAGCGTAAGATTACAAACAAACACCAGATACAAAAACTATGAGAAAAAGCCTGAAACTTCCCTGCTGCTGTGTCCGATGTGAGAAAAAGAAGCAGTTGTATTTATAATAAGACGGCAAATCTTGACAATTTTCTAATTTTCACTGATAAAGAAACCATGAACCAGAATGGTGCTTTTACTGTGAATGTTGCAGTTAGTTCCCAGAATCTTTTTCATATTGTAAGGTAATACTTGTCGATTGCATGGGTATGTCTGTTCCAGTGATTCCTTTTTGAACAAAATGTTCAAGTTTGAAGTCTCTCTGTCCCTTCCCTCTTTCTCTCAATTTTACACCGATTAGATGACAGTGCTGATAATGGTGATGGAGAGGAGCAGGAGGAGGATGACAGCGATGCAATGGCTATCGCAATGCATATGCGTGTATTGTGTGTGTGTGTGTGTGTGTGTGGTGGTGTGTGTGTGTGTGTGTGTGTGTTGTGTGTGTGTCTGTGTTTGTTTGTCAGTGTGTGTGTGTGTGTTTGCGTGCACATGAGCGTGGTGATGATAGCGCATATATTAGACCAGCTTGTTCGCCTTCGTCCTGCCAGACATCTGACAGGATGAGAGAAGAATTTGCATGTAGACGAAGAGTTATGGATGAAGATTTGCATGCACGTGAGTTGAATACAAGAGTTTAAGAAGATACCGGTGATCGTGCTGATGAGCACATTGATTTAAGACATTATGTCATGACAGTTGTTTTGTCTTTCGAAATATTTTTCAACGACGTTACCGTGAAGGCAACTATTCCCAATATAAGTGGAAGAACCAAGAATATATACTGACAGAATAAAAGCCTCGTACTATGACAATGAAATAATGAAGTAGACACAAAATGTGCAGGCAGAGAAACAAACGGAGACAGCTAGAGGGAGACATGGGGACAGACAGATAGAACTCGATAAGGAACAGAGTCCATGAAATGAGAATGAGAAATTGAAAATGAAATCGTTTGAGACCATAGAGAGAGAGAGAGAGAGAGAGAGAGAGAGAGAGAGAGAGAGAGAGAGAGAGAGAGAGAGAGAGAGAGGAGAGAGAGAGAGAGAGAGAGAACTGGTTGTGTTTCAAAGAGGCACTTTGAAAGAAATGCTTTCATCATTCATAAACTCTCGCAGTCCGGGACAGTGACAAGAGTATGCTAGAGCTGCTTAGCTAAAAAACGCATTCAATGTGTTGAAGACACAAAAAGGAGACGAGAAATCTCTTGTGTGTAATTAATGGTAAGCTATAAACTGTCAAACTTGAAACTTTTTGGGCCTTCGGACAAGTTTTACGTTTTCAGTTAATAAAGTGGACTGATGTTTCACAGTGTGTGTCTTAGGCAACTTCCAAAGTTTCCGTATACATCTGTCTTCATCTATTGAATTAGAAACATATGATATAAAGAAAGCACTGCACACAGTATTTTGTTCCAATGTAAGATCTTACATGAAATCAGGCGCGAAAAGATTCAAAACCATGGTGCAAAGTGGGAAATAAGTGAAAAAGTTTTAAAGTTTAAAATAAATGTTATCAATAATACACTGACTATTTGTTTCTGTCTTTCTTTCTATTTCTTTCTTTCTCTCTCTGTTTCTGCCTTCATTCTCTTTATTTTAATCTGTTGCTCAGCCGCTTTCCTTTTATAGTTTGAATGGGAATAGCAAAAACGAAAAACAAAAACAAAACAAACAAACAAGCAAACAAAAAACAAACAAACAAAAAGAAAAGGGTGGGGGAGGTAACTGAGCGTTTTGATTATCATAAAATATACCGAAAACGTACCAAGTAATTTAATTACCTACTTATATAAATACAATTTCATTTTTCATAAAATACCAAAATTATATGATATGTGACATACACTGTGTACGTGTCGGTATAACCATAAATGTGTATTCCCGGTAGCCATAGCCACGCTGTTTGCACGATCTGCAAAAATGCTTAAAACTAGAAAACCATTGGTGACATGATTTCGGTTTACATAATGAAATCGATCAAAGAAGGTTCGGCGATTTGTCTTCTTTTGATTCATAATAATGACAAAGTAATTATTGCTTAAAAAGTTTTGGGGAATTATTTTACAGTTTCTGGGTTCAAAGATTTCAAGAATCCATCATGGCGGCCTAACTGGTAGACATTATGAGTATGAAAGCTTTATGAGACGAAGACGCTTCCGCTTCACACTCTAACAAATGTTAATCTAAAATCGAAACACGTTCAATATCAATGTTAGTATAGCAAGAAATTAAAAATACTTTTTGTAACTGAGAGCCAGGTTCAACCAGGTAGCCATTAAAAATACTTAAAACGTTAAATGTCATATTCTGCGAATTATTGCAGATATTTGGAAGAAAGACTTGGGGAGTAATCCTAGATAAAGACGAAGGTGATGAATCATTATATTCAGAGAGTTAAATTCTTGAGAGATTGCTCGAACCTACAAAGATAACAAAACGAAACAGTAAAATGGAGCTTGAAGATGGTGGTGTGATGAAAAGGTTGAAGTTAAAAAACAAACGAACAAACAAACAAAACACGAAAAAATCATAAAGCAGAAAACAGTTATGGTTTGGATAAAAAAAAAGCCCAAGGAATAAACAGGCCCAGCAATTCTAGATCGGCTTATCAAAATAAAACTTTTTGGTCACGACCAAAGCAAAATGAATACATACAAGCTCAAGAGAAACACATAAAAAGAAGAAGAAAAACATAAGAAGCCAGAAAAAATGAAAATCGTGGTTCCCAAAGTCAGTCCAGAAATCTGGGTGATAAATGAGATAATTCTATCTCAGTCATACAAAAGGCCTCAATTTCATCTACGGTGAAAAAACTGGGAAACGAACGACTCCTGACAGAAATACAGGAGAAACGCCATGCGGCAGGGCACATGAACATTTGTCTTCTCTAATACATAAACTTTGATATATGAGCGTATACTTTCTTTGCATGTTAGCATAGGGCATAGACTTGATATTCCAAAGACAGCAAAAACATCAACAAAAGTAGCATGGGCCAGGGCTGATTAAAACCCAGGACATTACGAAAATTCTGAAAGACATCTACCATGGCCTTGGTGTTTAAAAACGTTACACAAGATGTCAGTGGATAAGCGATCAAAACTCTTAATGCCCAAAACATGGATATAAAATCAGATAGCATCATCATGGATACCAATGTCATGGCGGTTTTTCTTCTTCTTTTTATGACCTTATGGTATCTTTGTTCGCGATGGACTGGAAAAAGCAAACTAGAGATAATTCTATCTCAGTCATACAAAAGGCCTCAATTTCATCTACGGTGAAAAAACTGGGAAACGAACGACTCCTGACAGAAATACAGGAGAAAACGCCATGCGGCAGGGCACATGAACATTTGTCTTCTCTAATACATAAACTTTGATATATGAGCGTATACTTTCTTTCCCTGACATTTCTAAACGATGACATATCCATTTTCATTGAAGCTATTTTTTGTACCAAACATCATCATCATCATCATCATCTGCCCTGCCGCATGGCGTTGGCGATCATCGCCCTCCATACGAATCTATTACTTGTCGCTGCAAGTACATTTCCCACCCTCTCTGTCCTCAGCCATCCTGCAAGTCCGTCCAATATTTTCTCCCTGGGCTACCTGGTGTTCTCTTTCCCTCTAGCTTTCCTGTTGTGACCAGGTGCTCCAGTTCCCCTTTCCTCATAAAATGGTCTATAAATGTTGCTTTTCTTTTCCTAATCTTCTTTATCAATAATCTTCTTGTGTCTGCCTCGTTTGTTTTCTTTACTGTCCATAGAACTCTCAATATTCTTCTTAGAAGCCACATCTTAGCTGCCTCAATCTTGTTCTGGCTTTGCTTGTTGACTGTCCACGCCTCACAACCGTATAACATTATCGGTTCAATATAACATTCAAGTATTTAAACTTATCAACGTGGCTCAAGGTTGTGCCTTTTGCTGTTATTTTGCATGAGGGGATTTCATGTTTGTCTTTTTGTTGTTTTTTTTCTGATCACCATAACTTCAGTCTTCCGGCTGTTTAGTTCCAACCCCTTACCTTTGCTTTCTATTTCTAGTATATTCACAAGGTTTTGTAGGTCCCTGTCATTTTCTGCAATTAGCACGGTGCCATCTGCGTATCGAATGTTGTTTATCATTTTTCCTCCAACCTTTAATCCAGGCTCTTCCTGTAGGTTTCTCATGATATTTTCGCTGTAAAGTGAAAACAGATCTGGTGACAAAAGACAACCCCGTCTGACTCCTCATTTGATGTTTTGGAAAGTGCTTATATCGTTTTCTATTCACATTGCAGCTGTTTGTTCCCTATAATTATTTTCTGATTATTCCTAGATGTTTTCCATCAGGTTGATAAGTTTAAATACCTGGGAACGATCATTTCACCAGACGGCAGATGCACATCAGAAATAGCCAGCAGAATCGGCCAAGCCAAAACAGCATTCAAGAAGATGAAAAGCATTCTTACCAACAAATGCCTATCAATTAACATCAGGAAGAGAGTTCTTGAATGTTATATAGAATCAATACTGTTATACGGTTGTGAGGCGTGGACAGTCAACAAGTAAAGCCAGAACAAGATTGAGGCAGCCGAGATGTGGTTTCTAAGAAGAATGTTGAGAGTTCCATGGACAACAATGAAAACAAACGAGACAGACTTGATGGAGGCAGACACAAGACGATCATTCATAAGGAAGATTAGGAAAAGACAGGCAACATTTACAAGCCAGTTTATGAGGAAAGGGGAATTGGAGCACCTGGTCACAATGGGAAAGCTGGAGGGAAAGAGAGCACCGGGTAGACCCAGGAAGAAGATATTAGACGGACTTGCAGAGTGGCTGAAGACAAAGAGGGTGGAAGAGATGCTGTTTTGGCTTGGCCGGTTCTGCTGGCTATTTCTGATGTGCATCTGCCGTCTGGTGAGATGACCGTTCCCAGATAACCCTGACTTCAGTCTTCGTACTGCTTTAGCTGCAGCCCTGTATTTTTGCTTTCTATTTCTATTATATGCACAATTTCCTATTTGTTTTTTGAGATGCATATTGTGTACTGTTAAACAAAAGAAGAGGAAAGGAGAGAGGGAGAGACGAGAAAGAGAAACAGAGAGAGTTCCACCCTCAAACAAATGCGTCCCACTCACACAGCAGACAGTATAAACTTGGGTAAGCATTTTGATGTATTGGACCAGACAGACAAGAGACAAGAAACCTCCTGCGTGTACATGTAATATAATATAATATAATATAATATAATATAATATAATATAATATAATATAATATAATATAATATAATATAATATAATATAATATAATATAATATAATATAATATAATATAATATAATATAATATAAATATAATATAATATAATATAATATAATATATAATATAATATAATATAATATAATATAATATAATATAATATAATATAATATAATATAATATAATATAATATAATATAATATAATATAATATAATATAATATAATAGGAAATCATGAAATTTCAAGATCGAAAAACGGGTTGTTTATGGATAGGTTTTTGTGTTTATGATGTCTATGATGTCTATGATGTCTATGATGTCTATGGTGTTTATGATGTCTATGATGTCTATGATGTCTATGATGTTTATGATGTCTATGATGTCTATGATGTCTATGATGTCTATGGTGTTTATGATGTCTATGATGTCTATGATGTCTATGATGTCTATGGTGTCTATGGTGTTTATGATGTCTATGATGTCTATGATGTCTATGATGTTTATGATGTTTATGATGTCTATGATGTCTATGATGTTTATGATGTCTATGATGTCTATGATGTCTATGATGTCTATGATGTTTATGATGTCTATGATGTCTATGATGTCTATGATGTTTATGATGTCTATGATGTCTATGATGTCTATGATGTCTATGGTGTTTATGATGTCTATGATGTCTATGATGTCTATGATGTTTATGATGTCTATGATGTCTATGGTGTCTATGATGTCTATGATGTCTATGATGTCTATGATGTCTATGATGTCTATGATGTTTATGATGTCTATGATGTCTATGATGTTTATGATGTTTATGGTGTTTATGATGTCTATGGTGTTTATGATGTCTATGATGTCTATGATGTCTATGATGTTTATGATGTTTATGATGTCTATGATGTCTATGATGTTTATGATGTTTATGATGTCTATGATGTCTATGATGTCTATGGTGTTTATGATGTCTATGATGTCTATGATGTTTATGATGTCTATGATGTCTATGATGTTTATGATGTCTATGATGTCTATGATATCTATGATGTCTATGATGTCTATGATGTCTATGATGTCTATGATGTTATGATGTCTATGATGTCTATGATGTCTATGATGTTTATGATGTCTATGATGTCTATGATGTCTATGATGTCTATGATGTTTATGATGTTTATGATGTCTATGATGTCTATGATGTCTATGGTGTTTATGATGTCTATGATGTCTATGATGTTTATGATGTCTATGATGTTATGATGTTTATGATGTCTATGATGTCTATGATATCTATGATGTCTATGATGTCTATGATGTCTATGATGTCTATGATGTTTATGATGTTTATGATGTCTATGATGTCTATGATGTTTATGATGTCTATGATGTCTATGATGTCTATGATGTCTATGATGTCTATGATGTTTATGATGTCTATGATGTCTATGATGTCTATGATGTTTATGATGCCTATGATGTTAATGATGTCTATGATGTCTATGATGTCTATGATGTTTATGATGTCTATGATGTCTATGATGTCTATGATGTTTATGATGTCTATGATGTCTATGATGTCTATGATGTCTATGATGTCTATGATGTTTATGATGTCTATGATGTCTATGATGTCTATGATGTTTATGATGTCTATGATGTTTATGATGTCTATGATGTCTATGATGTCTATGATGGGTTAGTTCTGATATTTCCATATCTGTCAATGGTAATATAAAGGTCGTCGTTGTAAATGTAAGATTATTATAATTCTCCTAGAATCAATGGTTGTTACGACGGATTGACAAGTGTAAATATGCTTATTTGTATCCACATTGGTAAATAATAATCATTGTGAGATTATTTCGCTTTGACGTGTGGTTTTGTTTCAGAATGGTTGCATTATATCAGTCTTTTTTTATTCTCTACCATGTTAAAGAAATCCGTGAATCGACCGACTGTACCTCGTCATCAGACAACTGTGACTGGTTCACTCGTATAACTGGGCACTGGAAGGCTGTGAGTTCTGACTGCATCAGTCCATTATCATTGTGGGATCATTTCATCCCCTATCCAGACAGTTGTGTACGCTGTGGAATCGGGTGGGAAAGCATGAATCTCATCTTTTGAACACCACGCATACGTTATTAAAGGTGTTACTCCAGTTCCTGTTGAACAATTCCAATGACTTCATCTATTTTCAAATCTCATATCTATATTCATCATACGACATACTCTTTTTCTTAACTTCCCTCGAAAAGTCTTGAAATGGGGGCAATAAGTTAATCGAATTTGAACCATAAGAATCAAAACTAGATCAGAGAAAGGAAACTATATCAGAGAAAGGAGAGAGAGAGAGAGAGAGAGAGAGAGAGAGAGAGAGAGAGAGAGAGAGAGAGAGAGAGAGAGAGAGAGTGCAGACTTCAGACTTCAGAATGTTTCTTCAAGAAAGGCCATAGCGCCTACTGAAGCATAATGAAATAATCAGACAGCATATCATATAGGATTAACAATCAACAACAAAATGCATTGTATATTACGATAAAGCAATTTCCCTGAGTTTAACTGCTTTGAGCAGGAACAAACCAAAATTCTTATTATAATCGAAACGAGTTGAACAAATTAACAAACACATTTTAAACATATTTGGGCATGTGTAATACTTTTGAGGGATAAACCTTGAACGGATTTCATCTAAAGCTGGACAACACAGGACAAATTGTATTTCGTCTTCTTCAGCTTGCATCCATAAGGGACAGAAGAAATCAGACTCTCTGTGTTGCTTGTATCTCAATTGATGGGCTTTGATAAACCAAGTCTAAATCTTGCTTTTTTTCAAATTAATATCCAGATCAAGGCTTATGTATGGTTTAACACTGTGAGAATCTATGACAGTTCTGTAAATATCATGTCTTCCACTTGTCTGTATATGGTCATTCCACTTTTGCCATCTACAATCAATCATACTTTGTCGAAAAGCGTGAAAAAACTGTCTCTCATGGCCAGCTCCTTGGAAAAACCAAACATCACCAAACCCATATTCATTCAGACACATACGTATACTAGTTAACCAATTCTTCTTACCTTTAAAATCTAGATCAAATAGCATCTTATTTTTTTCGGCAGTGTGTTGTCTTCCATGTGCAATAGTTTTAACCAAAATGAACTAAATACTAAATGAACAAACATTGAGTATCTGTTTCTCCATATACTAAATCATTAGATGTGCTCTTATCCAGTCCTAAAAATCCTTTCAGAGCAAATAAGTGTACAGCTTCACAATGCATAGCTGCCTTATCTAATCCCCAAATTCCTGCTCCATACAGCAAAATTGGCTGTATTTGTGAATCAAATATTTTGACAAGTAAATCAAATGAATCATTATTCACTATATTCAATCTTTTCATCACACACAGCAATGCATTTTTTGCCCTGCTAACAATATCTTTACAAGCCAGAGTAAAACTCAAACGTGTAGAAAAATACATTAACAACAGGCATAACTATATTATTGTACACCCATCTCTCTCCAGCAGCTACGTGTCCTCCTTTTCTAAACATGACAACATTGCTTTTGTTCAAATTTACCTTAAGATGCAAAGAAGTTGCTGCTCTGTGTAAAGTATTTAACTGCCTCTGTAAACCTACAACCGTTTCAGATAACAACGGCACATCATCTGCCAACAAAAGAATAAACGATTCTGACAAATCCTGTGGAAATTTGGCCCCATGACGCCCATTGCTGATAACCTCCAGAGCAAGCTCGTTAATAAACATAGAAAATAACGCTGGGCTACAAACATCTCCTTGTTTAACCCCAGTTGTACACAGAATATAATCTGTAAAATGAAGCCCACAGCGGATTCGACATTTAACTTTTGATACATTGCCTTTATACATTGAAACAAGTTGACGTTTACACCGTTCTTCAACAAAATTGGCCAAAGCAAATTTCTATCAATAGAATCAAATGCATGTTCAAAATCAATAAAAGCAACATACAATTTTCTATTACAAGAAAAATGTTTCTGAATAAATGAAAGGAGACTGTAGAATATCCCCTCTTAAAGCCAGCTTGGTGATCTCCTGTAATATCATTAATTGTAACCTATTCCTGTAACCTCTTATTGATAACAGTGCTATATCATTTACTGCTTATATCACAGACAGAAATTCCTCTATGGTTAGTTGGATTACTGGCGCCCCCTTCCTTAAGTAATGGTAACATTATTGATTCTTACCAACTTTCTGGAAATATGCCATCATGAAAACGTTTATCAAATAGTTTCAGGAACAACTGAATTGTATCTTCTGTCCCATTTTTCAAAAAATCACCAGTAATAAGATCAGGACCTGCAGCCTTATCATTCTTTAGTTTACGCATGGCGGACACAACTTCATCCACTGAAATAGGACGATTAAGATGGTCATTTGTTTCTTCGTTGACTTGCATAGTATACTCAGCCTCTTGCACAACATCTTTATCTAACAGAACAAAAATGTTCAAACCAGGTGTTAACAGTAACGCAACATTTTGACTGACTTCTTTTAAATGATGCCTTTTTAGCGGATTTCCAAAATGCCTGTTGGTCGTTCAGTGTGGACACCAAGCTGTTCAGCAATGCTACATTAAATGACCTTCTCTTTCTTTTCAGAAGATTTTTATAATCTTTTCTAGCAATAGTATACATACATCTGACCTCATCGTTTAAAGTTTTCCTAAATCTTTTTAACAATCGTCGGACATTCCGTTTGGCTGTTAAACATTCAAAATCGAACCAATCATTGTTTATGTTTGTCTTGTTACTATGCAAATATCTCTTCATATTTTCAGCATTATCTTTAATACAGCCATTGACCACGTTCAAACATCATTTACATCTACATCAATCAAATTCATAGCAGACTGAAATTTCAAACGTGTTTCCTTTTTCTGTAAATTTGATCTACAAACATAACCATTTTCATTGCTCCACACAAATTTTTCAATCACTGTATCACTGTTACAAAGTTCTGTTCCAAACGTATTTTCATTTGGGAAAGTAATATGTAACTGAACAGGTAAATGGTCCGAATCAATGCGATCAGATATACATATATATAAGGTACAATCATTACAAACAGAAGAAAAAAGATCATTAGAAATAAGAAAATAATCATTCACACTGCATCTTTTATCAGATATGTAAGTATAGCGACCCTGATGGTCGCCATTACAAACCTCATTCAAATATACAAACCAAATGCAGCACACAAATTCAACAACATTTTACCATAATTGTTTAAAACAGAATATTTAGATCTGCGACCTGTACATGATGGTTGATGGTTGAGTCAATACTAAAACAGTCGTTGTAAGTTTCCGGAGAAAAATTTGACGTTCTACTGTTCAGATCTCCACAAAATAATATTTCAGCATCACTAATGACAGTAAACAATCAACGAGACATTCTTCCAAAACAGAAATTCCGTTATCAATATCAAAATATGTCTAATAAGGTGGACCTTCTGTCTGAACATAAGCACAAACAAACAAAACATTTTTCGAAGTACCAAAAATATTTTTATCGATAACAAATGCACATATATTAGTTTGTTTTATATCAACCCATGTTACAAAAGGAACCAATTGGTTTTTTTACTAAACAAACCAATCCCCCAGATCGGATCCCTTGGACGAAAGCTTTACCGCTGGTTTGCAAAATACAGTATAGCCAACAAAAACATCTGTGTGACACTTTTTTGCAAAAATGTTTCTCCAAAGCATATGAAATCAAACTCACAAACATACGAGACAAAATCTTTTTCGGTAACTTTGGAAAATAAACCGTTAACGTTCCATGAGAGAAAGGAGATCGTTTTACTCAAGCACGGGTACTCATCTGAGTCTTTATTATACACATGGTGATTATCATAGATATGAAAATATTTTGATTTATTTTCAATTCTAATTCTACATCCGATTTATATCTGTCGTGTACATCGTTCAAATATCACGTCTGCCAACCATGATGGTCAGGAGTAATACTTTCAATCAAACCTTCACCACAAGAATTTTGAACTTCACATGAGTGACTGTTGCAACAATGCTCGTCGTGCGAGGAGATGTGCACCCGTGTTATCTTTAGGTCGTTCCCTATGGAAAAGGACACATACATTTTATCATGAACTGGCCGGCCAATGACCTATCTCAGTTCCACTAGCTGTTCTGTGGCGTTACGCCCGAACTTTTTTCCATCAATGACGAGACGGTTAAAAACCATTGCCACTATCTTTCCCTCAGGCCTGGTCTTTTTCAAATGTGGAGTCAATTTGCGCCTTAACTCAGCATCTGCTGGAGAAATCTTCTCCGACAAAAATCTGACTCCCCTTCAACTTCATTTTGGCTTTGAAAATACGGAGCTTGTCCTTATAAAAGGTGCATCGTGCAATGATAGGAGAGTCACGTTTGTACTTAACCTGCGTACTCTATCAAAAGCCACTCCCCTTCCACCCACATCTTTTTTGAAACAAGATCTTGCACTAATTTTTCACAGTCTTCATTTGTCTCCTTATCCTTTTGTTCCATTCCATAAAAAATGACATTCTGTCGTTTTGAACGTCCTTCTAAATCATCAGACTTTCTCTCAAAGATTGTTTAATTTGTCCATGAGCTCCGAGTTAACTTTTTCAAGTTCTGCATTCTTGTTACGCAAGTCTTGTGTCTCTTCTCTAAGTTTTTGAACTTCCTCCTGCATTGATTGATATTTGTCATTCAGGCCCCTCATCTCATCTTTTACATCATCCAACTTACAGTTCACGGTCTTGTCATGTTTTTGCATTTCTTGAAGCATGGTGATGACTTAAGCGGTCGTAGGTTCCCTGGTGGGAGAAGACGCATGTGTCCTAGAAGGGGAAGAGACAGAGGCAGCAGGACTTCCGTTGGAACTCAGTAGTGTTTGCCTTGTGCTGCTTGTCTTGCTGGCAGATCTTGGTCCAGGGTTCATCTCGATGTCTCCACAGAGTTGCAAAAATGTCCGTAGTACAAAAAGGTCAGGATCAACCCTACTACAACACCACCTTGCACATTGCACATTTTTATGTCCGTACAAACAGAGCGTTTCTCTTTAGAACTCTTTGATGCATAAAGACCATGTAGACGGACTGAAAAGAACCACAAACGGAGTGGAAGCACAACGGCACCGCTGGCATGCTGCAGCCTACCAGGTATTTTTGCACAAGTCAGGGCTCTGGAACGAGGAATAAGCGTTTTAAGTCAGACGACTGGTCACACGTTGTCAACACTTCAATGCTGGGAGTAGTGAGACAGAGAGAGAGAGGGAGAGACAGAGAGAGAGAAAGAGGGAGAGAGAGAGAGGGGGAGAGAGAGAAACGGGTGTCTATTCAGCAAACAAAAATGCGGGTGGGGGGTGGGGGTGGAACTGAGCAATTGATTATCATAAGATATACCGTAATTTAATTACCTATTTATACAATTTCATTTTTCATAAAATACCAAAATTATATATGTGACATACACTGTGTATGATTCGATATAACCATAAATGTATATTTCCGGTAGCCATAACCACGCTGTTTACACGATC